>JAUPFN010000003.1:0-744402 GCA_036924255.1 Apodemia mormo | reverse complement strand
GACACGGTAATTATCTGCCAGTATTATATCTTCATACAAACTAGTGGAACGCGAGTTATACCTACGCGCTCGGAGTTCGGCATGCACTCGATATACAAGAGACTGAGGTTTGCGCCGCAGTGACGAACGGCTGATGTGTCAGCACAGGCAAATGCAATTAAAATATTGAAGGCGGGCAGCCCTATCGCATTTTACGTACAGCACGGCGCGGCCGGCTGTAGGTATTTATTTCAAGGACAGGTCCGAGTCAAAATACTGGTAGATAACATTACCGTGCCGCCGATCCGCTCGGGTGTCGGTTTTTGAACACAGACCAAGTTGCGCCAAGTGCTTGCGATGCATTTACACGTTGGCGCGAGTTTGATGGCGCTGTTACGGTTTCTATTCATTTTTAACATCTCCCATTTTTTTCTACTTAACTTTCACTCTTTTAATTTTTGTTACAAACAGTTTAACAGCGAATCATACTTTTGAAGGTATACATACGTGTGATAAACAGATATTTGACCGCCCCGTTGGTCGAGTAGTTAGAGACCCTGACTACGCAATCAACGAGGCTCGGGTTCGATCCCCGACGGGGACAAGCATTTGTGTGATGAGCATAAATGTTTGTATTTCCGGGTTTGGGTGTTTATTATATATATTCTAGTATTTATATATGTATTTCTATGTATTAGTATCGTTGACTAACACCCATAACACAAGCAAATAATTTGCTTACTTTGGGGTTAGATCAGTAAGTGTAATTTGTCCCGTGAATTATATTATATATTATATTATTTTTGAATATTGTTGCGTCCCTGCGTGTTGATATTTTTCTTTGTTGTTTTTAAAGTTTTCCAGTTTTCCCAAGCATGGGGTGAGTGCTATAACACAAAAATAATAAGAAATACTAAAGTACTGATCAAAATTATAAACGTGAATTTCATCTGTAACGATAAATATCTATAAAATCTTTTCCAACCCTATTTTGTGCAAATAAAGAATTTGAAAAAACGATGAACTCATTTAACTAGTTATACGCATGTATACCTAGCGATCAGTACAATCGACGTAACCGATCATATAACAAAGAAGAATTTCACCACGACAAACCTGTCGACACTAGCTCAGTGGAAGAGCGTCCCGGCTTTAGGGAGACGGTCGCAGGTTCAATTCCTGCGTGTCGATATCTTTCTTTGTTGTTTTTAAAATTTTATATGTAAGTAGTTAGTTATTAATCAGTCTTTGCGTTGTCATCTAGTTTGTACACCCACTCGTAAACACCATCCTGTCGAATTGGAAGATGTCCTGTTGATGGTTATAGGTATGTAGGAAATAAAGAAATATATTTCTTTTACACTCGACAATACTTTTACCATTTTTAGTTTTATTTACCTCTGAAATTATTATATTACTGTCAGTATACATTAAAATATTTTTAACATTGTAATACAACTGGTTTGAAAATTAAAGTTAATACATTTTTTTTAAATCTTCCATAATGTAGTAACAAGCAGATGATTCACCTAATGGACAAAGAAACCATAGTTCATAGACAAACAATATGTTAATGGGGATAATTTTCTGAACCGAAACACGCGTTCCGCTTTGGAGGGTAAGTTAGCAGATTAATTAATGCATGGACGGTAATGCATCATTAACATCTTTAATGTCTAATAGGCGATGTTTTTAGGGTTCATCATGTCCGTCTGTCAGTCCATAAGTCACAATCATTTTACTCGGAAACTATGAATACTGTATGGCTAAAATCTATAACATAAATGTATTTTACGAACCGCTACAAAATGATGCAGTACATTTTTGTAAAATAAAATAACTGCAGGTAGCTTTCCATATATTTAACTGAGGGATGACAATGAGTTACGAGAGAGATGCCATGTGGGGTATCATTGGATGAGTTTTAATAAAAAGAATATGAAGGTTTTTAAATTTTTTTAACCGCCCCGTGACCGAGTGTTTAGCGACTCTGACTACGCAATCGACGGGACTCTGGTTCGATCCCTGACGGGGGCAAACATTTTGTACTGAGCATAAATGTTAGTATTTCCGGGTTTGGGTGCTTATTAAACATATTCCAGTATTTATATATCAATTCTTATGTATTAGTATCGTTGACTAACACCTATAACATAAGCAAATAATTTGCTTATTCTGGGGATCAGATCAGTAAATGTAATCTGTCCCGTTAATATTTTTTTTTTTTTTTTTAGTATTGCCAACATTTTATGAGATATTTGCATCTAAAATGGGCAAAAGGTGTGGTTGCTCTCTGTTCTGACTTCTTAATACTCGAGTGAAAAATTGTAAAAAAAAGGGAATAAAGCCTTCGTAAATGAGTCCGACTTGCTCTTGGCGGTTTTTTTCCTTAAAGCATCCATTGCTTATATGCTATTCTACGGTATTAAAATAAAGTGATCAATCCGCGAAGCGCCTATCCCAAATAAACATGATTAATTCTGAGATATGGAGCGCTGAAAAATAACAGTCGTGTATTTTTATCGGCTGAATTTCATATTTAGTGGGGCAAATTGCCTTTCGCTAATGTGAGCCCGGATATATCTCAAAGGGTGATATCCTCCATTAAACATTTGTCGAATACATATTCCACGTCTTACAAATTTCATTCGAGGGGATATTAACGCAGTATAAACATTCAAATAAGCCTTTTTTTATATTTTTATGCATTATTCTTATAATGTTTTGTGGTGGAAGGTTGTTTTACCTATTCCTGCCGCAATAGCGTCAGTGCTTGTCACTGTCGTGTTCCGGTTTGGAGGGTAAGGTAGCCGGTAAACTTATGCATGTGGCATTAGACCTCGCCACAAGATAGCAACGCGCCATTAACACCTTTGGTGTCTATAGGCGATGGTTGACTCTTTCCATCAGGAGACCCATCTGCTTGTTTGCTATCTTATGATATAAAAAAAAGAACCCATAATATTATTTCTCTGAAATATGAACTATCCTAGAGGTAAGGATTCATAATAAATTTTTATTTTTATTTAACAATCGATTAAATCTAGTTGTTTTTTTAAAGTGATTTTATTTTATTATATCAAAACTGACGACATGCGAGCCACAGGCCACCCGATGGAAAGCAGCTACCACTTCCCATTGACATCAGTAACAAAAAGAAATAGCCGCTAATACGATGCCGCCCTCTAAAGAAACTATTAATCCTTCTCTTAAAAATACCCATGTCAAAGCTCCTTAGAAACACCGTGTGAGGGAAATCGTACCAGAGTTTTACTGTGAATAGGACGAGGGCGTAACGTGGATGCAGGAATTCTTTACAATCGTTGTGAATCGAGTTTGAAACTCGGCTTCTGATATAATAAATGTCAAAAAATTTGCAAAATGACGAAAAATTTAGAAGTATTTTTGACATAACAAACTTATTTGAAATTCAAATTAATTAAAAAGTTCTCATGTGACGGTATTAATGGCCAGACTAGTTATTTCAAAAGTTAACATTCCACTATTTAAACACAACGTTTGTAGGTGTTCGGCCGCTGGACGAATAATATTAATGTGGAAAAGTCTCATTAGCCTGGGAACTGGACCTGGAGAGTTCTGCTGCAAAGTTTTCGCATTTGAATTTGGAACTCGCAATTAGTGTTGTTGTAGTATTTCATATTAATTGTTATCGCTGGCACGCTCGTTGGAAGATGAATTCTCACAGACCAAACAGATAAAGTAAAATACGACCATAAATTATTCTCCTCGTTGTTCTGGGGTTATTTAGAAACACGTTTTTCTTTTGTTATATTATAGGGAAGCAAACAAGCAGACCTACTATTCTCCTAGAAATAACCATCGCCTATACCCGGGGTCGGTAACCTGCGGCTCGTGAACCACATGAGGCTATGTGGATCTGAAGCTATGGTTCTTTAGTTACACACGCAGTTTCGTAAAAAAATAACATTAAAAATTCTCCTACTTGAATAACCATATAAAACCATCGCTCTCATTGATTTTGCTCACTTGTTTGTAATGGAAGTTCAAATTAGTCTTGTAAGTAAAAGTTTAATTGCTTAAATAATAAGTGATTGTACAATAATATCATGTATTTATTATCTAATGTGAAAAAACACTACTTATATGTATATGAAAAAATAAATATTTTTCTTCTGAATGAATCGATTAGTTATTTTTTTCAAAAAACTTTATTAATACAATTAATATATTTTATTGTTGGCAAGATTTTTTTTGTGGCTCTTTGAAAACTTTAAAATTTTGTTAATTGTAATTTTTGGCTCTTCCTACTCAAAAAGTTTCCGACCTCTGGCCTATACATACGATTTATGTTATTTCCTTATCATATCAACTTTTCCATATCCTTATCTTAGGATCTTCTTATAAACAATTGGGTCACTCTTCTCATGAATACAACCATTGCCTAAATATAACGAAGATGTTAATGGTACATTGATGTTTTTTTAACTTCCCACTATGTATGTAGATAAGGAAGTTACTGATTTTACCCCGATTTTCGAAAATTGAGTTTTCACCAGATGTCCACGTTTTGAGGTTCTAGCAACCTTTTCCGACTATTTTCACGATGACTTTAGTATGTCTGTATGTATGTATGTATGTATGTATGTATGTGTGCGTGTGTGTGTGTGTATGTAAACATCTCATAACTTTTGGACGGCTGGATCAATCCAAACGCAGTTGATGGCATTCGATAGGAACCCACTTAACTTAGATTTCCTAAAAACATGGATGCGGAATTAAGTCGTGCAATTCCACAGCGCACTTTTGAAAGTGTATCCGATAAAAGACCGATAAACTAGCCACTCTGCGTCGATGAGCGAGGCTCTGGAGTTTTTTGCCTACCAGATCATGAGCCTCTTGGTATACCTCTCTATAGCCTAAAGCATCTCCAGCTGGTATTTGGCGGATACATCCCAGATGAGAGCAGTATTCCATGTACGAACGGATTTGTGCTTGATAAAATACTAGTCACCTTTGCCAGAGAACCAATTTGAACCAATTTGAGCTTTCGATTCGATGTATGACCGAAAGTTGAGAATAGACGTTAAGGTCCTTGGTATCAACCAAGGAGCTCGAAGTGGTCAGCTATCGGCACGAACACACCCTGAAAAGTCGGAATCAGGTGGAATGGACTCCGTTTAACGGAGAATAGACACGCCTGGGTCTTAGTCACATTAAACTTGACTGGCATCGCCCAAATCGGAAACTGCCAGTAAGGACAGGTTCATACGATCGACTATCGCCTCTCTGAAAGACACAATCTATGCCGTACTGGCTCGCACACTGGATGCGTAACTCTCCACAACTGTGCTATCGTTTGCGTACCCATAGATACCGGGCTTCAGCAGACCGTTAATATGTAGCAGGAATAGAGTTGAGGAGAGAACTGATCCCTGTGAGACTCCGGCAATTACAACCATTTGGTTGGACGAGCAACCGTCGATGACTAGTCTAATCGACCGGCCACTCAGAAAATCTGAGATCCAGGCGCAGAGACCAGTAGGTAGACCGTACGAAGGAAGTTTGCCAATAAGACTATCATGCCAGACCCTGTCAAAGGCCTTCGAGATATCAAGGAAGGCAGTTAGTGCTTCACCACGCTTCTCGATGGCCGCGCTCCAGATGTAGGTGGCATACGCTAGAAGATCCCCAGTGAACCGATTTCGGCGAAACCCGTATTGGCAGCCACTAAGTAAATCTTTCGTTTCTAAGTGTCCCATTAGCCTCCTGTTCAGTGACTGAAATTGGTCTATGCTTGGAGGGGTCGGCACGACTGCCTTTTTTGAGCACAGGCTGTACGTACGCACGTACGGCAGGCTTCCATGATTTTGGTACCCTTCCAGTATTTTATGAGTAAAAATCATTGGCTATGGAATTCCACATGTGGGATCATTGTTTTTTTTTTTTGTTAATTTCAGTTAATGAAAATGAATTAAAAGTAACAATCATTTCCTTGCCTACTATCATAGATCTCCTATTCTCTGTTACTATGAAGAGAAGGCCTCCGTGCCGAAATATAAAAACGTACCGTTATGATATTATGTTAGAAACCTACTAATATTATGTTAGTAGAAAAACCGGCCAAGCGTAAGTCGTATTCGCGTGTGATGGGTTCCGTAACATCATCTATTAAAATAAAAAACGGCAAAAAATCACTATTGTTGTATGACAGCCTTAAATAATTATTTTGTTTAATTTATTTGTTTTTAGAGTGATTATATAACTAAATATTATGTGAATATGTCAAGCAACTAGCAATTGTTCAATATTAAGATCGAAAAAAATTGCAAAAAAAATCACATTTGTTGTATGGGAGATTGTATCCCATAAATATTTATTTCATTCTGTTTTTGTATTTGTTGTTATAGCAGCAACAGAAATGCACCATATGTGAAAATTTCAACTGTCTTACTGTCGCCGTTCACGAGTACGGAATCCTAAAAAGGAAGTCGATGACGTAGACTCAGGTGTCGTCGTAGAATTTTACCACCAAGACGACAGACGACATATTCGCCATACGAATCAATTCGAGAGAACTAGCCGTAACAATTATTCCGTTAATGTAAAACTAATAGTAACTACAACCCTTCACCGACGAGTAGGGTTTAATGTAAATTAATTAAGTTTATCTATAATTTAAGTTTATTTAGTTAATCTAGATTCCAAAGTTTGCGTTTAACTTAGCCACAGTTTGAAACTGCTCGCAATAACTAGAACCAAAGTTTTTGCAGTTTATAGATTGTGATATTGGGGTTAGTTTAACAAGATAAACTATTTGTGGTCGCGAAATACCTTACTATTTTCGCTAGTATTGGTTGCTATTTAATCAGCATCACATTAGAGTGGTTATTACCATCCCGCCCCATGCACAGCAACGCGCACCAATAACATCGGTGGTACCTATGGGGAACGACTACCTCTTTCCATCAGGTGCATCATATTCTGTTTGTTCATATTCTGTGTATTTTATGGGACAAAAAAGTATAAATTCATAAACCAGTATTTAAAGATTTTATATATATGAAAATCGATCAAGTATAACTATTGAATACTTTTAATAACTTACTGAAACTGAACTGCCTCTAAAAGAATACCGCTTTCCGATACTTTATTTAATTATGTTTATAGGTATAGATTTTAGGAGTAGCTACTGCGTAATATTGACGTAGTAGGACGTAATATTTTCAAATATTACGTTTAACGTTTAACGTAGTAGGACGTAATAATTTCTAGTGACCAAATTTTTCGAGCAAATAAGAGAACAAGCTTTCGACCGCCCCATTGGTCGAGTGGTTAGCGACCCTGACTGCGCAATCGACGGGGCTCAGGTTCGACGGGGCTCGGGTTCGACGGGGACAAGCATTTGTGTGATGAGCATAAACGTTTGTATTTTCGGGTTTGGGTGTTTATTAAATATATTCTAGTATTTATGTATGTATTTCTATGTATTAGTATCGTTGGCTAACACCCATAACACAAGCAAATAATTTGCTTACTTTGAGGTTAGATCAGTAAATGTAATTTGTCCCGTGAATATTTATTTATTTGTTATTATTTGCTTAGTATTTATATTTTAACATAAATGTACTTATCGACAGACGCCAGCTCCGGCTTATTTATCGACTGTTAGTACAAAATTAAACTCACGATACGGGGCAAAGATAGTGTTTGCGGTTAATGTTATAAGCGAAACAATTTTTGTTTTTTGTTTCGCTGGTGTAACAATTTCGCTGTTTGTGTAGGTCATATAACTAAATGTGGATTTCTTCTTAGCGAATTGATACTTAGAAGAGTCCAAAATTCTACGGTAAAAATGTTTTTCGTCTGTAAGTTACAGGTATTCGTTAACTCAAGTTTACCTCATATGCGTAAGGTTATGTAATAAAATAATAATAATAATTTAAAAAAAGAAAGTGCCACCTACTTACTTATCTGTTCAGCAGACAAAGAATCAATTGCAGCAGCCGTCAGTGCCAGTTAGAAATGTAACACGCTGTAGGTTATATATATATATATATATATATATATATATATATATATATATATATATATATATATCATATAATAATGGATTTTTGTATGTTTTTTATAGTAATATAACCTAAACAATTAATGTTTCAACATTCTACTCTCTAATCAACATAAGGCGCACCAATTTAAATTGTCAAAAATGCATGAAAGTGAAACTTTCTGAATACCAAAACGTAATAATTCAGTTCCCTGGTTTATAAAATCTTACTCGGCTCGGCGATTTAAGAAACAATGTTTTAGCTCTTAAATGTTTTGTAATGTTAGTAGATAATTTTAAGTTCTTGTGGTCAAAATTCTAAACACACAAATAAGCATTTAAACCAATGTAAAACCAAATATAAATCCTCTTTCAGATCTTTATGGTTGATTTTTTTTTTCAAAAGTGATATAAAATCATCTCTAGAGATATATACCCTCTCCGATATATAAGAAGAATTACCAAACCAGACTACTATGTAAAAAACTACGCGTGATCATAGATTAAGCCCATCCCTGAAACTTCCCGCTAAGTAGCTCAAAAGAGTAAAAACTGTAAGCATAGATTTTTTCAGTTCAAACATCTATTTTCTCATAAATAGCAGTATATTGATTTTTAAAAAATGTATATTTTGAAAACGATGATCGATTTTGATCGTTCAAATGGCATTCAACAGAATTTTTGACATCTAAAATATTGCTTTAGCTAAATAATCGATAGGCTGAAAATTTTGGAAGCAATGACAAAAAACATTTGTTTCAAAAATTATATTAACCTTAAAATTATTTCAAAAATATTAAGTAAGTTTGCTAAAAACAACGTAATTTTAATATTTGAAAAGCTGTAACTTTTGAAAACTAGATTCGATTTTGATTTTTGAAACAGCATTCGACGTAGTTTTTTAGTACTAAAATATCGTAGAATACTAAAAAATGATAAGTTGAAAATTTCGAAGTTATGTCGAAAAGACACTTTTTAAAAAAAAATTGTCAGCGAATACTCCCAAACGGATAAACCTATTTTGATACAATTTATGCATTAGACATAGTTTTTTAAGGAATGGAGCTTAGATAGATTAGTATTTGTACTCAATCGGTACATTAATCTAGAAGTTATATTAAAATTTAATATAACTTCTAGATTAATATACCGATTGAGTACAAATACTAATCTATCTAAGCTCCATTCCTTAAAAAACTAATATACTGTTTCGCTAAAATTTTTTTTGGGTTTTTTCAAAATTTCTCAAAATCTGCTGGGCCGACTTAGTTCAAATTTACAGCAACTCTAAGTTGAGCGGAATCTTATCGAATACCATCAACCGCGTTTCGATTGATCCAGGCGTTCAAAAGTTATGAAATGTTTACATACACACATACACACACATATCAATACATACAGATTTACTGACATCATCGTGAAAATAGTTGGAAAAGGTTCCTAGGACCTCAAAACGTGGAGATCCGGTGAAAACTAATTTTCGAAAATCGGGGCAAAATCAGTAACTTTCTTATATTACACTTAGCGGGAAGTTAAAAACTGTAAAAAGTTATAAAATGTTATATTTGTAGCGCGTGTGCGAGACTATTAATGGAATAAATGATATTGTCAAAAATATATTTTACTAAAACTGTCTTATTCAATTTTGAAGTTTAGCGTTGCTCGGGTAATAAATACCAAATGAAAACATATTAAAGAGGTAATTTTTACCCCTAAGTAGGTTAACAATCGCAAATCTGATTAAACTAAGTGCTGGACAGCCGGCAGTCGCCAGTGCAAGAGCTCCCGGTAATGGGATTGAATTAATAATGTAGCATAAACACAAAAACGGCTTAAAGACACTTGACAATGTTCACAGCGCCTTCTTATACTATTCCGATTCCCGATAATATATTTAAAAGATTTATGAGTACAAAAATACAAATTTTATGTTAAAGATACACAAAATCATAATCTTTTGTTCATCAATTTGTATTCATATATTTTTTTAATTTTAAACTTATAAATATTGCACAACCAATCCTTTATTTTCATATCATATCCCAAATATAACTTTGCTAGTAATGTTATGCCATGGTAAATTGTGACAAACCTGCTTTAATACTAGCTGCAGCGTGCAACCCGCAGCATTATAACAGTTTCTGGTGTATCCCGCGGAATCACCTGATTTTCGGGATAAAAAGTATGCCAATGCCTATGTGCTTTTGCAGATCATCATCTACTTATGTGCCAAAGGAGAGTGATGAGATTGGCTTAAATGGACAAGAATATAGCGTCAGCCGAAATTATTAAATTAATTTTATTCACAACTAGCTGACCCGGCAAACATTGTTCTGCCTTTTTAACTACTCTTACTTTTTTTATATTTTCTCACCTTTTAAACCTTCCCTGGACAACAATTAATTCAAAACCAAAATTAACCAAATCGGTTCAGCCGTTCTCAAGTTTTAGCGAGACTAACGCACAGCAATTGATTTTTATATATATACGTATAGATAAGTCAATATTAGAATTCAACGGACACTTTTTAATAGCAAATTAAATTTAAAAGGATTTTAGTCGGAAAGTCATGAAACTAAACAAACTTGTACGCTTATTCTTATCTAATTCAAGCAAAGATTTTTCTTTTCTGCCATAAAGTTAACACTTTCTGTTATTTCTGACCAACCAAATAAATTATAAAAATGTTGGATAGATAAGACACAAAATTTTAAATAACCTATTGTATAAAATGCAACAAAAATGTAATTTCGCCGTGTTGGTCCCGGCCTCCTTTGTAGAATAGGCCAACTGCCGTTGTGCCAGGCAGGTCGTAAAAGGCGACCGATTGGCTATCGAGTCACTACCATCGTGGCTACTAGATGGTAGAGTTCTGCATTGTCTCGCCCGGGTCTGGTACCACTGCCTTACCTATTCCTGCCGCAATAGCGTCAGTGCTTGTCGCTGTCGTGTTCCGGTTTGGAGGGTTTAAACTTATGCATGTGACATTATACCTCGCCACAAGATAGCAACGCACCATTAACATCTTTGGTGTCTATAGGCGATGGTTGACTCTTTCCGTCAGGAGACCCATCTGCTTGTTTGCTATCTTATGACATAAAATAAAAATAAATATTTATTGTTATAATCAAAATCTACAACGTAGAAGGCCGTATAAAAAAATACTCTTAGCATCATCCGAAAGGCACAAAAAAACAAGTGGTCATCTATTTACGCTGTGAGCGAGTAATAAACATTTTACGTAAACAAAAGTTTTATCGTTTTTTAACGTTTAAGTGGTTAAAATCAAATAAATTTCATGGTAAGTAATACAAAAATGAATTATATTTGTGTATAATATGTCGTATATTGCGACGTAAGTGGCTTAAAATGGAATGTAACAATTGTAAATTTAAGTAATATTAATCTTTGAAGGGGTTTCGTGAATTTTAAAATTATAAAAAGTGTCCGTGATGCAATTTACATTTCAGAAGAAATTAGTAATGTATTACAATACGGTAAGCAGCTATCATCATGTGTTGCGTTTTAGGCCAAATTTGTATGGGGCCTCATCAATCTCCTTTCATCCAAATCCGTTCAGTAGTTTTTGCATGAATATTAGAAACATTTGTTAATTACAGCCAATAGTTTTTCAATCATTATAATTTTGTATTAATTTTTCAGTAAACCAAATAACAGAATGACAACCAATCCATCCGATCATCAGATATTTTCTTAACGTCGCCTCACCGTCACAAGTATTCTTTTTCAAAGCGCTCGATGTCATAGACTACAACAGCAGCGCGTAACACATTCTCAATTTTTGCCCCCTCCACCAACATTACAGTTAGCTGTTTAAGTTTTATTTAAATGAATTTTAAATTTTACTAATCGTTTTTGTCTTACACCATCATATTTAAACTGCTAAAAAGATTTACCAATCTGTCAAATACGCTGTCGGTCCTATAAATTAGCGCCGTTAAACACATATCACTATCGTTATGGTAATCGTATCGTTTATTTTGAAAAATAATATGGGTTTTCCTGAGTTTATTATATCATAGCAGACGGCCTCCTTAATAAAAACGACATTGCCTATAGAAATGAAACGTTAATTACGAATCGCTATCTTCATGGCGTGTATATGCATAATTTTACCGGTTACTTTAACCTCCCAAATTAAACCAAAACAACAAGTTTTGACGCTATTACGTCAAGAAAAGGTAAAGTGGTGGTATTAAGCGTTGGTGAGGAGTTGCAGGACCTTACAACAGATGTTTTGTATAAAACCTAGTAGTTACACATTCGACTATTCCCTCGCCATTTACGAACTGCTTGCCGGAACAGCAGGTCTACTCTTCAAAGGGTCTTTCCTTTAATACGGTAACAGATAAGTGATAATACGGTACAATAAGTGTATTTATATGAGATGAGTTATGAATGTAGAGGAAGAAAGACAAATGTCTGGATTGTGATGCATGGCATTCGGTTCTCTGTACGGACCCTGTTCGGGATCTAGTAATCTGTTGAAATCGTCCTTAGAAGAAAAGTAGAAGATCGTTTTATAAATACATACACTTTATACTTTCTATTCAGGTAGGCAGAGGTACAACAAATGCACCCACGATTAGCCGAAGATACTTAGTCGCACAATGTGATAGGTGGCAAGCCTATCGCCAACCGGCACTTTCCAATCCCAGGCAACGTTGTTTTTATCAGAAAACTGAAAAAACACATTTCTGAATTGCCCGACCCAGGAATCGAACCCGGGATCTTATGTGGTCAACTCCAACACCGGACAACTAGACCACAGAGACGACATATACAATTTCAATTAATAAGAAATACTGACAAATTTATTACATTTTAGCAAGGGTATTACAAAAAAACATCAGTAAGGCTCCCTTGTAGGTAGTTGATGATGAATGAGAATGCTGGTTGGCGAGATGTCTAGTGATTCTCTTCGCTTGTTCCTTGCAATAACCAAATGCTTCATGTATTCATATTATGTAGTATATAGTAATATCCCTGATACTAGCACTTCATCACCAGGATCCGAGATAAATTAAAACACATATTTAGTTTTTTTGAGACATTTAAATAGAATTTGGTGTAAGCCAGACTAAATTCATACCTCCATACTAATATTATAAATGCGAAAGTATGTCTGTCTGTCTGTCTGTTACGCTTTCACGGCTAAACCGCTGGACAGATTTTCATGCAATTTTGCATGGAAATAGATGAAGATCCGGAGTTGAACATAGGCTAATTTTTTTTTCAAAAATCAACCCCTGAAGGGCTGAAATAGGGGATGAAATTTGTATTGAAAGCTATTTCGATAACATACTTATCTACTCGCGGGCGAAGCTGCGCGGGTCAGCTAGTAAAAATATAAATAATGAATATTTTATGCAAAATGTAAATTCTTGTATGAACTAATAACCCACTTTCGTGATATATATGGCACGGATCAAGTGATAAATAGAGCATCGCTCACGGTTGGCCTCTTTTGACTTACGCCGAATATTAACATGGAAATGTTGCAAATTATATATTTTACTTTTAGCACTCTGCCTAGTACTTGTCTGAACGTTATCTTGAACATATTTTAAGGAAATCAATGACATGAATAACAAACTGTACTAATATACAGTCTTAATTAATTATTCACATTTCTCACACCACAAATTGTGTATAAAATTCATTGACCAGCTTACAACACTTCAAATACATTTTTGTTGATTATATTAAACTTCTTACCCTATAGATAGCCTTGTTAGATTACTCTACAGAAGATAATATCAAACCCCCGGATACGAGTACAACCCTGCCCTCATCGCATGTTAGTATTGCCGGGATACTCGGTAATTACCTACGTTTACAAGTTTTAAAGTGATACCGTCATTCTAATCCCGAAAACGTATAATTTTAAAAACTATAACAAAAAATTAATCCAATAAAAAGAATAAAAGCTTTTCGTAGGTGCCAGACGTGTAAGTAGTAGAAGCTGCTGTTTTCTGTAAAACAAAGTAAGTAAAACTGACTCCAAACATGGTAGTTTTGGTGGTTTGTTAAACGTTTTGGCATTTTTTGTTGTAGTTTTGTCGGGTCGATCTGGGGCCCTTCGTAAAAGGTGATAGTGTGTGTGTATGTGTGTGTGTGCGAGTGACCACTAGGTAATAGAGTTCTCTACGTACTCCAACGAATCGACCGAGTTTGGTACCACGTGTCTTACCTTTTCCTGCGCAATGGGCAATAGCGTCAATATATGTCATTTTAGTATTTTGGTTTAAGGGTAAGATAATAAATTTATGCATATGGTAGATCATCTCTGCCACATGGATGACAATGCAATATTAACATCTTCGATGTCTATAGATGATGCTTCTCCCTTTCCATTAAAATTTGTGTAAAAAATTCATTGACAAATCTCCCTTTCCATCTAGATAGTCGTCTACCTGTTTGCAGTTCATATAAAATAAATGTTATTTTATGATAGTCAATTACAGGCTACAACTACTTCCAACTACTAACGAGATGATTGAATTGCACAGCAATGAAACGTTATAGTGTGTTTTTAGACGTGGTTCTATATTACGTTAATATTACCTAAAAGAGAGTGGCTATCTCTTTCACATATGGGTTGCCAACTGAGCTAACTAACATTAAAAGTTAATAAATCATATATTACATTGTTCCAACAAATACGAAAAGCTAAGATAAAAACCCATTAGTAGTATCTCGTAAAAGATCCTTATTGGTTGGACTTTTTCAAGACACCTTGAATACTATATACGTAAATAATCATGAAATAAGAAACCATAACCCACAAATGAACAAAACTTTAAAAAAATAATACATAAATAAACATAAACTCATACTTTCCTTTTGTCAAACCATGCCCCTATTTTGAAAAATAAAATCGATTACATTACGCCTAGGAACCTCTAAAAAACGAGACAAGGCTAATACATTTCGTTAACATCGTAACTACTAGTTAGATAGTAGAATTCTCCAAAATTTCGCCCGGGTTTTGTTACCACTGCCTTACCTACTGCTGCCACAATAGTTTGGAGGGGTGTTTTATGGTGCGTTCCAACCCCATCACATAGATAAAAATCCATACTAATATTATAAATGCGAAAGTAACTTTGTTTGTTTCTCTGTCTCTTCTTCATGCTTAAACCACTGAACCGATTTGAGTGAAATTTGGTACAAAGATAGTTTAAGGCTCGAGAAAGGACTTGACTTAGGTAGATTTTTATCCCAGAAATCCCACAGGAACGGGAATTATGTGGGTAAAACCCCGGTACTGTCTACCTTTTAAATTACGGTAAGGAGTAACTCAGGCTACTTATGTCATATACATTTTTCCACGCAGACGAAGTCGTGGGTACAGCTAGTCACACAGTAATCTTTAAGTGTCAGTGGATGATGGTTATCTATTTTTTACAGGCGAACAATCTACTTGTTTGTTTTTTTAAGCAGATGGGTCTCCTGATGGAAAGAGTAAACCATCGCCTATAGACACCAAAGGTGTTAATGGTGCGTTGCTGTCTTGATGCGAGGTCTAATGCACATGCATAAGTTTACCAGCTACCTCACCCTCTAAACCGGAACACGACAATGACAAGCAGTGACGCTATTTCGGCAGGAATAGGTAAGACGGTGGTACCAGACCCGGGCGAGACAATGCTATGGTAATAAAAACAAAAACGCAAATGAATAAAATTAATAAAATACATAATTTGTTATATTTGCTAATTTTATTTCCCCAATTAGAACATATCATTAAAAACAAGTATCTCCTTCACATGGACGCAAACTCTCGACCTTAACTCAATTTGGGCGCCTACACAAAATTATATAATATATTGTTACATTGAATCGTATCTTTATCAAATACAGATCCAAATTAAGATCGTCGTTAAGGAAGATTAAGATAGATGTAGGAACATAATTATCGTCTTAATTAAACATCTCTAATGATTAATTAAGGAAAATGTAGATGTTAATATTGTATGTGTCGCTGCAAACACACGGGGCTTATCTGGTGATTTTTTGGGCATTGGGCAGTTTCGCCCGCGAGTATATTAATAAGTCGTCCATATAGCTTTTAATAAAAATTTCATTCTCTGTTTCAGCCCTCCAGGGACTGATTTTTAAAAGAAAAATTAGCCTATGTTTCACCCCGAATCTTCAACTATATACATGCCAAATTTCATGAAAATCGGTCCAGCGGTTTAGCCGTGAAAGCGTAACAGACAGACAGACAGACAGACTTTCGCATTTATAATATTAAGTATGGATAATAAAAATATGACAAGAAATAAGTTGCATCTTATTAGTGTAAAGTTGCGTTTCTGATCTGATACCAATTCGTCAGTTTGTACCTGTAAATGTAGTTAAAAGGATAATTTGAATAAAAAAGCAATTTTTTAAATCTAATAGTAACATTTTACAACTAGCTGCAGCGTGCGGCCCCCTGCATTATAAAGTTTTTGGCGAATCCCGCGGGATCGCTTAATTTTTCCAGGATAAAAAGTAGCCTATGCTATTCCAGGTAATTATCTATCTGTGTGCCAGATTTCATTCAAATCCGTTTAGTAGTTTTTGCGTGATTGAGTAACAAACATCCATCCAAACATCCAAACTTTCGCATTTATAATCTAACTAGCGACCCGCCCCGGCTTTGCACGGGTATAAAATATACAGCCTACGTCACACAGTAAAAAAAAATGATTAAAATCGATGCAGTAGTTTTGATTTATTCATTACTGCCCGTGGCCCGCAAACAATTCCCCTTTCCCTATACCATGAAGATTTCCTGCTATCTTTGGAACATCTAAATTCATATAGGTACTACATTTTTAGTTTTTACATTTTTACCTATTTCTTTTACTTTTTCCATTAATATATTACAAAATGTCTTTATATACAACGTTCACAGCTTTCTTGTCATTAGACAATATAAACGTGTTTTCTTTAGAGGTTACTCTTGAAAGAGCGACATATAAGTTGACCATGTGAAAAACAGTCAACGCTCAAATCTAAGCCTGCAACGTTGAAGGTTTGACCCTGCGATTTATTAAGGCGAAAAAAGGTGTAAGTGGTTGACCCTGCGGGCCATCCCTGAAACTTCTCACTAAATAAACGTATTTTAAGCTCAAAAGAGTAAAAACTATAAGCATAGATTTTTCAGTTCAATTTTGTTAAAAATGGCAGAATTATTAATTTTTGAAAAACTGTATATTTGAAAACGATGATGGCATTCAACTCAATTTTTGAGATCTAAAATATTGTTTTAGCTAAATAACCGATAGTTTGAAACATTTCGGTGTTATGTCTAAAAACATTTTATTTTTAATTTTCTTCATTGATAAATCCCAAACAAATTGTCCGATTTTGATTAAATTAACGGTATTTGACGCAGTTTTTAAAGAACAAAAGCTGATAATATTTTTAAGTCAATCGGTAAATTAACTTGAAAGTTGAAGACCCGGGCGAGACAATGCAGAACTCTACCACCTAGTAGCCACGATGATAGTGACGCGATAGCCAATCGGTCGCCTTTTCTCGCATTTGGATCGCAGTTGGCCTATTCTTCAAAGGAGGCCGGGACCAATACGGCGAAATATTAGTAAAATTATTTCGGGCGCCCTTCTGAAGAACAGACTAAATGCCGTTCTGCCGGACAGGTCGTCAAAGGCAAACGATTGACTATACGCGTCACTACCATCGTGACTACTGGTTGGTAGAGTTCCGCAACGTCTGGCCTGGCTATATGATCCGTCATCGTCACCGTCAATGGAGGTAAGGTAGTCGGTAGATTTGCGCGTGTGACCATGCCATACAGCCATACGGATAACAACTTACCATTAAAATCTATGGTATCTATAGGCAACAGTTTCTCTTTCCGTCAGGAGAGCCACTGCTTTTTACTATCTAATAATATAAAAAAAACTATATACAATCTCAGTAAAAAACACTTTGGAGTAATATCTTTCCAAATAAAAAATCGCCTCTGTGGTCTAGTGGTCCACAAAATGGGAAAATAATTAAAATATTAATATGGAAATGAAGTTCTCTCTGCGTATAGCTTATAATAAATCAAAACGTTATGATTTATGTGAGGTGACACTTCCTAATTAATCCTCTCAAACGTTCCTGTTATGTAAATATTAATATTTTTCAGTGTAGCTCATCAGAAGCCAGTTAATAAAAGTGCTTAGTAACGAAGAGTCAATTTTATTCGCATCAAATTAAACAAAGTTATTGTGAAAAAACATGGTTTTTATACAAATCCAGTCATTGCAATTGTTGCATTTTTCAAGGCAAATATCAAAATTTATTTCACGTGCTCCATTAATCCCCTTCAAAACATATTTATTTCGTGGATATGCTTTATCATCATACGTTGCGTTTCATGTTGTAGTGCTAAACATGTGTATGTTTCCAACACGAGCAGTGGATGTTTGGTATCGCATGGTTTACTCGCTGGTCACGAAATAGACCGAAGCTATGATGGATGGCCAAATCGAAAGCATGATAAATGACATCTAACATAACATGTTTTAAACAGTTGGGTTCCTTCGAGGCGGACATGTGCTCCTAACTTTTTATATTCTTTGACCTAAGCTTACTCATATCTAATCGTTTATTCACTTGGATGAATTACCAAAACCAAAATTTGTACAACAATAGCCGACTACCGTATTAGTCTAGTAATTAACGAACCTGTTGACCACTAGACTAATAGGGAATTACGAATCGATAGGGTGCAGGTTCGATTTCCGACAGGGACAAATATTTGTGTGATGAGCATATATGTTTGTATTTCTGGGTTTGAAGATTTATTATGTGTGTTACAGTATTTATATATGTATAGTGTCGTTAATTAACACGCATAACACAAGGAAATAATTTGCTTATTTAGGGTTAGAACAGTTCGTGTAATTTGTCCAGCGATTGTTATTTATTGTTGTTATTATTTCTGACGTAATCTAAGTATAATTTAGTATTCGTATAGCCTAATATAAATACTGGCTTCAAACATGAGCAAAATAAGTTTAGGGATTACGAAAATAAATAGAGCTGAGTAAAGGTTGAATTACTTAATTGTAGTATATGACCAGGTTTTAAATTATAAATGTAACGGCTTTAAGAACGCTGATGATCTCCAGCTTTATTGTAATTGCAGCGTTGCAGATGTGACGAGGATAGTAAATGAAATCAACTTAGACCTCGAAAGGATTCATTCCTTGGCACAATCCTTTGGTCTTTTAGTAAACCCTGCCAAATCTCAGGCAATTATTGGAAGTCATTATAAGCGTAATCCTTTAACCCACGTACCAAAGATCTTATACAATAACACTCATATTCAACTTTTACATACTGTAAGGAACTTGGGTTTTGTTTTTAATGCGGATTTTTTGGGAACCTCGTGTTAATAGTATTAGTAAAAAAGTCCACGGAGCTCTCAATTCTCTTAAGTTATCCCAAAATTTTCTAACAGTACTCACAAAATATTGCTTAAGGTTTCTCTCATACTCCCAAATATCGATTAGGCTGACTCATGTTGCCCATATGCTACCGAGGAGTTTTAAAATAAACTGGGGTGAATACAAAACCTTTGTATTCGATTTATCTTTGGCTTGCGTAAATATGACCATGTATCTCAATACAGAGCTCAACTTAAATGGCTCCCAATAAGTTTGCAAAGAAACACTTATGTTCTTTGCCTTCCTTACAACATTCTGTTCAATTTTTTAACACTATTTCACTTAAAAGAACACTTTAAGTTTATTCATTCACCTAGTTCTTCATGCCGTCCATCTGTTTCTACCCTTTTACGTATTCCTATGCACAACTTCAGTATTTTTTCACTCTTTTCCAGTCACTGCTATACTTGGAATTCTTTATCTTAGTTTTTAAATATTTAACATAAAAAGTCTGACAATTCGAAGACAATGAAACCAATATCATATAATATTAACCCGTATCACACCCGTAACAGTACTTCACTCTGCTCTTGCAAGAAACAATTGAAACTATTATTTATCGTCTTATCAATATAATTTAATTCGTTTTTTATTTTAATTATTTGCAAGTTAGAATTAGCACCTACTAAACTAAATTATTTTTTATTTCTTTTATATACATAATATATATTATCAATAAGAGTTAGTTTTTTTAAATTAATATTATACACTATCTACCTGCTCTGTTTTAACATTGTATTTCAATGTCTTAGGTTAGCTGTAATATATATATTATTAGGGACATGCTCGCCTGTTGTACTGTTTTCGATTTTTATTTTCTTTGTCATTTTTAGTATACAATAAAGTGTTAAATAAATAAATGAATAAATTTCGTAAATATAAATAATTAGTTGACCCGCGCAGTTTCGTCCACGAGAGTGCTTGATATATGGAAGATATGCTAGATTTACGTCCTCGTACGTCTGTATAGTTTTTCGTACACAATTTTGTCCCTCTATGGAGTATTTTGATTTAATAATATCCTATGGTTGACCCTGAATCTTCAACTATTCATGTTAAATTTCATTGAAAGTGTAACAGACACACTGACTTTCATATTCTCAATATTAGTATTAAATATGGATGATAGATTACTTTTATTTAGGTGTGGAAATCGATTCCGTGTCTTATTCCCAATTGAGGATTGATGTACTCTGACGATAATTGTGTAGCTTCAAATGTAGGATAGATAAATCAATGAACAATTTGATTCAGGGTTTTAATTTAAGAACACAAAATATTAATTTACGGTATGGCTAGAGTTAAAACTTGTAGGTTATATCTCAATAACTTAATTATTGTAAAATAATGAATAGAAAAGGCAGTTGGTTGATTGATTGATCATTCGACGCATAGAATGTGGTTATGCATAAATCAGTAAATTTGAATGGTCTTCCTGAAAAGGAATGTTCCAAATGATATAACTTTGCTATAAAAAGGGTGAATATGATGCAATATCTTGATTTATGCCTTTCTATTATATGAATAATAGGGGTGACCTGATGAACTGTAATCTAAAAAAAATTAACTGCTTTTCACGTAAAAAAATGATTAGAAATTACAAATAATTAATTGTTAAAACGTTGTTCGTAATTTTACTTACGTGACAAAGTTTAACAATTTAATTTTTCTGCGATAGTTTCAAAAGTAGTCTATATCTCCTTATATAATTATTCAAAAACAAATACAGCAGTTTGGCAGTGAAGCCGAAAGTAAGAAGCGGATAGTTACATTTGAATTCATAATATTTAGCATGGCTATCATGTAATCATTCCTTATTTTTGTTATGTTCATGGCTCTGTATTTCCCTTTGCCTTACGAGAATAACAGTTATTTACGTTTTAAGTCATGTATTCCCTTTCTTTTTTAGTTGTACTTTGGTCATGTATTCCTTTTCCTTCTTATTTTATGCTGTATTCATATTATATTCCTTTATAAATATTGTTCATTATTTTGTAAATATTTTATGATTTTCACAATTTGGACATGACAAGACACAATGTATGTTAAAATTATCTTCTTAACTTTCAAATTATATGTTCAATAAGAGTTCCTACTCAATATAAAAAATGTAATTCGTATATCTTTAAAATTTGACATTGTTCCAACTTCCATCCCTGGGCCTATAAATACACAAGTCAGTCATCGTCAGGAACCCACAATTAAAAGAGTCAGTCATAGAAGAAGTCTTGAAGATAAGTTTTCGGAAACTACCATGCTAGTTTTGAGCTGATTGCGCGCGCTTAACGGACGTGTCTGCTGCGAGTGCCCGCTGTGCGTGCCTACTGAGCGCGTGCCCTGCTGAGCGCGAGCCATACTGCACGCGTACCCTACTGAGCACGTGCCCTACAGCGCACGCATCATACTGCGCGCGTGCTCACTGTACGTGTGCCTGCTTCACGAGCCTGCTCAACGTGCCCGTTAGCAAGCACGCGCTGCGGATGCCTACACCAGCGCGTCTCCGACTGTTTCGACGCGTGACTAAGGGGTTTAATAAGTAAGAGTGCCGGACTTGTATGGACAATATATAATATTAAATACTATATTTCATTTAACTTTCCCCTTGTGCTACCAGGTTACTCAAGTCTCAGGAATCTGGTGATAGCTTATATTTGTGACTTGAATCCTTTCCTCTATTCTCCGTAGAAGCAGAGGTTCTAAAGTTACAATCATTATTAGAATAAATATAGTGACAGCTATCAAATTAGTCCCCTGCCTTGGTCCGGGCTCCCTAGAAGAATAGACCAACTACCGTTCTGCCAGACAAGTCGTTCAAAGGCCATTGATTGCCTATACGTGTAACTGCCATCGTGACTACTAGGTGGTAGAGTTCCGCAACGTCTCGCTGGGTATTTGGTGCCACGGCCTTACCTATTTCTGTCGCAATGCAATGCTTGTCATTGTTGTGTTCCGATTCGAAGGGTAAGGTAACCGGTAGATTTATGGATGTACCTAGTATTTGGTTTCTATTGGCGATGGTGTCTCTTTCCATCAGGAGAGCATCTGCTTGTTTGCTATCTTATGATATAAGAAAAACACTCTTATTCATAGAAAATAAAAAGATTTTTCGATTTTATAAATATCGAATACCTACCAACCGAACCTACCGAAACCAGACATAAATATCGATCAATGACAATTTACTAAAAATAATAATTTATTGATGCATGCAACAAACGAAAGACTAGCTTAATTGAAACACTGCGCAAACAGAAATTGAAACACGTATTTCAAGTGGGCATATCTAAAATACTCTTTTTCTCACCATCCATTCATAATCCTAGGTCAATAATTGACAATAACTCAATACTAATTTCCCGGGAAACTCATTCAATTTCGTCTAAATTAATATTCTCGTCACAAAATTACTTCCAATAATGTCGATGAACGTTGCTTATTTAGGGTCGTATTAAAGCCCGGACGGCTTCGCGGAATTATTTCAAAGTTCGCGTCTGCTGCGCTTTGATAAAGCTTTTTTGGCCAACTCATTGTAAGATGAAATTGACGTTTTTTGGAAATATTGACTTTAATTATATTTTAGATTCGCTGCCATTGTGAGACAAGTTTTGTCTAAAATCTCGTAAATGCTGAAGGAAGAAGAAGTAAAGGTTTACGTTTAGATATAAAATGTAGACCTTTTTTACACGCTTTTTATTAACTTCACCTGTATGTTTGTATGTTTGTTTGTATGTTTGTTTGTATGTTTGTTTGTAACCGACTTCTTTGGGCGCGATTTTGACCCACTTTAAACGGCCAGATTTCGTTCAAACTTTGTAGATTTATCGAGGTCCGATGACAATACACTAATTTGATAAAATTATTCCAATTCTAACCGACTTCAGAAAAAGGAGGAGGTTCTCAATTCGGCTGGTATATTTTTTTTTTGTATGTACAGCGATTTCTCCGAGGTTTCTGAACCGAATTACGTGATTCTTTTTTTGTTTGATGCGGAATAGTTTCGAATTGGTCCCATAAAAATTTGATTCAGGTAGGCCCAGTAATTTTTGTTTTATGAGCATTTTTTTATTTATTGTACCTATCTCGATGTCTGAAATCAAATCTCGCAAGTAAATTTGATCCACTTCCCGGTTACCGATTGAGCTGAAATTTTGTATACGTATGTTAATTGAATGACAATGAAACCTTATTATGACATGGAGCTGATCTGATGAATCTGAATCGGAAGGTGACCACGGGAACTTAATAATTAAATGGTTAAAAATCGGTTAATAACAAGACTATTGAGTTTGGACTCATTTGATTCATGTTGACGAGCACTTTGGTGCTTGGTGGTGACTAGGATCCTGCAGGGTCCGATGATGTAGCTAGAAGATGGTCATAGGAGCTCAGCAATTAAATGACACAACTCTATCGAATTTGGGCTCATTTGATTAGTGTTGACGAGCACTTTGGTGCTTGGTGCTAACTAGGATCCTGCAGGGTTCGATGATGAAGCCAGAAGGTGACCATAGGTGCTCAGCAATTAAATAACACAACTCTATCGAGTTTGGGCTCGTTTGATTCGTGTTGACGAGCACTTTGGTGCGGGTGGAAACTAGTTGTAAAAGGAACTACTCTTAACAAAAGTCTTTGTTCTACGTCTGTCAAGTCGGTCAGTTCAAGAGGTAAAGGCATAACTTCCATGTTGTTCCAGTAGGCCTGAGAAGGAACTTTTCTTTTTTTATGGTAGTCGAGCAAAAAAAAAATCAAGACGTGCTTTAACTAATGACGTCTGTTGTTTTGGATATAATAATTTCTTACAGATTGTACATGGTACTTCAGCATATTGATTTATGGTGGTTATAAAATTACGCTCAGTAATTGAACGAAGTCTTTGTGACGTCTGACGCGCTACCGCTAGGCGGTTCTCACGTGGCTGAGCAGACTCAATTGCTGTACGGTTTCGTATCACTACTAATCCACGAGCTCTCTGCTCGGCGGAATCTTTAGCTAAACGCTCCTCAATGAGACTAATTCTATGAGCCTTCTGCTCGGCAGACTCGTTCGCTAGTAGTTCTCTCGCTAGTCGCTAGTTCGCTAGTTCGCTCAATAATGAGAACAACTCTAATAGCTCTCTGCTCAAAAGACTCATTCGCTAGACGCTCTTGGATCTTACCGAGTCTACTTCTACCAAGGCTAGGCTAAAGCGGGTTTACAAGCATGGGCCAGAGGTAGACAGCATTGCGCCAAGCATGGCCCATACCTGGCCCCGTCGTATTGTCCTGTATGGGAGTACGACAGGAACGCCTTGCACACTTACACACACACACATACACACACACACACACACATGTCTATAAGCGTATAAGTAGTTCCGTGCTTCTACCGCGGCACTCGACTAGGTATGCGCATTAGAGCTTGCAACAGTGTCTACGCATATAACTTAGATTTCACGAGCCACGAAGAATCCGCCACCGTCTCTGTTACTGAGTTTAATTGACTGAATAAAAAAACAAAAAACAAAAACAAAATAAATGTACATAATATTTATAGATATAGATATATCACCATCCATGTTAATTTTACATGGATATATATAGATATACAGTCTTGTAGTTTTCGTTTTTTATTAATTGTAATTAAACGACACTGAATTTATTAGCATGCGATGATCTACAATTGCCGATTAGAATTTAAAAAAAAACTCAAATAATTGATTTTTTCATAAGTTACAGTGTTTCCGGAGTTTCATACATGACGGACATGAAAATGTTTTGACCTATTTTCATATTTTTTTCCGTTTCTATTGCACTAAATTAATTTTTAGCAAGTATAGAATTAATTTCCGAAGGTGGTATCAAGAGTCTTCGCAACCGGAGTGTGTGTATGAAAAGAGTGATGAATGTGGAGGAAGCGAAACAAGCCTGCAAGGATCTTGATGTATGGCACTCGGTTCTCTCTGCTTACCCCGTAAGGGATCTGGCGTGAAGATATGTATATATGAAAAAAAATTTTCGATCTTAAAGCACTCTCTGATGCTTCGCATCATGAGTCGTGCAATAGTTTAAAATTAAAAAAACAAGCTATTATAAATAAACCAAACTAAAAAGTAGAAAATAAATAATAGTTTAAAAAACTAAAAAACACGCTTTTTATAGAAAACCGAACTAAAAAAAAAGAAAATAAATTTTAATAAATTTAAATTAAGAATAGTGTTAAAAATATCAATAATTATAAATTAATAATATTGTGAATAAAAAAAATAATTTTATTTTAAAAAAAGCGTGGGGTGCTTTTTAAGATATTACCGAAATGATAATCACTCTACTCATATGTGTCAATAAAATATTTATAACTATTGACACCATGCACCCCACGCTTTTTTTTAAATAAAATTATTTTTTTTATTCACACTATTATTAATTTATAATTATTGATATTTTTAACACTATTCTTAATTTAAATTTATTAAAATTTATTTTCTATTTTTTTAGTTCGGTTTTCTATAAAAAGCGTGTTTTTTAGTTTTTTAAACTATTATTTATTGAATTTTTTATTTCGTTTTATCTATACTCTATACAAATAAATAAAATTGGAATGTCTGTTTTTAATATTAGAATAACTGCTTTCGACGGAATTCATATGGATGTATACACGGTACATATGCCAAAATAATGTTTTTTTTAATTTTTAACTGTCTATTTGTTCCGGCTAATCTCTGTAACGGCTCGACCGATTTTGACGGGACTTTCACTGGCAGATAGCTGATATAATAAGGAGTAACTAAGGCTGCTTTTATTTTAGAAAATTTCCCATGCGGACGAAGTCGCGGGCACAGTTAGTTTTGAATAAATTTGGAGATTTCCTTTGCCTGATTCACCGCAGATCTTAAGTTTGTAAGTTCAGAGATCCTTAAGATTTTTAAAAATATTTTAGGTTTGCGAAAACAAGTTTCCGATTAAGGGACTCGTTTGAAAATATTAAGCTTTTAAATGCTAATTTTTGTTAGAGTCAAGTATTTCTCTGTCCCTTTCTGCAGACTAAACGAGTGGTTTTGGAGGGGAAAAAATCATGCTAGTAGTAAACATAATGAAGTTAAGAAAATGAAAACTATCACGGCTTAGAAGGCTTTACAAGTTTTTGAGTAATAGGCGACCAACGTATAAAATGTACTTTGAGAAGATTTTATAGGCCGTGAACCTGTGGTGTGGATTCATATTTCTATTCTAATCGTTAATTAACTTTTTAGGTTTTATTTTCAGTTAAAAAATATAGAAGCAGCCTAAAATTTGTTATTGACTTTGAATAGCTTAAATGTTTATAGTATGAAACTAGTATAGTACGAAAAGCCTTCTTGTATTTTACACTATTTATCGTCGGCCCTTGGTGAAACTCCATTTGTAGTTTTGTTAATACACTTGTACTGTTCCACAAATTACTTTAAATTTAATTAATATCACCAACCGGTATCGTCTTTTACGGCGAACTGGTTTAAATTGGTTTCTCACGTTTACCACTAGGTGGCGCTGTACAAATCACATACAAATTCCTAGTAAACTCGAAACGCGCTCACGATCGAATGCGACAAGAAAAACTCACACTTAGCACTCTGAAAGCTTGTAATTTTGTGGTACGTGTATTTTTGTGTAGCAATTTGTAAAAGGCAAAATTATTGGAAATATCACTATTATCTCGACTAGTAAGTGATAGGATTCTGCGAAGTTACACCCCGGATTTAATACCACTGTGTAACATATACCGCAACAGTATCAATGCTCGTCATTGTCGTATTCCAGTCTGGAGGTAAGGTAGGTTGTGAGACAGATAAAGTAGTAGTGGGTATATGAATTCACCTTGGCACATCCAACCACGAGTAGCAACACACAATTTAGATTTAACCTTTTTATGTGTCTGATTTATATTACATCTGAAAATTATTTTATTGTAATTTCCGATAATAAGAAAAATAATGTGACAAAAATGTCATTTCTTTAAATTTAATTGAAGTTCAAAGTCATCCATTGAGCCACATTCTTGTTTTCTATCCTATATGATACCAAAAAATCCCTGTAGCTTTGGCTTCCACGGAAATGGACTTATGGATAGTTTTTATGGTCTAAAATTATTTGTAGGATTCTTTTGGTAAACATGCAAACAAAACTTGCAAATAATTATGAATTTTTTGCAACTACATATATGGAGGTAAAGTTTGAAATAAATTAAAGTATTTCACTGGAGTCGCGTGAAGTTTCGCTCGGCAACTTGTTCGAGGAATATTTCTGAACTCCGATTTGTCGCCCTATTTAATCTCAGAGGGAAATTTCCAAGTATCGACGAATATTACCGAACTTGAAGCGTATTTAACGCATCACTGAAAATAAATCACATCAGCCGCGAGCCAGAAAAATTGAGGTGATTGGCAATGATTTATATTTTATTTGTTTAAATGTCAAAAACTTGTACAGAATATATATTCCTTTTTTCTCCCAGTAAAACACTATTTTTGCCAAAAATCATGTTGGAATTCCAAACGTAAGGAAAGATTTTATGATAAGTAGTTTAAAAGACACTTTGTAAAAAATTGTTTATAAATACAAATTCTTATTTCTCAGAACAGATGTAACAATCAGAAATCAACTCGCACGACTACTTTGTGGAAGTAATTGTCAGCGGATGTGAATGGATCGGAAATAAATGGAAGAAACGGAAATTTAAAAAAAAACTCGCCAACTGAACCGATGAAACGTAGTAAACCGGATTATATAGACGTACCATTCAGTATGCTTATGTTGCAAAACAAATAATATTCAAGGCGGCGTAGTCTATAGAAAAGTAACATTTAATTTTGCACATATTACTTTACATAATCACTTTGTTTAACTTTGTGAAGTTACGACCATTTTCCCAGTGGATTTGGCAAAACCGACGATCTGAAAAGTTTTCTTGGCGAGGGCTGTGCACAGTATTGAGCCAATGGAATTTAGATATGTATGTTAATATAGGTACTACGTATAATCACAACGTTAAAATTGTTTCGGATTCCAAATCGTGTAGAAAACGTAAGTCCAGTTTTTTCCTAAGTTAATCTCGGTAACATCTCAAAGCCTGCTGAAGATGTTTCAATACTCCTATTTAACTTTAAATTCTAAGTAACGATACATTTTCTACAAGCTATCAAAGAGTTAGGTTATAAAGACACTCTTGTAAATATATTATCTCGTCAGCTCGTCAGAAGAAGCATTTTCCGCTGTGTGTCAGTTTCCGAAAAGTAATGTCTTAAAAAAGCAGTTCCTCATAATCGGGAGACACACGGAGTTATATATTTGTTCTGTACTGAGACACGAAACCACAATGCGAATAAACACATATTTAATCATTTACCTTATACAAGCTATAGTTTTACGTCAGGAATGAAAACTATATATTTTTTAGTTTTTTTTATATCATAAGATAGCAAACAAGCAGATGGGTCTCCTAATGGAAAGAGTCAACCATCGCCTATAGACATCAAAGTGTTAATGGTGCGTTGTTATCTTGTGGCGAGGTCTAATTCCAAATGCATAAGTTTACCGGCTACCTTATCGTCCAAACTGGAACACGAGAGTGACAAACACTGGCGTTATTGCGGCAGGAATAGGTAAGGCGGTGCTACCAACCCCGGGCGAGACAATGTAGAACTCTACCACCTAGTAGCCACGATGGTAGTGACTCAAATAGCCAATCGGTCACCTTTTACGATCTGCCTGGCAGGAGCGCAGGCAGGTCGTAAGTTCAAAGAGCCCGGAACCAACAAGAGGAAAATAATATATAACGAAAATAATATATAAAGAGATATTAAAAAAATTTAGAATATATAAATTAATATTCTAAATTTGGTAAAAACTCTTATCATAGAGATGTTAACAAAATTTAGAATATTAATTTATATGGGATGTGTATGCCATATTTATTTTTATTAGAAATTTTATATCTATTGATTTTAAAATAGAGGTTCTGTTTTTACGTTAAGGATTAAAACTGAATATAAAATATTCAAAATGTTGTTAATATCTGTATGACGTTGATGAAGATGCCGTATTTATTTTAATAAGGTTCTGTTTTTTTCATTTTCATTGGTATACATTACATTATAGGCTAATAAGTTAGACGGCTAACTAGGCATCTTACAATCTGATTACAGTGATGACGAAGCATCATAAATATATTTGATAAATGTAGTCACTGTCTTATCTTACCGTAGGGCAGCTACTTATTAATTATATTTAAAAAGATGTTCATTCGGCAGTTGGTCTATTCTTCAAAGGAGCCCGGACCCTTTGAAGTCGGGGCTCCTTTGAAGAACAGACCAACTGCCGTTTTGCCAGGCGCGTCGTAAAAGGCGACCCATTGGTAAGCGAGTCACTATCGTAGTGACTCGCATAGCCAATGGGTCGCTTACTACGTGGTAGAGTTCTATATTGTCTCGCCCGGGTCTGGTACCACCGCCTTACCTATTCCTGCCGCAATAGCGTCAGTGCTTGTCGCTGTCGTGTTCCGGTTTAGAGGATACAGTAGCCGGTAAACTTATGTATTATATTATATAAAATATTGTGTGAAACACTCCGTTCAAATTAAATCTAATACTACCGATTTCATCGATACGCAAAGCGGAAACATAATGAGTTAACAAAGCCTCGAATTAGAGCTCATTGCTTTAAACACGAAATAATGGCGAGAGTGGTGAGCATCCGGTTCAAATGATGAACATTTCTGTCACTAATTTCTGCACTCAATTATATTCAGTGTCAATTAGTAGACAAAGCGTTCCAATTAAGAGGATAATTATCATATATAAGATAGCAAACAAGCAGATGGATCTCCTGATTGAAAAAGTCAACAATCGCTCACAGGCACCAAAGATGTTAATGGTATGTTATAGCCTTGTGGCGAGGTCTAATGCCACATGCATAAGTTTACCGGCTACCTTACCCTCCAAACCGGAACACGACAATGACAAGCATTACCGCTATTTTGGCAGGAATAGGTAGGGCGGTGGTACCAAATGCCCGAGCGAGTCGTTGTGGAACTCTAGCATCTAGTAGTAACAATGGTATTGACACATATAGCCAATCGATCACCTTTTACGACCTGCCTGGCGGAGCGGCAGTTGGTCTATTCTTCAAGGAGCCTGAACCAACACGAGTAAACTTCGTTTTGCTTATGAGAATATTTTAGTCACGATAAATTTATCAAAAAAAAATCCGTCTCTGATTTTTAGAGTTCGGTACATAAAAGGTAAAACGGAACCCTATTACTAAGTCTCCTCTGTCTGTTTGTCCGTCTGACTGTATGTTACTAGGCCGTATCTCATAAACCGTGATAGCTAGAAGGCTGAAATTTACACAGATTATGTATTTACGTTGCCGCCATAACAAAAAATACTAAAAATAAAAAATGAAAATATTAAGGGGTTGCCCATAAATTAAACGCATTTTTTTTCGTATTTTTTTTTTTTGCTGTGATGGTACGGAACCCTTCGTGCGCGAATCCGACTCGCAATTGGTCGGTGTTTTATCAGTATCAGAGCCAAGAATGAAATCGTGTTTTAGTACCTAGTTAAGGTGGTAGAATTCTGCAACGTCTCACACGGGTTTAGTCCTTAAGCATTCCCTGCGCAACAGCATCGATGCTGGTTACTATCGTATTCCAGTTTGGAGCAAATGGTAGCCGGTAAACTTATGCATCTGGCATTAAGACTCCGCTAGAAGGATATCAACGCTATATGATCGTATTTTTTCATTACGAGAGCAATTTGCTTGTTTGCTGTCATATGACATAAAAAAAGAATTGCATCGAACTGCTGCTAGGTCAACACTATATAAAAAAAATGTGTTTTCAGTTTTTTATATAAAACTTGTAATTATATTAGCAGTTACCAACTGAAATCCAGACAAAAGGCAGGGAGATGTATTGTGGAGAGGAAAACCATTTTTATATTGCATTCAGTGACACAGAAACATTTTTCCCACTCAGGAATGTCAATGTATGATTCGAGCAATACTTACACTGATATTTTTATATCCTCGCCGCAATAAATAACGCGGGATGGAGCGCCATGTTTGAGTAAAATGTGGCACTTAACATTTTTCCTTTTCCTTTCACAAAGAAAGCTTAATGAATGTTGTGGATTGATTCATGAAACGTCAAACGAGGGATTATATAAAGTGCTGCGACAAAATATTAAGTGAAATGTTTCAATAGGATCTCCAAATCAATCACAAACATAGACTTTGTAAGAAACACGTATATGTTGTTCTATTTTAATTATACTCAATGATAAATACTACATATAAATATTATTTCATTGCTGCTTGCGGTTTCGATATAGACGTATGTGGTAAACAACAAAACGATAGTGTGAGGGACTAGAGTCAACAAACTAGACACCCAATGACAGCCAACTTCTATCAACACATCAGAATAATAGATCTAATAATTAACCCCAAACTGATATGCAAGGATTAGTACCACCAATCCAATAAGATGTAAACACGCGCGAACGAATACCAACGGAACACCGTGTTCCTTTTCCCGCCAATCAGATTATTGACATAATTAATTTGGTATTAGAATTAATCAAACATTATTAGTGTAGTGTAGGTTGTCAATGTATAAGGACTATCATAGATTGCGGGACTGTATTTAGATGAGACATACTTGTGATGTATGGAAGATTTATACAAACTTACACTATTATCACAAAAAGTATACAAAGTTTCAAGAAACAGTATGTAAATTATGTTTACATATTATTCTTCCACTATGTAAATATACTCGTAAACAGGATTTTAATATATTTTGTAAAATATATAATGTAAAAAAATATAGTGAAAGTTTATTTTGTTCATTTATTGCTACAATAATATTATAATTTTTAATTATAATATGAGTAAGTTACGAATCATTCGAGCAAATCGTTCTATATTAGTTGTTCAGTTTTACTGACCAAACACAACTTGTACGGGATTTGATATGTGACCAATTTCTAATATATATATATATATATATATATATATATATATATATATATATATATATATATATATATTGTAATGTCTGTGTACAGTTTAAGATGAGTGCAGAAGATATGTGAGGGAGAGTCAGTGTACGAGACAAACCCAATGAAATTCTTTCTAACACTGATTTATTAATAAGGTTACAACAAAAATGATGATTAAATAAAAGTGCAACCGTAACAATGTGTGCGTGTTTAACTTATGACGTTGTTTCTATGTAACCTAAATAAATTACATGTCATTGACTTTAGATATGTGCGGTAACCCGTACATCCTGCGGGCCCAAAAAGGAGACAATAAATACAAGTTTAAAAAAAATTAAAAATGTAAAAAATGCTAAGTATGAAAGCAAAAAAAACGTAAAGAATTTATACACACAAAGAACACAAAGGTTAAAAATAAAAATGTAAAACATGCATAATAATGAAAAATGTAAAATGTCTATTCACTGCACTTATAGCCCGAATGTCCAGTCGCACGTTACGTAGCTTGGTCGGGTTCTCACGGCTGCTGCAGCCTGGCCACGTTTTATGATTTCCACCATCCTCCTTTCATGAGAGCAAAGGGGTACTCGTCTCTGCCACACTTCTTGTCTCTGAGATATTGTATTTATATAGGTGCACCTTGCGACAGTGATTATGATCAGTATGGAGTTGCTATGGCATCATATCATGAACATCGTGCACACTTAGTAGTATGTATATGTTCTCGTTGCTTGACCATCTGTTTTCACGGGACGTCACTCACTTTCATGCTCTTATGATGCACAGGAACAGAAGAATTCAAAGATAAGCAGTAGAAGTGTGACATGTAGAATTGATGTATCTGATATTGTTAGTGTCCTGTTTTTGATATTAGAGTGGCTACAGTAGTTATTATGACGAAGTATAGAAAATGTGTCACTCTTTATTTATAAATAGTCAAGGTCAAGGTTGTGACCTATTTCTAGTGTGTTGTTCCTGGTCAGTGACTTAATTGTTATTGCAAATATGTGCATTATGCATTTCCCACAGCATGAGAATAGCCACTGATATCGCAATGTAACTTGATCTTCCGCTCGTGGCTCGGCGACTTCTTTATATATAATGTTATTAAAACTCAAGTTACAAACTGCTTGTGATAATTGTAATTTATTATTGTAAATCGGTTTATTTGCTCTGTAGAATAATACTTTGTTAGTACGTGGATGGATCCAAATTTGTAGATGATAAGTTTTATGTTTTATGAATACTGAGTAGGGGGTGAAAAGATACACACAGCATAATTGCCATCATAATAAGAAGTTTTTTGTAGGCTTCCCCGTCAAGCGTCTTGGTTGATATCCACTTGCTTGCGAGACAGCGAGGGTGATGTCATCCCTTGTCGATGACTGTACGGCACCTGGTTGTTTTTGTCTGTGCTCTTCTTCCACTAGTAAACTGAATAATTTTAAAATTGAATATTTAGAAATAAAACTTAATGTCCATACGTAACTTAATGTCTCTATAATGTTTAGCCTAAACGACTTTGTGTCACAGTTAAAATTAATAATCACTAATTGCACTTTCACTAATTTTTGGAACCGACAAACGCACAGATTTTTTACACTTGCCACCTTTTGTCACACATGACTGCGTACTGGTGTTCGGAGGAACCACCCCCGATGGTGATGATGATGACGGCTGCAGCTTTGTAGTCAGCTGCGAGAGTAAATGTAATAATGATGGCGCGATAAGTGTGAGCGTGTTCTATCGTTACACGTTACATCCGGTATTAAAACCCGTCATGTAACAGATTATATATATATATATATATATATATATATATATATATATATATATATATATATATATTTATATATATATATATATATATATATATATATATATATATATATATATATATATATATATATATATATATATATATATTTATATATATATATATATATATATATATATATATATATATATATATATATATATATATATATATATATATATATATATATATATATATATATAATCTGTTACATGACGGGTTTTAATACCGGATGTAACGTGTAACGATAGAACACGCTCACACTTATCGCGCCATCATTATTACATTTTATCACGCAGCATACACCATTAATGTAAAACCCAGTTTAATTACAGTTAATAAAACACATTTATCAACCGATGTGTGACTGTCATTTAGTCGACGTAATATTGGTGACCACCGACCAGTGAACACGCAAAAAGGAAGATGAACACCCCAGCGCTAACTTCATGCAGAAGCCCTTCAGCAACAGCAAGTTCGGCAACATCCATGGAAATCGCAGCGGTATCCACGACGACAAGAATGCCAGATTTTTGGAGAGATTAGGCACGGACAAAATATTACAAGTAAGCGATATTATTACAAGTCGACCCGAAACTAAGAAATAAAACATAATCAAGGAACGTCTCATTGATTGTTACGAGGAGTCACAGGAACAGCGGTTTCAGAAACTTTTCTCCAGACTTGACCTAGGAGACCTTAAACCTTCACAGCTCTTGAGGGAATTAAGAAGACACAGCCAGAGAAAATTCAGTGATGACGTCATTCGTCTACTTTGGACCCGGCAGCTTCCTCCTTCATTAAACTCGGTATTGGCGGTCACGGATCCCACCCTGTCTCTGAAAAACCTAGGTAAAATTGCCGATAAGATTTACGACAGCAACCAAACCAAATTCACCATCCTGATATTTTATACAAGGTTGCTATGCATTTAACAATTTTATAGATTTCAGTACCATGATCATTTTTATTCATATACTAAATTTAAACCATTTAATTTAATATTCATTGGAAATGTTCAAAGCATTCAGAAACTGTGGCAGATTCCAGCGTAAAATTAAAAGTGAATTTTGAAATAAACTTTTTCGTGGTGTTATTTCGTTATAAAGGGTTATAGTTTCAACGCGTGCAATTTATTGAATTTCTAAATTAATACTGGTTGGTGAAAAACTTTTTATGAAACATAGTAGAATTCCAGCTCACAAAAACATATATTTGGATTTATGGGTAATTAATCACACGTGTACCGTGAAATAAAGTATATTGTGTGCAGTTTTATTCTGCAGTGAACTGTCGGGTGAGTCGGGCTCGCTCCCGAAGGGTTCCGTACCATCCCTTTTCAAGTTTCTATCTGTTTATTAAGGTCGAATAAAAAATGTTGTATGGGAGCCGCCCGTTAATATTTACTTTATTATTATTTAACTATTTATTTTAAAAGGTAATATTATACAACTAAATATTCAGTGAAAATTTAAAGCGTCTACCTGTTACCATTATTAATATTGAGAAAAAAATACGAACAAAACACGTTTATTGTATGGGGACCTCCCTTGATATTTTCATTTTTTTTTTATTTTAAGTATTTGTTGTTATAGTGGCAACGGGAATACATAATTTGTGAACATTTCAGCTTCCTAGCTATCACGGTTTATGAAATACAGCCCGGTGACAGACAGACGGACAGACAGACAGCGGAGGCTAATAAGCCTTACAAGGTAAAATGGAACCCTATTAATAAATAGGGTTCCATTTTACCTTGTAAGTACGGAACCTTAAGAACTACTGATCGCACTAATATAACTAACGGACGCGGCATTAGGCGGATAACGTGTAGCTGCTCATGGAAGCAAATTCTTATGTGTCAAAGATTATACAATTAAGTAGAAAGTATGATACTGCAAGTATAGGAATAATACTCAATACGATTACTTATTTCTTTATCCACTTCTTAAAAGAAATGCTTAACAAAAGGTAACAAAGAAGTGGACAATTAGAACGGCTCCACAATAAGTGGTTTTGTTTATCGCGAGGCAATCTACTTTATGCGGATTGTTAATTGAAACGCCGGAGGGATGTCGCGTTAATTGGTACAAGAGCAGCAGGCTGCGATACATCACAGACAGCGTTTTTCGATTACGTCGACGGTGACGTAATTCTAAGTTTGCAACTTAATGGGTGCTAATTTCGATCGATTACTCAAACATGTATTTTCCACATAAACTATAATTGTATATGCGGATTTAGTGCTAGAAAAATTTAATCCGCGCTAGGAAAATTTTTAAAAACTTAACAAAGAAACATTTTTACACGAAGAAACACGAAGAAAGTAAAAAAGAAAAATTATTATTATTATTATTATTTATCGAGCGATCAGGTCAATCGACGAAATCGATCACAAAGAAATGTTGTCCAGATTGAAACTAGCGAAATGTAGCTCAGTTGGTACGAGCGTACCGGCCAGCAAGGTTGCAGATTCAAATCCTGCCATGTCGAGATCTTCAAACACTATAAATGTTTTATTTTTAATTATATTATCATATTTATATCCTATAATTAACCATCTTTCACACATTTTTACACAAAATATTTTAGTCGTTTTACATCTGCCAATGGGCCACTTATTTATTTATTTTTATTTATTAAACAATTTTAAAAGGCTCTAGGTATATAACACTGGAGCGGTTTGTTTAAATTCGAAGTAGCTCAGTGGTAAATGTCATTAGAGAGGTTTGAGGATTTCGTCGAATAGATCGCGCAGCCAGTTTGGTTGGACGGTTAATTGAAACACTACAGACTTGTCGCGTTAATTGATACAAGGACACAGGCTAATAAGCAATAGACAGGGATTCTCGACTATGTCGTCCGCGTCGTTTGTGTCTTCATCCGATTATGTCGTCGTTATCAGCAGAATCTACTGATTACAATTTTCCCCGTGTTGGTCTCGGGCTTCTTTGAAGAATAGGCCAACTGCCGTACTGCCAGGCAGATCGTAAAAGGCGACCAATTGACTATTCGAACCGCTAACATCGTGGCTACTAGATGGTAGAGTTCTGCATTGCCTCGCCCGGGTCTGGTAACACCGCGTTAACAATTCCTGCCGTAATAGCGCAATGCCGCAGTGCTTGTCACTGTCGTGTTCCGGTTTGGAGGGTAAGGTAGCCGGTAAACGTATGCATGTGACATAAGACCTGGCCACAAGATAGTAACGCACCATTAACCTTTGGCGTCTATAGGCGATGGTCGACTCTTTCCATCAGGAGGCCCATCTGCTTGTTTGCTATCTTATACTATAAAAAAAACAATAATTTTAACGCAGTCAAACTGCAGCAACCGACTTTCCATTCTTTATATCTCCGGAACCCTGCATCAGATCTTCGCCAAATTAAAATGGAACCAACCGGGGAGTACACCTTCTCAGGCAAAAAAGAATTGGGAAAATTAGTTCATAAATGATGGAGTTCCGAGGCAACAAACATAAACAACGTAGAGTTGAATTGAGAATCTTTCCTTTTGGCTAGTCGGTTGAAAATGATTTGTACGTTTGTCAGAAATATGAAAACTATGGAATGATTAACAAAGAAATATTAAGTACATCGCGGTCTGATTAACTTGACGCATGCCGTTGGTGACGTCATTTGGCGTAAAACGTAACAATAATGTTCAAAAAACAATATAACAATAACAGAAAACTAACCAAATTATCTACGCGCGTATTGGTAACAAAAATGCTGATCATGGTCATACTGACACATATTAGTAACCGGGCGAGCTAAGGAAAGCCCCGCCTTACATTCCAGAGATGCGTCAAGTTAATGTGACCGCGTGTACAACGCGGTCATCGCGGCTTTTTTGACATCACCCCATTACTTACAGTTATTTTGTGATGCTGTTGTTTTGTGCGTCGCTATGAAAACGAGATCGGTATGAGGAACGATTCATCTTTTTATTTGTTTCTTTTCTTAATGTTCAGCTATTTTATTACATTTTTCCTTACACAGCTTTCATTTAATACATATAATTAATAGTGGTAAATCTCCAAAGTTTATTGTAGAAGCGTATGAACTACCCCATATAAATATATGAAATAGTAGAAGTTTGACGTACACGTGTATATGGGCTCTGGAATAATTTCATTAAAGCGTCATAAATATAGGAAGTAAACTGACATTAATTTAAACTGTGACTATAATTAAAATTTGCATAGATTAAGTATACCTTTATTTAACCCGTGACGTGATTACCTGGCCAATAAAAAATTCGCGGTCGTGCTCCGTGTCTGGAAGCCTCCCTTTTTTTATGCCTAGGTTTCAAAAAATCGGTTTATAAATATATTTTCGTTTATATTATATATATATATATATATATATATATATATATATATATATATATATATATTAGTGATGGGCCGAATGTGGTTTGAACCGAATTCGAACTTCGGCCGAACATTCGGTGAAAATAAGAAATTCGGCCGAATTTCGGCCGAACTTCGGTTTAATTTTGGGGAGCTTTCTTAAAAGCGACACGTCGTGACTTTTTTACGAATTTGATAAAAATTTAATTATGTTATACTAGCTATTTACCTATTTTACTATTTACTACTAGCTATTATATTGTGCGCGGCTTCGCTCGCGTAAAGTAAGACAAAAAAGTAATCTATGTCACTCTCTATCCCTTCAACTATCTCCACTTAAAAAATCACGTCAATTCGTCGCTCCGTTTTGCCGTGAAAGACGGACAAATAAACAGATACACTTTCCCATTTATAATTTTAATATGGACTAGCTGTTGCCCACGACTTCGTCCGCGCGGACTTTGGTTACTCCGCTCCTACTAGTCGTAGCAAGATGTTATATAGCCTATAACCGTCCTCGATAAACAGGCTATCTAACGCAAAAAGAATTAAACAAATCGGATCAGCAGTTTTCGAGATTACCGCGTACAACCAAACAAATAAACAAACTCTACAATTTTATAATATTAGTATAGATATATAGGATATCGTTAATGGGTTTCGCAACGCACGTGAATTAATGACGTAACAGCAAAATTTTGATCCATTGAGATACATTGTTCCAATTTAGGCATGGATTTTTATTTTTAACTTCCTGCTATGTAGGTATATAGATAAGGAAGTTACCGATTTTGCTCCGATTTTTGAAAATCGAGTTTTCACCAGATCTCCACGTTTTGAGGTCCTAGAAATCTTTTCCGACTATTTTCACAATGAGGTCAGCATGTCTGTATATATGTGTATGTGTATATGTAAACATCTCATAACTTTGTACATAAATAACATACATAAATAAATAACTTTGTATAATCTAAGTACATAAATGTATAGATTAGGTATAGGATCTAATCAGCTCTATTCCTACAAAAACTGCGTTCAATGCATTAATTGCATCAAAATCGGTTTTTCCGCTCAAGAGCTATCGTTGACGAAAAACTTTAGAAAAGTGTTTTTTGACATAACTTAGTAATTTCTCTAACTAATTTTTTTTTGACCTTCCACAATAGTTTAGTGCTTAAAAAACTACGTCAAATTTAGTTTCAAATCGAGTTTTCAAAAGTTACAACTTTTTTAATATTAATATTTTGTTGTTTAAAGAAAACTTCTTAATATTTTTAAAATAACTTTCCGGCTAATACAAGGCTTGATTTAAAAATGTAACCAGCATTTCTTTCTAAAAATCTGCGTCAAATATCGCAAATTGTATCAAAACCGTTTTATCCGTTTGGGAGTTATCGTTGACGAAAATTTAGAAAAAAGTGTATTATTTATATAAAATAAGAGACTTTTTGACCAAAACTTGTTTGAAGGTCAAACCTTCTACAATATTGTGGTACTTCAAACAATTACGTCAAGTTTCAAGAATCAAAATCAAGTTTTCAAAAGTTATAACTTTTGAATAATAAAATTTTGCTGTTTACAGAAAACTTACTTAATATTTTTAAAATAACTCTTAGGCTTATACACCCATTCACTTAAAATCTAATCAACTTTTCTCTTTAAAAATTGCGTCAAATACCGTCAATTAGGTCAAAATCGGTTTATTAGGATTTATTATAACGAAAATTTTTGAGAACAAATTTTGATATTATTACTTCGACATATTTAGCCTATAGACAATGTAGCTCAAAAACATTTTAGAGCTCAAAAATTTCGTTGAATGCCATTTGAAGGATGAAAATCGATCATCGTTTTCAAAATATACAGCTATTTAAAAATTAAATTACTGTCATTTTCAGAAGTCAGAAGTCAAAAGTCAGAATTTTGAACCTTGAAAGAAAATGATTAGGTATAGTTTTTGTTCCTTTGAGCCTAAAATACCTCAATTTAGCGGGAAGTTTCAAGGATAGCCTGCAGGGTCTGCTGACTTACCTATTTTTTACCATTTTTTCGACATTTTTTAATCTACCAATTTTGGAGCTAATAAAACCATTTAAAGGTAAAAATTACGTTGAATGCAATAAAAAGATCTAAATCATCATGTTTTAAAATATATGCGCCTTCATCTATATCAAACTTTATATTTTTAACTTCCCGCTACGTATGCAACATTTTCTGACTGTTTTTGCGATGACGTCAAATGTATGTATGTATGTATGTGTGTGTGTGTGTGTGTGTGAGAGAGAGAGAGTGTTTGGTTGTACGTATGTGTGTATGTAAACATTTCATAACTTTTGAACCGCTTGACCGATCGAAACGCGGTTAATGGCATTGAATTAGATTCTGTTCAACTTAGATTTCCAAAAATTTTATCCAATTCGGACTATTCTAGTCCTAATTTTGAGAAATTTTGAAAAAATCGCAGAAAAATTGACGAAACATATTTTTTAATATAACTTCCAGATTAATGTATCGATTGAATATAAAATTTTATCAGCTCTTTTTCTTAAAAAACTGCGTCTAATTCATAAATTGTATCATGATCGGTTAATCCGCTCGGAAGTTATCGTTGACGAAAAAGTTTGGAAGTGTTTTTTCGACATTAATTCGAAATTTTTTCAAATACAGTTTCAAAAATCAAAATTAAATCAAGTTTTCAAAAGTTACGGCTCTTCAAATATTAATATTTTCTTGTTTACAGCAAACTTAGCATTTTTAAAATGACTTTCAGACTAATATATCCCCGAAGGGGTAGGCAGAGGTACAACAAGTGCACCCACGATTAGCCGAAGATACTTGGTCCCACAAATGTGATAGGTGGCAAGCCTATCGCCAACCGGGCACTTTCCAATCCTGGGCAACTTTGTGTTTATCAGAAAACTGAAATAACACTTTTTTTATGTGCCCGACCCGGGAATCGAACCCGGGACCTCATGTGGTCAACGCCAACGCTGTACCTATAGACCACAGAGGCGATTATCACTTTCAGACTAATACACCGATTGACTTAAAAGTCTAATCAGCTTTTCTTTCTATAAATTGCGTCAAATAAGCAAATTGCATCAAAATCGGTCGATTTATTTGGGATTTAGTAATATCGAAAATTCGAAAAAAAATATTTTTGATATTGCTTCGACATTTCTGAGTCTGTAGATTACGTAGCTATAAAAACATTTTAGAGGTCGAAAATTGCGTTGAATGCCATTCGAAAGACCAAAATCAATCATCGTTTTCAAAATATATAGCATTTCAAAAATTTTGAAATTACTGTCATTTACAACGACTTCTATGTACTAACGAATATTTGTAACAAATTTAAGATTTTTGAACTCTGAAAAAATCTGTGATATGCTAAGATATAGATAAAAATCTAGCGGAAAGTTTCAGGGATGACCTGCCGGGTCTGTTAATTTATATAAAAATAATAGGAGTGAAGTACACCTAGCGCCACCTAGTGTTAAGTACGTGAGTGACATATAGTAGTTTTAGTTTCTCTGCTGTTTAAATAAAGTCATTCAGTTCGTTCCGAGTTGAATAAGAAAGCACATCGTTTTATTAGGTTATGGACTCAGATTTACAGCTTCTTAAAATTATATTGCTAATTATCGCGAAAGTTAAAAGTTATCAAGTTTTTAGTGTGATAATAAATCGCAGTAGGATAATTAGATTAGATAGTTTAGGCATTCGGTTTTCATAATAGTCTACAGCAAGCTAACCACGACGACGCCAACATGGCGGCTAACTACATTGTCAATGTACCGAAGTTAAGAGGCAGAGAAAATTACAGTGAATGGCTATTTGCAGCGGAAAACTTCTTAATCCTAGAAGGAATGATGAAATGCATCAAACCAGAGGAAGATGTAAGATTGTTTGCCGAGGATGACGCAAAAACAAAAGCGAAACTGATTCTCACGATTGACGCTTCATTGTATGTGCACATTAGAAATGTATCTACTACCAAGGAATTATGGGAGAAACTAAAAGCCTTATTTGATGATTCCGGATTTACGAGGAGAATAAGCTTACTACGAAATTTAATTTCTATTAGACTCGAAAATTGTGGATCCATGATTGCTTATGTGACACAAATTATAGAAACAGGGCAAAAGTTGTGTAATACAGGATTCGACTTAAACGAAGAATGGATTGGTTCATTATTACTGGCAGGGCTTCCTGAAAAATATGCCCCAATGATAATGGCCATCGAACATTCAGGTATTCAGATAACAACGGACGCCATTAAAGGAAAGTTACTTGATATGGAAACCGGAAACGGAACGAATGGAATGAACGATGAATCGAATGGCGCTTTAGCCAGCGGTTATAAAGGTTGGCAGCACTCATTGACAGCCAGGAAGTCTATGGTTAGCAAAAACAATCATGGCGGCCAAAATAGATCGACAGTGTCAACAAAGGCGAAGAAAGACATTAAATGTTATCGATGCAAACAAATAGGTCATTTTAAGTCACAATGTACTGCTGAAGTGTCGAATAATAAAGGAAATGAACGTAAACAAACAAATGCGTTCAGTGCAGTCTTTTTAAGTGGAAACTTTAAAAATGAAGATTGGTATGTTGATTCCGGAGCCAGTGTACACTTGACGCCGAATAAACAATGGCTCACAAATATATCTTACGAAAAAAAAGGTGAGACTATTACAGTAGCAGACAAAAAGAAAGTGCCAATTGTGTGTTCCGGTGATATCAAGATTTCTACCATAGTTAATGATTGCAGTTTTGATGTGAACGTAAAAGATGTGTTTTGTGTACCAGAATTGACAACTAATTTACTGTCAGTCAGTCAATTAATTCAAAAAGGAAATAATGTCGTATTTACCACAAATTGCTGTGAAATATATAACCAGAAGGGTATATTAGTTGCCTACGCATTATTACAAAATGGAGTTTACAAGTTACAACTCTTAGAGAATATGTCTGCAGCAGCGACCATATCCGGTGAGCTCTGGCATCGAAGGCTGGGACATGTAAACAGTGAGTGTCTCAATAAAATGCAGAATGAGGTTGATGGGTTAACCTTAAAAGAGAAGGTTGACATTACAAAGTCTACTTGTACCGTGTGCTGTGAGGGGAAACAATCTAGATTACCTTTTTATCATATTGGTAAGAGAAGCACAGAAGTGTTGAACATTATTCACACAGACATCTGTGGTCCTATGGAGTGCAATTCTATTGGAGGTTCTAAATACTTTATTTTATTTGTTGATGATTTTAGTAGAATGACAGCTATTTATTTTTTGAAAAATAAAAATGAAGCCTTGAAAAGGTTCAAAGAATACCAATGGTTAGTGGAAAATCAGACAAATAAAAAAATAAAAATTATTAGAAGTGACAATGGAAAAGAATTTTGCAATACCGAGTTTGACAATTACTTAAAGAAAATGGGGATAGTTCATCAAACAACATGTCCATACACGCCTGAACAAAATGGACTATGTGAGCGTATGAACAGAACCTTAGTCGAGAAAGCAAGGTGTATGATTTTTGATGCACAGTTAAGCAAGAAGTTCTGGGCTGAAGCTACAAACACAGCGGTTTATTTGCATAATCGCACAGGTTTATCCATATTGCATGGAAAAACACCTTATGAATTATGGCATAATGTCAAGCCAGATATAAGTAATCTGAGAGTTTTTGGCAGCAAGGTGATGGTACACATAGCTAAAGAAAAGAGACGAAAATGGGATAAAAAAGCTCAAAGAGGTATTTTAGTGGGCTATGCCGACGGAAGTAAAGGCTATAGAGTGTATGATCCAGCTAAGAATGTTATATCAACTAGTCGAGATGTGATAGTTGTGGAGGAAGAGAACACTACCATAGCAGTAACAGAAAAAGAAAATTTAAATAAAACAATTAAGGATACAGACCAGCCATCTTCAGTGGGGGATATGGAAGAAAAACTATCCGATACTCTAACATCCCATGAAAAATCTATAAATGACTCTGATTCTGAGTATGCACCCAGTGAGTATGAAGATGTAGAAGAAAGTTTACAGGATACTGTGACAACTACACGGGAAATTCGAACCAGAAGACAACCAAATAGATACGGTTTTAGTAGCCAACAAAATGTCTGTCTTCAAGAAACTGGAGACTTAACGTTGCAGGAGGCGTTGACGGGACATGAAAAAGAGTATTGGCAAAAAGCATTAAAAGAAGAACTTCAATGTTTTGAAGAAAATCAAGCCTGGGAGTTGACCGACGCTCCAAGTAGTGGTTGTGTGGTTCAGTGTAAATGGGTCTTAAAGAAAAAGTGTGATGTGAATGGTAAAGTTCTATATCGCGCACGTTTAGTGGCAAAAGGTTTCACTCAGAGGCATGGTTTGGACTACAATGAGACATTCTCTCCAGTAGTTAGATATTCCACATTAAGATTATTGTTTGCCTTGACTGTAAAATTAGATTTTAAGACGACACACCTAGATGTCAAAACAGCCTTTTTAAATGGACATCTTGAAGAAGATATTTTTATGCAAAAACCAGATTATTTTGATAATTTAAATGATGGTAAGGTTTTAAAATTAAAGAAGGCCATTTATGGGTTAAAACAATCTTCAAGAATGTGGTATAAAAAGGTTGATGACTGTTTGTGTAACATTGGTTATGTAAAATCTAAATATGAACCTTGTTTGTTTATTAAAAGAAACAAAAAGTGTGTAACCATAATTGCTTTATATGTTGATGATTTTTTTATATTTTCTAATGATTGTGATGAAGTCATAAACTTGAAAAAATCTTTAAGAAATAATTTCAATATTAAAGACCTAGGTACTATAAGACAATGCTTGGGTATGCGAGTTGTGTGCAATAAAAATTCTGTAACATTAGACCAAGAGAGTTATATAGACCAGTTGTTAGGTAAATTTAATATGTTAGATTGTCACACGTCAAATACACCAATGGAATGTAAACTAAATCTCAGTATAGGTAGCAAATGTGATATTAACATACCGTATCAGTGCCTGATAGGTAGTTTAATGTATTTGTCCATTTTAACTCGCCCCGATATATCATATTCAGTTAGTTATATGAGTCAGTTTAATAATTGTTTTACCAAAGAACATTGGCAACATGCTAAAAGAATTTTGAGATATTTAAAGAAGACAAAACATTATGCGTTAAAGTATGACTCAAAACTTAATTCTGAAATAATTGGTTATGTTGACGCCGATTGGGGCAGTGATGTTATTAGTAGAAGGTCATATACAGGTTATGTGTTTAAATTATCTGGTGCTGCAATATCTTGGGAAAGCAGAAAGCAAAAGGTTGTTGCACTTTCTAGTACAGAAGCAGAATATATAGGAATCTCAGAATGTTGTAAAGAGGCTATTTACTTACAAAATTTGCAATGTGAAATTACTGACAGTTTAAATACTATTATTCTGTACAATGACAACCAAAGTGCACAAAAATTGTTATTAAATCCTGTTTTCCATCATAAATCTAAGCATATAGATATAAGATTTCATTTTTGTAAAGAAGTCATTGCTCAAAAGTTAGTAAATGTTCAGTACCTATGTACAGCTGAAATGCCAGCTGATTTGTTTACAAAAGGTTTAAGTTCAATTAAGCATAACACTTTTGTAAATGCTGTTGGTCTAGTTAAAAATTAAATTATGTGTATTATTTTTATATAGTGGGGGTGTTAATTTATATAAAAATAATAGGAGTGAAGTACACCTAGCGCCACCTAGTGTTAAGTACGTGAGTGACATATAGTAGTTTTAGTTTCTCTGCTGTTTAAATAAAGTCATTCAGTTCGTTCCGAGTTGAATAAGAAAGCACATCGTTTTATTAGGGTCAACCGTTTCACATATATTTTGAACTCTTCGAACTCAAAAATCTATGCTGAAGTTGTTTCATTTTTGTTTTCATGTTTTTTTTATTTAGCGGGATGTTTCAGGGATGGCCTGCTGGGTCAACTGTTTTACGGATTTTTTTCGAAAGTATAGTATAGCCTATGTTACTCGGGAATAATTTTAATACCATTCTAATGGGGAAAGATCGGTTTAGTAGTTTTTGAGTTTAGATGATACAATATATAAAAATATAGAATACAAATCTTTCCTCTTTATAACATTAGCGTAGATTTCAAGCAAAATAGTGCAAGAAGATACTTTTTTCTAGTGCCGAATGTTCGGCATTTAAACCGAATTTCGGCCGAATGTCGAAGTTCGGTTCAAGCTGCCGAAATTCGGTTAAACCGAATGTAAAACGAATTTCGGCCCATCCCTAATATATATACATATACTATATATCAACGTAATCTGTATAACATTTCCTATTCGTTCCTACTATTACAATAATAAATAAAAGCTTACCTAATATTCAAATCCTGTGATAATTATTAACTTTGTAAAAAATTTCACCACTATCTCACTTTGCTTAAAGTTTTACACTAAATTGCGTTAAGTTACATTATCACTCAAACAATACTATAACTTTATAGTATACATAATGAACAAACTATCTACTATCTATATATAAACTATCACACAAAATACAGCCATTTCTAAACACAGCCGGTACGCACTGTAAAATGTTCAAACTACAAGTAAAGATGTCGCACGGCCGATCGTGTTTTGTTAATTTATTGTGGCCAATTTTTGTTCGGTCATTGGTTATTTTGTACTCAGTCTCAAGACGACAGCCAATAGAAAATAAATGCAATACAAACAGAAGCGTAAAATCAACGGCCAATTGGAGCGAGTTAATTTTGTACAGACGGGTGTACAGAAATCACTTCTCGCGCGTAAAGTTTTTGTACATTCGTCTGTACGAAAATCGCGATACGGGTTAAATAGGTTAATTTATAGATAAATAAGTAATTAATAAAAAAAGAAAATAATCTTACGCTACGTTACGTACGTTTTTGCCGGCTAGGGTAGCCCTCCACTACGCCCCAAAACGTGACCAAAACGGGAACTTCGTACCAAAAAACTGAAACACCTATTTTTAATTTGTAATCTGGTAAACTTTCAGGTCACTAGAATAAAATTAAGTTTGTATGGGAAAATCCACACTAACCTATACAAACTTCTATCCCCTGATTTAAAGGGTAAGGAATGATATACAACAATGCTGAAATATGTATTTCATTATTTATAATCATTAGTCCCTACATAAATTTTTAAAAGTCTGGCATAAAAATTTGCAAAAGTCACATACAAAATTCCAACCCTTAGTTTAAAGAGTTAGGGGGTAAAAGTTCCAAGTTTTAGTTTTTTTTTTGTTATGTGTACTTTTACTAGTTTACAAACTATGTTTTACCTTTTTAAGACTTTAAGAAGTGCCTTAAAATTTTTGATGATTATCAGTGAGTGAGTCAGTAACGAAATAGGTATTTGTTATTGAAACTTTATAATAAGTCTACTATTGACATCATAACCCAAGATATTTGGTATCTAATATAATCCAAACCCAAGTTATAAAGGTTTAGGAAGGCTACTTTATAACGATAGTTCAGTAATTCTGCGTATTATCTTACCGCAAACAACTGCGGATGGATTTCAGCAACCAACAAAATAACTCTTACTTAAATGTTAGGGTCGCCATGTACTCGACTAATATTAAGTCATAATAAATTAACAGTTGGCGACAGCACGCGCTTAAGACCTTATTATAACAACGCAATACTGTATGAAAAAAATATAAATAACCTAAATATTATAAAAGAAACTAGACGGTATATTTTATGACAAAAGTACTGAAATGAAACTCTTTTGTAAGAAATTTCATTCAGCGCGAATTGTGGAATATATTAAACACAAAATGTATACAATGTAGTTAAGAATAACAGGGATAGGTTCGGGATAAGTATGCAAATGAAACGGACGCCGGAATAGTTCTGGCGTGGATTATGTTTGAGTTCCTCGGAAAGGTGGCGGTGGGATTATACAAACTTAATATTCTAGTGTGAAATGCGTCTATTCATTAGAATTTTAATTGGATTTTTACGCCGTAAATGTAGTAAGTGTAGAGTTACAATACACATATTACTGCAGTAAGGAAATGACTAAAATCTACTAAAAGTGTAAACTAACGAAGCCCTAATTATGAATATTTTCAGAAGTACACAGAAGGTCGCCAGATCTCTCCAGTTCAATAACTGTGGCCCGGCTAGTTAACATATACAAAGGCGAAATTAAGGCATTTAATTTGCAAATTTCCGCAAAATCTTATATATTACTTACTACTGTGATGCAACTGAAACAAAAGGTAGTATAAGAAGCGGAACGAACTTAACTGACGTCTGCAAATTAAAGAAGACCACACCACACTTGTAATCAGGTTAGTAGCAAAGTAACTGGATACGCAATTTAAGGTAATTTCTGAGGTTGTCAACGTCGCTTGCATTTGCACAGAGAAATACAGAGTTATAATACTTACTTAGTTTTTTATTCGACACGATAAAATAGCGCAGTATAGTATATTTCTATTTTTTACGATGGAATATATCTACAACCGTCTGATATTTACAAACATTTGCTCATATGAGCGGTTACGCATTTTGCGCCCAACACCGTGTCTCTTAGTATTTGTGTGGTTTGTGGCAGTAATGCACAAATATGTATTCAACGCACGTTTTACTTCGTAACCGAAGCATCTTCAGGACAGTCGAATTCACTCTATGAAGGTTGAAGCTTTAGTGGCAAGCATTTCTTCCGAATGACTGAATCGCTGCTGGTCTTATGGTCTGTTCTTCGTTTTCCGTCTGTCCGTCAGTCAAGACCCCTTTTCTCAGGAACGAACAAAGGTATCAAGTTTATTATATCAAACTCTCGAATCTACGTATCTGTGTGTGCGTCTTATAGGATCACTCCGGTTTCCGTCTGTCCGTCAGTCAAGACCCTTTTCTCAGGAACGAGTAAAAGTATTAAGTTTAAATTTATATCAAATCCTCAGGTCTACGGTCCCTCTTAGTTGTGAAAAAATAAAATTTGTAAGTTCACGTGATCAAAAAACATGACCATTTATGTCGCAAATATTGCGATTTTTGCAATTTTAAATGGGAATCCAAGCCTAGGTACTAGGGTACTTTGAAAGGTGAAATTAATTAAATTTGCTATCATCCGCGAACTGTTCTGTGTAACCTCCATGAAGGCACCGAAAAGAAAGACGCCGGTGTAATGAATGGATAAAACTCAGCGATGGTCCGGACAAAAAGAAAAACCCAGCGGCACAATTGTCCACCCACATCCACGACACTTTCATCCACGTCGACACCAAGTACAAAAACACATAATTTAAGTACTCAACGCACGTTTCACTTCGCAACCGAAGCATCTTCAGATTCATTTACACCACCTCATTCAATGCGAATGTAAGTAACTAGCGAAGTGAAACGTGCATTGAGTACCGATATAAATTGTGTGCTTTGGTGCTTGGTGCCGAGGGATACGTTTAAAACGCATAATTTTTTTTTTTCCTAATTTATTTTGTCATAATGAATATAGCATAATATGTAGTGTCATTATATAATTTAAGCATAATCTTTTTTTTGCGAAATGTGTTTTAAGCATAACAATCTATTGTACTACTACATTTAATTCGACTATTGATGATACGCATAATAGTCTTTAGACATTTTTTTATTTTTCCTAATGTTATCTTACCATAAAAACACATGGCATAAGCCCCCGCCACAAAGAAACAAAGCTATCCAATGCTACAGTTGAAGTAGGTTAGTTAGGTTCTCTTTAGATCCCACACCTAGAAATAGGAGCCCCGCTCGACTTGGTCCAACCCCACTTGTTACGTGAATAGTATGCTGCTACAATACAGTCTGCTATTTGGTCTTGCTATTTATGCAATGCTGCTACAGTCTGCTATCCACCTATTTCTTGCATTTTAATTAGGACTTTTAAGTGTATGCCGTTGATCATTATGTTTATGTATTGTTATGCTTTCCTCAATGTGTGCCTTTAAACATTATGCTATGTTATCTTTATGCTACATAGGGTTATGCTAGTAAAAATTATGCGAAAACAGTTATGCGTTTAGTTGTTATGGTAAATTATTATTAGTTGTAAAAACGTGATGCCTACTTAAAATAGTACAAAAATTGTTATGCTACTAAATATAGACCCTGGTGCCGACGTGTCTCAAGTGCCAAAAAAGCGATTAAGAGATATAACCATTTATGTTGCATATTTTGCGATTTCACAAGAAAATCAAAGCCTAAAGGATACTTCTCGTTGACCTAGAATTATGAAATACAAGTAAAGGTTACCTAGTTTTTACGGAACCCTCGGTATGCGAGCCTACTCGCACTTAACCGGTTTTTTTTATCCTGTGCTTATACCACGAGACTCAGATTGACCACGATCCCCAGACATAGTCGCCCGGCAAGTGTTGACTGGCTGAAAAAATGTTTTTCGAGTCTCGTGTGGCTTAGCAATACCTAACATAAACTATTACGAGCAAGGCGGCAAAAATTGTCTGGCAAGCTTATTCCGGCCCCATAACATAAGAATTTACTGTTCACATATTCTAGTGCGGAGCACTAACATTTGCATAAGATATTTAACATTATAGCTCCAAATATTTCTAAATGTGGATAGACAGTGGTTATCTTTGATATCAAGAATATCATATTTTTGTTCAATATAAATAAATAAAGAAATAGATTTGCTGGACAAATTACACAAATTGATTAGCTAACCCCAAAGTAGCTATTTGCTTGTGTTATGGGTGTCAATCAACGATGCCAACACATGTTTAGACATATATAAATACTGTTACATAATACATAATAAACACCCAAACCCAGAAATAAATCTATGCTTATCACACAAATGTTTGTCTCTGTCGGAAATCGAACCCGAACCATCTGGAGAGTGCACTGCGGAATGGCACAAATTAATTCCACCATCACCGTTTTTCTATCGCTCATCGAGGCGCACAGATTCTAGGCATCGCCATATGGTGGACGTTCCACGTACCCGGACAAAGCGATTCGACTCAACATTCTTCATTCAAACCGCAAATGACTGGAACATGCCCTCTGAATCTGTGTTCCCCGACGAGTACAATCTGGGGATCTTCAAAGGAAGAGTGAAGAACCTTCTAGGGAAGCGCGTTCCATCTCAGGCCTCATCTTAGCTTACCATCAGGCAAGATCGAGGTCAAGCGCTTACCTATCGATAATAAAACAAAACCTTAATTCGTACCTAGTTAGGTTCGCTAACCACTCGACAAATGTGGCGGTCATAAAAGACTGACTTTCTTAACATTAAACTTGATAATTAGTCCGGGCCAACTCCATGTTGATCTGGTCTCTTTAAGCGCTTTCCCTCGTGTTGGCCCCGGGTTCCTTTGAAGAATTAGCCAACTGCCGTTCTGCCAGGCAAGTCGTAAAAGGCGAGCGATTGGCTATGTTACTCACTACCAACGTGGCTACTAGGTGGTAGAGTTCTGCATTGTCTCGCTCGGGCCTGGTACCACAGCTTTACCTATCCTTGCCAACAGCGTAAGTTCCCCAAGCAGCAATCAAGCATGTTTAATACTCATAAAGCAGCTCATATAGAACTTAAAGTTCTATTGCAGCCGTACAATGGTGTAAAAAGATGCTTTAATCGGTATAAGAGACCTTTATGAGTTTTTATACAGCCTAATGCTGTACAAGGCCTTTTTTAGAGTTTCGCGTAAGCTTTAGGCGCTATATCTGAATATTAATACACTACTGTACAGCTTTAAGTATTTTGTAACTCATTAGGCTAGCTGTATTTTGTTTAGCACGGGAATTTATTACAGCTTTAAGTGTTATTACATATAATATCACTCAACGCTTGTTTCTGTAAAATGGGATATATGCAATCACCGTTCTACAGCTAATATTTATGGCGTAATTGTAGACTGTTATGCAGCCAATGGTGTTAAAAAATATGTATATACAGCTGCAGTACAGCTCAAGGCTGTATTACTGAGAAAATTGTTATTTGCTGTTTTTATATCTGCATAGTTGATATCATGTGGAAAAATCAAGAGGAAGATTGAAAAGAAATATTTAAATATTATAAATTACCAACCAAGTAATCGTGATGAAGATAAAGCTGAAAAATTACTAATTCAGGTAAACCTACAATCGTAATTTTTATTCATGTTCAAGGAAAAGGGTTCCGCAACAAAAACATTAAAAAGTGATTGTAGGTTATTTGATTTATTATTTTTTAGGCTTATCTTCTTCATTAAGGTTACTTGGTTGGTAATTTATAATATTTGATTTTTTTAATGTCATAAGATAGCAAACAAGCAGATGGGTCTCCTGATGAAAAGAGTCAACCATCGCCTATAGACAGCAAAAATGTTAATGGTGCGTTGCTATCTTGTGGCGAGGTCTAATGCCACATGCATAAGTTTACCGGCCACCTTACCCTCCAAACCGGAACATGACAGAGACTAGCACTGACACTTTGCAGCAGGAATAGATAAGGCGGTGGTACCAGACCCGGTCGAGCCAATGCAGAACTCTATCACCTAATAACCACGACGGAAGTGACTCGCATAGCCCATCGGTTGTCTTTTACGACTGCCTGGTAGAAAGGCAACTGGTCTATTCTTCAAATATATAAAAAAAGAGTTAAAAAGAGAAATAAAAATCATTACACTGAGAAAATATATATTTTTTTTATTTTTAACTTGCTACTATACGAAGTTTTACAAAAGCGGTATAGTAAGTTTACAAAGGCGGTATAGTAAGCGGAAAGGGGGTGACTCAGAGGGTCATTTTGAACAACTTTTGTTCAACGATTTGTGAAAATTCGAGAAAAACAATTTTGTTTTTCCATTGTGAAAAATCACATGACCAACAAAGTTTCTATGGAGAATCAATATTTTTTTCGCGAATTTCCAAAAGTCGTTAAACAAAAGTTGTTAAGAATGACACCCTGAGCCACCCCCTTTCGGCTTACTGTACCACTTTTACAACATCCTGTATATATACTTACAATCGTTTTAAAAATATTATATACTTAGATACAATTACAGGTAAGAGAGTATGTTTTTCTCTTTGAAGAACTAATAATATTAAATCACAAGCACGAAATAACGTATTCTTCTTAAAAATATTTTTGTGATAGACCAATCTTTAAAGGGCTTGATTTTTCGTTCTTGATCAACTTAGTTATATCAAGTTGTTTTCTTGGCCATTATAATTCACCTTTATCCTCCTACAAACTGGGTACGATACAAATACAGTTTTGGCTTCTCTCAATTGTTTTTATTATTTTATAAGGCATATTTCCCTGAAAAATAAAGTAAAACATGATTGAAATACATATCCTATAAGTTATAGTTAACAATAAGTTGGTTTAGTTGTAAAGTCAAACGACCGACATTAATACATTACAATAGCGAAATCAAGTGACAAACATATGTTTTGTATTTAGAGTTCTTCAATTTTTGTACGTATCTCTAAACATAAGTTAAGTGATTAAAATCCAATTACTGTATAATAGATTTGTATAGGGACTTAGTACAGCCTAAAGTTTATTTGGACGGTAATTAAAAGCCAATAGCCGTATAATAGAACAAAAAAGAGATTCAGTACAGCTATTTGCAGTATATCACCCTCCAAATACACTTTAGGCTGTATAACAAAGCGTCGCCATTATTGTGTATTAAAAACAACAGTAAAGAAATATATTGTTAAATAAAAGATATATTTAGCAATAGCTAAAGCTATATCTTGACAAGCAACTTATATTATGATCATTATGCCTTTATATACAATATTACCATAAATACTTGTATATTCTAACTTTAGACACAAACGCCTCTGTAGTCTAGTGGTCCGGTGTCGGAGTTGACCGCATGAGGTCTCGGGTTCGATTCCTGGGTCGGGCAATTATAAAATGAGTTTTTTCAGTTTTCCGATAAAAACAACATTGCCCGGGATTGGAAAGTGCCCGGTTGGCGATAGGCTTGCCACCTATCACATTGTGGGACCAAATATCTTCGGCTAATCGTGGGTGCACTTGTTGTACCTCTGCCTACCCTTTCCGGGATACGGGCGTGAAGATACACTTACCGTATTTTGCAATGATTTTATCTGTGTTATCTTGATTATTTCGTTGGCGCGTGAATATTTTTAGGGAAAATATATATGATTTCTCAATAAATTAGAATTTGCACTTTGAATACAACCGTTCAATACTGCTCCAAGTCCAAGAATTTATCGTTTATTAATATATTTTTAATTGTGGCATCTGCAGATATAATGTTATACAATATCAAAAAGAGATTGTTAATTTTTATCATTTTCAAACACCTATTAAGAACGTTTAGCTGTACGAGAGAGTATATTTAGTGTTATAGTTTCCTTATACACCGAATTTTGGCCTTTGTACAGCCTATAACAACTTGTACAGTTATTGTGCAGCCTATTTAACTCTTAGCTGTACAAGACAGTTACAAGAGAGTATCCTTAGTGTTATAGTTTCTTTATACGCCAAATAACAGCCCTTTTACAGCCTATAACAGCTTGTACAGCTATTGTGCAGCCTACATAACGCAATAAACTGTATAACTTGGGGCCCTTTTTGGTATTATATCGGCTGTAGAAGCGCTTCTACAGCCTTTGTACGGCTTCGTATACAGCTTTAAGTTTAAAAATGAACCTAAATGCAGCCTGTATACAGCTTAACGTGCTACTTGGATCTTGCCACTGTCGTGTTCCGGTTTGGAGTGTAAGATAGCCGGTAAACTTATGCATGTGGCATTAGACCTCGCTACAAAATAGCAACGCATGATTAACATCTTTGGTGTTGACCCTTTCCATAAGGAGACCTATGCTTGCTTCCTATCTTATGATATAAAAAAAGAAAAAAAAAGAATAAATCAACAACTTTACTGCTAAGCATCTCGTAAAAGGCGTGAGAAAGCGAATATGTAATCTCTAGCATCCTGATCCAGGTGGTAGAGTTCTACAACCTCATAACCGAGTTTTGGTATAATAACTATTCCTATTGCAAAAGCATCAGTACTGAGTACATGTCGCTATAGTGTTTCGGTTTGGAGAGTAAGGTAGCCGGTAAACTTATGCTCGTGACATTCCAACCTCACCACACAGATAGCACCTAACCATTAACATATTTGGTGTCTATAGGCAATGGTTAAATCTTTCTATCAGGACAAACGTGTACTTGTTTTCTGTCCTATAAAATAAATTAAAAAATGTAAATATATCGTGCTAAACATTATTACCGTGGCGGGGCTGATGAATGTAAATTTTGTACTTTTTAACCTCAATTAAGCTATGTGTAGCTGCTATATTCTTTGCTTCTGCTGAGCTGCGCTGTTTGTATTACGACTCGGCAGAAATCAGAAATCAGAAGTATTTTATCCAATATAACTTTTCACAAGTTATTTTGACGCGCTTTACCCTTCCTTAATACATCGTTCACCCGACTATTCTCAGACTTTCCTCTCTCTGTCTCTTTCATATCATGATCATTTATTGCGACAAATACGGTACATCAAGCTGTCATAAATTTCATTTGTTTACATATTTGACTTCGTAGTATGCACCATGTGTACAAATTAACCATTAAATCTGTATAAAAAATTACAAGTACTTTACTAAATCTAAAATAAATTCATTTTTTCCACTAGTTTGTCATTTTGCAGATTCTCTCAAAAATATTATTACAATAAGTATAGAATTCAATTTTATAACCAATCAAATATATTTTGATAATAATCCAAATTATTGTTGTCTCTGTGGTCTAGTGTTCCGGTGTCATTGTTGACCATGAGGTCCCTGAATCGATTACTGGGTCAAGGAAATCAGAAATGCGTTTTTTTTTAGTTTTCTGATAAAGACAACGTTGCCCGGGATGAGGTAAGATCTCTCATTGTGGGACTAAGTATTTTCGGCTAATCGTGGGTGAACTGGTTGTATATCTACCTACCTCTTTAGGGATATGAGCATGAAGATACTTTTTTTTTCAAATATATTTTGTTCAATTTCAAAGTTATTCCAAACATATTTATAATTTATTTCTTATGTATAACTCTAAATAGTTAGAACCTGAATTGAACTCTTTTTCTCGTGTGACACCAACTCTCTAAATGCGGGAAACCACTGAATTACTAAAACAATATTTGAAATAAATTATGAGAATGTGATGCCAAGCCTGGTTTAGAATCGGTAACAGAATTTTCTCTACTCTTTACCTTAAAAGTGTAACACTAATGTAGGATTGGATTACAAATATATTTTTTGATTTAATTTTACATTCCGGATGAAATTGACCTCATAAAGATAAAATGGCTGAACAAAAAGAAAGGAATAAATGGATTTACAAAGAAATGATCTCAAGTGTCTTCAGACCCTTTGTGTAACGGAAAACGGAAGTCAAGTGACGGGCGGAAAATATTTGAAGGATTAAATAGGTAAAGATTGAATCTAATTTGCGTTGGGAAAATATTTGTTGTTCGGATCGACATCAAGATAACATATTTTATACTTTTTCTTGGCGAATCTCCACAATTTGCCAAGTCGTGGGAAAATCAATATTTCGAAAGAAGGAATAGATTCTATTACGTGTCTGTATGTGTTTCTTTATATATATTTTATGTACCTATATTAAAGCAAACATACAGTAAGCAAAAATCTGTTGTCCGACTCAGGAATTAACTGGAGACCTCATGATCAGAGCTGAACAGAATAGCCGAAAGATCATAGAGATAGTAAAATATGTAATTGTACTCATCAATCCATAATGATATTATAAATGCGAAATTACGGATGTTTGGATGGATGGATGTTTGTTGCGCAATCATGACAAAACTACTGAACGGATTTAGATGAAATTTTACACACAGGTTGATGAAGACCTAAAATAGCACTACTTAAGGCTATTTTCATTCCGGAAAAAAGATTATTCCCGCCGAGTTCACGAAAAACTTTTATATAGCACCGGGCTGCATGCTGCAGCTAGTATTAATTATAAATGCGAAAGTTTGCATGTTTAGATGGATGTTTGTAACTCAATTACGCAAAAACGGCTAAACCCTAACCGTAACGCTAAATACTATATAGGCTTTTTTATCTCGGGAAAATAAGTTGTACCTACGGGATTCATTAAAAACGTAATCCAGTTATTTTCCATATATATCATTTTATGAATTGTAGTTTTATTTTTATCGTTATCAGTTTTTGCATGACCGTTTCAAGTAACAGTTAGACAAAGATAGCCGAGAATATCAGCTTTTGGGTTGATAATACTTGTCACCCTACATGTTTGCTGAGTTACCATTTTACCATCATGCTACTATACATAAATATTATTAATTTTTATGTTCTTTTTTCATGCATATTAATATGCCGTATGAATTGTAATCATCGATGTCTTTTAAAAGAAATATATGTTTTTTCTTGATTGTATTTGTTGGCGTTTTATTTTGTGTTATTTGTACGCTTGTTCTTGTTTTTATTGTATATGTATAGTATTGTGTGATAAATAAAGCAATTCTTATTCTCAATGACTGCACGGTGCAGCTAGATCATCAAAATACATTTAATTTTTTGTGCAGATCTTTCTTTAGTATATTCGGTGATTTAAGCCATATTTTTCTATTAAAAACAGTTTTACTCCGTGTTAGTCCGTGACCTCTTTGAAGAATAGTCCATCTGCATTCGGCCAAGCGCACTTTGTAAAATGCGAATAACTGTCTATACGTATCATTACCACCGTATCTACTAGGTAGTAGAGTTCCATAACGTTTCGCCCAGGATTTCGAACGACCGTCAAACGCCTTACCTATTCTTGCCGTATTAGCCTCAATGCTTGCCACTTTCATATTTTGGGTAGGAGGGTAAGGTAAGGTAAGCTCTTGCAAGTGGCATTACCATTTTTTCACAAGAATAGCAACACGTCATTAACATCTTTGGTATCCATAAGCGATGATTTTCTCTTTCCATCAGGTGAGCTATCATCTTATGATATTAAAACTTAGGGTATTCTCGATACTCAGTGTTTCGTAAAACAAATTATAACTATTTACTACTTTCGAAAGCTCATTAATTTAAACGCAAGTATAAGTCGAGAAAGCCACAGTTATATTGCAAGGCCATAAGTAATAAGATACGTCGCAAGGCCTATCAGTGCTACCCCTATAAATATAGGGCTTACGAAAAGGATCCCATACATCACCGTGGGGCAGGTATGTGAGATATTTATTTACATTTCAGTCTACGATTATCTCTCACATTACATTATCAGGATGGTAATATCCTCGTATAGCACCTGCTACCTGCCAGTCTGTTTACAGATCTACGGAGTTCAACTACAGTAAAGAATAATAAGTAGTTACGTACATAACATTAAATCAAATCGCACACTTATACTATGATTTAAAAGTACTCTTTTTCCTGAAAACCTTCAAAACTTTTTAACATTGTTCCAGGTCATAATCTGTTTTGCTTTTTTGCTATGTTTTTTGCTAAAGTTTCTCAAACTCGACAGGGTCTAGCAGTTTTTCGCGTTTTATCTTTCAAGCTCTCAAAATAGAATTCGCGCTAGCCAATGTTTCAACTTTGTAAAAAGGAAAGACCCCTATATCTGGTTCCTGACTTAATAGTGACTCGTGTCTCAAGTAATACTTTTGTGGGCTCGCGTTCAGTAGCGAATCCCGAGAAGTCGAGGCGGCTCCCCACCAACATTGAAAAATTTTAATGATTATCTTGATAAAGTCTCCCCCAGCAGCCAAGCTCCTTTCCCAAACAAAATCCTGTGTCCTTCACTGCTCTCGTCACCACACATTAACTAATCCCATCCCGTGGTTCAAATCAGCGTTCCAACTAATATATTCCTTGATGTCAAACATATCCAGTATATTGATTCTGGATTTGGGAGTCACGGGTAATCGACGAGCCTATTGGAAAATATACTGCTATCTTGAAAAATCATCTGACTCCCAGGTTTATACGGTTTTTGGAGAAGCGTCGTAATTTTTCAGTTGACTAAGAAAGATGGTAGGAAAATATTTCTTCTCAAAATTAGGTGAAGTTTAATTTAAAGGTTATATTTTTACAGCGATAAGTTTTGGTGGTAATAACATGTAGTCCTTTGATATCGAGCAAATAAGGAAAATTACATTCACTGCTATACACAACCTTTATAAAAAACTTACTCAGAGATAGTGATCAAACCAATTTGTAAAGAGAATAAACAAGAAAGGCGTACACGTAGAATACAGATACAAGACGCTATCGCACATTTCGCTTGAATTACTTTTAAGGGACGAGAACGGGTCGGAAGGTGGATGTATTCCTGTGACTTTTTATACAAGTAAATCTGTTTGACGTTTTATTTCATCTAGTTAATGTATATATCTAGTTAATATTGCTGGCTTTTAAACTTTATTTTGAGAACGAAGAAATATTGAAATAGGCCATATACACCTAAACAAATACACACGCTCATCCATACACTTCACTTTACACGCAACATAATAATATGTTATATTATACACTCACAAATACAATACACATACACACACGTTTTTGTAGATAATGTTGTTTGAGTTAACGTACTGAAGAAACATATCTACAGAAACGTGCTTGTAAAAAAATTGATTACCAGATTGTGAAAAGGGGTGAAGGCAGTCTCCTCTACCACATTATATACTAGCGCAAGAGACAGGGTTAAGCCTGTGCTTTAATTTTTTCTTGTACGAATGCAAATACAGTATAATTTGTTGTTATTATATAATTTATTTTATATTTGTCGCCTCTGTGGTCTAGTGGTCCGGTTTCAGTGTTGAGATTCCGGGTTCGATTCCCGGGTTGGGAAAATAAAAAAAGTGTTTTTTCAGTTAACCTATCCCAGGCAACGTTGTTTTTATCAGAATACGAACAACGTTGTCTGGGTTAAGATAAGTGCCAGATTGGCGATAGGCTTGCCACCTATCACATCGTGGGACTTAATCTTCGCCTAATCGAGGGTAAACTGATTGTACTTCTGTCAACCTTTTCGAGGACATTGGCGTTAAGACATGTACAACTGTATATACGTTGGAAGGCCAAAGCATCGATATTATTTAAATTATTATATTATTATTTATTTATTATTAAACAAGCAGATGATTCTCCTGATGGGTAAAGGCAAACCGTTGCCTATAGACACCAAAGATGTCAATGGTAAGGTATCTTTGGGAATGGATCTTTAGGCCACGGGCATCAATTTACCGCGTACCTTACCTTCTTAACCGGAACCCGATAGTGACAAGCACTGACGATATTCCGGCAGGAATAGGAAAGTGGTGGCACCAGATCTGAGAGAGACAATTCAAAACTCTACTACCTAGTAGCCACGAAGGTAGTGTCTCGCATTAGTTCAGTACTTACGAACTGGCAGATCGATAGATGCAGACAATCAAATTAATCAAATACAGCATCAATATTATGAAGTAAGAAGACTATTTTATTGTGAACTTACTTGAAATGTTGACGATCTTAAATTATTAAAAGATCTTTAAAGTCCTAAGAGTCAAATCAAAGCTAAGAGTATATATTCGTACTTTATCATTTTTAATGCTTTTATAAATTTGTTTTTAATTGTGTATGTGTTTATTATATATAAACAATATATAATTTACTTAGTAATACAACAAAAGTTTATATATTTTGATTAAGCTAAGAAAAAAAAACGTGCATTTCGTCTCTTCCTTTCCTTGTGTGCCGTCAGCACAATAACCCTTACAGATAGATGTCTGTATTTGGATAGATGACGAAAGAGCTGTATTATAATAATGTTTAGAACAGTCAGTCGGAATAATGTATTCGCCTATGTAACACGCAGTAATTAAATAGTAATTCTTTGGTGTTAAATGAATTTTTCTCCTTTGAACGACACGCTATAATATACACCTGCTCCTCTACGTCACACAATACGCAACAGTGGTGATCCCGACGTGATCCTGGTCAGCTGGAGACTTCGAATTAATAAGAAAGTACTAGGCGTGATTTGTTAAGAAATCTGTCACCACAAGGTTCCGACTCGCCCGGCATTCACGCATCATGACAACTTCATCAGCATCCCAGAACGACGCGGTGGAGCTGTCATCAGTGACGGTATCTTCCAGAATACCGGAATTTTGGTGTGACCAGCCACGATTATGGTTTGTGCAAAATGAAGCAGTTTTGGGTCCACAGAAGCTGAGTGACGATTCACGATTTAATTTAATCGTTACTAAATTAAATAAGGATGTTATCCAACAAGTCAGTGATATTCTTTTGAATCCACCGGAGACAAAAAAATATGAAACCTTAAAGGCTCGCCTGTTAACGGTGTACGAAGAATCCGAAAACAGCAAATTTCAAAAATTGCTTGGTGGCATGGAACTGGGCGACCAAAAGCCTTCACAGCTTTTGCGTCGGATGAGAGACTTAGCGCGCGGCAAGATACCGGACGACACACTTCTCATCATGTGGCAAGGTCACTTACCTGCTTCTGTACGAGCCGTTTTAGCTGTGAGTGAAGTAAAAGACCTCGAAAAGTTAGCTGCAATGGCCGACAAGGTCATGGAAACGTCAAGACCTGCAAATATTTCTGAAGTGCATACATCTGGTTCCAATTCATGTGACAATGCTTTTGTCCTGGCAGAGCTGGCAAAATTAAGTTTGCGTATACGAGATTTCGAGAGGAACAGGTCACAACAAAGAAATTATAAAAATAACCGGGGTTATAGGCGACGGTCAGTTTCGCGAGCTCGTAATACTACACGCCGCACGCCCGAAAACGCTGACTGGCTTTGTTATTATCATCACAGGTTTTGCAGTCGAGCAAAGAAATGCATAGAGCCGTGTTCATGGAAAAAACATAAGGATACGGAAAACTAGAAATGGTGCAATCGCCGGCGGAGATATGTACCATCACTCCAGTTCACCGCCTATGAGTTAGTGATAAGAAAACCAGACTTAGATTTTTAGTGGACACAGGAGCGAACATTTCCGTGTTACCTTTTACAAAAAAACTATTTAGTGACAATAAATGTGAAAGTTATATATTATATGCTGCTAATGGTAGTGAAATTAAAACTTACGGTACAAAACTCTTGATTTAGATTTTAATTTACGACGGCCCTATCGCTGGACTTTTGTAATGGCCGATATAAAGCAACCGATATTAGGCGCAGATTTTTTGGGACATCATAAGTTATTAGTGGACATTGATAGAAAAAAGTTGATAGACAAAGTGACAAATTTATGTTTGATCGCATCGGTGACTTTAAATGAGCAACCATCAGTCAGAACTATTAACGACTCCAGTGAATACAGTGATTTATTAGCTGAATTTCCTAATATAACAAAACCGATATGTTTTAAAGAGACTCCACGCCATTCCGTTGTTCATTACATAGAAACAACGGGATCGCCTGTGTATGCAAGGCCGAGACCTTTACCTATAGATAAATATAACAAGGTGAAGGCTGAATTTCAACGCATGATGGATATGAGAATATGCAGACCTTCTAAAAGTTGCTGGGCTAGTCCACTTCATGTAGTGATGAAGAAAAACGGTGACTTACGACCGTGCGGAGACTATCGACGTTTGAACAATATTACAAAGGCCGACAGATATCCGATTCCACGTATTCAAGACTGTACATACTTGTTAGCCGGAAAATGTGTAATTTCACGTTTAGACCTTCAGCGGGCATATCATAATATCGGTATTTCGGAACGGGATATAGAGAAGACGGCAATTACGACGCCTTTTGGATTATACGAATTTACTCGTATGACTTTCGGTTTAAAGAACGCAGCTCAAACTTTTCAACGTTTTCTCAATAATGACGTTTTTAGAGGTATGGACTTCTTATTTTCGTATATTGATGACGTCATAATTGCATCACAATCAAGGTCATTACATAAACTGCACTTAAGAAAAGTTTTCGAACGCCTTGATCAATATGGTCTTACGGTCAATTTGGCAAAATGCGAGTTTGGGAAAAGTGAACTAGATTTTCTTGGTTTTCACGTATCAGAAAAAGGCTTACGTCCGTTAGAAGATCGAATCAAGACGATTTCGGAGTACCCAAGGCCTAAGACGGTAGAGGAACTACGACGCTTTTTGGGGATGTTGAACTTTTACAGACGTCACCTTCCCAAGGCAGCAAGCATTCAGGAAAAATTAAATGTTTATTTACACAACGCGAAAAAGAAAGATAAGACGCCCATCACTTGGACCGACCAATCAATTGATGCTTTTATACAGTGCAAGGAAAGCTTAAAAAGTGCAGTTACGTTATCATTTCCATCACAAGACGCTCCTATATCGCTTATGACAGATTGTTCTGCTACCTGTGCCGGAGCAGTACTACAGCAGAAAGAGGGGAACTCATGGAAACCTCTCGCATTTTTTTCAAGCAAGCTCAGTGACGCACAACAATGTTATAGTACCTTTGACAGGGAACTTTTGGCTATTTACATGGCGATAAAACACTTCCGATATTTAATCGAAGGCAGACCCCTGACTGTATATACAGACCATAGACCACTTGTTTATGCATTTAAAAAGAATACTATCGGAAAAAACGATACACCAAGACAATTGAGGCATTTAGATTTTATTTTACAATTTTGTACCTCAATAGAATACGTCAGCGGTTCCGACAACGTTGTAGCAGACGCATTATCACGAATCTACACTATTGATATTCCTTCGCCTATAGACTACGAAAAACTCGCAGAAGCTCAGGAAAATGATTACGAATTAAAAAATTGAAGAATTCGAAAAATTTGGAATTCAAACTACTTACTTTGCCAGGTAGCAACATACCTATTTACTGCCAAGTGTCTACAAATAAGGCGCGACCATATTTGCCGGCTGAGTTTCGTATAACCGCATACAAAGCTATACACGAAGCAAGCCACCCAGGAGTCCGTGCTATGAGAAAAATGATCCGAGATCGCTTCTTTTGGACAGCGATGAATAAGGATGTTGCCAGGTGGGCGAGATCATGCTTAGATTGTCATACAATACAAGAACGTCATAAAATATCACCTATTGGAACTTTCCAGACAAGTGAACGTTTTGAACATTTACACGTCGATATTGTTGGCCCACTAACTATGTGTAAAGGATATCGTTATTTGGTTACCATGGTAGACAGAGCAACGGGTTGGTTAGAGGCGTATCCAATCAAAGATATTACGGCTGATACAATATCATGGATAGTTTATTCAGGCTGGATATCAAGATTTGGATGTCCATTGCGTATCACAACGGACCAAGGTCGACAATTTGAATCGAACTTGTTTGCATTGTTGGCAAAGTGAATGGACATAACAAAATTGAGGACTACCAGCTACCATCCGCAATCCAATGGTGCAGTTGAACGGGCTCATCGTTCCTTGAAAACAGCCCTTATGTGTAGAGGTAATACGGAAGATTGGGTGAACGAATTACCGTCAGTATTGTTAGGCTTAAGAGCAAGCCTGCGCTATGATACAGGAATAAGCGCGGCCGAGATGACCTATGGACAAGTAATACGTTTGCCCGGAGATTTCTTTTCGCCTACAAAGCAAGAAATCACGGAAAATGAAACGTTTTTGCAAACTTTGCGATCTAGAATAAAACAAATCTCGTCTATTCCGAAACGAGAAATAAAACAAAATCGCATATTTGTACACCCCGAACTGAACGAGTGTACGCATGTATTTGTGAGATGTGATAAAGTTTCAAAACCTTTAACTTCACCTTATTCAGGACCGTACAAAGTTTTAAAAAAATCACCGAAATATTTTAAGATATTATGCAATGGCCAAGAGAAAAATATAAGCATTGATCGCCTTAAGCCTGCGTTTCTTATTACTAGTGACGATAATACCGAACGAATTCCTAATAAGGCTGAGACAAATCAAAACTATATGCAACGAACATCAAGATATGGTCGGATAAGTAAGCCAGTCGTACGCTTCAGTAGCAAGTAATCGAACATACTCCTATTTTATTCTCTGCTTACCAGTTAAACAGAAAGTTGTAATTTTGTTGAGAGAAAGAAATAAATATGGGAAAAAGCCAATCAAAACAGTCAATGGAAGAAATAATAATAGCGCAAAATGGTGCCGGAAATGCAGCCAGCGCCTCGGAAGACTCTGCACAGCAGTCCAGGGCATCTTCGGTAGAGATGTACTTGGTGATAATTGTCTTAATGTTAGCGGTGGCATTCGGATATTACTTTTGGATCCGTTGCAAAACCAATTACGGTCTTTACATGCGTCGACAACTCCAAGAGCTGCCTCCTGCAGTCGTCAGGTGCGAGCGAGGCCAAAATGGCCCAGCCGCACATGTCATCATGTAGTGTTTGTGATACTAAAGTGTAACAGTGTGCAAAGAAAATAAGTGTTTTACGAAACGAAAGCCATATCGTATAGGCTATAGTGTTTATATAAACAGTAAAGTAATATTTTTTATTCTATAATAAAGTTTTTCGTCCTGTATTCAGACATATGTTAGATATAAATTGTAGGTTATTGGATACTTCATATTTTTTATCTAAGACTGACATTCAAGCCAATTTTAAATTAATATATATTATACATTTTTATACACATTTGTTTACTATGTATTTTTCGTAACGATTTTAGAATTTTAGCAAAATGTTTTGATATTTTAAAGTAAAAAAGATATATATTCATTTTTTTCTCGAAGGAGGATGTTATGTGCCGTCAGCACAATAACCCTCACAGATAGATGTCTGTATTTGGATAGATGACGAAAGAGCTGTATTATAATAATGTTTAGAACAGTCAGTCGGAATAATGTATTCGCCTATGTAACACGCAGTAATTAAATAGTAATTCTTTGGTGTTAAATGAATTTTTCTCCTTTGAACGACACGCTATAATATACACCTGCTCCTCTACGTCCCACAATACGCAACACTTGCTTGTAGTTAGTTAGCAAGTCTGCTAAAAATAAAGGTTTGAATCATCTGAGGTACGCTTGTTACGCAAATAACAGTGCACTATCAACTATGTACTATAAATATTAAATATATACCTTAAAAACCTTAAAAACAACAAAGAGAAATATCGACACGCGGGATTTGAACCTGCGACCATCTCCCTAAAGCCGGAGCGCTCTTCCACTGAGCTATGTCGACAGGCTTGAGGTGGCGAAACTCTTCTTTGTTATATGATCGATTACGTCGATTGTACTGATCGCTAGCTATACATACGTATAACTAGTTAAATGAGTTCATCGTTACAGATGAAATTCACATTTATAATTTTGATCAGTACTTTCGTATTTCTATTATTATATTCTAGTATTTATATATGTATTTCTATGTATTAGTATCGTTGACCCATAACACAAGCAAATAATTTGCTTACTTTGGGGTTAGATCGGTAAGTGTAATTTGTCCCGTGAATATTTATTATTATTTTATTATTTATTAGATGAGCTTCAGCGACAGCTGCGTATTATGCGAAGTGCATTGAACTGATCGCAAAGCAAATTATTTGTTTATGTTGTGGATAACAGCACAGACGAGACAATAGTAACTGTGAACGGTTTTAATACATACAAATACATATATAAATACTCAAGCATATTTAATGAACACCCAAAACCCAACCAAAATACAAAGATTTATGCTCATCACACAAAATTTAGTTCCTGTTGAGAATTGAACCCTATTGATAGTCAAAATAGCTAACCACTCGACCAACGGAGCAGAAAATGAGATTTAAATACAAGCTATAATTTAGTTTACGATTCTCAGATATAATCTAATTTTTATATCTTAAATATGTTGAAATTGAAGCCCCGTTCCCCAGTTACGCCATTATAGATTCAAGGCCTGTCCGGCGTCCAGTTGATTTCAGCCGACCCAAAATCATTAGCGTGCGTTCGACCCGTGTGGACCTAATGCGACCGAAATCTATCGCTCATATCAACCGGAAAACATTTTTGCTTGTTTCTTAGAAAACTGATATTATTTTAGAGGAATATATAGTAAAAAAGAACTTTTGAAAAGGGAGGGTACACAATCACTACTACTACACGACTATTCGTTTTCAATTCCCGACAGGAGCAGGCCTCTATGTGATGAGCATAGATGTTAGTATTTCTGGGTTTGGGTGTTTGTTTAATATATTTGAGTTTTTTGTCGCCTCTGTAGCCTTGTGGTCTGAGGTCGGTGTTGGCCACATAATGTCCCGGGTTCGATCCCGGGTCAGAAAATAAAAGTGGGTTTTAGGGTTCCGTATTCAAAGGGTAAAATGGGGCCCTATTACTAAGACTTCGCTGTCCATCCGTCTGTTTATCTGTCTGTCCGTCTGTCACCAGGCTGTATCTCATGAACCGTGATAGTTAAAATTTTTGCAGATGATATTTTTCTGTTGTCTCTATGATAACGAACACTAAAAACAGAATAAATTAAATATTTAAGGGGGACTTTCATACAACAAACGTGATTTTTTGCTAAGTTTTTTTCGATCTTAGTAACGACAACTGGTTTGAACGGTAACGTTTGAAATATTCAGAGTATTTAGTTATACATTTACTTTATAAACAAATAATTAAATTAAAATAACATAAATATTTAAGGGAGCTTCCATACCACAAACGTGATATTTGCCGTTTTTTTATAGATAATGATACGGATCGCACTTGGCCGGTATTTTTATAGTTTTCTGGTACAATCAACATTGCCCGGGATTGGATAAGTTCCCGGTTTGCGATAGATTATGTATTTTTATGTATTAAAATCGTTGACTGTTACCCGTCCATACTTATATCTCGGCTAGTTCGGGATATCAAAATAAAAACAATATTTATACAACACTTTTGTAAAGTGTTATTGTTGATAGTTTTCACACCAATTATTAAACGATGTCATATATTTTATAGGGAAGCACGTACAAATAAATAAACATGGTAATATTTTTTGATTAATGATGTTAATAAAGGATTACGTCACACCGATGCTCATTCACCAAGTATCCTATTTTTATTTGAATGTGTGGACTGACAAAATTTACTTTATCGCAATCAAGTATTCACAAAAATATAACCATGTAATCATCAGAATAGCGTTAGTAATAGGCTCTGTATTATTTTAAGGCACCCTGAATGAATCGCATTTGGATTTAATTCCCCTTCAAGGTAGATGGAGAGAAATGACATTGTTAGATCTTACTATCCGAATGGTGATCCTTTTGCTCTGTATTGTGATATTACTTGAATTATTTTAAACTGTAATTATTTCTCTTGCGAAGGTAGATTGAGTGAATTGACATCGATAGATCTTCACTACATTAATCGAGTGGTGATCGTCAGCGCTGTATTTTTAACATAAACATTGCTTAAATTGTTTCAAACTGTAATTTCCCTTGCGAGGTAGATTGAGTAAATTGACATCAATAGATCTTACTAATCACTATACTTGTAACATAAACGCTATATTTGTAACATAATCGTTTCTTGTGTTAAATTGTTTCAAACTCTCAGTTCTATTGCAGGGTAAATGGAGGAAACTAGGCATCGTCAGATTTTATCGACCGTCGCTACATTTGCCGACGTTACCGACCACCGCCTGTTACTTGCAACAACCTGAAGTTACAAATTTTCTCGAAAAGTTTTTCATGCTTCAATAGTTTTTATATTTCTTCTAGCTACTTTAATTTTTCTATATAGGTGTTATTTAAAGCAAGTGATTTCTATGACCTGGGTATCAAACTCTGGTACGTTCGATTTACAGTCACATAGGCTTAATTAATCAAGTTGAAATTAGTTTATGTAATTATAATAATTATTACTAAAATCACTTTTGTATCTATACATATGTATGGAAAAAATAATTAAATTTGCAACATTTACCGTGGTGCAGATAACTGCTATAATTGTAGTGCTTTATAGCAAGATCAAAGAATTTTTTTCGAAAACACTTAGTTTAGTTTTGAAACTACTCACCAAAGTTCATGGCTTAGCCTGAACTTTATTCTAATTCTTGAAATTGTAAATATCTAAGTGTGAAACTGATTTCTAACCAGTACGTAAACCTAACTCGTTTCCCTTTTGATAATATGTAAAAATTGCAAGTAACAATCCTTAAAAATATTTTTGTACTAAGTATTTGTTTCTATTATTTAAAAAAATATTTTCAAAATTAAACCTGCATGTTATCAAACTTACCTTCGTACGATCTATTTAAATCATGAAGTGAAAATATGAATTTATTAAAGAATAAATATATATAATTTGACCCGTATGTCAACTGTCATTTATCAACATAAAATATAACATTAGGTATCGATTCATTTAAAACTAAGCATATACGCACCATACATCAAAATGGTAGTAATCTCTTAATAAAATGTCATGTAAATATGGAAGCTATCAAAAATAGTTCACAGAATTTTCAATATTGTATCCAACAAAACGTATAGAAAAAGTTATCCCTTATATAAATCTCGAATATTAAATACCAGACCCTAATCCGGTATCAGTTGACCAATATGCGTTTGAATATCCCGAGTTAATCTATCCGTGATAACTTTTATCAAGTTCTATCGAAATTCGGATTTTCGGCTTCAATGGTTGCTCTTAGGGAACAACTATTTGAGTCGGCGATGCCAACTATTGAGAAAAACGGTTTCAAATTTACCATTGTCTAAATCTCCGTTAAGTTTGAAGACATTTAAACTATTTTAATCATTGAAATTAATTATTACATTTTATTTCGCCGTGTTGGTCCCGGCCTCCTTTGTAGAGTAGGCCAACTGCCGTTCTGCCCGGCAGGTCGTAAAAGGCGACCGATTGGCTATCGAGTCATTACCATCGTGGCTACTAGGTGGTAGAGTTCTGCATTGTCTCGCCCGGGTCTGGTACCACCGCCTTACCTATTCCTGCCGCAATAGCGTCAGTGCTTGTCGCTGTCGTGTTCCGGTTTGGAGGGTAAGGTAGCCGGTAAACTTATGCATGTGGCATTATACCTCGCCACAAGATAGCAACGCACCATTAACATCTTTGGTGTCTATAGGCGATGGTTGACTCTTTCCATCAGGAGACCCATCTGCTTGTTTGCTATCTTATGACATAAAAAAAAAAAATTTAACAAAAGCATATAATGTAATTTAGTAAATTTATTACGCACATTGGATCATATATTACCTATATATGATCTAATGTGCGTAATAAATTTATTAAATTGGTTTAAAATGTTATTTAAACATCAAATAACAGAAATATGTTGTTATCAGTTGGATATTTATTTGACTCATGTGATTCTGATTTTCGTGTTTAATACACAGATTGAGCAAAAATCGTTATTAAAAAAAACTCAGCAGTAATTCGTAGTCTTGTGTGAACGCCTTCAAGTCTCGCATGAGTAAGCTTTCGTTCGCATCAACTGGTAACACTGATTTAACATTTTGGTAAACCGGCGCGCCTATTGACATTCAGCTCACTCTGTCAGCATCCCATGGGAAATGGCATGATGATATGTTGTTGTCAAGTTCCGGTTTGGACATTACGATTTTCGGTAAACTTGTGCATATGGTATTATTTTACTGCAAAACGAAGAACGAAGAGCGAATCTATACCGTAGTTTTAAGGAACAACGCTCGTAAGTGCTGATCGACTGGCGAGTCAAACAGCCGTGTTCGAACAATCGTGACAATATGTCGTATTTGGAGACTGATCACTGAAGCCTTGTGTTATCTCGCAATACCATATTGCGAAATTATAAAAATCGCATATGACCTAGAGTTTGAACTAAAAGTTGCTTGATGTTTTTTTTTGAGCTCAAGCCTTTTTTAACCGATTTCCCAAAAAGTAACATACAAATATCCATGTTGGATTTTCGAAAAATAAATAAATTACATTTAAACAGACAAATGTTAAGTTTAGATTGATATTCAGTGGTTTCCTACTATATAGTTTAATAAAAACATTAACTAAATTGATAAGTCTACAGTTATCGCGTTTACAACAAGACTTTTGTAATATATTACAGAAAATGTATATAGACGGTAGTAGATAAATAAATGTCATCTCTCTCGCAACTGGTGTCTCATTGTGTGAATACGTACTAACCTTAAAAATTACTCTCCTGTAGAGTCTATGGCGCGTTCGCGACGCCAAGGATAACAATGGTGCGTTGCTATCCATGTGGTATATGCATACATTTTCTAGCTACCTTACCCTTCAATTCGGATCACAGCAGCGACAAGCTTTGACGCTGTTGCGATAGGAATTAGTACGACGGTGGCACTAAGTCCGGGCTAATGTTATATTGTTTCGGGTTAAATTTGCAAAGTTATTTGACAGAAGAGCATTATTGTTGGGTTTTTATAAACAACACTTCGTCATTCGTAGAAGGAACCATTAGCAACCGATATAATAATAAGGTGCTCCACATGTATTTGGACATTTGGTAATTTTACATTTATGGCAAAAATATTTGATCGCGCCTCATAAAAATGTTACTAGATACTTGTAACTAAAATGGGTCTATCCTTTTAAGCTAAGATAAGGTTGGTGGAATTGATTCATTTCAAAATTATGAAGTCACCAAATTAAAAATACAATTTCTTTATTTTTCAATCTCGATTAGTAATATATATTTTTTATTTTATTTTCGTAACTCAATACTAGAGAAAAAAATTATAATCAAAAAAACGTGTTATGACATCACTTATACGGCAGAATAAAGTAATTACTTTGCTTTGCTAACACATATAGTATAAAAAGTATAATGGGAATGTTATCATACGATAATGTCAAATATGTCAATCTTTCACTTAACCGCTCTCCATTTGTTTATTTGTATTAGAAAATTATCAAAGACCAGTTTTAGTGACTCCACTCTGCTCTATTTGTAATTAACACCTGGATTTATTTGATATTTCGCATTAATATTACTGCAAACTAGAACGCTTTAAAGAAATATGACCAAATGTAAACAACGGTTTAGTGATTTACAATACTTGATGTTGATTTGATAAATGTCATAGATGACATATGCTTTTTTGTCGGGTCACCAAAAGCGAAGGCGTAGCATCATTCAGCCGTATAAATGACGTCATTTGGCACTTACGTCTATTTAGAATAGGAAGAATTTTAAAAGTGAAAATAAATATCAAAATGAATGGGTTTCGAGAAAATAAAAAATGTGGATATTCTATTTTTCAATTATGTTTCAGTTAAAAAATTATATAAATTTGTTAAAAAAAATGAAATGTTGTCAATTAGCCATAAGTATCTTCGGCTAATTGTGGGTGCACATGTTGTACCTCTGCCTACTTCTTCGATGATACGGGCGTGAAGATACTTAGGTACTTTTTTTGTTGACTTCTTGTGTTTAGTAATATATTTTTTTTATAGCATAAGACAGCAAACAAGCAGATGAGTCTTCTGATGGAAAGAGTCAACCATCGCCTATAGATATGTTAATGGTGCGTTGCTATCTTTTGACGAGGTTTACCGGCTACCTTACCCTCCAAACCGGAATACGACAAGCAGTGACAAGCACTGACGTCTGACACTATTGCAGCAGGAATAGGTAAGGCGGTGGTACCAGACCCGGGCGAGACAATGCAGAACTCTACCACCTAGTAGCCACGATGTTAGTGACTCGTATACCCAATCGGTTGCCTACGACCTGCCTGGTAGAATGGCAGTTGGCCTATTCCTCAAAGGAGCCCGGAACCAACACGGGGATATTTAGAAAATATGCTAAAACATTATCATAAAAAATACTTCATTTTCAATAGATAGATCTTATTACACGATAGCCTCAGGAAAGCTAAGTGTTTCGCAAGGTCACGCTAAGTATGATATAAATTAGGATAACGGAAGAGAAAAAGATCATGGCAATAAATTTGGTAAAAGCAGTTCTAAGACGGCGATCGCCGAAGGGCACAAGCCTTATGTTATAAAGATTTTTCATGCAAATAGCTTTCCTATCGGTCTACTGGGCAACATATAAATAATGCCTGTTTTTTGTGGTGTTCGGACGTTGTAAAGATTATTTTTATTTCTTTGAAACCGAACATAAACACACAATTCATTTTCCATAGCCAATCCTTTATAGAGAAGGTCAGAGATTATCAAGAACTAAGGTTAAACGAGTTTCTGGTACGTCATGTTACAGAGGTCATAATTCAATGTGTTATAAATAACGTCTCCGATCGCCTTTCAACTATAACTAGTTTTAACTTAAAACACCATATTTAACACTTTAATGCCCGGTTTCTGAGGTACTTTTAACAGTAGTTTATCCATTCGTTAACACTATCGGTCCGATAACTACAGGAATTGGGTTTCTGAGCTACGCATTGTAACACAAACTCCGTTTAAACTTAGGTTAATGTAACCGGCCAAATTTGACGGTTTATCGATTCCATAACTTTATGTAACGCTTTTTGCTCTTGTAGGTAGCTTGTTTTTAATGCACATAATAATTTTAATAGTTTTGTTTGTCTGTCTGTATGTTTGTACTAACATTAAAAAAACTGCTGTACGAAGTACAAACGTTGTTTTCACAGCAGCTATAATGATATTTGCTTAATATTGTCATGATAAATTATTAAATTTCATCCTTGCAAAGAGGAACAGGAACACTAGACAGCTTTTACTTGGATATTTGTTAGTTAAGGCAATTCAAGCTTATTTCTAAGCTTCTACAAAATTCCTACCTGTATTTTTATATGCACAAATTCTTTTACCACTTAAAAAAGCGTCTTCTCAAATAAAATAATTACTTTTTAGTTTTCTCTCTTTCTGTAAAATTCTTACTGCGCTGTCGAGTCACCATTATAATGATTTTATATTAACTTAAACATGACACAAGTCGATCAGGTAAATGCAAGTAACAACCAACAATATCTAAAAGAGAAATTGACGCAAAAAGAAATATTCTTAATTCAAACTTCAAACCAAACGACAAACATTGTTTTGAACAGTACTCAAACTAACTATATAACAAAATATTTGGTGACTACCGACTAGTGACTTGTGTAAAGCTATCTCATTTCTCTTTAATAAAATAATAGTTCCCTCTCTTTCTGCTACCTGATTCGAAATCATTCTTTTCTTTCGTTTCCACTAAGTTCAAATTCATGCAAAAACCTTCCTTCATGCTCGGGTACAAAGATTTAGTTTGAATGCTTTAGCGTAACTAGTATACAGACATAGTTATCGTCGTGAATTACATAGTTTCAACTAAAACCTTCTTTAAACACTTATTTATGTCAGATAAAATATTACCACAAATAAAAATAATTATACAGGGGAGTAAAATTACCAAAATAGCCTTTTATTTTCCGCATTATAAACAGACCCATCTAGTGGTGGACTTAAAAATGACTTATCGGTTCAATAGTTATTGAACCGTTCGGTTTGCCTTCAGAAACCATCTACGAGATAAACGAAGTTTATCCTCTTGCTAACTTTAAACGATCAATAGTTGTTAATAGTTTAACCAACGACTTCAGAAACCGGGCATAAGACAATGTTTTAGAAGAAGAAAATTATTGCCCCGATTTCCTTCCTTGTAGGAAGATTGTTAAATGCGAACGTTGGGCCTACCAAATAATACAGTTAAAAGACATATCGCCCGGAATCAGTACTCATACAAGTACTGTTATCCGTGGATCAAGAAATTCGTTATCTGTATTGTGCGTGCGAGTTGGTGGGAGTGTGCGCTATTTTCAGTGAAGTGTGGTTCGGTAATCGGTATTGCAGAACGATTCGGATCGTCGGTAAGTGCATACGCGTGTATTGTGTTAGTGAGAATACCCCCAGGTATACCAGTGAACACTATAATACTTATTGTGTTTGTTACTCTTGCAAAAATAGCATCATTGCTAATTACTGTTGTGTTTCGCTTTGGAGAATAAGGCAGTGGGCACACTAATACACAAGGCATTTCAATCCACTACAGACATGGAGAGCGCAATATTTTTTAATTTCAATATTTTACATTTGGAAAATCATTTGTCTGTTTATTATCCTATGTCATATAACCCGTGAGAAATTGGCATAAAACAATAAAAGCGTTGCATTGATCGATCAACGTTTTGATTGATTTAGGTATTTCAACAATAAAGTTCTAAAATGAAACAATGTTTTTGAAAAAAGTAAAATGATGACTTGAAACTCATTCTAGAATACAATCTGATAAGCGTAATTTGGAGAAGGCTGCGTTAATCCTACTTACAATCCCTTTTTGACATACCCTACTCTCTACCTTTCCTACGGTTTCGTTAGGAACAGAACAAGTTATAATCGTTAAAGTTGGTAAATATACAAACAGAATCACTACTTTTCTTGTTACCCGACAACCGCGTGTATTAAGGTGAACTAAGGCTTTTCCTACAGGTCACTTCTGTGCTCATCCTGCAGAAGAACCGGCCTGAAAGTATTATTTTATTCATTTCGTTTATTTTAAATTTAAATTATAGGCATTTCAATTTTAATAACACAGACGAAGGTTTAATGTTTTTCTTACAAAATTTATGTCGGTGATTTATTTCGAAATTCTATTAAAAACACTTAACTTAATATTTTGTCACGGTACTTCTAATAATATCTTGCTAAATGTTTACTGGAAACAATACCGTTTGCTTAATATTTACCTATTAAACACTGGAATAATGTAAAGTGAAAATTAAGACTAGTTCTTAAATAAAATGAAACCTAAAATAATCGGTTGTAAGGTAAGAAATATTACGGAATCAGTTGCGTTCAATTTCTGTGAAGAGCCTCTGGAGACGCGAAGGTGTCAATATCTTAATTTAAATAACATTTTGAGTAATACAGAAGTTTGCTTAGTTATCATAAAAGGAAAATTCAGCGTTTATTTCAAATAAATATTAACACAGAAGTTTACAGGGACGATTATAATTGGAAACAACACATCAAAATGCTGTAATACTGTACAGGAGGCCAGTGATGTACGGCTGCTCCACCAAAAATCTCTACTTCTACTCTATCTACTTTTTGTACGTTTTTAGTTATATTTTTTCTCTGTGAAATCTTATAAGTTGTGTACAGTAAAATATTAAATAAATAAACAAAAATATTGAGATAATCAATTGCTATATGTATCACGTAATTCAAAAATAAAGTATATGTCAGATAGATTATGTATACCATACTCTAAAATAACCAAGTTTAACAAAATATTTCATACAGGTCCATTTATTCTTTAAGTATAGATCCGGAAGATATTAAAGAAGATTCCGGAAGATATCCGGAAGATAATAAAATCTGCAAGTTTGTTAATATTCGTATTAATATTATAAACAAACTCTTAACCTTACCTAATCAATTTATAAACAACCTAGGTACATTATAAACTTTTTTTGCAACTTTACGTAGATATATACAGTACCCGGCGATAAATATTGCACATCGACCTTTGGAAAGAGACAATCGGCTAATTTCGGCTTCGTAGAGCGTTATCTCTGTCGCACAAAATACAAACAGTCCGGTACCTATTAGGAGCTGTTAAAACAAGTATGATTTGCTTCTTTTGATATTTTTATTCTTTGTATAAAATACACTAATTTTTCTATAAGTGATGGCTTTAGGTTGGGGTAAAATAAAATAAAAAAACATTTTTACATTATGTTTACGTATTTAATTATTTTGGAACATTACAGCTTTAGTGTACATAATAAACACCATTATACCTATTGCTAAAATGAGACATTGCAATAAAAATAATAATAATTCTAATTCTCAATTACTTCCATTTCACTATCTGTGCTCTCAAAGAGGTCAATATCACTGTCACTATCAGCCGTATTTATTACTAATCTATCAGTGTAATTGTCTAAACTGTGTTGAATGCTTCTATATTCATTCTCACATTTGATTGCATGATCGCAAACCTTTTTCCACTCTTCAGCGCCGATCATGTTTACTTTTTCAGTCAATAATGTTTTTACTGTAGTTAAGTTCATACCCACATTTCTAGAGGCTACATAGCCTTTCAGTTGAGACCATATATTTTCAATTGGATTAAAATCCGGATGATATGGTGGCAATCGCAACACAGTGTGCCCATGTTCGGCAAGTATTTTGTCCACAGAAAACTCTGTATACCTCTCCTTGTGCTGACATATAATAGCGTAAATCTGGGTTTTTGTTAATTTTGGATCAACTGGAATTTCATGTCTGTTTAACCAGTTGATCATTTCCCGTTTAATGGTGTTTGAGTTGGGGGGTCTCTCAACATACTTGTTGTGATAGGGTGCGTTGTCGATAACTAGAACAGAATCACTGGGTATATTTGGGATTAATTGGTTAACCAGCCATTTCTCATAGTTATCGTTATTCATTTCATTGTGATAGTCACCTGTAGTGTCCGTGGATTTATACGTTAAAAAAGCACCGGGTACAAAGCCTTTTTCATTTCCCGCATGAACTATTATCAAACGTTGACCTTTTGAAATTGGCTTTTTTACTCCTTTTTTCTTATCGTCACTCCAAGATTTCCCTTTAGTGTGGGATGCATGTATATATGACTCATCCATGTAGACGATATTTTTTCCTGTTTCGCGAAATTTGCGTATTTTATCAAGGTATTCCATTCGTTTGAGACTAACGTCGTGCTTTTCCATTAGAATTTTTCGATTATCTTCCATTTTAGTGAACTGAAATCCCATGTCATGAAGTATTTTTCTCAACGTTTTTTCAGACCCATTGTAATTAATAGCTTCAGATAACTTAGCTTTTAATGATTTTATTGTTGGCAGTTCATTAAATCGTAAGTGAAAATCATACACCATTCTTCGAACAACATCGTAATCAAAATCGTCCATATCCAAACGAAATTGCTTTTTTGTCTCCCTTTTTTTGGAGTGCTGAACTTAATTTCAGTCGAATGTGTTTCAGTACTGACTTCGTTTAATATATTGTTCAAAGTTCTTCTTGAAATTCCAGTGGCATTTGCAACTCGCTCTTGAATCTTCTTAAAATAACAACTTACATTTTCATCTACTTTTTTTTTTTAAATCTATCAGCTTCGCTTACAAAGTATTTATAAACATTGTAGATAATTTCACGTGACTGACCTCGTAAAGGTTTCCCTCTTTTTCCGAAAGATGCCATATTACAACTTTAAATTATTTAAATTTGTGGGTGTTATCAACTCTAAATATATATTTTTTTCGGGACGCGACTGCACTCTATCGTACTTGAACAACGACTGACTAAACGTCACATAGGTAGTGTGGGACAGAGATAACGCTTTACGAAGCCGAAATTATCCGATTGTCTCTTTCCAAAGTTCGATGTGCAATATTTATCGCCGGGTACTGTACAAAGTTACGGTACTTGAATAAATCATTTATAAAATCAAAAAGTTTGGCATTCATTCACAGATACATATTATTTTTTTTATATCATAAGATAGTAAACAAGCAGGTGTGTGGAGACACATGGACTGATGGATGGAGTCAACCATCGCCTATAGACACCAAAGATGCCATAATAATGGTGCGTTGCTATCTTATGTCGAGGTCTAATGCCACATGTATAAGTTTGGTTTTGCCAATTTCAGTGCCACAAATACAACAGTGACTAGCACTGACGCTATTGTGGCAGGAATAGATAAGGTGGTAGTACTAGACCCGGGCGAGCCAATGCAGAACTCTACCACGTTGAGGGGCGTTCATAAATTACGTGAGGTGTTTTTTGAAATTTTCTGTCCCTCTCTTTCCCCCTGGAGAGATGTAAGATTTTATTCAATCCCCTCCTCCGACCCCCAATCTCACGTGAATTTTTTTAAAATGTTTATTAAATATATAAATGCGTTGGATTGTTATTGTAAAAAGAAAAAAAATGCTTAGTGCTTTTATGACTGTATAACGGCGAAGTATGAATGAAATTATTTTCTTTCGAACGAATAAGTGAATGATTTTAATCGTATTACAATTACACTTAAAATTAAACCTTAAGCATGTACAATTTGGATAATGGACCTAAATAGTATATTTTTTTTTTGTTTCAATCAGAAAAAAGATTGCGTGATATTTTCCGAGACCCCCCCTCTCGCCATCGTAAGATTAGATGAGATTTGTCTCGACCTCTTCTCCCCTTTAAACATTTGACGTAATTGTGACGTCTTCTAGTAAATTATGTATCGAACTAAATACCTGTATGCAAAAATTAAAAAGTCCATTAGAACATTTTAGCGTCTCTGCTAAAAAACACACTTAATCTGTGAAAAACTCTAGTAATTATCTTAAGACAATACCATAAAGTTTGAAACGTGACTTGATATACTAAAAGCGTCGTTAAGCCGTTTAAAATTTAATCAATTGTAAACACAACATTAGATTAACAGCGTCATTCACTTAAAATACACAAACTGGGCTGAGTCAAAGCAAACACGGTCTTTGTCGCGTCAGTCACGCCCGGGGGAAATTTCTTTTAGTGAAGCATGAATATTCGCCATCCCGCTATACTTAAGTACTGTTTCTTTTGAAAAAAACATTATCGGACTCTCGGCGTGAAGATTTTCACCCTCCTTGAACCCACTTGTAGTTGCAATGCTATTAGTAAAGGTTCTTTAAACATTGCTCGATCTGTTCGTTGGTTAGGAAAGCCACAACGTTAATAGTGTACCAAAATCTGAAAATGAGAATGAGCTTCCAATTCTGTTGTATAGGTATTAGATAGGCGACAGAACTTGACATGGTTTTTTTGTAAAATCGTGTTTTTAGGAAAACATATTTAAAAAAAAATACATTCATAATGATTACGTTATATATTCTACACTTTTTATCGTCGGCACTTGGTGAAATTCCATTTTAACACAATATTTGCTAGCTGATAACACTTGCACTGTTTCACAATAAGATAATTATATTTAATTTCCGACCGGTTTCGCTTACACAAGCATCCTCAGGGTATTTACAATAAATATTAACTAACAACGAAATCGAAATGTCACAAATAACAAATTTGAAGGTAAATGCACATCCTACCCTCAATAAATATTATAGGAATACCAATGTAGGGTTGTCCGCACTATGGGTACCTCCCCGCAAGTAGGGAGAAATCAGATGTGTTGGTATAAACTTATGCAATTTCATTAAAATTAAATACAAATTAATTAAATTGTCCCCTAGTAGTTAATTAAAGTCACAAAATTATAGTAAATTACGTTATATATGATACTCACATAAGCTGCGGCATGCAGTCCGCTGCATTATAAAAGTGTTTGGCAAATTCGGTGTATAAAGGAGCCTGTGTACTATTCCAGGTCATCATTGTTTGCCAAATTTCATTAACTAGCGACCTGCCCGCGGTTTCACTTAGCTTTTGTTCCCGTGGGAATATCGAAAAAGTTTATATACTCAAACCTTCCTCAAGAATTAACATATTTATTAAAAAACCGCATCAAAATCCAATGCGTAGTTTTAAAGATTTAAGCATACATAGGGACATAAGGACAGACAGAGAAAGCAACTTTGTTTTGTACTTTGTAGTGATATATAGATTACTCTTAGAGCACAGGTTTATCTAAATACGAAATTCCATAAAGAAATAGAGCCAATTTCAAATATACATAACGTTACAATTATCCAAAGTCGAGAAAAATGTTTCTTCGTATTTTGTGAGTAAATCAATTAGTGAAATCTTTTGGTTATACTATTTGTATCTGGTTGGTTTCGATATTATTGAACAGACGATAATTTAATATCTTCACGCCCGTATCCCCGAAAAAGTAGGCAGAGGTAGAACCAGTGCACCAATAATTAGCCGAAGATACCAACTGGATAAACGCCGTATGTATATTAGCCCACCGGGCGCTGGTCCAATCCCAGGCAACGTTATTTTTATCAGAAAACTGAAAAAATACATTTTTGAATTACCCGACCCGGGAATCGAACCCAAGACTTCATGTGGTCGACATCGAAACCGGACCACTAGACCACTAGAAGATATTTTATTTAAAAAAAATTAATAATGGCCTCCCGCCATTTTTCTATTTTTTTCTGTCCTTTAAAACGAGTGAATTCGATTCATTTTGAAGTTTTTTACAAAAATGGGATACCAGCCGCAAAAAACATTTGATTTATATATAGTATATAGTACATACTGAATGAATTTTCTTAGCTCACTCAGTAATCTAAAATCTAATCCAATACGATCAATTGGAAAATAGCATGTTACAAGTGAACTCACCACAATATCCTAACTTATCACACGCGTCACGAACTCCAAACTCACGTGAAACTTACAAAATATGTAAGCTCGTAATATCTAATAAGTCGTCGGATAAGTTTTGATACCAAGATCAACAGGGACTTGCCAATCGACAGCTTTGAAAATGTATCTCGAACAAGACGACATTGGTTAGAAGTTTTAGCTTTGTTTTATATCAGTTCGGGGTTGAAGTTTAATCTCTTAATAATTTTAAACCGAACGTTACAAGTGGCATTTAAAACTTCAGCCTTATAAAGTGTATGTTGAGATTATCTGTACGTAAAGTAAAAGTGTAGAACTTCAGTAGGTACTTACATAAAGCTATAAAGACTGTAGTAAGCCAAGAAAAGTAGATTTTGACAGTATCATGAGATCGTGTGACTAATTTCATTTTATATACGAGTATGCTGCTGGCTGCTATAACATTGAGTCAGTTTATTGGAGGCACTTTAATTTTATTAGATTTGACAATTTATTTTATAAGTAGTATAGTAATATAATTTTAAAAATAAGAAAAGTTTCGTTGTTGCATCGACGTCGTCTCTAAGCCTCATCGATATAATTATTTTAGCAAAAACTATAAGATCGGTTCAGCCGTACAAAAGTTATGAGATGTTTACATACAAACATACATACATACACACACACATACATACAGACACACTGACTTCATCGCGAAAATAGTCAAAAAAGGTTCCTAGGATCTCAAAACGCGGACATCTAGTGAAAATTCAATTTTTGAAAATCGGAGCAAAATAGTAACTTCCTTATCTACATATGTAGCGGGAAGTAAAAATGTACAAGTGTAGCATATATTAATATTGAATTAAAATGAAGTGAATGAAAATGAATTAAATCTACCACACCAAAGTAGTATTTTAACTCGTTAGCATTTAACTCATTACTTTTATAATAGATGGCGTTAGTAGCAATAAAATTCTAATACAACATGTATCTTCTATTTTTTCTTAATGTTTATAAAATGGTATTTTAATGGTAGATCATATCTAGACATGAGTTTAAACTACCACGTCTAAGCTCAAACCTCAAAGTGCAATATTTTTCAGTAACAGATACCACAAAAGTGCATAGAAAGTCGCCTAGTGTAGGGCTCGCTTCGCTCGCCCTATTATTTTAATTTATGAACTTCCTAACGATCCTAACACAACCAGATACAGAAAGTACTCAGTGATTAAAGCCGCTCACGAAAAATTGAATAACGTCGTTGTCAAATGAAAATGTGCTACGTGCAAAAATTATATATATATATATATATATATATATATATATATATATATATATATATATATATATATATATATATATATATATATATATATATATTGTGATTGATACATAGCAGTTTTTAATTGACAATGCACATATTTTTGCACGTAGCATATATTTTTTAGCAATCAAAGTTCAGTTTTATACACTGAACGCTTACATTCACATAATAATTTTATTTTATATGAAAATTTGGTATAAAGTCTTAATAGTAACGATGTAGAAATCTCTGAAAGGAAAACATAGCGGATATTCATTTGACAAAGATAAGCTAGGCTTTGTAAATGATTTTTTCGAAAAACCTCCGTGTATATTTCATATTTACAATAAAAGACCGTTGTGTCAATGACCAGTTGTCAAAATTTGTAACTGAAACAGCTATCTCCTCCAGACAACCCTCATACAAAAGCCAAGAGGACGTCAGGATGATTCAAGGACAGCAAATTATTATAATTTATTTCAATATATCTTTGTATAAACACTGAATAGTTTTTTTCATAAAAAAAGATAATATATCTATTGATAATAAATAAAATATTCGTGGTATATTCAAACCTCGCGTTAGAATTTGAAATTTGAATATACTCGCTTATTAAGACGAAAAGTACTTGGAAAAAAGAGACATCATTAAGTAGATATCATTTAATTTATCATTCCAATTTCCTGTGAAAAAAGTTAAGTACGATTAAAACAGCGTCCTCTCGAAGCTAACGAGACTCAGTGATGGATGGACACTCGCCTTGTGTTATATTTCCTTAAGATTAGAACGTAGGGCAGATACTTTGAGGGGCTTTTTGAAGAAATAATTGATTGTTGTAGAATCTTAAACGATATCGATATTGAATTTTATCTTTCTTTGCAATTATGATTGAAATAATAAATCACACTGATTTATTTTCTTCTTTTAATACAAATTGAGCTTATAATATTCTCAAAAATTACATTTTCAGAATTATTGTAACAGTTAATGATATAATTTATTCCAATCTATATGCTGCCAATATTTGATATAACGTGTTGGTACAATACATTAATACAAATGCAAACTTATTTTTAAGGTGTACATTAAAGATAAATAAATAAAAAATAATATGTAATATTTCGTATCGCCACTGTAGCCTAGTGGTCCGGTGTCGGTGTTGACCACATGAAGTTCCGGCTTCAATTCCCGGGTCGGACAATTCAAAAATGTGTATTTTTTTAGTTTTTTGATAAAAACATCTTTGTTCAGGAATTAGAAAGAAAAGAGTTTTCCTCCTTAAATTCACTTTCCTCTTTATATACAGAAAATATTTGATTGTCTGTAAGTTTGTAAATTGCACGAAAACTGCTTAATTGAAGAATATTAAAGAAGGTAAGAAAGAAGAAAGAAGAAGAAGAAATAACTTAAAATATTTTGCTTATGGAAAGCTACGAGTAACACTGGCTAGTTTTTCACTCGACTTAGCAAAATGAAATAATGGTTTTAGATCACGCCAACGAAGTCTTGAGCAACAGCTCGTATAACATCCAGTGAACAAATTTTGCATTCCACGAAAATTATTGTATATTTTGTATGGAACAAACAAAGTTGATATAAAATGATGTGGTGTCGCGGGACACCAGGTAGGAACGAACTTCCTTCGGCTAAACGGCACTACTCGCTTGTGTACGCGACTGTCGCGCCTGCACACGTCTCATTTAACGCTTTTATTCCACGCATTTTTCTTACGGTTTTACTATCACATTTTTTTCAGTTCGGTCGCGCAGTAAAATCCCTATCCCCTCCAAGCCTGCCGTAAGGAACTTCGTTCCAAAATACTTCAAAAAATAAAATACCAATTTTTTCACTCCATTTAACAAAGGAAATATAAAGACTACTCTACTTTACTGATTAATTTTAATCAACTGAAATCGCGAAACAACGGTGGCAAGCACTGACGCTAGGTGCGATTGCCGGAGCAACCGAATTGTTAAACTTTTTTATTAGACTACCAAAACAACTAATATGGGACATAACATGAACCAATAAAGAAAACAATATCATTTTATAATAGAAATTTAAAAAATTAAACCGACTCAAACATCAACTACACTCACATCTCAAAAACTGTTGAAATGATTTTGATCAAACTTATGTTGTTCCATTAGTCGAAATACACCTGATTTAAATAAAATAGAATTATTTCTCTCTCTTGTAATAATATACTCGATATAGATTTTAGTTCCCGAGAAATTCGCGTGGACAAACATACAAATATGTAAACATACATAATATAGGATCATACAGAACATACAGAATATAGGATCCAATATGGTTACGTAAATGCATATCAAACTGATAACCTCCTTTTTTTCATCGGTTGAATTTTTAATATGAAAGAAAAAAAATCAATAAGAATTGACTAAAAAATATGACATCTTAAAAAAAAATGTTAATTTTTTTGTATATATCAAGCAAGAATAAAAGTATCGAAAACAGGCAGATAATTCTCCAATAGACATCAAAGAAAGGGACAGAAACTAATTAAAGCAATAAATTGGCAGTATTAGGAGATTACTGCCAATAATATTAATCGCCTTTGTGGTCAAGTGTCCAGCGTTGGCGTTGACCACGTGAGGTCCCGGGTTCGAATCCCGGGTCGGGCACATAAAAAAAGTGTCTTTCAGTTTTGTAATAAATACAAAGTTGCCCGGAATTGGAAAGTGTCCGGTCGGCGAAAGTATCTTCGGCTAATTGTGGGTGCACTTGTTGTACCTCTGCCTACCCCAAATATTCAGGGATAGCGGCGTAAAGATACTTTTTTTTATTAGGAGATTACACAGTTCTGGATTAATTTATACGAATAAAAAAATATATTTTGTTTAAATTTACAATTTTTTTAAGTAATATGCTTATCGTCGATAGATAGGTGAAACTCACTAAGTACAGTTTTGGGTAATGCTTATTTATTGATACAATGTTATCCATTATTTAAACTCCAATTTGACCTGGTAAAGTTCCTAAATACTTTTTCTAAAGAGATATGAGGAGGAAAAATTCATTTACTACATTAATTTCTAAAACACGGACAGAAAAAAGGCTTTGAAATGTCTCCGTATCCATTTTTTTAAATTTAATTTAATTTAAATTTATTTTGATTAACTAATTATTAAAAACACATTAATTATTTTGAATTTAAAAAATAAATTAATTAATTGTTAAAAACACATTAATTATTCTGAATTTAAATTTGATCGCCTGTGTAGTCTGGTGGTCCGATGTCGGTGCTGACCACATGAGGTCTCGGCTTTGATTCCCGGTCGGGCAACTCAAAAATGAGTTTTCTCAGTTTTCTGATAAAAATAATGTTGCCTGGGAAAAGTGTTCGGTTAGCGATGTGCTTGCCACCTATCACATTGTGGGACTGTGTATCTAATCATGTGGATGATACGAGGTGAAATCTTTTTTTTTTAATGTAATAAATATATCATTAAACTTTCTCGAATAAAAATACAAAATGCAATTTCAATCTATATATATCTACATCGACAATATTTTAAAGAGACAAGATTTAAACGTCTGTAAGCTTATAATGGATAAATTCAAAAACTTCCCGGCTAATTTTATAAATTCTTTAACCTATGGAAAGCTACACTACTCTGAAGTAATATGAGTTACTTTTTTACTCGCATACGAAGTGGCAGGCAACAGCTAGTAGGTCATATTTTACATCCGCCTACATCCGCCTACAGTTACAGTCGCCTACGTTTGCCAAAACACAAATCTTATCTGCAATTCTTTTAGTCGCTATAAAAGTCGCATAGCTCCATTGTTAATAAAATATTGGGAAACAATAAACGACTTCATTTGCTGTATTTTCCTGACAGTAAGTGATGGCATATAATTATCGGGTGAACCGAAATATTGAGATGTCAATTGGAAGATGTAATAATGGATAATTGGAATTGGTAACAAGAGATAAGGCGCGGCGAGAGTCCTCGATTTGTGTAATGCTGAGTGACGATTAACGACGACAAGCGTATTGCGAGAAGCGAATGGAAACATCCATTATGTTCAGCTCAATGGGTCCATGTGTTACTTTAGAGTGCAGCCTCTAAGAGTATTTATTTTCTTCAGTGACGTTAAGCATTCATTCTAATATTATAAATGCGAAAATTTTTTTTGTCTATCTTTTACGCTACACATCGGAGTCAACTTTTTTATATTATTAGATAGAAAAAAACAGATGACTCTCCTAATGACCGCCCCATTGGTCGAGTGATTAGCGACCGTAACTATGCAATCGACGGAGCTCGGGTTCGATCCCGACGGGGACAAGCATTTGTGTGATGAGCGTAAATGTTTGTATTTCCGGGTTTGGGTATTTATTAAATACTAGCTGTGCCGGCGACTTCGTTCACGTGGAAAAACTTCTAAAATAAAAACCCGCATAGTTTCCGTTTCCGTGGGATTTCCGGGATAAGAACTATCCTATGTCCTTTTTTGGGCCTCAAACTATATTTGTACCAAATTTTATCCAAATCGGTTTAGCGGTTTAGCCGTGAAAGCGTAATGGACAGACAGACAGAGTTACTTTCGCATTTATATTATTAGTATGGATATTCTAGTATTTATATACATACATATGTATTTCTATGTATAGTATCGTTGACTAACACCCATAACACAAGCAAATAATTTGCTTACTTTGGGGTTATATCAGTAAGTGTAATTTGTCTCGTGAATGTAATAATAATGGAAATAGAAACCACCATCTATATGCAACACAGATGTTAATGGTGCATTGCTATCCGTGTGGTGGGATAGCAATGCCACATGCATAAGTTTACCGGCCGACTTACCCTTCTAAACGGAATACGACAATGACAAGCATTGACGCTATTGCGGCAGGAATAAGAAAGGCGGTAATTTAGGCTACTTTTTTTCAAAAACCCTTAGGCTGATATAGGGGATGAATGTTTGTATTACTGAATACTAGTCATTTCACGCGCACAGGTCTCGAACCGACAGAGTGAGTGGGACAGCAAAATGTAGCCTTTTTCACTCAGACATAATGTAGATTTCTGTGTTAATAATTTTCAGAATCGGTGAGTTCCAAATATTAATTCCAATAAACAAACTAATAAAGTTACAAACTTTATAATATTTATATAGATAGGGGACCGTCGTGAGCCTTGTATTATCTTATTTGAGGCTCAATATTCCGCAACCCCATTTCTTGTCATCATAGAACAATTTTGATAGGCTTTCGCTTTGATCCGAAATGAAATGACTCATGTAAAAGAAAATACTATAGCGTGTTTCCTTTGAGATGTCTTGTGTCTGACACATTTATTGCGTGTGATCGGTGCCTCGGCCGTGACGGCGTAGGGTTTTGTATCGAATGCGATGGAAGGGCGATATGTTTTTTGCGAATCGTCTTTTTCTAATTATGTTTAGAAATATTTTTTCTTCGATATATAAAATAGAGCCCGCATATTAGTGTTGATCCTTCGGAAAAGTTTGCAAAAGACGAATGACATGCCAACATGTCCCTACCATAGTAACAACTACTAGATATTAAAACCTTCCTGCTGCAACAGTGTCAGTGTTTGTTTTTTAAGAGGTTCTTCCATTATAGAGGGTAAGGTAGCCGCATGTGGCGCTACTATTCTGCCATACGCATAGTAACGCACATTTAACACCTTTACTATCTATAGAGATGGTTGACTTCTTGCTTCAATAGCGTCAGTGCTTGTCATTATTGTGTTCCGCTATAGAGAGAAAGATAGTAAAGTTAAGCACGTAGCATTACATTTCCGTAACGCGCATGATAACGCACCATTAACATATATCTTATCTATATGTGATGGTTATCAATTTTCTTTAGGAGAATTATCTTCTTTATTTAATTCTTGCTTAAATACATGAAACCAGATTATAAATAGTAAGCATAATGTTTCCTTATTTAATATAACACACTATATGTAACCCTGCATTGCCATAGATATATATTTTTTAATTAAACCGAATAACTCTAGGATGAAATTGAATTTCTAGATCTGAACAGACCAGAATTAGCATTGAACAATGAAATTGAGCAATACGACAATGAGATTGAATCGTATACCTCCATATACAAAATAAAATCTCCTTTATTATAAATAACTAAAAATAGAGTTTTGAATAACAGTTGATCTAACACAAGATTCATAATGAAAGAAGGAAATGTTTAGAAGTTGATATCTTGTTGTTATTGCTATCATGCAAACATTAAGCAGCAAACATTCGAATGTAAAAAAAAATTCACATAATGGTAATAGTAGTTGAACTGTGAATGAAGAAACAAGTATTACCACTACCCAATCCGAAGAAAAGTGCCAACATATCCTACAATGTACACTTTAATGGACTTTTGAAATAAAACGGTAAAGCGTAGAGTTCAGTGGTTGAAATTGTTAATGATGCTATATCTAATCGGCTTAATTTTTGATTTTTTTTTATATAGAGAAAGGGGGCAAACGAACAGGAGGCTCACCTGATGGTAAGTAATCTCCACCGCCCATGGACAACTACACTATCAAAAGACTTGCAGTTGCGTTGCCGGCCTTTTAAGAAAGAGTTCGCTCTTTTCTTGAAGGTTCCTAAGTTGTATTCGTTTGTAAAAACCCCTGCCGGTAATTGGTTGCACAGAGGAACTTTGATATTGCAAAAATATGTATTTATAAGTTCGCTTTGCATTTTTTCCGCAACTATCATAAAGAGTGTTCTAAAGAGTTGCTCCAATTAATTCTTGCTGTTAAATTTCACTATCGAGCATCACATCAAAACAATCTTCCCCTCCCACCACCTCAACATCTGGAATTAACAATAGTGCAATTCCCAAGACAATTTTCGCTTCACCCATACTCTGCTAATTTTATTACCAAATGGATACAACTTATGGAAAGGTACCAGTGATACAACTATAATACTTTTTATATTACGGATGTCTTAAGATAGTATGATCAATTCCTAGCAGCTACTCTATCCCGACTGGACTAACCGTTTGCCTCCAATTTCATAAGAAAAATTATCACGTTTTCCTGGCAGAAGATCTATAATATAAAATATGTATGATGTGAAATGGGTATCATTTTACCAGAGGGATTCAGTTTCAAGAAGACAGTTATATATTATTTGCTACCACCGCCTTAGCTATTCCTGCCGAAATAGCATCAAAGTTTGTTACAATTGTGTTCCGGTTTAGAGTAAGGTAATTAAACTTAAGCATGTGACATTTAAAACTACCATATGAATAACAACACATCAATAAGACGAACAATAGGACGAAAACGGACCCAGAAGAAAATTAAAGTGAATCGTTAACAAGCCGATATTGCCAAGGCGGCCATGCCACCTGGAGCTCATTTACAGCGTGACTGAGACTCGACACGATACACGTTAGATATCGCATGCGACACGCAACATTGTGTTGAGGTAATTGGGCAAACGTATGAGGAAATATCTTCAATCGGTCAGCATCACACATTTAGTGGAAATGGGTTTTAAACGAACGCTTTGCTTTATAGCCTTTTCATAAAAGACGTATGTAACCAATGAGTGATGAGAATGATAAAGTTATCACCACACGTGATTAAATTATCACGCAAATCGCGCTAATTGTGAAAAAGTACATCTGCATCTAAACGGATTTTAGAGTTTTGATGTGGTATTCTTGATTAAAATACAATTTTAAGAATCAATCTGCAACATTTCTCGAAACACTTCTCATGATACAAGTATCTGATATGTCAAAGTATTAACCCAAATAGAAACAGACTGGTCAACGCTGATTCAAGCCGCTTGCCAAGCTCTTCGCCAAATGCGATTAAAACAAGAACACTAATACTAGAGAAGTTCTTCGGAAAGAATACTCCAAGTAATATTGAACGTATGCCTTGAAGATTTGTAGGTGATAAGCCGATATGGAGTTCTCTTTCCCCCTTTGGGATTTAGTGGTTTTTTTTTTAAATATCACAGAATTGGTCCTGGGCCTTTTTGAATAACAGACTTTCCTGCCAGGCTGTTCGTAAAATACTATAGATTGGGTAAATATGTTTCTTACATCGCGGATGCTAGCTGGTAGAGTTCTACAATGTCCCGCCTAGATTTACTACCACCGGATTACCCATTCTTGCCGCAATAGTATCAAGGCTTTTTCACAGTCGTGTTTGTAGGGTAAGGTAGCTGAACTTACACAAGTGATATTTTGAACTGTTATGTGAATAGCAGTTCAAAAAATCACCTGTGTAATCACACAATTATATACCATTAACACATTTGGTGTCTCAATAATCTCTATAATCACACAATTATATACCATTAACATATTAGATTTCTAAAGGCGATGATAGTTTCTTTTCGTCGGAAAAAACATTTGTTTATATTTTGTTAATCTATGGTATAAAAAATATGTCGACCCCAAGAATTTCAATACTGGCTGAGGCAGTCGAGGAAACATTTAATTTAGGAAACAAGGATACTTATCAAAGGGTAACTTTTTTGCTAAAAACACGAAAGCTTTTTTGTTTATCATAGAGAAGCAAGCAAGCAGATAACTCTTCTAATGAAAAAAGATAAGTCTCGTCTAAACACACAATATGTAAATGGTATGTTGCTATCAGGCAGAGGTACAATGTGTAAGTTTATTGGCAAGTGGCAACCACACCCTCCGAACACCATACCACTTTATTATGATGACAGCGACATATTTAATTTTCGCTTGTCTTTTGCAGGTGGCCTGAAGAAAATACAATTGATTTGTGTGTCATGGAGTCGGACAACGTTTTTGTCGTTACTTATGACTACTATGGTCTTAGAGTCAAATTGAATTACATTTGGTCGTTTTAACAGCATTAAAAAGCCATTTTTAAGTTATAATAATATATAAACACCGCCGTTTTACCCCGTGTTGGTCCTTGGTTGGTGAAGAATAGACCAACTGCCGTTCTGCCAGGTAAAACACGACTGATTGGCTATACAAGTCACTAACAACGTGGCTACTAGGTGGTAGAGTTCTGCATTGTCTCGTCCGGGTCTAGCGATCTGGGTCTGGATCACCACCTTACTTATTCGTGCCGCAATAGCGTCAGTGCTTGTCACTGTCATGTTCCAGTTTGGAGGGTAAGGTAGTCGGTAAACTTATGCATGTGGTATTAGACCACGCCACAATATAACAACGCACCATTAACATTTTCAGTGTCTATAGACGATGGTTGACTCTTTCCATTAGGAGACCGATCTGCTTGTTTGCTGTTTTATGATATAAAAATAAAACACACACATACGTCACCTGGAGGGATTGGAAACTTAAGGCAATAGTGTACTTCCGCGACTTTAAGTGTTACTATAATACTTGGGCGATATCGATTATGTGCAATCAGCTCCCTGCCCTTGGTCCCTATTATAAAAAGGATTGCCTACCTGCACTTTTCAACTGCGACTATCGAGCCCGTCGAGACTACGAGGTGGTGTAATTCTCTGATTTTTCGTTTGTGTAGTACTACTTCACTAAGAAAGCATCTATACGTCTGGCATGATATTCTTATTGGCAAGCTTCCATTCTAAGATCTGCCTACTGGTCTTAGCGCCCGGATCGCAGATTTTCTGAGTGGCCGGGAGATTAGAGTAGTCGTCAACGGCTGCTCGTCCAACCAAATGGTGGAGTTCCTCAGGGATCAGTTCTCTCCGCAACTTTCCCAACTCAACTCAACAAAATTCCTGCTACATATAAACGATCTGTTGAAGCCCGGTATCTATGGGTACGCAGACGAAAACACTGTTGTGGAGAGTTACGCATTCAGCGCGCGAGCCAGTACAGCACACATCCGGTCTCTCAGAGAGGCGATGGTCGATCGCATGAACCTGTTCTTATAGACAGTTTCCGGTTGGGGCGATGCCAATCTTTTTTTTTTATATCACAAGATAGCAAACAAGCAGATGGGTCTCCTGATGGAAAGAGTCAACCATCGCCTATAGACACCAAAGATGTTAATGGTGCGTTGCTATCTTGTGGCGAGGTCTAATGCCACATGCATAAGTTTACCGGCTACCTTACTCTCCAAACCGGAACACGACAGCGACAAGCACTGACGCTATTGCGGCAGGAATAGGCAAGGCGGTGGTACCTGACCCGGGCGAGACAATGCAGAACTCTACCACCTAGTAGCCACGATGGTAGTGACTCGATAGCCATTCGATCGCCTTTTACGACCTGCCTGGCAGAACGGCAGTTGGCCTATTCTACAAAGGAGGCCGGGACCAACACGGCGAGTTTAATGCGACTAAGACCCAGGGTGTGACTATTTTTCCCTAAACGGAGTCCATTCCACCTGTCTCCGTCTTTTCAGGCTGTGTCCGTGCTAATAACTGACACCTCGAGCTCCTTGGTACCACCTTAACAGTTCATACATCGAATCAAAAGCCCAAGTTGCCTCAAAAAAGCTTTGTATTCTGGCAAAGGTGAGATAGTATTTTAGTCCGGGACAGTTGCTTAACCTCTATCAAACATAAATCCGTTCGTACATGAAATACTGCTCTCACCTCTGGGATGTATCCGCCAAATACCAGCTGGAGACGCTTTAGGCAATAGAGAGGTATGCCAAGAGGCTCATAAACGACGATGATCTGGTAGGCAAAAAAATCCAAAGCCTCCCTCATCGCCGCAGAGTGGCTAGTTTATCGGTTTTTTATCGAATACACTTTGGAGAGTGCGCTGCGGAATTGCACGACTTAATTTCATCATTCTCGTTTTTCTATCAACCGCAGTGGACGTTCCACTTACCTGAACAAAGCGGTTCGACTCTACATTCTTCATTCGAACCGCAAGGGACTGGAACATGCTTCCTGAGTCTCAGTTCTCCGACGAGTACAATCTGGTGATCTTCAAGAGAAGAGTGAACAGGTACCCTCTAGGGAAGCGCGTTCCATCTTAGGCCACATCTTAGCTTACCACCAGGCGAGATCGTAGTGAAGCGCTTCCCTAGGGATACTAACAAAAAAATACTTGCTTTACACGTTATAGTCGGAAAATGTGACATTTAGTGACAGGGAACGGAAACAGATCAATAGATTTGCGACTTTACGTATTAAAATCTAAAATACTAAAACGCACATTATATATAAACAATATTACATATTTATATACCTATAATATGTTAAAAATATTGTTTACTTTATCTATCCTTATGTATTTTGTTTTATCCATTACATAAAAAATATTTGACTTTACATTGATTTTATTAAAGATTATTTTTAATTATTTAAAAAAGTATATTGGAAAAACTTGTCTTATTTCGTTAGTTCAATGAGTTCTCATTACAAAATTAAAAAATATATAACGTCACACTAGGGGGAGAGTTTTTAATAATTGTTAATTTAGAACGGTTATATTGAAGCAGCAGACTTTTCTGTACAATTAAAAAGTATTCATTAAATGGCCAATAAATCACTTAACCCAGTGAAAGTCAGGCATTTTCGTTAACTGCTTCCAATTAATTCACCGCATCCACATGAAGTGACATTTATTGAATCAAATATTTCTACCGTTTCAGCCCATTCATTCGTGAATTGCACAATCGAGCCAATGCCTGCGGCCAATTATCGAGATTGTCTAAACTAGCATTTGTAAAACAAATGGGCGCAATGGAACAATCCGCTGTTTCATTGTTTACTGCTATTTATTGGAGAACAATAATAGTAAACACAATTACGTACGTATGTCTTGAGCAAATATTTTCTATTCACTTTGATATAGCTTTGTTTTGTTTTAATATGTTCGATTTGATTTTGTTTTGTTTAAGTTATGACTTTGTTATTTTATTATTTCATGTAATATGTAAACGAGTTATTCTTGTGTATTTAAGAATTGCTCGTTTACATACGAATATAGGTGTAAGATAATTTCTATATGCAGGCATTTTTTAGATAAGAGAGTACTCAGTATTTGATTCTGAGCCTAAACACCTATACAATATATGACCTTAATTTTTGACCTAATTATTCTATAAAAGGATGAGATCGGCTTAAAGTGTCACAAGAATGTAGCGTCAGCCGAAATTATCAAAATAATTTAATGTGTAATAAGCCTTTATTAGAGTTCATCGGACACTTTTTAATAGCAAGTTTTAAAAGGATTCAAGTTGGAGTCATGAAACTAATTTTCTTTTATTTCTTCACCAACCAAAAAAATTTGAAAAATATCGGATAGGCAAGATGCAAAAATTTTGTATATATATATATATATATATATATATATATATATATATATATATATATATATATATATATATATATTGATGTTTTTAATTTGTAAACTTGGGGTTTCTTCCACTAAAGTTCCATAAGGATGATAAATAGGTGTGTATATATATAAATGTATATATACATATATATATATATATATATATATATATATATATATATATATATATATATATATATATATATATACATATATATATATATATATATATATATATATATATATATATATATATATATATATACATATATATATATATATATATATATATATATATATATATATATATATATATATATTTTGATGTTTTTAATTTGTAAACTTGGGGGTTTCTTCCACTAAAGTTCCATAAGGATGATAAATAGGTGTGTATATATATAAATGTATATATACATATATATATATATATATATATATATATATATATATATACATATATATATATATATATATATATATATATATATATATATATATATATATATATATATATATGTATATATATATATATATATATATATATATAAACGAGTAGCAAATATTTTTGTTGCAAACAAAAAGAAATGGAGAAATTAATCAAGACTTGGCGTTATATTATATTTTTATATAAATAAATGAATCTAAACGTGTAGCCGTATCACATCAGACCCGCTGTCGATCGCAATCGCGGCATTGTGATAATTTTAACGACCATCTCTTGTTTGTTGCGAACTGGGCTCGCGTTTTTCGCATTCCTCTGAGACACGGGGTGTTGACTATAATACTAGACTTTAGGCTGCTACTGAAATTTGGTATCAAAATCATTTCTTACTGAACCTGGAACTTCGTAATCTGAACTGGCTAAACATTAGATCATGAAGCGACGTAATATTGCTTACTCTTGACATCAAATCTTTCAGTTTGGTTGAAATATATTTTAGTAGCTTTCAAAAATAAAGTTATTTTATTAATAAAAGAAACAATACAGGTGTAACTATAATAGTAATGCAATTTCTCAAGTTATTAACCGGTATCTATATATAAATACGTTAAGAAAAAACGTTGTACCCCTTTTTTACGACAATTGCGTGAATGTAGTCGGGAAGGGTACGAAATTTAGCACAGTTAACATTTACATTACGGAGGAGTGTAGATACCTAACTTGGAACTTTGGGACCATGGCCAATGTGAGTTTTATTCTAATGATTTTATCAAATTTTACACGCAATTCCATCTTTGTGCCGATGCGTGTGAACGCAGTCGCCTTGCAGTAAACTGGGATATATACAAAAGTTTAAGTCATACTCACTTTCGACACGCTTTTTTTAAAATAAAATATATTTTTTTATTCACACTATTATTAATTTATATTTATTGAAATTTTTAACACTATTCTCAATTTAAATTTATTAAAATTTATTTTCTATTTTTTAGTTTGGTTTTCTATAAAAAGCGTGTTTTTAGTTTTTTAAACTATTATTTATTTTCTACTTTTTTGTTTGGTTTATTTATAATAGCTTGTTTTTTAATTTTAAACTATTGCACGGCTCATGATGCGAAGCATCAGAGAGTGCTTTACGATCGAAAATTTTTTTTCGCCTCATTTTGGCAAATATTTTTAGTATTATAGCCTTGTTAATTAACGGAATCAAGATATTTTGCATACTATTGTCGAGATAATTTAACGGAGATTAATTCTATATTTCTAAAAATTGATTTAGTGCAATATATTCACTACTCTAGCTAGACTGCCTCTTACACTACCTCCACTACATACATGCGCTTAACCGACTTTTACCCTACATTCAGACACGCATACTCCCAGATTCATTCCCCATTTTACACAGCTAGAGCCCGAAACATACCAGTAATTCTTTCTTTAGGAGCTTGGGCAGCATTCGCGACTACCCTCGATAACTCTCTCATACTTTCCGCTACACATTTATCGCTGCCTAACAGCCACGGTACGGCTTTACTCGACGAGGACCTCAAAACGGCTGCTACTTTTTCCGGTCCCAAGCTGGAATTCCAAACCAAACGCACCTAACTCATTCACTACTCCAGCTATACTGCCTCTCACAGTACCTCCACTTCATTCATGCTACATGCGCTTAACCGACTTTTACCCTACTCTCAGACACGCATACTTCCAGATTCATTCTTCCTTTCACACAGCCTGAGCCCGAAACCTTAATTCTTTCTCTAGGAGCTTGGATAGCGCTCGCAATTACCCCCGATAACTCTCTCATACTTTCCGCTATACATTTATCGCTGCCTAGCAGCCAGGTACGGCTTTTCTCAACGAGGATCTCAACACGACTGCCACTTTGTCCGGTCCCAAGCCGGAATTCCACACTAAACGCACCTTACTTATTCACACCGAAACTCGCGTACTTTAAGACGACGAAATTTCAGTTGCTCCTCCGGGGTAATCATCACTGTCCAAGGGGCTGAAACATAGTTTCCACTTCGGTAACTGATCGTGCGACACATTACATCGGCCACTTTTACGAAGTGCAACTCGACATTCTCTAGGCAACTAACTTACCAGCATGCACTTACGATGTTCCTTACTACTCCTTCATTACCGTGCTCACGCAACCTATTTTCGCATTCTTACTCAAATACATCACTACTGCAACGCTACATGAAAACGTAACAGAGTAGAAGGATAATCATTTTGATAATATCTTAAAAAGCACCCCACACTTTTTTTTTAAATATAATACATTTTTTTTATTTACACTATTATTAATTTATATTTATTGAAATTGTTTTAACACTATTCTTAATTTATATTTATTGAAATTTTTAACACTATTTTTTTTTAAATTTAAATTCATTAAAATTTATTTTCTATTTTTTAGTTTGGTTTTCTATAAAAAGCGTGTTTTTAGTTTTTTAAAACTTTTATTTATTTTTTACTTTTTACTTTGGTTTATTTCTAAAAGCCTGATATTTTAGTTTTTTAAAACTATTATTTGTTTTGTAGAATTAAAATTTTCCTTAGTATTCAAAAATTTGTCAATATTAGAGAAATCGGCTAAAGGTAATTATTGGAAATTAAAATTAACATCAAGTCCTGTCTTATTGACTGTAGATAAAAATTATAAAGAAATTTTATTAAGTTTCTTACCTTGTCGACTATAGATGAAAATTATATAAATTAACAAAAATCATATTTTGCAAATTGAAAAATGGAACAATTTTATCAAATTAGTGTATTGTCATCGATCCTCGATAAATCTACAAAGTTTGAACGAAATCTGGCCGTTTAAAGTGGGTCAAAATCGCGCCCAAAGAAGTCGGTTACCAACATACAAAAATTCAGGTGAAGCTAATAAAAAGCGTGTAAAAAGAGGGCTTTTTAAATCATATTTTATACAATGCATGGCAAGACGGGCTCAACGCTCCATTCACTCTGCTCCCTGCACACATTCTTCTTTCGACATCGGCGGTGTACCTTTTATCCCTGCTAAAAGCACGTCCAAGATACACAAACTCATCCACCTGATCCAGCACTACATCATCGACCACAACTCTTAAATCCGTTCTGGTTGCTTCTCTTTCAAATACTAGAACTTTAGTTTTCTTCGCATTCAGTTGTAAATGCATACTCAACAATCATCATTCATAACTGTGACCAGAGTTTAAAGCTCAGATGGAGTTGAGTCTAAAACGCAGCGTCATCTGCATAAGTTTACCACTACATCACTAAAGCGCATTCTCACATTCAATAAATCTTTGGAGATACATAACCAGATATAGAATAAACAGGGGAGCTGACAACACACAATCCACGCTGACGCCAATATGACATCGAACTAAAGCAATATGTTTTCGTCTATCCAACGCCTAGCTGTACTATAATCATCCATATCATAATTTTTCACACCAGGGATAAATGGTATGTATAGAAAAATACTTACTTCGGTGTCTTCATGATCGTGGGTACACCAGTGGTTTCGCTACCTTTACGCTTAGTCTCTGATACACATAAAACATCCAAGCATTTGTCTTTCATTACATCTATAATTCGTGCATCTTAGCTTAAAACCAAACTTTTGTACTATGGTTTCATACTATGAATATTCAACCTATTTAATGTCTATGACGAATATATCCACACCACAAGTTCTCCGCCTATAAACCTTTCTCTAAGTACATTTTACAAGTTGATCGACTATTACACAAAAACTTGTAAAGCCCTCCAAGCCATATTTTTTGCTTTTAATTTCATTATATTTACTACTACCGTGATTTTTTTCCTACACCCTAAAACCAACCTTTTAAATAGCAGAGGGGGAAGGACCCATGGCCCTAGCAAAAATTAGAAATTTAAAGCCTAATATTTTAGAAACGAGTCCCTTAATCGAGAAATTGTTTTTTAAAAACCGACAACAGTTTTTTAAAAAACCTATTTAACGACATTCCATGGGGTATACGAGAAAGAAATCTCCACTTTAGATGTAAAGGAGCTGACCTAAAAAAATGTTGCCGTGACTAATATGTATATTCATGCCAAATTTCAGCTTTCTAGTGCTAAGGATCTCTGAGGTAGACTGGACGGACAGACGGACGGGCAGACGGGCGGGTGGAAGGAGGGACGAACATACCGAAACTATGAAAGCTTACTTCGGAACCCTACAAAATGATACCGAAAAATATGACCAGTTACGTTGACGTATTCACGTAAAAATACACGGCTGTGTCCATGACACAGAAACAGCCGTTTTTTTTTTAATTTTTACGCCAAACAATGTAAAGCGTACATTGCTCGGGCTTGTCGCGCCCGCGGTACTCTCGAACGCGCCGATTAAGTCGCGTCGCATAATACATTGCTTATTTTGTGTATTTTCTTTAATTTTACAATGTTTTTAGAAAAAAAAAACATTGTAGAATATTAGAATAAATAAAATTATACAAAATTAAGTTAAAAATCGTCAAAAAATTCCACACAAATTTCTAACAGTTTCCGACTCAGAATCATGGCCAAATCTATGGTTTCGAATTTCGATAGACCATCTCTTACATCCCGTATATCAGTTACAATTTATAATTACTCATATACTATAAGTTAACTAAACTATTTTTTTAATTCTTAAGACTCCTTTACGACCGAAACTGTTCAGTTGAATACAAAGTAAAAGATGTTAGGAATATAAACCTACACTTATCAGGATGTCTCTGCGATCTACTGACGATAGTCTCAACCAGCAACAGTATAATATAAATGTAATACAACTGCCATTTCGATTTCCTGTATCTCTGGGACACAGCATCAAATCTTAGCCAACGTTAAACTGGACCTCGTAGAAAGCATAGACTACCAAATAAAAAGGAGTTTTTTAAATAAATTTATAAATAATGAAGGTCTGAGTTTCACTCCTCATTTTGGAAATTTGGTTAAAAATGAAAAACACAACCGCGATATAGAATATTGATCAAATATTTTATTAAAAGACCTCAGTAAAATAAAATTGTATTGAAATATTACGCCATCCCGTTTTAATTTTGTAAAGAATTGAAAAAGTCGCAAGACAAGATCAATTTACACAAATCAACAATTCAAATTTTGAAAGAGCCACCAGGTTTATTACAGTAAAAGTTGTAAATATAAAAACATTTTCATTTTTCGTATTAAAACAGCGATGGATTGAAGCACTTCAAGTTACAGTTGTTGAGAGGCAGAACCTTCGCAATCTTCCAAAAAGTTTTACTGTCGGCTTCAATTAGTTCCTACGCAGTACCAATGTCGTTAAATGTTTGCGTTTATTACATATTATTAACAGATCTTAATTTTTTTTATTTATTAATTTGGAGCCATCATGCTGCTTCTCTTGCGAATAGGCAGAGTAGGTATACCAATTTGAGTCACAAAACGATTCACTAGTTTTTACGTGAATACGTCTTTAAATTTGCCATAATAAGGAGAACAGTTTGGTGTTATAGCTACATAACTATCACCAACATCCAAAATTTAATTATAAGACTGGATAGCGAAAGAATCAAAAAATTTGATAAGCTACGCATGGACTACGATGCTTCGTGGGGAGTGGAGAAGGAAGTGCCGTCATTTTTAGGTAATTTTATAGCGTTTGGCATATCTTCTGACTCAGAGCAACTACAAAATTCGATTAAGTTTTATTCAAAAGCTCCTATAATGATTTATTAATTGTATAATTTAAAAAATAATTTCAATTGCTGATAGTGAACATATATGGCGCTTAAATGAAAAATTCAGGAAAAATTGTAATCAGCAAAAAAATCTGCAAAGGCCAGGTTTAAATAAAAAGAACGTATATCGCTTGAAAGGGATTTCAAATAGCAATTTATGATACCCATGAACCCAAAAGAGTGAAGAAGTGTCGAGATCGCAAAAATATAAAGGTGTCCAAACCGATCATCGATGGCACCTGTACGACACGTTACGATACGTTTCGTCTGAATGTCTGAATTACTGCTAGACTTAAGGGCCTATACAGCTTCACCGGGGAAGATCGGTGAATCGATAAACCAGTGAATCGCCGAGAATCGGAAGGCCAATGATTTATTTAATGTAAATTTAATCGCAATAAAATTTTAATTTAATTTTAACTTATAAATATTGCACGAATTATTCTAACGTTTGATATACACCAACAATTCTACCAAAGAGGTGATCAGGAGTTTTTTTTGTTGAGTTAAAAGCTGATTCATTGTGACTAGTTTTTGTTGTATAATGCTCTGTAGTAAGTTTCTGAGTGATTCTTCTTCAGCACTGCCAATTGATTACCACCGAATTTAGGATGATGTTACGGGAAATGTTTGACACTAAGTATTTTTTAAATATTTTTTAAAAATATTTTAAATATTTTTTGAAAATATTTTAAATATTTTTTAAAAATATTTTAAATATTTTTTCATGCGATCGAACCATTTTTTAAAGCAGGAGGACCACAGATCTGAAGTCATGTTTTTACGTGCTGATTGAACGCAAACACTGCCTCTTCCGACTTGGTAAAATTAAAATCTCTCATCAAATCTTTGATTTTGGGGAAAATACAGGAATCACTTTTTCGGAAGCTAAAAATGACTTTTTTTGTTGGCCGTGTGTGAAAAAGCGTTATCATGGTGTAGGAGAATGCGGCTTTTGGGTCGTCTTTCCCGAACTTTTTCTAACACCTTAGGGAAACAAATTGTAGAATACCACTCGGCATTAACACTCTTTTGATCTTCAAGTGGAATTGTACAGATGGGACCCGTAGCTGAGAAAAAAACGCGATCATTTTTTTACCAACGTTTCTCGCCTGTCTCACTTTTGTTGGCCTGTTTTCATTTTCAAACACCCAATCACAAGATTGCTGTTTTTTTTTCGGATTCAAAACAATAAATCCACGTTTAGTCTCTTGTGACAATATTATAAACAGCATTAGAATGTCCGTGGTCGTACTTCAGTAGTATCTGTGAGCACCATTCCACGCGAGCTCGCTTCTGCTCCGCTGTCAGTTCATGAGGGATCCAACGACAACAAAGTTTCGGAACTTTCAATTCTTCGTGTAAAATTTTCTGAATTTGGCTCATACCAATCCCCAATAGTCCTCAAATTGTCTCATAGGTAATACGGGGATTTTCTTTAATTAACCGCTTAACAGTAGCCACATTATTTTCGTTGACGGTAGTTAAAGGCCGCCCTTCACGAAATTCGTCATGTAAAGAAACTCGACCTCTCTTAAATTCAGCAAACCATCGCCTCACGGTGCTCAAACATGGTGCTTCTCTCCCAAAATCATTTTGAAGACGAGCAGCACAGTCTTGCGGAGAACGAGAACTTTTAAAATCATAAAAAATCATCGCTCTAAAATCTTTTCGACTAAATTCTATTTTCGTTGCGTACGTAGAACTTTGATGTGTGATAAAAAAACAATTGACAAATCATTTCCCGCCAATTGTTTTTTTATTACTAAGAAGGTTGCAAAGTTTTAAAAATGTAACATTCGAAATTCAAATAGTTCGGATTAGCTAGAAGTGCAAATCTTTTAGTGTGCCCCATGTATTAGACAAATTTTAGGATATACAAAGAATGATACTCTTTGATCCCAGACCAAACTATAAGATATTAATTATTGATTTCTAATGCATCTATATCTATATTAATATTATGAAGACAAAAGTTTGGATGTTTAGATGTATGGATGGATGGATGTGTTTTACTCAATCACGGAAAAAACTACTAATTTAGATCAAATTTGGCACACAGGTAGATGATGACCTGCAATAGCACATGGGCGATTTTTGATCCCGGAAAAATTAGTTTTACTCATGGGATTCGCCAAACACTTGTGTGTTATTAATAAGAAAGTATTGATGTGTGTGAATGTATGAATAGATGGATGTCTAGTACTCAATCAAGCCAAAACTACTGAACAAATTTAGATGAAAGTTGGCACATCGGTAGATGATGATCTGGAATAGCACATACGCTATTTTTTATCCCGGAATTTCAGTTGTTCCCGTGAGATTTACCAAAATAAATATATAATGCAGTGTAATGCACAGAGCAGCTAGTAGGATATACAAATATTAGTATTCTGCACTTCTCTTCATATAATATTTAACTGTACCAAATTTCATACTCTTCAGTCCGCTATTTTCAAGTGCCCACAAAGTTTTGATTCCACGTAATAATATAATTAGACAGAAAACTGAAATATTTGACAATTCAAACAAAACTTAATATTGTGTTTCATAATATCAGAGATCAATGCGGAAGAAGACGAAGTCACACCACAAGACAAGTTACTAAAATGGGTTTTTATGATGAATGCGAACAAAGAATGGTAATTTCTGAAGATCACACGCGAATATTCAATCCCCTTTCTTGAAATATGAAAATTCTCGATTTTTTCGCCCCTTATTAAACAATTCCCGACCCCTGTAACGACGTTTCAATCAGCTTTCACCGAAATCGCTTATTGATATCTTCGGAATATTATTTTCATATATTTTCATGTTTCGCAGGTAACGCTTTTGTGAAACATCAAATAAATTACGTACTGAGGCTTTTAAGAAGGCCATTTTAAGTCTATTCCTATTCGCTTTGATGATATCTGAACGGAGCTTTTAGATGTAACCTGTTCAGCACCTAATTATATACTCTCTCTCACTCATTAATTGGCATGGTTACCGTAGATAATTAGTTAATTTTATTTATTGATTAATTATAATATACAGATACGATGTTATTATTGGAAAACATCTATTTTATCTCAGCGTAAAGCTGGTTTTAACTGTAACAACGGGCCTAAGCCAAGTAAATTACTGTGTGTGTGGTAGTGTTTCTTCAAGTTGCATGAATTTTCTCACTATCTACAAGTATTTATGTAATATAGTGGCTTTTCCGATTATTGTTAGTATATTTGATTTTAAATCTATTACTGTTGTTGTTAGGGACTATCCCGGTTGTTGAAATTACTATCGGCACTATATATACTTTTTCTTGTTTCCAAATTCTAATATCTTCCTCTTTTAATTCTTTGTAGTTATTTCTTTTTTCTCTCATTGTCTTTTGTAAGTTATGGGTGTTGGGTACTGCTATATCTATTAGGTATGTAGTTTTATTAATTTTATCTTGTAGGGTTGTCTGTTCGGTTGAAGTGAATGGTTCTGTCGTTGAGTATGGCGCGGTCGTAGTATAGTTTGTGTGTTTTGTTTTCTAGGATTGACTGAGGTATGTAATTTGGTGTTTGTGTTCTGAATGTGTTTATGTTTTGTGCTAGTTTCATGATGTTAGGAATCTGGTAGTATCGGTGTGTGTAGTCTGTTTGTGTAAGGTTTGTGTATGCTCCGGTAATATGTTGAATGATTTCTGGCTGTGATTAACATTTAAGACATTTTTCATTAGTTACACTAGGGTCCTTTATTATGTTCTTTTTCGTCTAGATTACCTGATCTTGTACGTAGGTCAAACAATAAGTTTTGCGTAACTTAAAAAAACAACATGTTATAACCAAATGTTATGTTTATTGCTTTTTTAAAATAATATTCTTTACATTTTAAACATTTTTTCATGCGATCAAACCATTTTTTAAAACAGGAGGACCACAGATCTGAAGGCAAGTTTTCTAAGTGCTGATTGAACGCTATCACTGCCTCTTCGGAGTTGGTAAAAGTAAAACCTCTCATCAAATATTTGATTTTGGGGAAAATACAGAAATCACAGGATGCTAGGTCGGAGCTATGCGCAGAATGAGTGACGAGATGTACTTTTTCGGAAGCTAAAAATGACTTTGTTTTGCTTGCCGTGTGTGAAGAGGCGTTATCATGATGTAGGAAAATGCGGCTTTTGGGCCGTATTTCGCGAACTATTTCTAACACCCTGGGTAAACAAATGGTTGAATACCACTCGGCATTAACACTCTTTTGATCTTCAAGTGGAATTGTACAGATGGGACCCGTAGCTGAGAAAAAAACGCGATCATTTTTTTACCAACCTTTCTCGCCTGTCTCACTTTTGTTGGTCTGTTCTCAATTTCAGACACCAATTACCAGCAGGGGGGTTCCCAAACGGATACGACTTGGGGGCCTTCAAGAAAAGAGCTTACTCATTCTAAAAAGGCCGGCAACGCAACTGCAAGACCTCTGGTATTGTGGATATCCATGGGCGTCGGTGATCACCTACCATCAAGTGCACCTCCTGCTCGTTTGCCCCCTCTATTATAAAAAAAAATTCATAAGATTGCTGTTTTCTTTCGAGTTCAAAACAATAAATCCACGTTTCGTCTCCTGTGATAATGTCATATAACGCATTAGAATGTCCGTGGTCGAACTTCAGTAGCATTTGTGAGCACCATTCTACGCGAGCCCGCTTCTGCTCCGCTGTCAGTTCCTTAGGGATCCAACGACAACAAAAGTTCCGAACTTTCAATTCTTCGTGTAAAATTTTCTAAATTTCGCTCATACAAATCCCCAATAGACCTCAAATTGTCTCATAGGTAATCCGAGAGTTTTCTTCAATTAACAGCTTAACAGTAGCCACATTATTTTCGTTGACGGCAGTTGAAGGCCACCCTTGACGAAATTCGTCATGTAAAAAATCTCGACCTCTCTCAAATTCGGCAAACCATCGCCTCACGGTGCTCAAACAAGGTGCTTCTCTCACAAAATCATTTTGAAGACGAGCAGCACAGTCTTGCGGATTAAGAGAACTTTTAAAATCATCGCTCTAAAATCTTTTCGACTTAATTCCATTTTCGTTGCGTATGTAGAACTTTGATGTGTGATAAAAAAAAACAATTGACAAGTCATTTCCCGCCAATTTTTTTTTTATTACTTCCGATTAGCTAGAAGTGCAAAACTTTTAGTGTGCCCAATGTATAGCTATAATAAATCCTTCCGTTTCTGGAAAGATACTGTAGTGATACTCCGATCGCCACGGGGATTCTACTCGACTTGGTTGCTTAAATGTATTTTTCAATAGAGGTACACGGAATCGTCTTTTTAATTACTATTAAATGAAAATAAACATTACTATCAATCTTCAATTTATTTGGGCATTACGTCCGAACCCTTAAAAACAAATTTACAATTACATACTTTAAATCATAAAAGGGACTAGATATTTCTACGGTTCTACGTTCAAAATATTTAAAAGCGGACAAGGCTGTCAGCTTTCTTGTAATACCACACCATAGAGGTATTACAATACTACCAGTTTTAAGCCACATATTAGAGGCCTTTGTGTCTTTATGTGGTTGGTTTAAATAGTGTGGATGTCGGCCGTGTAGTATTTTTTCTTCCAGTCCTCTAATTTTTTTCTGTGGGCCTGTGTTCTGTTGGGTTTTCTTGGCTGGGATCTTGTTCTAAATTAAACGGTGTAGAATCTCTATCGTTTTCAAATATAGGTATATGTAAATCACTAGTCTGTGATTTGGTATGGATTAATGATTTTAGATTATAAACCTATTTTTGCCATAAGTTTTGTACGTCAATTAAACTTCTGCCTCCGTTCTGCCTTCTGATAGTCAATTTTGCTATTGCGGATTTTGGATTTAAATTATTATGTTTGGGAAGTAGTGTGCGAGTTGTACGTTCTGTCTTTTCAAGATCCAAAAAAGGTGAAATTAATTAAATTTACTATTATCCGCGAACTGTTCTAAGTATCCTCCACGATGGTGTCGAAAAGAAAGACGTCAGTTTAATAAATTAATATGACTCATGAATGGTCAAAAAGAAGACCCCAGCGGCACAATTATCGACCCACATCCACCACACTTTCACACCCACAACCCACGCCGGTACCAAGCACACAATTTATGTACGCACTCAACGCACGTTTCACTTCTAAACCGAAGCATCTTCAGGAGAAACGAACACTACCTCATTCTACGTGAATGTAAGTAATACTGATTCGAACCGGCGACTGTAACGCTTTTTATACGCAATGTGTGACCAGACCAAACGTTTTTTGTAACGGGGTGAATTTAAAAAAATTTTTTGGTCATTTAACAATTTGATTGAACCGTTATTATGTTTTATGATCAATAACTGCTCTAATATATTTAACTTTAAACCCTTTTAACACGTATGTAAGGCTTCAAACGTATGTATCGCTGTTAAAATATGGCCGGTTTCTAAAAGGTGTTTAGCAACATGGGACTCATCGAGATGTTTATTTTTTAAAGCGGATATGTGTTATTTATAACGTGACTCGAAATTTCGACTGGCTTGGCCGATATATACGCTACTACATTCAGAACAACGTAATTTATAAACTCCAGATTATTATTATTATGTGATATTATTATTATGTGTACAAAACAGGAGCTCCGGCCGAGAGATGAGAACGTCCTGTTCTCCACCTAAGGTCGAATTTTTCAGGATTATCTTAAAAAATTAATATCTTAGTAGTTGCTTGGAGCCGCGTGGTGATGTAGTTATATCTTCGAGTTTTGGATAACTACGTAAATCTGTCCACTTTAAGTGTCGCAAGAATCGGGTCGATAAAATGCGACCATTGGATGGTAACCCAATCAACTAACAAATCAGTTGTTTAGACTCACGACAATTATTTTCGTTTGTTTTTTTGACTATTATTATATATTTTTGTGAATATTACAGTATATTTTTGCGATTAAATTATACATTCGATTTTATTTTAATTTAATAAATTATGCATTTAAAATATTTTTTTACGATACGAGTATATTTTAATTTTATGTTTTCTATTTAAGATTAAAATAAAATTTGATTTGTAAACACATCACATTATCAGTCAAAACATGACAAAATATGTTATATTAATCTCAATATGAGATATTATTTTTAGATAAAATGTAGATAAACTCTAATCAGTAATGGTTCTTTTCATATCGTTATTATTTAAGTATTTTAATGTTTCAAGATAAATCTATAATAAAATTTAACTAGAAGAACAAAATTCATTTTATAACAACAATGTTTATCAAATTTTAAAAGCTTCCACCGCAATTAAATTAACAAGATACCTACAACGTTTACACAAATTCTATGGAAACAAGTCTGCAAATATCGTTTTCGGTAATTCACTCAAGTTACTTTACTGATATCGACATTGAGATTAAAACACGCGTTTATCGAAAACTCACTCAAAAGTTGACAGAGATACCTGCCTTAGTATTGAAAATAGTCTAGTGCGCATCAATAACTTCAATTGAATCTGTAATTTGTGTTCTAACCATGAGGCAGCGAAATTTGTCGATCATTATGAGGATCGAATGTAAGATGTTCATTTTGAAACTATCTGCCAACTAATAATCAATGGGTCTGTAAAATCAATGTAATTTAATGAACGTCTCTTTTCCAAAATTATAATAATACCAACAATTTTATTACGAACCAGAACAAATATGAGTGTTGATGACACACGCAATAGTGTATAACTGTGTCACGTATATCAATTCCATTATCCAGAAAATAGTCTTAATGTTTTTTATTAACTAAATAAGACATTTAATACAAGTACAAGTTAGCGTTAAGGAGATTAATTTCTAGTTAATAAAAATTTAAAAAACCCAAATCATTCAACTTTTCTTATGTTATAGCTAACTTATAACATAGAAACAAAGAACTAACTCTCTGTCTAAAAACACCAAATATAAAAATGGTAAGCTGTCATCCACGGTGGCGGAAATATTGTCAAAGAAGGCATAAGTTAAAAAAAAAGTATCTTCACGCCCATATCCCCGAAGGGGTAGGCAGAGGTACAACAAGTGCACCCACGATTAGCCGAAGATACTTGGTCCCACAATGTGATAGGTGGCAAGCCTATCGCCAACCGGACATTTTCAATCCCGGGCAACTTTGTGTTTCTCAGAAAACTGAAAAAACACTTTTTTTTTAAAGTGCCCGACCCGGGAATCGAACCCGGGACCTCATGTGGTCAACGCCAACGCTGGACCACTAGACCACAGAGGCGACAAGGCAAGGCAAGATAAGGCATAAGTTAGATCCTCTAATGAACTCTAAACTGAAACACAGCAGTGACAAACACTAACGCTATTGTAATAAGAAAAGGTAGACTAGGGCGGTAGGACCGAACCATCTCCCCCGGATTCTTTAAATTCAAATTAATACTAAAGAAGTTGCAACATTTTCTCTTTCAAGAGACTTTTCGAGATGAAAATTGCGTCTGTCACGCATATTTTACAAGTAGTGTGACGTGGTTTAATAAATATATATTTTATTAAGATCTAACTGCTATACTATCCACTTAAGACGAATATTAAATTCATTGGGATTTCAGCCATCAGTACCATTTATCTCTGGCATTTGATGAGTTCCTTGTATACATTTGTTGATTATTTCGCTGAGCCATTATTTTGTGGGCGAAAAGAAAATATTTGTTATAATGAAACTCGCAAAAGAGGATGGATAATCTAATTTTTGTAATATCAGTCACCATATTGATTTTATTGAAGAAGCGACATGAATTGGAGTTTCGAAACTTCGATAACTGATGACATTTTTATATTTTTAACGGCCGTGAAATGGCTAAGTCGTGCTATTAAAACTAAATTTAGAGTTTCTGAGATTTGGGCCTTGTATTGATCCGGGCCACTTTAGAAGAATAGATTAACTGCCTGTTAGATATCTCGGAAAAATTGGCAGAAATGTGTCACTAACTTAACGTCGTGACTAATTACTACGTGGTTGAATTTTGCAATATCTTCTCCAGATTTCGTACCCAACGTCTTACCAATTCCTGTCGCAATGGCGTGCGTGCTTACCACTGTCGTTTTCCGGTTTAGACGGTAAGGTAGCAAACGCATGTGGCATCACATCCTCCATCCTCCATCGATAGCAACCCGAATGAAACGTTGCATAACTCTTAACACCTAGTAGTAAATATGGTAGAATACGTTTGATTAACCGTTTCCTTTTCCCGACCTATCTCCTTCGCAAAAAGTCAGGTCTTTTCTTAAAAAAGTTCGAGACTACCGAGAGGGAAAATATTACAATTATATTATATACTGAGATGTTTTATTCGTTTTTTTATTATAAACCAATTTTACACTGGCATACACTTAAATTATCATTTAAACCATTGTATGTTACAGAATGAAAAATATTAGAAATTTAGCTAAATATAGATAACTGCGCATAACATTTTAATATGTTGATGAGCTGTGGTTTTTTTTTTATGTCATAATGTAGCAAACAAGCAGATGGGTCTCCTGATGGAAAGAGTCAACCATCGCCTATAGACACCAAAGATGTTAATGGTGCGTTGCTATCTTGTGGCGAGGTATAATGCCACATGCATAAGTTTACCGGCTAACTTAACCTTCAAACCGGAACACGACAGCAACAAGCACTGACGCTATTGCGGCAGGAATAGGTAAGGCGGTGGTACCAGACCCGGGCGAGACAATGCAGAACTCTAACTCTCTGTGGTATACTAAAACCAGGATAAAATATTTGAGTCAAACAGACTTCTCTCATATGAGTGGTATTTGGCTAAAGAATTGCCCAGCGCTATGTAAGTAGCGCTGACATCGAGGTCCGAAATTGAGCAGAAAATATAGGGAACCTCTCAGTTTCTCAAAACTTGGCTATGTGATCGATTACATCGATTGTACTGATCGCTAGATATACATGCGTATAACGTATAAAAAAGAATTTCACCACTTCGAACCTGTCGACACTAGCTCAGTTGGTAGAGCGTGACGGCTTGAGGGAACGTCTTAGGTTCGAACCCTACGTAGGTATCGAAAAAAATCTCTGTTGTTTTTGAAGTTTTCCAAGGCATACCTGATAGTAAATTTGATAGGGCCGCCGCCTACAGACAGCTGCTGGAACAGGAACAGACGTTTTGAAGTGACTTCCTCTTTATCATTATCGATTTCGCAATTTGTAACCTGAGTTTATTTATTAATTTAATCAAAGAAAGTCTAGTTATTGCACGCCTCAACACGAAGCGTTTAAGTAGTACTCTACTCTCGCTTTATCGAAATCAAGCATCTTTCTGAAATAAAAATATTTATCACTATTTTATTAAAAAAATCAAACAGCTGTGTAACCCCATGTCATTTAATTATAATTGATAAATATAAATGTTTATTTTTTCTGTTTTTTGTTCATCAATATTCATAAATATTTCATAACGTAACAAAACAAACTTCAATGACAATAATTCTGTTGTCCAAAGGCGAATCTAGCCTTCGGCTCAGGGGGGAGGGGGGGGGGCACATATACAAGGGCCGAACCAGCTTTCGGTTTAGGGGGGCACATATTTGAGTTTCAGTCATGATAGGCTCTTATCTCATAATGATTATCTCATCCTAATAAATCCATACTTAGATCCCTACCCGGGGGGGGTTATGGCCCCCACGACACCCCCCCCCCCTGGATCCGCCCTTGCTTTTGTCCCCGTGGTACAGATACCATGGCACAATCTATGACGATTGACGGCCATGCTGCTTTATATTTTGTTTATTATTATATTTGAATTTTAAGTTTTGTTTATATATAATAGTCAAAGTCAAAATCAAAACATTTTTATTCAAATTAACCTTTACAGGCACTTTTGACGAGTCAACATTTTTTTGTTATATATGTATATATAACAAAAAAATATAATATATAATATTAATATTTCGTTTAAATTTAATTTGAAACCCTCATCTAAAGATATCTACAAACACTGATTTTTGAGGCGTGCACTTTCGGATTCGCCAAACTATTTGACAGTATTTTAAGTAAATATTGGCTCCTATTTGGCTATAAACCTATTTGGCTCAGGTCATAAGATCCCGGGTTTCGTCTCGTGGGGAAAAGTGTTATTGAAGTTTATTCCATTCTAACCGCAAAAATTGAAATCTCATAAGTAGAGGTTAGGGTATTCGCCAAACGACGCCGACGGAGACAGGCATTTGTGTAATGAGCATAGTCGTTTGTTACCGGATCTAGATATTTATTAAACTTATTGCACGCTTCCGCGAAGCGAAGTAGTGCTCTACTCTCATCGTACCAAAATCAAGTATTTATCTGAAGTAAACATTTCTGTATTTTATTTAATTGGATTTTCAGAATAACAGGATTACACGCATGTCAAGAAAGAATACTCGTTTTAACTAACTCGATATTTTTAAAATACATTTATTGTAAAAAGATATGACTGAGTATCCGGATTTCTGTACATATAATTAACTAGGTGACCCGCGCAGATTCACCCGCCGATTTTGAAAGAAAGTAGCCAATGTTTGACCAAACGTCTTCAACCATCTCCTTGCCAAATTAATCCAAATGAGTTCAGTAGCTTAGCCTTAAAATCGTAACAGACAATCAGAAAGACAGAATTACGTATTTATAATATTAGTATTGATCTTGAAGTATTAGGTATAGGTCTATTTCTACGTTACATCTCATTCTATGAGGTCTCGCCATCTCTTCTTACACAGCTGTGTTAGAAAGAGAGGGTAAGACCTCAGAAGATGACAGCAGTATTTGAAGTTTTGTTTCAAATAGGTATTAGAAGTGTTGCCTCCAGATATATCACAGCTTCATGGTGTTTATATGTTTTATTGTTTTTCTGTTGAATTGATATAAACAATATATATAAACAAACAAATAAGCTTCATTGTATTGATAGAAAACAAAAAAAAACGAGTGATTTTTGTACATCATTTATAAATATTATCTTTATGACATTTCATATTATTTCAATTATAGATAAAGATTTGCAATCTTTTTTCATGTGATTTCATGATTTCAAGTGTTTGACATTGGTTGATTAATTTGTGACGTTTGATTTAATGGCATAAAGAGGCACAGATCTTACAACAAACAGCTAACCACGTACGTAATATAAAAGGAGCCAACTTATTTAAATTTTGATTTTTAGCTGTATGAGTTTAAATTAGGACTATATGACCGTTTTTTGTTTCAATAATAGACAATCAATAATATATAATTACACAGCGATTTGCAGTGGGAAACTGCGCGCTGTAGTTCAAAAGCTAAAAAAAAGAATATCTCGATATCTTAATGTACTTTACACTTTTTATCTTCGGCACTTGGTGAAACTCCATTTGTAATTTTGTTAATACACTTTTACTATTTTACAAATCACTTTAAATTTTAATTAATATCGCCAACCGGTTTCGCCTTTTACCGCGTCTTCAGGGCTACGAGACTTTAAATATAGCATTAACGCACATTGCCTCGATATATGTTAAGTTTTGCGAGCGTAATTGAACCAGATCTGTACATAAGACATCCGGATGACTTGGTATTTTTTAATTAGTTTTTATTACACTAAATAAAATACGTGTCTTTTAAAAATATCAAATGTGTTAAAAAATATATTTTTTCTTGACATACGTCCATTTATATTATTCTTCAAGTGCAATTTGAATATTGTAGAGACTTTTTTATTTCGGAAAGTTGTTTGATTTTGGTAAGGTGAGAGTAGAGCACTACTGCTGGTAGGAACGATGGTAGTGATATATTTAGCCAATCTTTGGCCTGTAACGTATCGCCTTTGTTACCAACCAATTCAAAAAAACACCAGCCAATAGAGATGCCTTGGCGCGTTCACCGTTAAGTATGAAACAAATTCGGTATACGTATTTATGATTATAATATTTCAGGATTTTAAGTTCTGCTGGATCTACTGTGAGAACTGGATTATGAAGATTAAGATAAAAATAAAAAAGAATTACACGAATCGATTTATAAATGACGCGTTTTTGGGTAAAATAAAATATTACAATTCAAACCTGCTTCAGTTTTAGAGTCGGTTCAAAATGGAAAATTAAATTCGGCAGAGTATGTTACCGTCCTTGAAATATACACTGAGAAGAATTGGCTTGAATGTTATGGCCGGCCGCCTGCCTGACGGCAACCCTCTTATTGGCGGCTGTTGGCGGTTAACCCGCTGGCCCCGGCCGGCCGTGAGTGAAGGGTGATTTATGTAATGGCCTAAAATTCCCTCGAACTCTACAATATACAATTCACACTAATATAATAAATTCGAAGTCTATTTTTCAGTTTGTTTATCTTAGAGTAAAAAACAAGCAGGTGGTCCTTCTTATCGTCAATCACGACCGTCGCCTATAGACGGTAACGAATATATTCATGACTAGCCATTCCCCGCGACTGCGTTCGCATGATTGATGACTGATATATACATAAAAAATATACACAAGCATAAAAATTATATATATGCAGATTACTTCGAATGGTCAATCAATCAATTTTACAAAAAAATAGGAAAGTAAATTTAAAAAAAAAACAAGTTACAAATCGCCAGACCGATTGATTATTATTATTATTATAAACTAGATGTTGCCAGCACCTTCCCCGTAGGTGATTGCGTGATAATATGTAGCCTATATGTTGACCCGACCTGTTAGTAATATTCATGCAAAATTTGAAGTAAATCCATGCAGTACTTCTTGAGTTTACCCCGGACATACATACAGACAAACAGACAAACAGACAAAAGTTCTAAAAACTATATTTTTGGCTTCGATATACGCCCCAAGTATTCTTTTTAAAAAATATTCAATGTACTTACAGTTTTGACTTTCCTACGATTTTATTATATGTATAGATATATATGTATAGACAATGGCTCTCCTGATCGAAAGAGAAATAATCGCCACTTAAGACGTTAATAGTGCATTGCTGCCGGGATGGCATTGCCACATGCATAAGTCTACTCACTACCCTACTCTGAAAATCGGAACACGACAATGACGAATATTGACGATATTGCGGCAAGAATAGGAAAGGCGGTGGGACCAAATACCTGGGAGAGACATAACGGAACTCTACCACCTAGTAGTCACACGTATAGTTAATCGATCGCCTTTTACGACCTGCCTGGCAAAATGCCATTTTTCAAAGGAGCCCAAACCAGTCCGAACATATAAATAAAGTCAATTTTTTCCACTCTTTTTGACGGTATTCACTTAGATTACTGTAATATTATTATTATATAACACAGACTAATAAAAAAACCTTTATCTCCTCTCAAGGTGAAAAATCCTTACATTGAATGTACTCATCCTTCATATCTTGATAACAGATGAAAAAATATCTGAAAGTATTAAAGAAATCATCAACATTTACATAAAATTCTCAATTCTAATTATGTTTGACTGTTATTGCTATAATCTATATTATATTATCTATACATATAATAAAATCGTAGGAAAGTCAATGTATGTCCGGGGTAAACTCAAAAAGTACTGCATGGATTTACTTCAAATCTTGTATGAATTTACTAACAGGTCGGGTCAACATATAGGCTACATATTATCACGTTATCACCTACGGGGTAGGAGCTGTGCGGAGTAAACGAAGTCCGCGCGAACGAAGTCGCGGGCAACAGCTAGTACATATAATAAAATCGTAGGAAAGTCAATGTATGTCCGGGGTAAACTCAAAAAGTACTGCATGGATTTACTTCAAATTTTGCATGAATATTACTAACAGGTCGGGTCAACATATAGGCTACATATTATCACGCTATCACCTACGGGGGAGGAGCTGTAGCGAGCGAAGTCGCGGGCAACAGCTAGTAATATAATAAAAATATTATAAAATATTTACCCCGTTGAAATGTTACATTGTTAAGGCCTTAGCGTGCGTTTTTCAGAGGACGCAATTTTCTTTTTATGTATAGAACCTCCCCTATGCCAGTCATCGCAGTACGCAGGTCACCAGTCTTGTTCCATCCACCGCCGCCGGCCGCCATCTTGGAAAAAGGGGTCTAAAGGGTTCTCGCGCTGTATCTCGTAAACTAGTAAACCTTACAAAAAATTTTATAAGACATTATTTGTAGCAAATTAAATGTTCCTATTACTTTTTATAGTAATTAAACTACACAACAAAAATTAAATTGTGTGCTCTGAGAAACGCAAACTTATGTAACATGTCAATGGGTGAATTATGGTTACACATACTTAATGTATTTTGCACTCTAGCCACGTTTTTAAGCTTAGAAATGTAAATGTTAACGACTCAGTTAAAGTTTATATATTTTCGACTTTTCTAAGAATTAGATCTCTTGTTTGTATTTTGTTACTGTTGAGATCTCTTTAATATTTCATAAAACACCCTCAAAACGAACTGAATGATACACATAATTTTAATAAAGAGAAAATTCCTTGTAAAAATAAATATTTCTTTAACAAAGATATTTTTTCCGACTTTGACTTGTATTCAATAATGAGATTTTATTCAGAAAAGGACAATTCTATCTAATTTATGTTTAACTTGCTTTCACACGCTGCTTCGCTCGCAAATTCTGTAAGGGAGTAAAACGAGTAAAGGGTAAAATTATGACTTACTGAATTAACTCCCCTCTGCTACTCATTTATGACACCGACTGCGCGATGTGGTGTGACTGTCGAGTACACACACGCACAATTAAAATGCTTTTACGAGTAGTGTTTACGAATGTGTACGAGTACAGATTTGGTTACTTGGTTACATTTTTAACATTATATCTTTTGAGTAAAAGAACTTTGAAAATAATTAACCAATAGGCACTGAAATCAATGAATTACAATGAAAAGATGGGTCTCCTGATGAAGAGAGTCAATCGTCGCCTATAGACAACAAAGATGTTAATGGTACGTTACTATCTTTGGCGATGTCTAATGTCACATGCATAAGTTTACCGGCTACCTTACCCTTCAAACCGGAATACGACAGTGACAAGCACTGACGCTATTGCGACAGGAATAGGTAAGGCGGTGGTACCAGACCCGGGTGAGACAATGCAGAACTCTACCACCTAGTAGCCACGATGAGAGTAACTCGTATAGCCAATCGGTTTATTTACGACTTGCTTACGACCTGCCTGGCAGAGCGGCAGTTGGCCTATACTACAGAGGAGCCCGGAGCAACACGGGAAAAACCTCTGACCTGAAAGGAGCATTGAAATAATTATATTCATAAAAATATATTATATATATTAGAATATTTTAAAATACTTGCATTTACTCTTAAATTTCGTTAAAATGTAGCGAATATTTTAAACTGGACTGAACACGTCCCATTTAGGCGAGGTATTTTGACGCACGCCAATACTATAGAAAGTGGGCGGCGCTGTATGTTCGGAAAACGCTAGAAAACGGTTTAGTTTTGGGATAAATAAATATAGGACTTCAGCTAAAAACCAAAATTTAGTACATTCTTTTTTGTATTTTAAACTACATATCACTTTATAAAAATGATGCGGGAAATAAGAAATATTATGAACAAATTACTTGTTTTAGAGATTTTTTCAGCCTGTTTACGGAATTTTATATGATCGAGTAATATATACTCTATCATGTAATAAGTTAGTGCATTCCTTAGATAATATCTTGAGGTATATTGTGTAATTTTTGTAAAACCATTATTTAACAATACATAAAAATCAATACATAAAAATGTGATTAAGTAAACCAGTTTTTTTTTTCGTTTGTCTTGGTGCCTCGCCTTAACGGCAGCACGCGTTTGATGTCATAACGGTTTTGACACAAAGACGGCACCGACTTTTATGGACCTAAAAAAATCTATTTTTGTAGGAGATAAAAATAAAAAACCAAAAAGTCAGTTTTTCAAATTTTTGGCATAATTTTGAGGTTATATAAAAAAAGTGCAAATACAAAAGTTTTTCGATAGGACTCGTAGTTTTGCCGAAAATCGTAATAAACCGTTTTTCCCTCTTAAACTCCCCCACCCCACCCCACCCCTCACACTTCCCGAACTCAAATCGCCCGTAATTTAATTTTCCTCTTATTTTGGCTTTATTTTGCTTCCATTTGCAATGAGTTTCATCCTACTATAATTTTCTTTTGTTTTTGATTAATTTCAGACGGCTACGGTCTACTATCCTTTGGTCTCACACTTCGATAGCTCGGCCATCTGAAAGAGACATCACAATAAGATCAGCATTTTGAGTGGGACTAACCTTCCCAACTTACACAACACAATAGTCGCGTGCTCGTCGACTGTTCATGCAGAATCCCTTTGTTAATTTTGCTTTCATCCTTCCCTAAATTTATGATTATGTTTGTATTTAATTGCTTGTGAGATAAATAAAATTTAGATGTTCTGATATAATAGCTTAAAACCTTTTTTGAATCATAAGATAGCAAACAAGCAGATAGCTCTTCTGATCGCCAATAGACACCATAGATGTTAATGGTGCGTTGTTATCCGTGTAGTAGTCAATGCCCCATGCAATAGTTCACCGGCTACCTTACCCTCCAAACCGAAATACGACAGTGGCAAGCAGGCTCACTATTGCGGCATGAATGTTGTAAGTCGGTGGTACCAGACCAGGGCGAGACAATGCAGAAATCTACCACCTGGTGGCCACGATGGTAGTGACTCGCATAACCAATCATTTGCCTCTTAAGAACTGCCTGGCAAAACAGCAGAAGGTCTTTTCTTCAAAGGGCCCCCTTTGAAGAAAATACCATCTGCAAGAACAACACGGGGGAAATGGGGAAATAATCTATATCAAAATTGTAAAAAGACAAGATTTGTTTTATGTTTATAATTGAACATTTCTAAAGCTTAGTGTCAATTTTCTTTTTCTATCATAGAAGGATATATTTTATTTAATAAAATTAGGAATCAGTAAATTAAAGAATTAGTAAAAGAGGAGTTATTACAATACGTAATGTAATTTGTAACTGTTAATTGAAGGTTTTTTACTACCGATTGAAAAAAGGCTAGCAAAGCCGTATGCATCACCTAGTGCAATATATTTCAATTTTCAATCACAGCACAAATGCTAACGTTTATCTGAATTTGTCCAAGTCTTTTGTTAACAATAACCCACTTGTCATCCCGTCAGGCAACTTGTAAGAGGCGAAAATTGAAAACATTCCATGCTGACTACAAACTGAGCTAAGACGATTTGTTTTGATAAAGATTTATTTTTATATATTTCAGATGCCGGGGAAGCATCAGTTATTGTACACTATATTGTTTTATCTTGGAGGGTAAGGTAGTGTGTAAACTGATTCATGTATTTAAACCAATCACAAATAATAGTGAACATTAACTTTTTGATTTCTGTACGTTACGCTCATTTCTTACCGTCTAAAGAGCGATCTTGTTTAAGTTATTTTTGGTGTGAGAAGAGAATTCGTGATAAGAAGACTAACAAAAAATTCTAAGACTCAATCACGCTTTAACAAACTACTTATTATAAGGTACTATTGGATTGTATTAGTAGATGTGAGTAATCCTCGCTTTGAGACCGCGACGATAGGGTCGAACCAAAGTAAAAGTTCACACAGCGCAGTTTTAACAGAAAGATATAAAAATTCACAATATACTAGAATGTCGAGAAGCACATTAATTATCTATCATGGAGAGTGTTCCGACGAGTTATTTGGATTAATTCCTGCGCTGAATTCCATCATTGGACATCGCGTCAAAATTTGAAGTTCCACCCTCACTATTACGATGTCTGGAAATCCACAACCGTGCTGTTTTCCGGCAGAGGTGTTTTCAAACGGATACGACTTGGGAGCCTTCAATAAAAAAGCTTATTCATTTCTAAAAGGCCGGCAACACAACTGCAAGACCTCTGGTATTGCGGATGTCCATGGGCGGCGGTGATCACTTAACAATAGATGTACCTGCTGCTCGTTTGGCCTTTTTCCATAAAAAACACATGCAAAGTCACAATCATCCAAGAAAAAGGCAGATAAAGTGAATTGAGGACAATACAAATTCATCTTTTTTTATATCATAAGATAGCAGACAAGCAGATGCCTTTCCTGACGAAGATAGACAACCATCGTCTCTACACCGACACCAAAGATGTAAATGGTGCGCTGATGTCGTGTGACGAGGTGGTAATGTCGCTTGCATAAGTTTACCATCTACTTTATACTCCAAATCGGAACACGACAATGACAAGCCTTGACACTATTGCGGCAAGAATACTTTAACTAATAAATATTTTTTTTTACAAATTACACTTACTAATCTAATCCCAAAGTAAGCAAATTATTTGCTTGTATTATGGTTGTTAGTCAACGACACCAATAAATAAATAAATACTCGAATTTATTTAATAATCACCCAAATCTGGAAATACAAACATTTATGCTCGTCACACAAATGCTTGTCCCCGTCGGGGATCGAGCTCGAGCCCCGTCGATTGCGTAGTCGGGGTCGCTAATCACTCAATCAACGGGGCAGTCAATAGTAGAAGTGATAATCCCAAACACCCGGGCGAGACGTTGCGTAACTCTACCACCTAGTAGTCACAATTGTATGGTGGTAGTTACACGTATAACAAATCATTTGCCTTTACGAACTCCTTAGCTGAATGGCAGATGATCTGATCTTCAAAGGGGATCAGGGTTTCCCCTTTGTAGACTGGACCATCACAGTTCTACCATTAAATACGCTTTTATAAAGTGTGATAATTATGAATGCGTATTCATTATTACATGCATTTTATGATTTAAGTGTAAAGCATTTATAATCTCAATTTATTTTGACGACACAGCTCTTGCTCGACGACCGTAGAACGGTTTTGTATTTATATCTAGCAAAATCATCAAAAACTTTGTCCTTGCTGAAAAAGACAAAACCTTTTAAATTGTTCCTTTAAGGCGATTTTCGTATGGTAAATCTGTTTTCCTTTACAAAATGATTATCTCCTGTCCACTAGCATATGAAATGTAATAGATAAAGAGTCCAGTGTAAAGAGATTGAAGTTTCCAAGTCAATTGTTCATATGTTCATGAAATATTGATGATAACATTTGAATACACTCCGGCAACATGAACATCCCTGATTTTACATCTCAATAGTTTCTCCTAAATAACGCTGTCCACTACATTTTAGATTAAAAGGAAACCTGAAAGTTAATGTTTCGGGATAACGTGCCTGGGTGAATAATTTTCATATAAGGGTGCAGCGGCGCGGAGTGCGCTCTATCAGTTGGCCCAGCCCAAGAAAGGATTTCGGGATTTATTCGAGCGCCGCCGTCAGATTAACTTGGGCTTCAGGAGGGGAAGGGTGGGTTCCTCGCACACTGTTGAGGCTCTCAATCAAATATAAGTCCTTTATATAGAGGCGAGTTACTAGGCCAGGAAAAAAAATCCGATAACTTCGGCTTCCAGAAATTGTCAGATTATACTTTTTCGTTATACTTACATCATTTCCTCTAAACTCTAGATGCGCTTAAGAATGTCAAGATAACGTTTTTTTTGCAACTTTATGACCCTCCCACTCCCTTAGGCTACACTTGAGTCGTCAGATTTTCTAAAGTTTAGCTGACAATTAACCCACCATACCTTAATTTGACGTGATTCAGTGTTTCCATGTCACTGTTTTTTTAAATTTTTTTTCTCTATAGATAGTTTCCCAACCATTGAAATAAAAAAACGTTATTTATGGTGGCAAACATATGTCGCGGCTATAAGGACCACCCATCAGCTGAAGTCGTGTCGCCAAGCGTTCGTTTTCCGTCACGTTAACGCTGATGTAGCTTTCGTGAAAACGGGTCGAATCAGTTGCGTCAGAGAGGCGTTGGGGGGGGGGGGGCGTCCTCGCAGTATCCAGACTTGTGTAACTTCTAAGTGAATGTCTCGGGTCTGGAAGAATAGCGCCTCGATTCACTAGCGTCTTCATACCTACTTCACTCACTCTCTCAAATGAAAAAGACAAGATACAAGATTAACGTTGTACAGCGGCAGCACCCCCTTTCAATGAAAGTGGACCTCACTAACATCAGAGGTTTATACTCTAATCTCGCTGCAGTCCACTTCCACCTGGAGACTCATAAACCTTGCATTTTGTTCCTCACGGAGACGCAAATAAGATGTACGTCTGATTTGACATACTCAAGCTATCCCGGCTACACCCAGGAGCATAACTTTAAAGTTCGGTCAGGTGAGGGCACGTACGTACGTGGCGACATCTGCTGTCGACCCCCCCCCTACTCGAAGACCCCCGCTTCTCCGTACTGTGGATACTGGTAGATACAGGTCTAGAGAAGCTTCTCTATGCCAGTGTCTACCATGCGTATAGCGGAGACCAGGAGACGATCAGGCTCACAGAGTACCTAAGCGAGGTGTTGGATGCTGCTCAACACAAATACCCTTCCGCTCAGCTAGTGCTACTGGGGGACTTTAATGCCCACCACCAGGAGTGGCTAAACTCATACAAGTGCACTGACCTCGCTGGGAGAGCGATGTGTGAACTCGCTATAGCGTAAAACCTCACCCAGCTAGTTCAAGGACGACGTAGGTTCCTGACGTTGAGAGCCACACAGCCAATTGCTTGGAACTTCTGCTGACTACGGATCTAGACCGCTACTCGGTGTCGATTTTCTCGCCGCTTGGCCGCTCCGATCACTGTCGGGTGAAATATGTATCCGTCTACTCGCCGCCCAATTCGAGTTCCAGGGGCAATCGGCGCGTGTGGCGATACAAGTCAGCAGATTGGGAAGAGATGCGTTCCTTCTTTGCGTCTTATCCCTGGCGGCCTCCGTTTTTCTTCTGAAGACTCCTCGACCTGCGCGGATGCTGTGACTGATGTGCTGCGAGAGGGAATGGAATACTTTATCCCTTTCTCCGACGTAGCTATGTCCAGCAAAGCTCAACCCTGGTTCAGAGCCGATTGTAGACGTGCTGAGACGCTAAAGCGTGAGGCATATCTGGCTTGGGTTGATGCTCGACAACGCAATGCCAAGGACGTATCGGAGAAGAAGAAAGCCTATGAGCGGGCTGCGAAATCCTGCAAAAAGGCTCTACTGAAAGCTCGATTCGACCATGTGAACCGTATTGGGAACAAACTGGCGTCGTACTCCTCAGGTAAAGCGTTTTGGTCCCTGGCAAAGTTGGTTGAATCTAATTTCTGCCGCCCCTCACTTCCTCCACTGTTGAAACCGGATGGGACCTGGCTCACACCGCTGTAGAGAAAACGAACCTACTCGCTACTTCATTCGCAGAAAACTTACGTATTGATTCCGCCAACTCAAAACCTCCCAGTCTACCTGGATGCGAGGTGAAAATGCCGGAAATTCGCATCCGTCAGACCGAGGTTCTTAAAACGCTGCGGAATCTGGATGTGAACAAAGTCAGGCCCTGATGGGATTCCAGCAATAGTACTTAAAACCTGTGCACCTGAACACGCTCCCGTCTTGACACGTCTCTTTTGCCTTTCGATGACGACCGTAAAAGTATCTAAATCACGGAAGCTTGCTAACGTGCAGCCTGTGCCTAAAAACCTCTAACTATAGGCCAATTTCAGTCACGTCCATACTCTGCAAGACTATGGAGCGTGTACTGAACAGGTAGCGTATGCCACCTACGTCTTGAGTGCAGCCATCGAGAATCATGGTGAAGCGTTAGCTGTCTCCCTTGACATCTCTAAGGCCTTTGACAGGGTCTGGCATGACAGTCTTATTAGCAAAATTCCTTCGTACGGTATACCTACTGGTCTCTGCGCCTGGATCTCAGATTTTCTGAGTTGAAAGCATTAAATATTTAGGAATTATAGTCGACAGTAAACTAAGATGGGTTGAGCAACTTAACTCTTTAAACAATAAAATTAAAAAAATATTATACATCCTTAGAAAATTGAGAAGAGTTGCCGACAAAGATCTACTAAAAATAATTTACGTATCATTATGCCAATATTTCCTTAGCTATGCAGTGATAGTTTGGAGAGCAGTAAAACAAATCTCAACTAATAAAACTGGAGCGTGCACAGAGGTCAGTTCATAAGGTAGCTTATAATAAATGTTACAAAATACAGGCAAGACCTGGGATTTCATGGTCACACAAGCTAGTTAGCCTTACCATAACGCATTTATTTCTCATTTTTGTCTGAAAAAGAGAAATTGTCATCTACTTATTATGTTTACTTACATCACACGAAGCTAGTGAGTGAATTTACTTTTCACTCTAATGTGGGTAAGCCAATCGACTTCAGATTCTTACACTGAATATCTCTTACCTGGAAGCAAAAGAAATTATATAAATTTAAAGAAATTAATAGGGCTTTTCTTTCAAAATAATCGGTAAATGTCAGTAACAAAGCGATAGAAAATAATAAGACGGACATTTTATAGATTCAGGCATTACTTTGCAGAAACCCATAACTCAACTGAGAAAACTAGTTGATTTGCAAATTTTCGCGAACTTTTACACCTTTGTGCGAACTTTTACACCTACTAAATGGGAACATATAAAAAAACGGGTTGTGGCTGTGTCATGGACACAGACGTGTATCTTTTACGTGAATACGTCTACGTCATGCGTAACATCTTGTGATGGTAACATTTTCCATTCGTCCTTTCAATCACAATGTCCTTCGTCATTCTAGCCTACGGACCTAGATGGTCTAGACCACGTCTATCTTGTGGATAGCAAAGTAGAGCAAAGGGTGGCGCTGCTATCAGATTGTGACCGATACCGAAGAAGTAGGTGAAATAATCATAAACCTACGCAATAAAAAGTCTCGGTTTCTGATAAAATCACAAATAAGGTAGTTAAATACATCCCTTCCTCCCTTATATACCAACTAGTGTGCATCTTAAATACACTCCTACCTGGTCGTGCCTTTTTGGACGAGTGTAAAAAAGCCACCATCATAGGAATAGACAAGCCGGGAAAACCCCAAAATAATGTCAGTAGTTACCGTCTCACTAGCCTAATCAATACGTTTGGCAAAATTTACGAAATATCACACTATCTCGCCTTAAAGCATTCAGAAATGTTCACCAGAAAGGTCTCATAATAAATGAGCAGTTCGGTTTCCAAGCGGCTTACTCACTCTTGCACTCTTTAAGTGCACCGACTCACATAGTACATTTTAAACTTTTAAAATGCAGCCCCGGGGCTGCAAATTCCCACCGGTGCTCTATTTTTCGACGTCGCGAAGGTATTCGATAAGATCTGGCACAATGGCCTAATATACAAGCTATACCCAATGCTATGCCGGGAGTGTCCGACAGACTCGTACTCATCATACTAGAGTAATCAACCAACCATCGATTTCAATTCCGTGTAGTGGGCTCAATCTCCACTCATAGGTTGATCACAGCAGGTGTCCCGCACTCGTGTCACTTAGACACAACGTGACGCTTTACAAGATTTGCGTAAGGCCTATTCTATCATACGCTTGCATAACATTTGCCCATCTCTCCTATACAAACTTGCATCCGTTGCAAGAAGTACAGAACAAATACTATCGTATTGTCACGGGTACACCGTTATATATACATTGACCTTCATAAAGATCTCGAATTGCCGAGCTTAGCTAGGCATTTCAAGATATTTCCAAAAGATATTTCAATCGCACCAACTCACACCCTAACCTACTGCGGCAGACTACATCCCAGATCCTAATCCTGGTACCAAATTACGTAGGCGCCGCCACGTTCTGATAACTATGGTCAACGAATCATAACAAAACACTACACACAGGGACAATGCCGCTAACCCACTTATCACAAATCACGACGCCACCCCTAAGCTGAGGATCGGTCTCACAGGAGACACCCTTAGGGTAAAGGGTGTATAACCCACTCTGCTTGCCCCCCACGACCGGTGAAGCTGTAAAGGCCCTTAAGGCCAGCAGTGTACAGTAAAAATGGCGGCACTTCCTACTCCACTCCTCGGGAAGTATCGTAATCTGCTTTTTTTTTTATCAAATTCTTTGATGCTTACCTATCCAGTAGTATAAATAGATTTTGAATGTTATTGATAGCTAAGTAAGTAAGTAAGTAGCATTTCTTAGCAGTTTTTGCTTTATATTTACGCTGGCTCCTGCTGTAAAGGGATGGAAACTGGATGTATTTTCCTACTCCTCCTATACACTTCTGATTAAATTCGATGCGGGTTCCAAGACGGTTTAGCTTTTCCCCCAGGGCACCCTGAGCTCGCAACTCAGAGGTTATCAGGACGGTTGTCGCTGTTGATTCTGGTTTACAGAAGTTACAGTGGTGGGAACGAGAGGTGGGCCCATTGCCCTTAAAAAAGTTACGTAGCTATAACACCAAACTGTATCCCCCAATTTTGTTATCATCCGTTTTTTGAACTGTTCCTCCTATGTAGACAATTTTAAAGACGTATTCACGTCAAAAAAGCGGTGTAAGAAATAGAACAAACTCATCTTATGCCAGAAAAATACCAAAGACCCTAGCGGCACAGATATCCAACCTCGTCCACTACACATTACACAACGATAGTAGCAAGCACAAAAACACAAAATATACTTACGCGCATCCGAACATCGCTACCGAACCATCTTCAGGTGACATGGACTCTACTTCACTCAACGGGAGCCGAAGTAATACCTACTATTACTTCGGCTTTAATTTATATAAATGTAGTGGATGAGGGTAGATACCTGTGCCGTTTGGGTTGTCGTTATTTTTCACGATGAGTTTGTTTCATTTCTCAAACCACTTTTTTATTTTTCAGTGGCATCACAAGGGATGACGTAAAAGTTCACGGAAATTTGCAAATTAACTAGGTTTCTTCGTTAAATTAGACGGACACCATGTTGAACATACATGAAATATATTGTTTGCTGAGTAACGCTATGCAACATTATAATTACAACGTATTCTAATTTAAAGAATGTTCTCCATCGCATGTAAACCAACAATATCGTATAACAAAGAGTTACTTTGTATAATTAAAAGCAGGTACACTGCAATTACCGTTTCTAAATCTATGATGTATTTCATCTAGAACTAACTTTTTTTTAAGTCGCTTAAAAATTTATATTAATAAAGTCTCTTTGAAATACTTTTTTACAACTATATTGTTTCATTTTATTTAAAATTAAATGAAAAAAATATATCGCTTAATATGATTCCGTGTATAAAATTTATGAGATCGATGGCTGATCAATACAGGTGCGTATTTTTAGACCATAAAGATTGATCTATACTTATACTCCCCACAGGTTGAAATATTACAAACATTTTTGGTGAATTCTACGTAAATAGGTGATGGACAATTATATCCAGGTTTATACGCGACGATTCTCTTTCCATCAGGAGATCCACCATCTTGTTTGCTATCCTTTGATACAAAAAACAATGTATTTTTTGAGCTAAAGATACTTTTCCAGATCATAATCTATCAATGTTTCAAATTCCATCTAACTTAGTATAGGTAAATATATTAAGTAATAAATACATTGCTCATTTGTAAAAGTAGATGATATCTGGAGGCACGGTAGTGCACCCGCACGACAAGCCAAGCGAAGTGCAAGGGACCGACTTTAACTTGAGTTTAGATTATAGTTTTGTTTTTAACATAATTTTGAGATTTTTCAACTAGTTAATTTTGTACCGAGACAACATTTTAAGAGCTTGCTAAAACTACGGTTAACGCTGTTTAAAAGATCAAAATCGATAAAATCGCGTTCAATAGTAACAACTTAAAAAAATTTGGTTTCAACAACCGGATATTTTGTTATTATAACAACTTACAGATTTTTTGAAGATAAAAGATTGAAGGTGAAAGTATCGCCTAGAGTTCTTAATGGGCAACAATGATTATATCGAGCTGTTTTTAAAACCCATGATGTATTTTCGGTAATTTAACAATATCTGACTTTTTTCAGTAGGCTAAATTTGTTAATAGTTAGACTGGCCTTTAGTCAGGAAAAATAGTATTTGCTTCCAGTAAATGTTAAAACTGCAATTTTGTCATTAATCAACCTTATAGGTCAGACACAATTCAAAAAACAGGTTATTGCAATTTTTTTTAATATTATAAGATAGCAAACAAGCAGATGAGTCTCCCAATGGAAAGCTTCAACCGTCGCCTATAGACACCAAAGATCGCCTTTCACGATCTGCCTGGCATAACGGCAGTTAGTTTATTCTTCAAAGGAGCCCGGAACCAACACAAGGAAAAATTCTCTGAAATTTGGTACATAGATAGCTAAGACCTTGAAAAATATGGTAATATTCAGAGTCATACATAATAATAGTCATAATACTACATAATATTCTGAGGATTTATAACTGCAATTTGGGGACCGCTGTTTTCACCAATCTTCCCATTTGAATATTGTCAAATATCGAATTTGTCAAAATGTATCGAACATATTTTAGAATTTTTGCAAAGATTGTAAAATTCTTCTCTTCTTTTTTGCGCGACTGTGGATATCCATTTTACACAGCGAAATCGATCAGTCGAAAATCTTTATATATTTTTTATATTTATATAACCGCGAAATGCATTTCGTGTTCCAGAACAACCGACGTTTGGTGAGATTGTTAGTTATTTGATCGCAAATATTAGCTATAATATGAAATATTTGTTAAATAATAATAAATAGAAAGTAAGATGCACTTGCTGAATGAAAGACACTGTTTCTGAAATCTCACTGTTACGGTGGTTATTTTTGCAGTTTTTTAAAGCAAACTGGGGCATTTTGAACCGCTGTCAGTGGCTAGACGATACTAAACTCAAATAAAGCCACACATTTGTTTATGTTCTTACTTAATTAGCAACATTTGAGGCCATAATCTTGAATCTTGTTATTTTTGATCGAAGCTCGCACCGTCAGAAAGTTATAAGGTCTTATATACCTAAAGCCGAGATTCTACCTCTATACGACCTTACTCTATTTTATTCTTATTGTTGTATCTTCTTATGGTCTGGGAAATATTCAACATGAAATTGTTAACTGTGGGATTAACTATTTTTGAAAGTTATGCAACTTCATATTAGCACAGCAACATTTTATTATACTTGAGCACCAGGTGTTTCCTCTAACATTTGTTAGTATGACAGAAACCGCAAAAGCTTCTTCTTAATAAGGCTCTATTCTTAATTAGATTAAAATTTTAATGGCCGCGATTGATGGCAGCTTAGGCAAGTCTTCTGCATGGTTGCCCCTTTATCTATAAAAACATCAATCTATCTGTGATAATAAAGTTCATTGTGGATAAATCATTGGGTACCACAATGATATTCACAATTTTAGCTTTTTTATTGGCTACGATCGCGATAAGACTATAATTTGTGATGTTTCATACTTCTGACTGGCCTGGAAATCTTCTAGATTATAACTATTTATATATATTATATATATTCTAGTATTTATATATGTATTTCTATGTATTAGTATCGTTGACTAACACCCATAACACTAGCAAATAATTTGCTTACTTTGGGGTTAGATCAGTAAGTGTAATTTGTCCCGTGAATTATTATATTAAAAAATTATTACATTATTAATATTATTTACGTATGTAATCAATATCTACGTATTGGCAAAAATGAATGTCACCTCGTCGTTTAGTCCTTATTCAGATCAAAAAATGTTTGTAAAGATATCGGATTTCGAATACACTCAAGGGTCGGTTTTCTTCTTAATAACTGACTAATGAGGACCGGCCTTGAATATCATAAGATACAGTCTTACAAAAAATATTACTCGTAAGTACTTCAGTCCTGCCCCTAAGTACAAGTTCATCGACTCTTACAAGACACGATCAACAAACTCTATTTCTTGGTTATTAACTTGGAGATACTTCATTCAACAATAAATTTGTAGTACAGAAATTCTTGAAAAAATGGCCAAATAATTCAATATTTATGAAGAAATTATACATGAACAGTTACTCGCGTGTATTTTCTTATTACAGTTGATAAAATGAAATACAAACATAACAATTGAAGCAATCATTTCTAGTGATCATACTGCTGAGAGCGCAGTCAAAACAAAACCGTAAATAAAAACGAAACTTTCGCTCATACATGTCAAAGAAATAAAAGTGTTTCCAAAACGAAAACATTGGTGTAAGTGATTCAAAAGAAGTCTCCAATTCTCTAATGTAATTCCGAAGAAAACCTACACAGGCGGGCTATCAAATTTACAATACTTTGTTGAAATGGAATATTTACAGATATATATGAGACGGTTTGTTGAAATTGAATGTAAACTCCAAGATGTTTTGAATTGTTGAAGCTCGAACGCCAATACTAACATTATTTTAAACTTAGACTCCGTGTAAAATACGTACATTTTGTACCATAAAACGCAAGTTTTATGTATTGTTTCTATCGTTGCAACTTGGTGTTAATTTACTTGTAGTTGGTTAGGCTAGAAGTTAATCTATTCGGTTTCAGTCCCAAGTCCCAGGTTCGATCCTGGTTTCAGGGTAAAAGTGTTATTGAGGGTTTTTCGAGGATTTTCCCGGAAAAGCAAAATTTCAGTAGCAGCTCGGAGTACGGCAGGTGGTGATATGTTACCAATTCCATGCCTCTGATAAGCACGTTAAACTGTTAGTCGTAGTTTACGCTTGAAATGGGCGATAATTAGTATCAGATCCGTAAAATGCGGCAATGGAGATCACCGCTTATCTCGTCGACCGATAAACCGGTGAATCATGATAAACCGGAAAGTCTATAGCACTTACTTCACCCTGCTTACCTCGCAAGGGAACCGACGTGATGATGCTTTAATATTAAATTTAAAAATACGATAACTTATGTAGCGTTCTAGATTTATCAGTTAACAGATATTACAAAATACATTAAAATGGATCCGAAAAAAGATTTTCTAGTATATAAATATTATAATACTAACTATTGTACATAATACAGCATATTATTAAAAAATAGAACAATATAAGAAAATAAGTACAAGCAAGCAAGTAGTATTCCTGATAAATTGAATAAAAAACTGATTTCTTATTTTGATGGGGACACAAACACTTCTTATCACAAATCTACGTAAATGTTTTAAGCGCGATACCGCATGACTGCCGCCCATTGGTAATTTTTTTCCTATTTTTATTATAATTACATAGCAAACAAGCTGATAGCTCTTCTGATGGAAAAATAAACTATCATCTATAGGCACGAAAGATTTTAATGCTGCGTGGCTATCCGTGTAGCGTGTCGTAGCCGGTAGAAGCCGTAAGTCTAGCGGCTACCTTACCTTCAAAATTGGAACATGATAGTGAAAAGTATTGACGCTATTTCGGCAGGAATAGGTAAGGCGGAACTTTTCCACCTAGTGGTCATGATGGTAATGACCAATAGTCAATTGAACCGTTTCACCCGTTTACAAAGTGTCTGACAGAATGGCTAATGTTCTATTATTCAAGGGAGGCTCGAACCAACACGGGACTATTCTGTTGTGAAACTCATTAAAAACAGCGATTTGAACTAATAGCTAGACATTGTTATGGTCCAAGAGCCCGTGAGTGCCAGACCTTCGGATTTTAATAAAAGCTGAAATTTTTTCAATGTGTGACTCTAGTACAGGTAAGAATGATCCCCACCCATGCGCTGAGGCAGCGGTGGCTTTAGCAGGTAACAGGTAACAAATGTCCATCTCAAATTTATCATAAAATAAAGCTGATTTTTTTTATATTTGATTCATAATAATATCAAAAGTCGCGTTGCTCATTGCCAGACAGTTAGTATGGTTGCAACCATCTGCCGGACACCCTTAAACTATCATAATTTATAATTATATTTACGTTACACCCTTAAACTATCATTATATATAATTTTATATTTAATTTGGGCTCTTGCTCTATTACGCCAACTAACAGTTTGAATCTGGATATGACTGTAATTTAGTCAAATGAATCGGAAACCTTAATTTAAATTGTTCGCGCATGTAGCGGGAGTTATTTTTTCTTCTGTTTCAATTTGAGGGAAAAGTCGTTATCGTCATCGACTATAAATTTTTATTTAACGTTACTATGCTTGAATGAATTTAGCGAACATTGTATTGATTAAAATTACTGTTCGCAAGGCCTAAACGATTTTGAATCTGAAACACGGTCAGAATTGAATACTGTTTTGCACAAGTTTTTGAAATCTAAAAGGATATTTAAAGAAGAATTTATAGAAAATTTGCATTGCAATTGAAAAACTTTTTTAATTAAATTATTAAATTGTAAAGGTAACAAAGCCTGTATCAAATTACCAGACTCTCTTTTCAACAAAAGAACAGATAACGCTGATGAAATCATTAGGCTAAAATCGAATGCAAGAGTGAGTGTGAAATAGTACAAGTGTTTCATTAAGTAATAATAAATAATAGTTCCATCAAGTGCGGAAAACGGAATAAAAACGGAATAGTTCCATCAAGTGCGGAAAAATAATTCAAAAAAAAAATATTTGGGAAATCTAAAAGTGCACGCGTCTATGCTTGTTTAATTAAAAAAATATATTGTAATGAATTAATTTTCTACAGGCTAATTATTTCGCAGTTAATTAATTAAATATTGTTTTGAATATATTTATATTATTACATTATTTTTTATTATTTTATTATTTATAATTAAACGACACTGAATTAGATAGTATTTTTAATAATAAACAAACCAGTGGCATACTGAAGCTGATGATACGTTAAGTATTTTGGGCTTAATCGTGACACAATTATACATACTGACATCCGGACGCCTATGAAATATTTTTTTTTTATATATTACTAGCTGTTACCAGCGACTTCGTCCGCGCGGATTTTTTTTACTCCGCACAGCCCCTCCTCCGTAGGTGATAGCGTGATAATATGTAACCTAAATGTTGACCCGACCTATTAGTAATATTCATGCAAAATTTGAAGTAAATCAGAATAAAGGGACACTTGGACAAAGTAGCAACACAAATACAATAACGAAGCCAGAAAACAATTAAATGTATGGTATTATCATAATTGGCATCGTTGTATTCAGAAATTATGACGAATGTAGATATCTTTTGACTCCGAAGCGATGTCACTTAAACCCCGAAAATTCTTAGAGAATCGAATGACATAAATTACATCCACGCAATCAAGCCTATTTTATTTACATTCATAACTCTTTACATATTGACTCAAGTGTTTTAAATACTTGACATATGCTATAAAGCCTAGTTCGCAATATACTAGGATTTAAGCGGAAATTATTTTAGTAACTAAAACACCCGCTTCTGGTCAAAAGTCGTCCGCACTTTTTTATATTATAAGATAGCAAACAAGCAGATACCGCCTATAGACACCAAAGATGTTAATGGTGCGTTGCTATCTTGTGGCGAGGTCTAATGCCACATGCATAAGTTTACCGGCTACCTCACCCTCCAAACCGGAACACGACAGTGACAAGCACTGACGCTATTGCGGCAGGAATAGGTAAGGCGGTGGTACCAGATCCGGGCGAGACAATGCAGAACTCTACCACCTAGTAGTCACGATGGTAGTGACTCCCATAGCCAATCGGTCGCCTTTTACGACCTGCCTGGCAGAACGGCAGTTGGTCTATTCTTCAAAGGAGCCCGGAACCAACACGGGTCACAAGTGAGTTGTGTTTCGCAAGGTGAACGCCCTATAACGCGATAGTGTCTCATAGGGCAAAACACAGTGTAATAAAACTAATACACTCGACTAAAACGACTTATTCACACTTGTTTAGGCGATGAAAAAGAAAGCGGGGCGCGTGGTGGGAGGGGGGGGAGTCTCCCAAGCAAATAGAACTAAATGGATCGGCTTGACTAAATTATGCACTAATCTACTCGACTCAAATTTTGATGTTCAGATATCTTTAGATACTAAAGTACTTGCTACTTGACGAAAATATTAGCCTAGTCATAACTAAGCTTTTTTTAAGACTAGCCTGACTGACGGTAGCAAAACCTTAAGAGAACTCTCAGTGCATGCAAAATACTTTTCTTAATTGAATTGTAAAGGTTTGAGTTTTAATGAAGACGGCAAAAAGGTAGCAAATTTATCGCGAGGTCGCCGAGTTTCCTTGTTTTAATTAAAGCGCCATCTAACTATTTCGTTCTATTGTTTGTTTGAGAATTTTTCTTTTAAAAGTTAAGCGCTCGCCTCGTTGCTAAAGTTCATCGAGATGCTTACTAGTTAGAATTTTCAATAAAGTTTAAAAAGTTCGCGGAAATATTTTTATTGAAAATTTAATTATTTTTCTGCACTTACTTTTTTGAAAACGCTTAAAGAGCTTTTTAGTTTCAAAGTTAAACTTTACTGCGCTGAAAGTAATAGTTTTTCTCAATAAATTTTCTTTCCTCTAAAAGTATTTTTCAGATATTTATACAACGTCCCCTGTGAAAATTACACCATCTGCTATTCTGCCGTGTAGTTTATAAAATGTGAACGACTGACTAAGCATGTTTCTACCTTCGTGACCACTGCGTTGTAGAGTTCTGCATTGTCTCGCCTGGGTCTGGTAACACTGCCTTACCTATTCCTGCTGCAATAGTGTCAGTGTTTGTTACTGTCAAGTTACAGTTTGGAGGGTAAGAGAGACGGCAAACTCTTTGTGCAGCATATCAATCCCGAAACATGGATAGCAACGCACCGTTGGCATATTTCACGACTTTAGGCGATGGTTTCACTTTCGACTAGGAAAGCCATCAGCTTATTTGCTATTCAATTATTTAAGAAAAAAACAATGCGTGGACGTTTGTAGCACAAGTGCTTAATCGATTGTGTAACTTCTTAATAATTTCATTGACTTATTAATTCCAATTCAAAAACATTTTCGAGTTGCTTGATTAATATTCTTTGCATTGATATAAGGACATCAGGTTCCTCAAAGAAGAGCTGACCGTAGTTAAGGGTAGACTGCAGGCGTCAGAGTCTACCATCAATGATCTACGAATCGAATTATCGCATTTAAAAAGTGTTAATTCAATATGTAAGTCACCTGATGCAGCGTACGTCACCCGTCGCCGAGGCGCGCAAGCGGTCACGTTTAGCCCGGCAGCAATATCCGATGGAGCAACGAACACCGCCGCTGCCGCCCCCACCCGCCTTCCCCTCCCGGTTGCGCCGACGCCGAGTCCACAGGCGACTCAGCAAAACTTTGCGACTGTTGCTGGTCGCCCCGCACCTCCCCCGCAGGCGAATAAAAATGGGGACAATGACAGCCGCAAGGCTACGAAGAGTCGCAAGACTAAGGAGAGCCGGGAGGCCACAAAGAGTAAGGTGGAGTCGCGTCGACCTGGCAAGGATGAGAGCAGGAGGTGTGATGAGGAGGGCTTCACACTGGTGGAGAGAAGAAGAAAGAAGAAGCCCACCGTCCGCAACAATCGCGGCACCGCGCCATATGTACCCGAGCTGCGTCTGCGGAGCGAGGTCCCCGCAACGCCCTTGTACATATCTCGTCTGCACTGGTCCATGAATGTCGAGGACGTCGTGGACTACATCAGTAAGAAGACGTGTCTCCACTTGAGGGTCGAGCGTCTGCAGTCTCGCCACAAGGTCAACTTTAGTTCTTTTGTGGTGAGAGTACCGACGCATCTCCTGTCGACCTTTGAGGTGGGGGAATTCTGGCCGACTGGTGTGGTCTACCGAAGGTTTTGGGGGAGACTCCGAAATGAAGTGCGTGTTACGTCGCCGGCAATACGTGACAAAGTATAGTTTTTAAGTATATTATATTAATATATATGTTAGTCTATAAGGTATTTATAATATGGGCCATGTTGCCTGAATTAAATGATTATTATTATTATTATTATAAAAAAACCAAGATACACAATCAGTGTGTCAAAAACGTCCTCCAAAAATGAGTGCACAATTTTAAATTGTGCACTCATTTCAAATAGAATCGCGTCGGCCGCGTCACTGTCAATTTTATTTATTTTCATACATTGCTTTGTAAAAACAACTATAAGTTTTGCACTTAAGGTTGGATATGCAAAGACATATGTTTTTGCCATATCTATAACTACTTAAAAGAAATTAGCGACACTTTTGAGTGTCAGTTTTGTTCGGGACTGTGCATCTAGGGTTTTTTATATCAATGATTCTTTGACATATGACGGTGTCATGTATTCGAACAAGGAATACGCATGGTGTTATTCGAAATATATACAACACACTACACGCGTAAGTGGGAAGTATTACATTACTTTCGTATTTTTATTGCCAAATCCTCTATGAAGGAAAAGAAAGCTTACGATTTCTTAATTCATTATCATCCTCTCGTCAAGCCTCACGTTGGCCATTTTGCATTAAAACTTTCCCTCATTAAATCGCCATCAATCTTACATTATCGAATCCGTAGAATTGGCGCAGTGTAATTAATTTAAAGTGACAAACTAGAACGACAAAACTGAATACTAAGCACATCTAATCGTTGCGGCTAATAAATCAATTACGAATTGGACGTCTGAGTTGAATTCTGAAAGCTCCTAATTCACATTAATCCCACATTGATATTTACGTCGACTTACAGATGTCTGTTAAATATTGACTTCAGATATTATGTCATCTGAAATAATATTAGAGGAAGTCGTACCTAAAGTCACTGATGAATAAAACGCCTACTATTAGTATGATTACGCCGGATTACTACTGTAATAGGCAGAGTGAACCCAAAGTCTACAGACTTTCCGGTTCACTATGATTTAATGGTTTGTCGGTTGATGAGATAAGGTTTAATCCTCGTCGTTGCATTAACGATCTGTTAACGAGTATCGCCTATTTATCGAGCGATAACCAGAACCGACAGCTTTTTATGCTTACGGTACTGTGATAGGGATGTTACTGAGATTATGTTTTTTTAAGAAAAACCTCGAAAACCTTCAATATGGCACTTTCTCTTAACCCAGGCACCGAATGAATAAGTGAACATCTAAACCATAGAAATAAAAAATGAATTAGTTAGTGTCCAAAAAAGACTCGTACCAGAAAGCTGTAATTTAATCCGAATGACATGCTAGTTTACTTCAACAAAATAAAATCTTGAAAAACATTTTTAGGGTACCTCCTATACACGTAAGGTGAAGATGTTTATTATTTTTCTTGCGTACCTAAAGTGTTGGGTAACACTGGACAGGTATTTAAAAAATATTATGGGTCAGTGTATGTACCTTTGTTGTATAACCGATATGTACATCAGTTCGGTCCGATCTCGATTATACAACGACTAATCGATCTCGGTTATATGGGCCTAAACGCTGTAGATGCACAAAGACTGCTCTAAGGCCCTCTGTGTACTTCTTGACTCCCAACAAGTTTTTTAAATGTAGACCTCCGTCCCCAATGACACTTTCCTTTGAAGAAGCGATCTACAGCTATCCCCATTTGGGGTAGAACGACACACGTTTCAGCGCTCATTCACCAGTCAGCTACGCTTAGTCAGATTAGTCTTCAAACACTGACCCAGTTCCAGTTACTTTAGAAATAATAGTAAATACAAGTTTTTTCTTCAGAGAGTTATAGTAGTCAGAGCAATGAAACGGCTACCAACACGTCACACAGCCGTGTTACCGATAAGGTGCCTGAACAATCCGGGTAAACATTGACGTTAGCCCGAGTTGCGCCCCGACGCGAGTACATCCGTAATCCTGCAGACGATTACGTTTTATCCCGGCGGTAAGCGGATTGCCGATAGCCTCAGTATAATTAGGTGATCGGAGCTTAGTTAAAAAGGTTAATGGAAATTCTTGAATACAAAATTTGTAAGCTTTTTGATAATAGCCACAACAACAACATTTTTGTTTCCATTTTTATAAGGTACTTCTGAATATGAACGTTTCATATCGTTATATATTATTTTCGTTCTGTCAAGGAATAAAAGTAACGTCGAGTTAAATATTTAAATATATCCAAAGGTAATAACGAGAGTTACTGAATAAAAATGTTTATTTGAGCTGTAATGAAGAGGAGAAAGTAGCACGATAGATCACACAACAGTGTACAAATGATTAAATAGGTATTTTACACAAACACATTCACAAATCACATACATTACAGAATTAAATACAGTCAACTCAGTAGGGTGCCTTTCGAATCATCCAAAACACATGCTCAGATGATTTTTTTTTTTATATCATAACAAACAAGCAGATGGGTCTCTTGATGGAAAGAGAATACCATCATCTATAGACATCAAAGATGTTAAGGATACGTTACTATCTTGTAGCGAGGTCTAATGCCAAATGCATAAGTTTACCAGCTACCTTACTCTCCAAAATGGAACAAGACAGTGACAACCACTGTCGCTATTGCGGCAGAAATTAGTAGGGCGTTGGTACCAGAGTCTGGCATGACAATGCAAAACTCTAACACATAGTAGCCACGATGGTAGTGACTCGCATAGCCGATCGGTCGTCTCTTACGACCTGCCTAGCAAAACGGCAGTTGGCCGATTCTTTAAAGGAGCCCAAACCAACATTGGTGATGAACTTACACTTTTGCAAGGGTTATAATATAGAAAACGACTTAAAAGTTTGTAGGTACAACAAAAACACGCGTTATCTTAAAAGGCCCTCAACTCAGATAGTGATAACAGATTTCGTAAGATATAACCATTATATTTTCGTTCTAGAGCTGCGTTCTTCCTTATAGTCATTATTGTCTTTCAAAATATTTTAATTTTTGATCGTAAGACTTGTTTACTACAAGTCGATAACTCTTCTGATGTGAAGAGATAAGCGTCGTCTAGGACAGGGAACATGTCAAGAGGTGCGTTGCTATCTTGTGGCGAGATCGAATACCACTTGCATAAGTTTACAAACACGACAGTGACAGGCAATGGCGCCATTATCAGATGAGGGGGTAATACGAAACGCGGGCGAGACGTTACGAAACTCTATCACTTAGTATTTACGATGGTAGAGACAAAATTGGCCAATCGTTCGACTTTTATGAACTGCCTGGCAGAATGGCTAATGGTCTATTCTGTAAAGGATCCTGACTCCTGGACCAACAAAGGGTAAAACTTGTGCTGTACGGTTATGATTTAATAATTATTAACATATAAGTTTTAATCGAAAATTAAATTCGCGCAAGCAACACTAAAGTAAGGAATTCATATTAAATTACAATTTTCATATTAATTTACTTAATTACTTTATGAATGTGTCGTCCATTCCGGTCCCATTGAAATATGAACTCAATTATCATATTAATTGGGTTTGAAACTATTAATTGATAACTTTAAATTACAAAGTTATCATAATTCCACACATTAATTAATTGGATGTTCGCTTTATGTGTGTAATATTATTGAATGTTTGGACAAATTAAAGCCATCATTTATTTTTCATTACGAGGTTAAAGTTTCTATTACGTCTTGTTATTACAATTTGCGGTTTTACTATCGCTGCGTTCATTACTGTTACTTATGTATTTGATATGTAGTGATATCACAGACTGGAGAAGTAGATTTAATATATATGTATAATAATAATAATATGAAGCAAACACTTTGTACCCCTTTCCACGACAATAACGTGAACGAGATTGTGTGAAATATGGCACATATAAAGTTTACATGAAAAAGTGGAGAAAACTATAAACACATAAAAATCTTTATATGAAGCATGAAATTTGACTCATTTACAAATTACATTGCGGAGGAGCGCAGAAGCTAATATTTTTATATTATATATGCGTTACACGTACATGAAATTAATAAAAATAAACATTACGCAAACTACATTCATTTGACATATATGATAATATACACACAATATGTATACTATGATGTTTATGGATAAGTCTGTAGTCAAACTTAAGAGAGGTTTTTAGTTTTGTCTTTATTTAAATTATGACCAAAGGCCGATCGATAGTTAACACAAATTACACTACATTTCTTTGATTCATAAATGAAAGGTAAAATTAATTTAATCTGTTATTCTCCGCGAACTGTAACCTCCACGATGTCACCAAAAAGAAACACGTCGGTTTAATATATGGATAAAACCCATCAATGACCCGGCCAATACAAGGCTGCCGGTTAAAATGTGGCAGATGAACGAATTTGCTGTTCCCCGCGAAATATTTTATGTAACCTCCGCGATGCCAGCGAACAGAAAGACACCGGTTTAATAAATATGCCGCTGGACACAATTATCCACCCACATCCACTATACTTTTTTACCGGTGGGAGAGACTGTATGTGCCGTGCTCCCGGCTGCATGGGTACCATGGATTTCTCCCGTGAAACGGCCTTGCTGTCTTTCAGAGAGAAAGGCAATACAGACAGTGTAATTACTGGCACCGAGACATAACATCTTATGTCACAGGATAGACAACACATAAATGAGTTACCTGGGCTACCTCCAGGTAAACTAATTTATGTTCATTGGCGACGTTGACCACTTACCATCAGGTGGCACATCTGCCAGTTTGCCAATCCAACTAACATAAAAAAAATACTTTAACCCACATCGGTAGCAAGCACAAAAGCACACAATTATTTATTAAACCGGTGTCTTTCTTTTCGGTGGCATCGTGGAGGTTACATAAAACAGTTCGCGGAAAATTGCAAATTTAATTAATTTCATCTTTCACACTACCATTAATTTGACATACTTACATCATTATATATGCAGATGTATAATATTACGTTTATGGTTAGTCTGTTGTAAAAATTAAAAGATGTTTCAGTGTTTAGTCCATGGTTATACGGAGTCACACGTGGAGTCACACAATTTAAGCTGTAATTCGACCTGAGTGTGAACGCTACTATACTGAAAATCGTAAGAGTTTGTCTTTAAAAACTTATTAAAATGCTTCGTTCGTGTACAGTATTAATATAAATTTCATTAATTCTTGACCATTTTATTGGAGTAATGGTTAAATCATCATAATAATAAAACACATCAAATCTCATCAAACAAAGGTATCGTATTCGATTGCGTTTTGTCAATTAAGAAAAACCACAATATTTAAACTCTAAAACCCTCCCTCGCCTTCGGGAAAATGCCAGTAATGAATGAAATTCATTAAGTTTGACAAATACGGCGATTTTGATTACTTTACGTCTCGCTGAAAGAGAAGCTAGTGAGGCAGTAAGGCAAAATGAGCATTAAATTCTCTCTACTTATTTGCAATTCAACCGAGTTAATAATGTCTGTGTAAAACACCACCGTGCACATTCCCCGCACAGTCCCCGCAGTCGGCAATGAAAATATTGTTTAGAATAACAATTCTAAACAATATTTGGAACTGAATGATAAACTATTTTTTATACCATTAAATTAAGCATGTAGGGGTTACCTACGTTGTGATAGAGATGATAGTTGCTGATAGATGCTGATGCTGATAAGATACAAAATGATAGACCCAATGTAGCGGTTTTTCCCTACTAATGATATAACTGATATAAACTGATATCTGAAAGGCTGATAGGTGAGTGATCCTGCAGCTGATGATGTATGATATATGGGGGGGGGGGATATGATTTGTTTGACTGCTTATTGATCACTGATTTATTATGATAATTATGATAATATGATGACGAGAGTGGCTGATATGCTGACCGGTGCATGGTGTAGCTGGTAGGTTACGCTGACAGGGGGGACGTGGTGGTTGCAAGGCTACAATGAACCGACCATCTAGAACGAACGTGTCATTTCGAGGTCACGCTGCAGGAATGGGCGTGCTGTTGTACTGAACTGATCATGTAGACGTACGTGCTATTGGAAGGTCACGCTGACCTGAACAAAGCAGATGAGTCTTTTAATGAAAAAAAAAAAACAATACCAAGATGTTGCTATCCGTGTAGCGGGATTGCAATACCACTTGCATAAGTCTACTTTATTTACCCTCCAAACCGGAATATGGCTATAACAAGCATTAACATTGCGGTAGGATAAGGTAACGCAGTGGTAACATCACCGACCACACAGCCTATAGACGGCTAATGTTTGATTTTCCGTATTGAATGCATTCTGGCAACTAGCTGAGGTAAGACGAAGTGGGGTTGCAACGCCGTAATTGGCTAACTCAAGGCCACAGTGAAAGATAGTAATATACAGAGCATCTGATTGGTCGACACTGATTACCCAATCACTACTCATTGGCGCGTGAACATTTACATCGGAACTATAAGTCGGATGTGTTGACACAAGTCATTCGCCTATTATTAGGTGTCTATGGGCTGTGTGGTCGGTGGATGTAACATACACCCGTGCGAGACGTTGCGAAACTCTACCACCCAGTAGCCTCGGTGGTAGTGACAGGTACAGCCAATCGTTCCCCTTTTTATTCATTTATTTATTTATTTTCGTACATTGCTTGGAACATGATATAATATAAAGATGTTAATATTTATTTGTAGTACAACGTTCCGCCATTTCTCAATAGCATGCAAGACGGTTTTTAGTTAGATATAACAATAATAATTTCTACTTTACAATAAATAACCTTTGAGAAAAAAACTTAACACACACTTTAATTAATTAATATAACAAATTATTACTAACAACTGCCATTGACTAATAATTACTATTATTATTATTCTCTAAAATTATTTATATATTTCAGTCATTTATTTTTAACAAATAGTATTATTTGTTTTTTTAGTGTTATACATAAATTATTAAATTATTATGATAAACATCACATTACACACTGCATAACTTAAACATATATATATCTATCTTTAAAATTGTATTAAATTTAATGTTTAAAACAAATTATTTAATATGTTTATAAGTAATTTTAAACAATTTTCAATAAGCCAATTGCGTAATCTCTTTTTGAATAGTTTATTTTTTAACTCTCTTATACTTTTGGGAAAAGCATTATAAATTTTTATTGTCATTATATAACAATTTTTTTGGAATTATGAACTATGACACCTAGGAAATTTAATCTTGTTTGGATCTCTCGATATATATTTGTCAATTTTATTATCTTGTTCATATAATTCTGGATATTTTGTAACAAAACAGCTAGCTTCATAAATAAACCGCCGTTTTCCGCCGTGTTGGTCCCGGCCTCCTTTGTAGAATAAGCCAACTGCCGTTCTGCCAGGCAGGTCGTAAAAGGCGACCGATTGGCTATCGAGTCACTACCATCGTGGCTACTAGGTGGTAGAGTTCTGCATTGTCTCGCCCGGGTCTGGTACCACCGCTTTACCTATTCCTGCCGCAATAGCGTCAGTGCTTGTCGCTGTCGTGTTCCGGTTTGGAGGGTAAGGTAGCCGGTAAACTTATGCATGTGGCATTGGACCTCGCCACAGGATAGTAACGCACCATTAACAACTTTGGTGTCTATAGGCGATGATTGACTCTTTCCATCAGGAGACCCATCTGCTTGTTTTCTATCTTATGATATAAAAAAAAAATAAACCGTGATGTTAATGTTAATATTTTTAGTCTTTTAAATAATGGTCTACAAGAAGTCAAGGAGCTAACTCTACAAATCTGACGTATACATTTTTTTGCGTTAAAAATCCCTATTAACATGCGTTGAATTTTTTTTACGAATTTTCTGGCAGAATGACAGTTGGTCTTTGCTTTAAACCGGCCCCAAAAACTATGTTGAGGGCACTAAAAAAAATGCTTAATCTTGAATCATCTTCACATTTTTAACGTGTAATTTTGCTTTTGTTTTTGCTGTGAAAACATAGTGGGTGTGGGTAGGTAGCTGTGCCGCTGAGATCCTTTATTTTCAAGATTTTCAGTGAGTTTGTTCCATTTCGTACAATACTCTTCTGCCTAAAGTACATTCTGGTCACCTTTTACGTACAAAAAATTATTAAAATGATCAAATTGTTTAGAAGAACAAGAACTGCGATTATAAGAAAATTATAGCTATGTTTGAGTCAATATCATACAAGTCTTTCCCCACGATAATATATTTGTTTGTATTTGTGTCTAGGTATATGCTACTTATATTTTAGCGTTTTATAAATAACTAGCTGTTATTCGTGACTCCATTCGTGGGCCCTAAAATCATTACTAAAATTAGCCCATACCTGACCTGAATAATGTACCTTCCTAAAGGTGAAAGAATTTATAAAATAGTTCGAGTAGTAGTTGACTTATATTCTAACAAACAAACAAACAAACAAACAAAAAATTAAACGTTTCCGTTTTATAATATTAGTTTAGACTAGCTGTTACCCGTAATTTTATTCGCGTAACTCAAAATCATTACTTCCCTCACGAAGTCGGTAAAAATGTAGCCTTATATCACTCGTTATGTTAATATAGTTTTTAATGGTTAAAGAATTTTTTAGATCGGTTTGGTAGTTTTAGAGAAAAATCACTAATAAGGTAGTTAAATACCTCCCCCCCCTCCCTAATATGCCTACTAGTGTGCATCTTCAATGCACTACTAGCCGGCTGCGCGTTTCCAGACGAGTGGAAAGAAGCCACCGTCATAGGAATTCACAAACCGGGTAAACCCCGCAGTAAAGTCAGTAGTTACCGCCCCATTAGCCTAATAAATACGTTAGGTAAAATCTATGAAAAAATCATTCTCGCTCGCCTTAAGGCATTTGTTCACGAGAAAGGCCTCTTAATAAATGAGCAGTTCGGATTCCGAGCAGCTCACTCTTGCACTCATCAAGTGCACCGTCTCACCGAATATATCCTAAACGGGTTAAACGCAGCCCCGGGGCTGCAAATTCCCACAGGCGCCCTATTCTTCGACGTCGCAAAGGCTTTCGACAAAGTCTTGCACAATGGCTTAATATACAAGCTATACCAAATGGGCGTGCCCGACAGACTCGTACTCATCATACGAGAGTACCTCACCAACCGCCGATTCAAATTCCGCGTGGAGGGAGCCTTCTCCACCCACAGATCGATTACAGCAGGTGTCCCGCAGGGCTCCATACTGTCACCCGTATTATTCTCCCTGTACACGTGCGACGTACCACGCGAGCTGCACGTCAAACTCGCGTTGTTCGCCGACGACACCGCCCTCTATATGTCCAACTTTTCCGAAGTAACAATCACCAAGCGGCTGCAGGCTGCGGCCAACGCCCTTGGTGATTGGTTTAGAAAATGGCGTATCGAAATAAATCCCACAAAAAGTGCAGCCGTGTACTTTCGCCACGGTAAACACCCGCGACAACAAAGGCGCGGTCTGCGTTAGTTAGGCAACATTACCCTGTTCGGAAACGTCATCCCGTGGGAAAGGAAAGTCAAGTACCTCGGGGTAACGTTGGACAGCAAAATGTCATTCAAACCGCACATACAAAGAATGAAAGTTAAGGCTAAGTTCGTTGTAGGTCGATTATATCATCTTATCAATAAACGCAGTTAAATGTCACTTAGACACAAGGTGACACTTTACAAGTCGTGCGTACGCCCCATCCTTTCTTACGCTTGCGTAGCGTTTGCCCACCTCCCCCGTACGAACTTGCATCCGTTGCAAGTGGTACAAAATAAATTCCTGCGTATTGCCACGGGAGCACCGTAGTATATGCGCAACGTAGACCTCCATAACGATCTTGAATTGCCGAGCTTAGCAAAGCATTTCAAAGACATCTCTAAAAGATACTTCGATCGTGCCATCTCACATCCGAACCCACTGGTGGTAGCCGCGGCTGACTACATCCCAGACCCTAATCCCGATCCCAAACTACGTAGGCCCCGCCACGTTCTTACCGATCCCGATGACCCGATAACTCTGGCCAACGGTTTACACGAAAACACTACACACCTACATTCGCGACAACGTCGCCGCCGGCGGCGACGAGGATCCCTGTTTCGCCCTTCGGCGAACCGAGCCCAAGGGCAAGGTTCGGCGGACGGACAAAACAATGCCACTAGCCCTCTTATCGCAAATCACGACCCCACCCTAAGCCGAGGTTCGGTCTCACAGGAGACACCCTTAGGGCGGAGGGCGTACAGCCCTACACCTTTAAATTCTGGCTGAGCACTCTGCTCGCCCCCGCAACCGGTGAAGCTGTATCAGCCCATAAGGCTAACAGCAATTGAGACATTCCGAAAAAAAAATATCTCTTTATAAGTCTAGATGTTTTCCCATATTATATAGTCCTATAGAAACCACTACTCATATATTTGTCTTCCTGTAGAATTTATGAGCTATTGATGAATTGCTTCGATGACACTGTAGCTCTTAAACTAAGAATAAGAGGGAAAATAACCTAATAATGTGGTTACACACAAACTAGTATTGTTACGTTAGTACACAAGCTAGCTGCATCTTACATCTTTGATCGCACTAATTTCGAATGGGGGTAGATTCGGTATTAGTGCGATAAAAGATATCACAGGTAATATTTTTAAAATTAAAACAAACTCGATCAGTATTATCAGTACACACAAATTCAGTCCAATTGGTTGTATGTGCTGTGTGTTGATAGATTAACCGGTCAAGATCATGGATTAAACTGGATTTGCCTTTAACCATTCAGAAACAGAGTTATATTACTTACACCTTAGCTTATGTAGTACGATAAAATAGCACAACATTACTTGTTTCCAGTTTTTCGCGATATAATTTATATACTAGCGTTTGACACAAATAGTTACTCATATAGTCGAGCCCTTATAGCCCGTGTTAGTATTTGTGTGCTCTGTGGTCTAGACCTTATATTATGTACTAGCTGACCCACGTAGTTTCACCCACAAGTAAATTAACATGTCGTGAATGTATTAGAAATGTCATACAATATTTCTTATCCCTTATTTCATCTTTTTAGGGGATGAATCCCAAAAAATCATTTCTTATTTCTTGTGTACGTCGCAAGAACCACCCCTTTGAGAAATGTCAGCTTTTTTTAGTCCAAGGGTTTAAGCTTGGCGTCGATATGTAGCATCCCAAAAGATACGCAAAAGATGTTTAAACTCACGATCGCCTGTGCTCTTACTGGCTAACCCACCCTCTGAACATTGTTGAATGGCGTCGATATGTCAGTCAGTGAGACGGGACTTTTCTTTTTGTATATACAGTGTATATGAATATTGCGCTCAGTTTATAGTTTCTGACACTGTGACTAATATTTCAGGAAACACAATTACCACTTCTTATAATTAGCACTAAAAGTTTCTCTAAAATGTAATACAAGACACGCTTTAATGCTGACAAATGTCTGGTGGCTGGCAATTACGCGGCCACAGCGGATGCGATATTTTCCGCTGCAGCAATCTGTGTGACAAAAACCCACTTCCGGGCGAGATTATCCGGGCGCAGCCTCTCCTCTCTCATTTGTCACACGGGAGAAACGGGGAGATCAGATGACAAATAAACAAAGACACTCATATATATGAAAGACATTGTTTTAACCTCTTCACGTTAAAATTAAATGTGAAATATTTTTATTTGGTTCTGTTAACTTTGGTAATACATTAATTGGCGTATTTAGTGCTATACTAATATTGTACTCGTAGTATAACTAGCGAGCGACTGTGAACAAATTTCGATCATAGATTAAACAATAAAATCTCTTTTAACAATATACTTTAACTTTTTCTTCTAAAAATATATTTCAGTCCATACATGAGTATTCATATTTAGTTTTTTATTAATACGTTTGAGTATTCGAACGTATTAATATCATTAACTGACACCCACATCACTTTTTTTTTATAGATAAGGGGGTAAACGGACAGGAGGCTCACCTGATGGTAAGTGATCACCGCCGCCCATGGACAACCATACACTATCAGAAAATTTGCAGTTGCGTTGCCGATTTTTTAATAAAAAGTAGGCTCTTTTCTTGAAGGTCTCTAAGTCGTATCTGCTTGGAAAAACCCCTGAGGGCAATTGGTTCCACAGAGGAATAGTGCGGAACACTCCCCATGATAGATCCGATAGAAGATGCAGAGCGAAGCCACATAGTCCTGTTATTGACGAGTCGAGTCGCTCTACGTTGAATGCGGTCAAAAGGAAGGAGCGGTACTGAGGAGCGCCCGCCCACAAGTGAGAACAGTACTCCATATGAGGCCAGATTTGCGCCTTATAAAGTTGTAAGCGATGGGTCGGCGTGAAGTACTAACTGGCCCTGCTGAGGACACCAAGCTTTTTTGAGTCTAATTTGGCCTTTCCTTCCAAGTGACCACGGAACTGAACGTTGCTCAATATGTCAACTCCAAGAATTTCAAGACTGGCTGTGGCTGTTAGGAATGTATTTTCGAAGCGAGGAGATACGACAAAGGAAGATTTCTTAGTGGAAAACGCGCAAACTTGGGTTTTCTTGGGGTTAAAGCGGACTAAGTTTAGTCGACCCCACTTTGAGGCTGAGGAAAGTTGTTCTTCGATTTTCGACACAAGTTTGCTCCGGCACTCGACGTGTTGTTGAGAAACCCCGCTGCGGCCAGAGTACAAAACATCACCCGCACTTTCATCCGCATAGCAATGAATGTTGCTTGATTGCAACATGTCATTGATCTGCAGAAGAAACAAAAATTACGCATGTAAATGACAATGCAAATAACAAATAACATGCAAATAACTTGCTTACTCTGCGTAATTCGTGAAATTTGTCCAACGATTATTATTTATTTACATCCTTGAGTCTACAGAGATTCTACATAGGAATATCGCGTATACTCTATTACAGTATTCTCCGAAACTTCTGATTTAAGTAAAGAGCAAGTGAATATGTAATAAATAGATATTATGTTATTACATGTTCTCCAAGTTCTATGAAAATCTCATAGTTATTCGTAAGTGGTTTAAGACAAAAAACATCTCTAAAAAAGTCGAGGTTAAAAATTAGTTTTCTACAGCTACGCCTTATTTATACAGAAAACGTAATTGATGTTTCAAGTGAAGAAGGTTTTAAATGTATTTTAATATTGACCTATATTTTATAAGAGAAGGCAGCTTCTATATAATATATATATATATATATATATATATATATATATATATATATATATATATATATATATATATATATATATATATATATTCATATTATAAACTACATATGAAAATGTCTACTACATATTAAAAATGATATTACAGAGAATATATTTATAATCAGGTTTACGATATTACTATTGATGTTTGCTACATAATATAATGAACAAGACATCTTTATGTAGTTTATAAAAATAGACTAGCTGACTTCTAGCGAGAGAGCTCTTAAAAACGGGTGAAAGTTCAACGTATCACTACCGTTATGACTACTAGGTTAAATATATGGTGCTTGTGCCTGTTGTATCCCCGTTCAGAGGGTGGGTTAGCCAGTAAGAGCACAGGCGATCGTGAGTTTAAACATCTTTTGCGTGTCTTTTGGGATGCTACATACTAGATGAACTGGAATAATTTTCTGTTTATTAAAATAATTTAATAAAACATATCATTAGGAATAATCATACAAAAATATTGAGACTATAATTTGATTGACTTCTATCAACATAGTTAGGTGTTTACACAAAACTTTAATTTCATTTATATTAAAATACCAATAATTTTATATCAATAAATTTATTTATAACGTAATTTTCATTATATGTATCAAATAAAAATTTCCTGTTTTTGTACTAAAGAATAGTTTAAAGCTAATTACTTTTTTGTTTTTTGTAAGTATCTACAAAGTGTCTTGGCAAAATCACAGCTTAGATTCTGTCAATCTAACTTAGACTTCTGAGATTAGTTGTACTGAAGACACTCAATGAACTGAATCCTAAACTGACTAGAAAACTGCTTAAACTACCAAGGGCAGAATTAAGAATATATTTGGTTTAATAACGGGACATTGCCTAATGAATAAACACATGCACACCATGGGGCTAACTGATAGTCCCGTATGTAGGGCGTGCCTAAACCATGAAGAAACTCTACACCACGTGCTGTTTGAGTGCGAGGAATTTAAGTACCTAAGGGCACAGTTCTTCAAATAAGGCGGCACATATATAGGGTGCTGTTTGAGCATCCCTTTAAGGTGCTGATTCTTTGAAATGAGCTGGGTTGGCAGGAACAGCCTAAATTCCTTTACGCACAATGGCCCGTAGTGTGGCCAAGTGTGGTTTGACCCGCTTTGATAGATAGATAAATCCTCAACACAGACCTATAAAAGAAGGAACTAAATGTTTTCCATCTTTATTTAGCTATTATTCTTCAAGCTTACAAAATGTTTTTAAAAGGCCATAAAATTAAAAAGTTAGTAACGAATCATAAGGAATATATCAAATTTAAAGGTGATGATACTAAAGCAAACGATGTGTGGGGTCACGCCCGTGTTGTTTAGGTAAGTAGCTTAATATCCTTCCGCCGCGGATAGCAACCCGGCGTTTATAGCTTTGATGTTAATTTCTGTTTGTATTCACAGCAAGGAGAAAATAAAAGCAAGAAATTAAAATTGTTCTGTACATAGTACATACTTGTGTATACTTGATATTATTTGCTCACTTAGGTACATTTGATTTTCTCTCTCTTTCTCTTCAGTTAGAAAATACTAACGATTCTGATTTTTCCCGTTTCAGTTTGTGTTTACAATAAAGAGTAATATAAAAAACTAGCTGACCCGTGCGAAGATTTTGCACGACACCATCTAGCGTTTTCCAAGTATAAAACTCTATTAAGATGTTTGATGTATCACCCACAGATGGCGCTCCGGTCGATTGTTATAAAAATTATATTTAATTATTTTTTTTATTAACAAATTTTTTTTTTCGAATTGTTTTTACATTTTTCGCCCAAAGTAGAAAATATTTCTTTTTTTTAAGCTTTAACTGGGTATTTTTTGGTGAAGTAGTTAAACAGATCGAGCCACGCCAGGAAAAATACCGTTTTAAAACTAATGTATATGATGATGATACTATCACATCCATATAATTTTTCATTTATTTCATAGACTAACCCAACAAATATATTTTTTTGGAAAGTGGTAACTATCGCCTACAGACACCAAAGACGTTAATGTTGGTATCTATGCGGTGGGGTTGGAATGCCACTTGTGTAAGTTTATCAGCAATCTTAGCCTCCAAACCGAAATGTGACAGTTTCCCCCGCGTTGGACCAGGCCCGCTTAGAAGAATAGACCAACTATCATTCTACCAGGTAGTTCATAAATAGCGTCTGATTGGCTATACGAGTCACTACCATCGTGACATAAAGCTCCGCAACGTCTCGCCCAGGTATTTGGTACCACCGCCTTGTCTATTCCTGCCACAATTTCGTCAACGGTTATCTTTGTCATATTCCCGTTTGGAAAGTTAAGTAGCCACAGGTACAGTAATACGTGTGGCAATGCCATCTCAGTGCACAAATAGCAACGCAATTTTAACATATTTGGTGTCTATAGGCGAAGGTTATCTCTTTCCACAAGAGCTCTCCTGCTCTCATCTGCTTTTTCGCTATCTTATAATGTAAATATGAACAATGGAAAACCCCGGCACTACTGTAGCACGGATAGTTAAGGCAGTGGTACCAAACGGTTGACATATTGCAGATTTCTATCATCAGTATCCGATGATAGGTAAAGGTACTAAATGATAGGTAAAGGTACAAAAACCCATGATGGCCCTACGGTATTAAGTCCCACGATGTGACAGGTGGCCAACCTATCGAAATATTATTTAAAAAACTGAATTTCGCTCAAGTTCTGCGCGTACCTAAAAATCGGGGCATCTACTTCACAAAAATAAATACATATTTTTATTATAAAACTAGCTCCAGCGTGCAGCCCGCTGCATTAGAAAAGTTTTTGACGAATCCCGCGAGATCACCTGAGTTTTGCTGATAGCATTAATGCTATTCCAGGCCATCATCTACCTGTGTGTCAAACTTCATTCATATCCGCTCAATAGTTTTTGCATGATTGAGTAACAAACATCCATCCATCCATCCCAACATCCAAACTTTCTCATTTATAATAACATAGTAAAGCAAAACGCAACGGAAAATCACATAATTTAATCAATCTGTGGTGATCTCGACGTGATAATGCGGTGGTACCACTGTGGCGAAGTGTGAAGAATGTGATACATTGTTAAGTAAGATTAATAAGTCACACTTTACTTAATCTTGATGTCCTTGGTATAATACATTGACGTAAGCTGGCGGAATATGTAGAAATGGTTATCATCACAATACTATTGGCAGAGGATGTCCTGGAATCATCTAGTGTTGAAAAGCAAATAAAAGAAAATTAAAAATAAGAGACAGCTAATACAAAATAACGTGAAAAGTACCTAGATGAGCTAGCAGTAGGCATCGCGGAGGCGAACAATGGTCACGAGCAAAATGAAACATTCCCACAACGGGTCGTTGGTAATTACTTTCTGCGACTGAACGCCAACCGGCGGATTAGTTCACGAGCTTTCATTAATGTCACCGACTTCATAAGCAGCTAACTGTTTAACTCTTTGGGAATTGGAATTAAAAATTTACAGTTCAATTTTGGCGAAACTAAAGTTGGAATTGCTGGAAATGGTTCTCTCTTGCACTATTTGAATATGTATTGAAGGAACGAGGGAATTCTCTATGCAGTGCCGTTTTAAATTTAACTAACATTTTTAGAGTTACAGTTTAGCATTAAAATTGTACTACTCCTAGGTTCAAAGTTTATTGAAGTCTTAAAGCAAACCTCAATTTTTGCTAATTTGTTTTTAATTGTTGTTACTTTATAAGTACCAGTTGATTAGTTTTAGTAGAAAATTTTAGCGCTCTGATGTTCTATAATGCATTTTATAAAAAAAAATCTGTCCGACCATCAAAGGTATTGCTTGGTAGCCTAATACATAATTATAATATTGTATGACAGGAAATACTCACCAATTAACATAATTACCATTTTGAGATAAAGACACGTCAATAAATTTTTTCCTGACCATGTTTTAGAAAGAAATGTAGTAAATAAGTTTTTTTCTTGATGTCTCATTTGAGAATTTATTCAGGGGCTTGGTAAATTTCTCCATTTTTACATAGATTTTAAATTGAAAATATCGTGTTAGTAACTCAAAATCAGTCGAAACTGTGCTTATGAGTTTTAACTGTAAACCAAGTAATATCAATTATTGTGTTATTATAATAAGGATAGAGATATATATTTTTCCCGATCGAAATAATTTATCTTAAATTATATTTTAAGTATTACCAGAGAAACCAAATATGTCGGCCAATATGTCGGTAATCGACGTACATGAGCGTAACTATGAGATCAAGCAGGTGACAGACACTGATTCAACGTGGTGCTATCCTGTTTAAAATATACTTTAAATTTTAGGGAAATTAAAAAGGAAATATGAGCATTTTAAGATACAATAATACTATTATTTTTATAAATTTTGTCATTAACTATTTTCTTTGATAATGTTATCGACCTACCTATATATGCACCTTTCAGGTTGAGGGGGGGGGGGGTGACTAAAAACACTCTTTAAACTTACTAAAGCAACCTTTATCACATTGCATTGGTATAATTGCGTCATAAACTTGATGTTTGTTTGTTTGTAATAATTTAAACGCAGTATCATTGCAATAACCAACTACAAATCCCCTGTAGCTTTGGAATCCTGAATCTGATGTTTACCAAATCTATACGTTAAACAAAGTGGGAGTTTCTCCAAGCAAAATAAAATTCCAAATCCGTTTTCAAATCTTATCCTCACTATCTCGTTGTCTGGAAATCTACAACTGTGCGATCTTCTAAGGAACTAAACCAACAGGATGTTTTCTCAAACAGATGCGGCTTAGGGACTTTCAAGCAAAGATCTTGCTCATTCTTAAAAGAAAGGCACCGCAGCTGCAAGACCTTTAGATTTGCGGCTGTCTCGGCGGAGATGATCAATTACCATCAGGTGATTCTCCTATTCGTACCTCTTCTATAAAAAAATATTAAATCTAGTCTCTTCTTCAAAGGTGGCCCGGACCAATATGAAGTCTTGACATGGGGTCTCAAATTTCATCAAAATCGGTTCAGTGGCTTAGCCATGAAAGCGAAACAGATAAACAGACAAATTTTCGTGTTTATAATATTAGTATAGACACGGAATTAAATATTGAGCATGATATGAAGCATAGAATATGTAAATTCTGTATTTTTAACAAATGTAGATGTTAGTCCACCTTTTTAGGGATCTAAAGTCGACTAGAAACCCTTATAGTTCCACCATTTTCTATGTCTATCTATCCACAACCTAGCTCAGAAATTATTCCTACTAGAAAGTAGCAATTTGGTTTGAATGATCTTATTAGTCACGCTTACAAAGTCAGTGCTTGTCACTGTCGTGTTCCGGTTTGGAGGGTAAGGTAGCCGGTAAACTTATGCATGTGGCGTTAGATCTCGCCACAAGTTAGCAACGCACCATTACCATCTTTGGTGTCTATAGGCGATGGTTAACTCTTTCCATCAGGAGACCCATCTGCTTGTTTGTTATCTTATGATAATACATAAAAAAGGAAAACTGTCCCGCCAAATAGGCTTCACAAGTTTACGAATAATATTCGGCCAACTTATAACATGAAATTGGAGAAGTTTTTACAGGCGGTAAACCTGTAGTACGGCTATATATTTTATATCATAAGATAGCAAACAAGCAGATGGATCTCCTGATGGAAAGAGTCAACCATCGCCTATAAACACCAAAGGTGTTAATGGTGCGTTGCTATCTTGTGGCGAGGTCTAATGCCACACGCATAAGTTTACCGGCTACCTTACCCTCCAAACCGGAACACGACAGCGACAAGCACTGACGCTATTGCGGCAGGAATAGGTAAGGCGGTGGTACCAGACCCGGGCGAGACAATGCAGAACTCTACCACCTAGTAGCCACGATGTTAGTGACTTGCATAGCCAATCGGTCGCCTTTTACGAACTGCCTGGTAGAACGGCAGTTGGTCTATTCTTCAAAGGAGCCCGGAAACAACACTGGGAAATCCGTCATTAGCCGTTAAATAGATCAAAATTTCATAATATGATACAAAAAAAGCTCTCTTCTTAGTCCACATTATCATGATGGGCATCTAGGGAACCAAATACGCAAGTCGCCTGATATTTTGCGTTAGTTAATGAATATCACAAATGGCAATATAACAAATCATGATTCTTAAGAAACGTTCGAATTGTTTCAGATGCTGAGCTTTTTCATTTATCATCAGATTTGATATCTTATCTACTATCTATCTAGTTATACACACAGATTACAACATACTACATCAAATAAATTTAACCATCTTAAGCCTTAAACTTTAGAATTGACGTTATAAATCAATGCCTTAGACCATATTTTTAGCAGAAACGAATGAGTAACATGTAACTTGACAAGGGCAACTTGCTCTTGGCGTATGTACTCTCAGTAATAAGTAGCAGAATGTCTAATAATCCCTTTTAATTAAGTAACAAGATCGCCCATAAAGGGATACCATCACGCCTTTATGCGTAACTCCCCTATCTATTACTTTTGTTCACCTTTGGCGCGGGCACATCACACTACAACGTGACGGGAATCTGCGAGCGAGCGAGGGCCTGCAGAAATCATAAAGAATTAGGGCCCATTCCCACGAGCATTGAGTTCTGCGTATTACCAAATTATAGTACAAGAGGCTATCTTTCGATCGGAAATCCCTTTTTATTTCATTGATACATACATATTAATACTAATCCATACTCCGTCGGATTATTTATTAACTATTGGTACATTGGCTCGTGTACTATTCAATATGTGGCTACATAATGAGTTACCGATAAGATGTTATCGATTGTGTTATGAGAGTTTTAGTCGATTTTACATCCATATTAATATTATGAATGCGAAAGTAACTCTGCCTGTCTCTTCCTTTCGCCTAAACATCTGAACCGAATTATAAGATATATAAATAATAAAATTTAGTACAAAGATAGTTTGAGACCCGAGAAAGGATATAGAATCATTTTTCTTGTATATTGTTTGTTGTTTCTATTATATAGCCCGGGACCAACACGGGGAAAAAATCTCGTTAATTATTAATAATCTACGTTATACCTTTTAACAATTACCTTGTTAAAAAACTATTACCTTGTTAACAACTGTGGAGTACCACAGGGCAGTGTTTTAGGCCCGTTGCTATTTTTAATTTATATTAATGATCTTCCTGATAGTATAAAACCTGATTTCTTTTTATTTGCTGATGATACTACCTTACTTATTAAATGTAAAAATAAAAATGACTTGGTAAATGAAACAACTGAAACCTTACTATATGTTTTAGACTAGTTAATTAATGATCATATAAAAGTTAATGTAATTAAAACCAAATTATTGAATTTGAGAACTAAGTACCACAGTAATATAACTGAAAGTACAAATATGTTTTTAAATAAAATAAATATATAATATAATAAATAAAATAAATATAGGTGATGTAGTTATAGAAGCTTTTTAAGAATAGTTATTGACAAATATTTTAATTGGAAAGCACACACAGTGAATCTCTATGTAATAAGATTGATAGATTTTCTATGTTTTGAGAAGGCTAAAATAAGTAGGAAACATAAAAGCCGCCCTATTAGCTTACCATGGACATGTCTCTTCTAATTTACAATATGGAATTCCTATTTGGGGAAAATCTGTTGAATTAGTATAAATTTTTAGAGTCCAAAAGAAATTTATTTGAGCAATATGTGGTGTTAATCCGTTACATTCCTGTAAACTACTTTTCAACTCTTTTAAGGTACTTCCCTTACCATGTTTGTATATTTTAGAGGTATGCGTATTTGTAAAAAAAACACTAAAAGTTACCTAGAACAATTGCTGAAGCCACTGGTAACTCATATTTTAGAAATAATAAGAAATTATACGTGCCTAACCAAAAATAAAATATTTTTACAAAAAATGTATATTGTAATTCTATTATTATATATTCCCGATAGTCTTATATCACTGCCTATAAATAAATTTCGTAAAAACTTGTTTGATTTGCTGTTAGATAAAACTTATTATAATATTAAAGAATTTTTAGCTGATAAAATTAAATGTTAATGGATATAACATATTATATTATATAGTTTGTTAAATTAGTCTTAAAAAAATTCAATGTAGTAAAATTTTGTCAGTGGTGAAAATTTTGTAAATTACAAAATATTTAATTACACAAAAAATTAAAGTTGTAATTATGAAAATAACTTATGTAATATGAATTCATTCTTGTACATTAGTAATAAGTACATAAAATAAAGAAAAAAAAAAGACCAGCCCGCTGAGTTTCTTCCGCCGGATCTTCTCAGTGTGTGGCCGCGTTTCGATCCGGTAGTACTTAATTCTAAAAAAATGATACTTTGTTTTAAATATAATAATAATTAATAATGAAAATTAATGATATTTTTTTCAATTTGCACACCATATAATGGTAGAATATGTTGGTAACTAAATTAATTTTTAACAAATTGTAACACCCATATTCTTGCAAATAAATATTTTCTTTCTTTCTTTTTATATTTTCTATAAAGCCTAAAAATTCATTAAAACGAATTGCTCGATTCAGCATTCAAATTTAGGTCTTCATGTGTCTATATCGAAGGTGGGAGATAATAAAATGACTAAAACTCATATGTGTAGTACATAACTATTTGAATGTATTTTTTTCTAACTAGTACTTGCTAATGCAAATCTACTAAAACTTAGTAGATTTGCATTAGCAACAATAATTAGAAATTTCGGGCACTTTGAGTTAAACTGAAGTGTAGTTTAGTTGGCAAGAAGATTGTGTGCACTGAAAACGAAGTTCGAATCCAGTTAGTATCAAAAGTATTCGTTGATGGTTTTTATCTCAAGTCTTGGGATAATAAATATGTAAAAGAATAATTGAAATATAAATAAAACAAAATTTAATTAATGTAAATATATGTTCCGTTTTTAAAAACCTATTGGTTAAATAGTATGTTAAACTAATAGGTTTTCACAAATAAAACCACCGGGTATTGCAGCATTACTGCATTTTTATACTATAATAGTCGCTGGCCACAGGTTCAAATTTAAGCTAGCACAAAAAATTATTTATTTGTTAAACAAGTATAAAATCCATCGGACTAAGAGAATTGGTATACGTATAAATATCAATTTCCTTCCTAATAATTTCAAACAAACGATCTTCTAAAGGTTTTCAAATGCATTTATATTTTCTATTTGTTTTTTAATTTATAGAAAAATGTTATTCCAACTAGTAATTGGTACCTACGTGACAAACACTACTCTAGGTAATAAATATGTCATTGCTATTCCGCCACATGGACAGTAATAAATAAATAAATCTCTGGACAATTTCACACGAATAGATCTAACCCTGAAGTAAACTAATTATTTGCTTGTGCTATGGGTGTTAGTCAACGATATTAGTACATAGAAGTACATATACATATAAATTTTCAATTATATTTAATAAACACCCAACCCAGAAATACAAACATCTATGCTCATCACATAAATGCCTGCCCCTCTCGGGAATCGAACCCGAGCCACATTGATTGTGTAGTCAGGGTCGTTAACCTCTTGACCAACGGGGTGGTAAGTAATAGATCAATTATTATATTTAGCATCAATAGATGATGGTTGTCCCTGTCCATCGGGAGAGCCGTCTGCTCGCTTACTATCATATGATGTAAAACAAAATTAATAAAATACCAACAAAGGCAGTGCCTAGTAAAATTGCAACCACATATTAGTATTACCTTACAGTGAAAGATTGTAAGCGTTTTCATATAAAATATTGCGTCTCGATCAACGCTGACATGAGCGCAGACCCTGCGGGCTGTCAGCTTTTATTAAAATTCTTAGCAGCAGTCGGGCTGTGCCTCATTGTTCAGATTCAAAGCGCTGTTTTTGCTTTTGTCCTAAGGCGATAATTTTTATTATTACTGTGATTACGGTTTTATATATACGACGTATTAAATATATCAAACAAGAGGTGCTTAAAATGATGAAATACAGATTTGAAAAAGTAAAAATATTTTTTTAGAGTATAGTGACTAAAAGGTAAATTAAATAAATTTGCTATTTATTCTCCCCGAACTATTCTGTCTGAATAAAAAGTGCATCTGGGGTATTCTTTGTTGTCTGGACCATCGGTGAGTTTTATCCGTTTATTAAACTGGTGTCTTTCTTTTCGGTGACATCGCCGAGTTCAAATAGAATAGTTCGCGGAGCACAGCAAATTTAATTAAATTCATTTTTCAATTATAGATTTCCGCAAAGTAACGCCTGACTCAATAGTGATGTCAAAATATTCATTTTTTCTCTATAGCAAAAAAGACACCCTTTGTCGTATCACCAAAGTCGTATCACCAACACGCAAAGCTGTGTCTTCTTGGGGTTAAAAGTGATCAGGTTTTGACGACCCCATTCAGAGACATCGGTAAGTCGATTCTTGAATTCATACACAAACTTGTTTCGGTACTCTTCGATGTGTTCCCGAGAAATACCGCTTCAGCCGGAGTATGTAGCATCACCAGTACTAACATCCGAATAGCAATGTATGTTGCGAATTCGCATCATGTCATTGATATGCAGAAGAAACAGTGTCGGTGATAGCACGTAGCCTTGGGGAACACCAGCATTTACAGGTTTAAGGTCGGAGCACACACCGTCGACAACGACCTTGATGCTCTGGTCAGCCAAAAAACTGGTGATCCACTTGCATAATTTCTCAGGAAGCCCATAGGAAGGCAGCTTCGTGAGAAGCGCTTTGTGCCATACCTGTTCAAAGGTCTTTGCTATGTCCAAACTAACTGCCAACGCCTTCCCCCTTGGACTCTGCTTCCGCCCACCGATGAGTTAGGTATACTAGAAGGTCACCAGCTGAACGGCCGCAATGGAAACCGTACTGACGGTCGCTAATCAGCTGTTGCTCTTCTAAGCACTTGAGGAGCTGAGAGTTGATGATTGTCTCCATAATTTTGGAGAACAAGGAGATTATGGCTATGGGCCGATAGTTAGACGGATTAGAGCGGTCTCCTTTTTCAGGGATGGGATGCACCAAAGCTGTCTTTCATAAATTCGGTAACACGCCGAGTGAGTAGGAGAGCCGGAATAAGCGTGTTAATACTGGCGCCAGCTCTGGAGCACACACCTTTCGCACAAATGGAGGGATGCTATCCGGCCCGCCCGACTTGTGAATGTCCTAGGAAAGTAGTGCTTTACGCACAGATGACTGCCGAAATTATGATTCTGGCATGAAACTATCACACTGCGGGATGGTAGGCAGTGCGTTCCATTGGTCACCCAGAGTCGAGTTGGTGGCAAAAAAGGAGCCCAGAAGATTGGCCTTCTCCTTTGCGGTATGGGCCAAAGAGTCATAGTCTCCGTGCAAAGATGGAAGAGAGGGCTGTGAGAAATTCTTAGGGAATTTCTTGACAGACAGCCTTGGCAAGAGACCAGAACGCACGGGTTTCTAAAGGAAGGCAAACTAATTTCTCGCCAATTCTGCCTATGTGTTCAGATTTTGCCTTAGCGATAGCTCTTTTGAAGTACCTCGAGGCGGAATTGTACTCTTTACATAATGCGCTAGTTTTTTCACCGCAAGATGCGGACGCTGCAGCCCAGGCTCGGTAGCACTCCTGCTTTAGGCGTAAAGCCGTTTTACAGGAGCGACCAAACCAAGGCTGAGACTTCCCACCCATTGGCACCGCAGAAAACGGAATGAAAAGTTCCATGCCCTGCAACACCACATCGGCAATAGAGTCAGCGACGACACTCGGATCATCCAGCGAGAAGCACAACCACCTCCATGGGTAGGACGCAAAAAAAGACCGCATCCCGTCCCAATCTGCTGACCTATAGTGCCAAACGCAACGACAGCCTGCTAAAGGAGGCCATGATAGGCACAAAACCGGCACTTTACTCCGGATCAGGCAATGGTTTGACGTACCAAGTGGGACGTCCACAGATACCTAATAATGGTCCGGATAAGAGATCAACAGAAGGTCCAACAGTGAAGGCGTATGGTCATCCACATCGGGAACTCAGTTACCAGTTGTGTAAGACCATACGCCAAGACAAAATCGTGAACAGACCTCCCCGCATGATCGGTGGAGCGTGAAAAAAGCTGTTCGGCGTGGTGGGCATTAAAATCGATCAAGATCACGATCTCTGCGGAGGGGTCTGCTCTAAGATGGAATCTACAGCCGTTTGTAAATGCTAAACGAGTCGGTCAACTTCATAGCCGGTTCCGCTATGGGACCTGTATAGGCACGCGTAGTAGTAGTAGTAGTAACAGATATCTCCTCTGACGTATGCGCACACACCGGCCCGCGGTACAAAGGAATGTTCCAGTTTGTACCCCGGGTAGGAGAGGTAGGAAGTATCAGTCGGAGAAGATATCTGTGTCTCGTTCAAGAAGAGCAAAGCTGGCTTCGTCGTCTCGAGATGGTAGTAGACGGCGTTCAAGTTGCTAATATTACAGAAATCCACAGTAAGCGTGGTAGTGGTGCCATGGGTTTCTTGCTTTGTCTGGCCCGGGCAGGATTGTTTATGAGCACAATTTTGTTGTGTTAATGTTGTGTTAAGATAACACTGTTACAAATAAGGATTTCGAAGTAAGGAAATTGTATTTTTCAAATAAACAATAGTTTAAGTATTTGCTTTCTAAAAATATTGGTATCTATTTAACTCACGGCAGATTTTGACAAAATTGTCATGCTTCGGCGGTAGATGGTGGATTGGTGCTGATTGCAAAGTGATTGCCGTAAGCATGGTACACATGACAGCACTGTCGTCGACTGCGGTTTATTTCAATTGATTTGAATAAAGTTTTTCTGCAGAATGGAGGAAGGAAGGGGAGCTGAACCAAAGTTGACTAACACTTCAAATATCATTTAGAGCTATCAAAGTGTTAAAAAAGGACAGATACGTGTTGGATGGTACAAATTCTAGGCGTGTGGCGGACTTCGTAAGATCCCTCAAATGAACAGTTTTGTTGACTTTGATCGCGACAGTGATGTATACTATGACTGTAATGAACCTATGGAATCTAGCGTTTGAAGTTTGTGATTGTGATAGACGGCTATTGTCGAGCAGAACTATGTAAATTGGTTTGTGTTTTGTAAATTGATGTGTGAATGACCAGGTGGTGGTTGCTAGTTGTTGGTGGTTTATCCTGTATAGGTGTATATCCTGATGGAGGATGTGAGTTGGTGACCGGATGGAGGTTGAGAGTGTTTGGACGGATAGAACTTACTGATGTGTGGAAGCATTGGTTGTGAAAGTGATCGTGAAATCACTGTTTTATTAAACAATCCCCGAAAAATAGATCTGAATGATAACATCCTCTTTTTAAAGGAAAATTTCTTTGTCAAGATAAATATTTCTTTAACGAAGATATTTTTTCCAACTTTGATATTTAATTGAGATTATATTCAGAAAAGTATAATTCTATCTACTTTATGTTTAAGAAAATTGACACTTAAACATAAAGTATCAGGCTCTTAAGTGATCTAAACAAACAAGAAAAGAAAAATATAATTACTCATATTAATATTAGTCAAACTTATTATACCTTCGCCGTGTTGGTCCCGGCTTCGCCGTGTTGGTCCCGGCCTCCTTTGTAGAATAGGCCAACTGCCGTTCTGCCAGGCAGGTCGTAAAAGGCGACCGATTGGCTATCGAGTCACTACCATCGTGGCTACTAGGTGGTAGAGTTCTGCATTGTCTCGCCCGGGTCTGGTACCACCGCCTTACCTATTCCTGCCGCAATAACGTCAGTGCTTGTCGCTGTCGTGTTTCGGTTTGGAGGGTAAGGTAGCCGGTAAACTTATGCATGTGGCATTAGACCTCGCCACAAGATAGCAACGCACCATTAACATCTTTGGTGTCTATAGGCGATGGTTGACTCTTTCCATCAGGAGACCCATCTGCTTGTTTGCTATCTTATGACATAAAAAAAAAAAAAACCTTACGGACTTGTAAGACATTTTGGTATTTTGAAATAAACTCGACTTTTGTATCGTTTTTTTTTATACCAAGGTAGCACAGAAGCAAATGAATCTCCAGATGGAAAGAGACACCATCGCCTATCGACACCAAGGAGCGAGATGGCAATGCCACATGCACAAGTCTGTCAGCTGTTACCCTCTAAACCGGAATAGCGTCAATGACAAGCATTGACGCTATTGCAGCAGGAATAGGTAAGGCGGTGGTACCAAATACCCAGGCGAGTCGTTGTAGAATTCTACTACCTGGTAAAATCTTTACATTTCATTTACTTTAACATTGTTGAATTTGCTTAATAATACTAATTAGTCATTAAGACACAAACATAGAAATTTACTTGAAGTTTTTATGCATAAGCTTACTTAAGCTTCTCCTGCCAACTTCACAAATTGTTTTGTGGGTCAATATAAATTTACTACTGTGGGTCAATATACTAAGAAGAGAACGAAAGCGTAGCTAAATAACATTTTGAGGTAGAGTTAATACAAATTATATTTTCCATTTCCCGGCCCTTCGCTTTTTATTCGCGAGGTCACGGCCATACCCCGTAAATATTAAATTATTTAACTGCCATTGTTTACTTAGATTTTTGTTCGTAAAAGAAATCATTCCATTTCATTTTCGTATTCATGTAGCGTAGTTAAATACGAGCTACGAAATAAAAACTGAGCGATCCGACATTTTATGGCTCCATCGAGGATAACAATCGGCAGAGTAATTGTTTATACTTAATGAATATACTTTCAAAAAGTTGTGTTAGATTTTCATCATAAAACTTTTACAAGGCAATGCAAGAATTTGTAATAAGGCGGATAGAATTCGTAAAATTGTATATTTTCTTCATACATACATACATACATATATTCACGCCAGATCCCTTACGGGGTAGGCAGAGAGAACCGAGTGCCATATATCACTCTTTTCATGCACACAAGTCGCTTGCGAAGACTATTGACACCACCTTCGGACAGCACTCGATCAATCTAATCATGGTATGTCAGTTTTGGTCTTCCCCGGAACCTACATCCTTCCACATTCGCATTGTATATCTGTTTTGTTAACCTTTCATCTTTCTTCATGTACGAACCAAGGGAGCATGCCCTTTCTCATCTTTACACCGACACTTTCTTTCAAAACTAACCTCTCTCTCACTTCCATATTACGAACATGGTCCGCGAGTGTTACACCACATATTTTTCTTAGCAATCTCATCTCGGCCGCGTTGATTCTACTTTCGTGTCCTTTCTGACATATCCATCTCTCACTTCCATACAATAGCGTTAAGATAAGCACATTGCATTGCATGCATTATGCAGGGCTAGACGTCCACCCGCATACATGCTTTGCAATCCCTGTACATAGATTGCAAAGCACCCAGCAGGTGCCCAACTATTCCATAGCTGGGCGAAATCTTCCAAAGTTACTTTTGCACAACTCTATCAAACGTTTTCTCTTCACAAATCCTAAATACTTATTTAAACTATGTTTACGACTTAGTGGCCATCTGTCTGACTTAACTGAGTATAACACAAATAATTAGTGGCTCCATTCACATGCCTGATGCCTGAGAGAAGAGGAGTGAAAGTAAGCGTTGCCATACGTTAACCAGTGTTTTTTTTTTTTTATAGAAAAAAGGGGCAAACGAGCAGGAGGCTCACCTGATCGTAAGTGATTACCGCCGCCCATGGACAGCCACATCACCAGAGGTCTTGCAGCTGCGTTGCCGACTTTTTAAGAAGGAGTATGCTCTTTTCTTGAAGGTGCCTAAGTCGTATCCGTTCGGAAACACCCCCGCCGGCAATTGATTCCACAGAGGAGTAGTGCGTGGTAAGAAGTGCCTAGAGAATCGCACAGTTGTGGATTTCCAGACATCGAGGTGATGAGGATGGAACTTTGAGTTTTGCCGCGATGTCCGATGATGAAATTCAACAGCAGGGATCAATCCAAATAGTTCGTTGGAACACTCTCCATGATAAATGCGGTAAAAGATGCTAAGCGAACTTACATCTCTGCGTAAAGCCAAGGAGTCAAGCCGATTGGAGATTGCTTGGTCGTCAACGATTCGAACCGCTCTACGCTGAATGCGATCAAGTGGAAGAAGCTGATACTGCGGAGCTCCCGCCCAGAGATTAGAACAGTACTCCATGTGCGGGCGAATTTGCGCTTTGTAAAGTTGCAAGCGATGAGAAGGCAGGAAGTACTGTCTCGCTCTACTGAGCACACCGAGCTTTTTTGAGGCTAATTTAGCCTTTTCTTCCAAATGATCACAAAACTGAACGTTGTTCGATATGTCAACGCCAAGAATTCCAATATTGGCCGAGGTTGTCAGGAAGTGTTCTCAAAGCGAGGTGATACGACAAAGGCCGACTTTTTAGCGGTGAACGCACACAGCTGTGTTTCAACTTAGTCCAATTCAACCTGGGGTTGAATTGGACTAAGTTGAGTCGACCCCATTCCGAGATTTTTTCGAGCTGAGTCTCGATTTCAGACACTTCAGGCCGATTTCAGGCCTTGTATTGGGCATAGATATACAGCGTGTATAGAAGTCTGCCACATATTGAGAAATAAATATATGGAGAGTATTAAAGTAATATTTTCATATACACTTTTGTGTGTACACTAAGTCTGGAATCTTCTAGTAGTTTGCAAAGGTACCATCGCACATGCCACTACCATCGTGATTACTAGGCGGTATAGTCCCTCAACGTCACCACACCACAACAAATTTTTGCCGCGATAACATTAGTACTTGTGGCTTTTGTATTTCAGTCTGCAGTGTAAGATCTGCATGTGGCCCACTATTCGGAAAGCAGGGCACCTTTAACATAGTATTGGTGTCTATAGGCGATGGTTGTTTCTTTCAATTAGAAAAACTACCTGTTTGTTACATATTCCCAGATATAAAAAATGTTGTTAAATGATAAAACAATTATTTCACACCATAAATTCATTTAGTTATATGGTAGTTTAAAACAAAGTCGATACTTTATAGAAACGGTAGAGAAAATATCAGAATTGAGTTAGTCTAACTGTAATTGCTTCTAAAACTAATAGATCATAAATGAATAAAGTAGTATAAGCGCATTGAAACAACATGGCTAAGTAAACAAGTGTTCAACTTGAACTTCCAAGTTTCTGAAGCAAGTGCAGGCAATATTCGCCCATCACTTGTAATATTGCAACTTACGTCATATACTCGTGAGAGTTCGTAACTCGTTCTGGGGAAATGTAATTTGTGGTAAGATAAGATTAAGTGTACGAATTCATCTTCATGAATGAGTTCATTTAATTAAATGGGATAATTTTGTCGTCTTTAGTATGTTTAGTTTGTACTTTCAAATAGTTATTGCCAACTTTATGCCATTGAAGAATCCTTGTAATATACTTGCTTTCTTAATTTCTACATTGACAATGAATGGTTTTTAAAGCACAGGATAGAATAAAATCAGATGGTTCGCTTGATGTTTGACGTAGCTTATTTTTGGTTTCTATCTGCGTGGCGAGAATGTAATATTACAAGGATAAGGTTCCTGAATTACTCCGTCTTCAAACTGGGTCACGATAATCACATACATTGAAGATATCGCTCGAGTTGTATAATCGGCAAACAGATGATCCATTTTCTTTAGAGACCCAAACAATAGGGGACTATTATTTAAAAAAATAATTTATTTTTTATAGATTTAGATGTTACTTTGCGGGAACCCATAACTAAAGATGACATGAATTTACTGTTTACAAGCAACGTTTCACAGACGTGTGGTCTCTCCGAGGCCACAGAAAGGAAAAGAACAGTGTTAGAAATGGAATAAGCTAATCGAAGATCCGGAAAACAGAGAAGATCCCAATGGCGTAATTATCCACCTTTGTTCACCACAATTTTCACGACAATAGCAACAACTGCACACTACGTACTCAACGCACGTTTCCTTAAGCATATTCAGGAGAAACGAACATAACTTCACTCGACGCGAGTGTATTTTCAACTGATGACAGATCTCAGAGTAAGCAAATTAGCACCTAAAACTGTTTTGTGTTAAGTTTCCTTCTAAAATCTTAAATAATAATTCATAAATTATTTTTTAATGTTCGTACTCAACTTTTATAAAGTTTTAATGGCTGTGCTTAAAGCAATAAATTGTCCAACTTTAAAAACATGGGGGTTGCGCGAAATAGGGTTTAGTTGTTATGGAATTTATTCATTTAGATAATTTTCAGGATTCATGAACACACTTTTCGGATAAATTATTTTTAATGATGAAGATAGCAAACTGTTTCTACTTGAACAGCTATTTTAATAAATTGAAATTGAATATTTTTTGACTATATATAGGTATATTTTAGTAGTTATCCCGTGCTAGAGAAAACATTAAAAACTTAACAGAAAAAAATGTTCACATAACTTGATTTGATTTGAAATTTTAAAATTAATCTAGGCAAGTATCAAAACAATATTGGTATACAGTGAGAAGACGTGATTACGCAAGTGATAGGCTATATATACAAGGTTACTGTTAAATGTCCAGCCAAATTTTAAAATTAATTATTACAAAACTAAATATTGAATTGAAAGTGTGTAACAAAAATATAAAACGAAAAATAAACCATTGATTGTGCAGTGTGTACACACTACGACACTTCCGATGGTAACATCCATACTATCCATACTAATATTATAAATGTGAAAGTAACTCTGTCTGTCTGTCTGTCTGTTACGCTTTCACGGCCAAACCACTGAACCGATTTGGATAAAATTTGGTACAAATATAGTTTGAGACCTAAGAAAGGACATAGGATAGTTCTTATCCCGGAAATCCCACGGGAACGGGAACTATGCGGGTTTTTATTTTAGAATTTTTTCCACGCGAACGAAGTCGCAAGCACAGCTAGTTACTTTATAATTTGTGATGGTAACTGTTGAGCGTTGAGCCAATTGGCGCGCGGACGCCGCCCGCCGTTCGGTTAGTGCGGGGTAAGGGGGGCGCTGCCCGAGCCGCGCTTTAAAAGGAATGACGAACGATACTTCAGAATCAGCTATAATTGAAATTATATCCATGCGATGCGTTTTTGTGTTGGATAAATAAATAATTAAATAATAATAACTAAATATTCAAAGGACAAATTTACACTTACTGATCTAATCCCAAAGTAAGCATATTATTTGCTGGTGTTATAGGTGTTAGTCAACGATACTAATACATAGAAATACATATATAATATTAGAATATATTTAATAAACACCCAAACTCGGAAATACAAACATTTATGCTCATCACACGAATGCTTGTCCACGGCGGGGATCGAACCCGAGCCTCGTCGATTGCGTAGTTAGGGTCGCTAACCACTCGACCAACGGGGCAGTGGCGGGTCAAATAAAAATGAAATTTTTAATTTGTAAAAGTTTTTTTATTACATAAATCGAACTTATTATCAATTCTGAACAGTCTCTTAAAAATTTGTCCAGACTTTTAAAAGTAACCCTGTATAATATTTGTCTACACGTCTGTGCGGCCCGGTATAACTCAAAAATATCTTGACAAATATTTATAGACATCGATATAGAGTGAGAATACATGATTGCCCAAATAAAGGAATTATTTTAATCTGTATGTATATATGTCTATTTATCAGGTTCTATCTCAAAAATGTCTTAACCGATCTTATGAAATTTGAACACAGAGTTTTTTTTATATGTACGATTATAACTCAAGAACTTCTTATCCGTTATTTATTTAAATTTGCTGTGCAGGTTGAAAACACGTTATTACCCAATAGGGTAAATTTATAAGCGGTACAGTTTTAGTCTATCTATATAATTTTGTCTTTTGACACAATGCAATTATTTTGAAGGTAACTGGGATTAAATATTCTTAATTGTTAAATAAAGAACAACTAGATATAGTGTGGATATCGTTATTTTTCGTACTTCTACAATGGACAAAATTTTGCAAGTTGGAATGTGACAGTTATAGTGACGCGCCATAGCATGAAAGATGGTAGGGCTGAACAGCTCACCCGTACAATTTTTTTTGTAGTTATGGATTCAAGGCGGGAGCAGCTAGGATGGCGCCTCTGGTGAGTAGCACTGAAAAGCTTAGCAGTTGAACTAGCTCATTGACGTCACACTGGTGACGTGGAAAAGGAAGACATTTTCAGCCAGGTTAGGTGACTGCCAGGGAACCGAAGCCCGTATAAGAGGCATTGAAATTTGTAAAATATAGTGTTATGACATAAATAAATAATTATAATATCGCGAGTTAGGATTATACTCTAATTTTTTTATTTTACATTTTGTAGATTTTGCTTGACCTACACCTACACATATTAAAAACATTTATTTCTCAAACATTATTTAATATCGTTGTTAATTTATTACAAAAATACCAGTCTGTAAAACTTTTTACAGGTTATGCAGAAATATGAGTGATTAGCAAAAGTTTCTCCATCAAGTAATAAAACTCGTGGCGTCCACGCAACAAATCTGAAGGCAGCGTTTACGAGCCGAGAGCTCCGTAATGTATACTTTGAAAAAACTTTTGACATAATTATGTTACCCAAGACATAGTAGTCACTGTCTCAGCAATAAAGCGACTTCTAAGAATAACAGCACTAAGTACATTTATCTTTTCCAGGAAGATATTACAATCGCTTGTTTCTTATTTTATTTATGTCAAAAGTTTTGTTATCTATGCAAGATATATTTTACAAAGTACCGATTATATTTAGTCAACACGTCTTTACTGTGTCAGCAATGAACTCAGTGCAGAATATCTATACATATATAAATAAGTGAATCAAAAACTTTGTACCCCATTTTAAGACAATTTCGCGAAAAGTTGCAGTATAAAATTTTACATAGTTAAATTTTACATTGCGGAAAATTTCAGATACCAAATGTTTTTTTTTTTTAATAATAATGCATTAGAAGAACATTAAATTAATTGAAATAAACATTACACACGCTACGTTCATGTAAAATACGTAATAATATACACATGCGTTTACTATTATCATTACAGCTAAAGTCAGGTGTCAAACTTTAAAGAGACTTTATTGTTTTATCTGTGGTCGAATTTCACTCCGAGGGCGATCGCTAGTACATCACATTGTTTTGAATTGAAATAGCTAAAGAGTATACGTGTAATAATATTGTGTACTAGCTGACCCGACAGACGTGGTTCTGCCTTTTTAACTATTCTTATTTTTTTTCTATATTTTCTCACCTTTTAAACCTTCCCTGGACTTCAACAATTAATTCAAAACCAAAATTGGCCAAATCGGTTCAGCCGTTCTCAAGTTTTAGCGAGACTAACGAACAGCAATTGATTTTTATATATATAGATTTTTGTTGTTATTTCGCATAAGGTTTTTTATAGCCTGCTGGAAAGAGAAATCAATGCCTATAGACACCAAAGACGTTAATAGTGCGTTGCTATCCATATGGCGGAATGAAAATGTCACATGCATAATTCTGCCAGCTACCTTACCCTCCAAAACGGAACTCGATAACAACAAGGATTGACGCTATTGGGGCAAGAATAGGCAAGACGATGATATAAAACACCCGGGCGAGACGTTGCAGAACTCTACCACCTAGTAGCCCCGATGGTAGCGACACGTGTATCCAATCGGTCGCCTCTTACAACCTGCCTGGCAGAACGGCAGTTGGTCTATTCTTCAAAGGAGCCCCGGACAAGAGGGGGAAATGTGTATTTATATTTCAATATTTGTTACATTTTAGTGCATGTTTTGAAGTAATTCAATCATCAACGTTGCATAACTTGCATACCTTTCCACATTGCCAAAGTTTACTAGTAGAGAATGCTACATGACATTGAGTTATTTTTTCTAGTTAAATTAAACAATTTCAATCTATCACTATATAAAGTAGAAATTGCCAATAAATACTGTTTAAAACAGCTCTATAATTAAACATAAAATATCTTCTATAATGGGGAGAAATTTCAAAAAAGAGAAAGATCTCAGGGCCGCCAGACATTACCTACTTATTTTCTAAGAAATAAAATATATGAGATAAAGTAGTGTTAATTGTTACTTTGAGTCTATGTGCGGCTGGGCTAAGCTTGCACCTTAGCCCAGCTGCCAATTGTTAGGCACTAGTTGTTTAAAAGGCAGATACAAATAGTACTCACATTTTTTTACGTATGTGGTAAAAATTAATTATAAAAAATAATAAATAATTAGAATTACCTACTAATCCTAATATAATAAGACAAAAACTTAACTCGTATTTGAAAAATGTTAGTAGAATATGAGCATCCTGGGTCCATTACGTTATTCTATAGCGTGATTCTATAATAGAGCAAATCCTCTCAGTTTATAAAATACCTGAACATACGCCTTTAAATAAATCCTTTGTAATACCAAGTCTATTGTCTGCTGTAAAATCTGCGTCAGTATTCAAAATTTAAAACCGATATATCACTGAGTTATTTGCTTCTTTAACAAAACTTCGTCATTGAAATAGGATTTTTATATTCATCCAGAAACCGTAGTTTTCAAATAGCATCAAGTTGAATAAAACATATTTTAATATTATTTTTAAAGCGGAGCACATGTTTACGTCCCACATTGTAGTGAGCGGACGGGCCCGAAAAATTGTTAAATGTAGCGAAAGTTGGCGCGAATAAACGCTGTCTCTGTATTGTGGGGAACTTTTAATATCAACAAAAGTTTACTTACTGAATATACTGTGTATTCAGTTAACCAAGACTTCGGGTTCATAGAAAAGCAGTTTATAACTATGAGATAAATATTCTAGTTCAGAACAGATGTGAGTAAATAACTTGTTCTTAGTTTTTTTTTTTATAAAATTCAAGTTTTTGATTATGGGTTTCGATGAGGATAAACTGTTTTTTTTTCATATTCGAGATTGGAAAAAATAGTGTGCTTACCAGCCTCTAAGTGATACCGTTTCCTTTAGATTTTTTATATAAAGATAGCAAACAAGCAGATGGGTATCTTGATGGAAAGAGACAATCATCGCCTAAAGACATTAAAGATGTTAATGGTGCGTTGCTGTTCATTTGGTGGGATAGTAATGTCACATACATAAGTTTACTGGGTTTCTTACTCTCCAAACTGGAACCCGACAGTATCAAGTATTGACGTTACTGCGACAGGAAGAGGTACGGCAGTGGAATCAAACCTGGGCCAGACGTAGCAATATGGACCTTGTCACGATGGCAGTAGCTCGTATATCCAATAATTATTTACCTTTGACGGACTGCCTGGCAGATTGGAAAATGGTAAATTCTTTGAAGGGGGTCCGGACTAAAACGAGGAAATCACAGGGTTTAGATATTAAATATACGTGGCTATAATGTGAAGCCACATCCTGTACAAGTGGAACGATAGTGACAAGCACTAACATCATAGCGTCAGAAGTGGGCAAGAAGCTGTCACCTGCCTGAGCGCGTCATCGCAAAACTCTAATTACAAAATCACATGAGGATAACCAAATTGTTGTTTTCTGTAAATCATGTTTGGATATACTGCCTCATGGTCTAGGGGTTACCCTGTTCAGCTTAGATCAGAAGGTCCCGGTTTCGACCCCCGGCTTCGGAGTCTAGTGGGTGGTGTGTTACTACTCCCACGCCTCGGACGAGCACGTAAAACTATCGTCCCGGTTATCGTCATAAACAGTCGATAATCGTTATCAAGTCGGTAAATGCGGTAATGGGGATCACCACTCATCTCGCCAACCGACAAACCGGTGAATCATTGTGAACCGGAAAGTCTGTGATTGTCCGGCAAATGGGTGTGATGATACTTTTTTAAATAGAAATAATGTTTAATGTCTAATTTTTAAGATTCCGTAGTCAAAAATAAACCCTTAGTTTAGCCGTGTCCGTCTGTCTGTCTGTCCGCGCCGTAGCTCACAAACTCTTCCTGCAAGCTCGTACTACAAAGCTGTAATTTGGCATTCGTGTACAAAGCATTTACTTAATAAGCACAAACAGATGAAATGGTACCTAAAATAAAATCCAGATTTCTTTTCTTGAGTTATCCTTTACAACTGAGGATGACTTTTTTTGGCAAATAGTTCCCTTTCACGCAAACTGAGAATGTTTTTTTCTCGTCTATTTTATGATATGGGGTTCGGTTGAATATTACTAAGGTTTACCTCACAGCTTTGCTATGTCCGTCTGTCTTTCTGTCTGTCCGCGGCTTACAACAAACTCGTACCAAAAAGCTGTAATTTGGCATCTGGTCATATTAAATGGTAGTATAAAAACTAGTTTTTTACGGGTTTTCCTAAGCTAAGGATGTTCTTCTGATAAGTTTCCTTTTACGTAAACTGGGAATGATTTTTACTAGTCTATTCCATAATCGAATAAATTTTTAAAAAATCAGACAAATGTGTGAAAACTATTTTTTGATTACGAGACCCTTTTTCGACCTAACTATAAAGTTTGTGCCGTTAGTATTAATATCAACTAACTAGGTTCTTTTGTGGTATGTGAATATGTGTGAAAAAATTCACGGCGGTATTCTTTACACTAATGTTAGATAGACTGTATTGATTAACGAGGAAAAAGTACAAAGTTAATTAAAAAATATTTATTGGAACGAAGTTCCTTATCGCGCGTTGTGAAAGGGGGCTAGACGGAAAAAATTCTCACGAAAAGTTGTCACGACACTTTTTGCTATAGTAAGGTATTGTAAGCTGTGCAGCGTGCGCATGTTTCTCTCTCTCTCTCTCTCTCTTATAGAAAGCAAGCCAGATATTTTCATTTCTATTTCGCATTGAACAGTGTGGTGTCGCGATGATTATTTTTGTTGAGTGTATACAGGTTTTTTGTACAATTAATCGAAAGGAACTTCGTTCCATCCGGGTGTCCCTTGACACCTCTCAACTTTTTTAAATTGTGTGTGAATTCTAACGCAAATATAGTTTATGAAATACATATTTCTAGAAGCAACTACGAAACCATAAACTACGCCTACAGATCACGTTCTTGGCCAGTCTTTATTGTAAATTAAATTACGATTCAGTCATTTGTAATTTATAAATATTATGCCACCATTTTTGTACTTATATTTAATTAACGACGCGCTTCAGCTTCGCACGGGTAATACATATAAAAAATCTTGACAAATTATACACCTAAACCTTACTCATGAATTCCTCTATCCATTAATGAAAATTGCATGAAAATCCGTATAGTGGTTTTTGAGTTTATATCAAATAGATTGACGCGGCGGGGACTTTATTTTATAATATGATATTTTATTTTATAATATGATATTTTATTTTATAATATGATATATATATCGATTGTAGTATTACGATACTATAGCCGTAGAAAATAGTTAACAATCAAAAGTTTATGTAATACTAGCTGTACCCGTGACTTCGTCCACGTAGAGAAATTTCTAAAAGTCTCGAGGTTTTACCCGCATAGTTTTCGTTCCCGTGGGATTTCCGGGATAAAAACTATCCTATGTCCTTTCCCGGGTCTCAAACTGTCTTTGTACCAAATTTTATCCAAATCGGTTTTCTGGTTTAGGCGTGAAGAAGAGACAGACAGAGTTAATATTAGTACGAATTTTCGTACTGTAAACTAACGAACCTGTAAATATAAATGTTATTCAAACCGTACGAGTTATGTTATTAACTAGAATTACGATTAAATTTCACCAATAACGACGATAACTAGTTAGATAACGTAAAAGTAGGAAATCGTATGAACAGGGATATAATATGGGAATATGGAGAAAATTTATTTTAGCAAACACCGGGGCTTACAAAAAAATGCAAACTGATTCTCATTCACTAACACGAGCAGCGTATATCGAAGGACTTCAATATAATTGAATAATATTTCACAATTTTGCTTTTATCTGTATTTTATATTTTTATTCTTATGATGTTGGTATATGTCCATGATTGTACCAACACCATCTGTATATTATTATAATTAGTAAACATATTTGTAAAGCTTATATTATTCCAAGGAAATTTTCTTTATTTGTATCTTTCTTTTCTACATATATGTACAAATAAAAATTACAAAAATGTTTAAAATAATACAACGGTAATGAAAACCTCTAGTACAAATCAGAACATTTTTGTACAACTACAAACTTCGTAGTCTACGTAGTTCTTCGTAGTCTCTAGGTAATATGTAACCAATATGCCTACATTTTTATACTTGTATTCAACATTCATTATCTAGTTTTCATAACAATTACATAGTATGTTTAAGTACGATAAATTAATACACATTATTTCAATTCAAAATACAAGTCTGTGGAATAATTTGCCTAATCGGTATAATTTTGACACTTAAAACAAGCAATCGCCGCAGCTATCTCTGTAAAAACAATAATCAATGGCCACAAATATTTTTTCGTGCATCAATCACAGTAGCTACACCTATTTGGCTAATTTTTTTAAGGTTTATTTCACGTGATTTCCGGACCTCCTTTGAAGAATAGACCATATGCCGTTCTGCCAGGCAGTTCGTAAAAAGCGAACGATTGGCTATACGTGTCTCTACCACCGTGACTACTAGGTGGTAGAGTTCCGCAACGTTTCGCCCGGGTAATTATACCACCGCCTACCACTCCTACCGCAATAACGTTATTGTTTGTAATTGTTTGTAATTGTAAAAGTGGCATTAACATCTAGCTATACAGATAGCAACGGACCACGCACGTACCAACGCACAACGCGGGGGACTTATTACAAAGTTTAATTGAATCAACCAATATGTACTTCTAAGTGTGTATAGCGTTTAATAAATCTTAAGTTATTCTTGCAGCAGCACATTATATCGCTTGACTCTTGGAAACTACAAAAGTCCACAATGAAAACTTTATCCATATGAGTAAATTTGACACTACCGCCATTTTGGTTTTGAGAGTCGCTGTCTAAAATAGTGTATTAAATAAATGACCTAAACAAGAGTTACGAGCCCCCTTAAATGCACGATTGCTTCCTTACAACCCATTTAGCTGATCTAATTACAGGATTATAATAAATTGCTAAAGAGGTCTTTATAATCCCCGCAATAAATAATATAAGCCATTATAAAAGTGTTTTGTCGGGGGCGTTTTTAAATTCCCGCCATTACTTGGCCAGCAATCTGGCTTGAAAGCACTCGAGGGCTCCGGTCTCTTTATTGCAAGCATAAACCAAGTTTATTGCGCGGTTATCAGGCCGAGATCTGAGGCGCTCTATTGTACGCCGTTTGTGCGACTCAATTTGCCAAAACATATCAATATCGCTATAAATTTAGATTGGTTTATGCGTGTATCGCTCGCTTCAATGTTTTATTTCATATAATAAAGGATTTTATTAGCAATTGGGCTTTTGATTTAGGTGGTAATTTCAATTCAAAAATTTGTTCAGTTTAAGACCAACGCACTCTGATCAACTTTTATGAACAAAGAGAAATTTTGATGTGACTAGCATTCATTCAGCGATCATCTTGCTTAAAAACCAGACAGTGCTCTTGCTGCTGAGCTAAGTGTCAGTGGTTTAATGTTGCGAAATTTTCCTTTGGTTTGTGATCTATTCCGTCGCTTCAGTGATCGCTGGTTATATACTGGTTAAATGTGTTCATCATTGCAGATAATTTTCACATTTTTAATATTAATCAATACAGCATACTAACGGTGGCACTTAGAAATTCAAACGTTCTGAAGTGCCAGTGTTAGAGATACGTTCGCTTACAAGCGCAAGTTCACTGCTGACCTTTCAAATCCTAGACACAATCGCCGTCAATGTCGTCCATTGAATACCTCAGGTGACTGCAGTAGTTATAGCAGACATGTATAGCATTAGTACCACGTGTATACGGTGCGCTGCGTCGTCGTAACGCTAACATTTTAACCTACTGTTGACCACATCGTCGACTGTGTGGTGTACTGACGGTGCTGCGTCATAGCGTTAACACTGCGTAACAACAACGCCGTTGAAATGAGTGCTTCCATCCCGTTTTATTTGGAGAGGCTGCGGTGAGTCGTGTGTTCATTACGTCGACGCAGTAATGCGTACACCACACTTATTATAATGGGAAATGACGCAATAAATACGATAAAGCGAAGCACCATGTGGACTCACTCTTACTTGTTTTTTTACGGAATGCTTGATAACAACCGTATTGTATCACTGTCTGAAATGTTGTCTGTATAGCAAATAATCAATGCTAGCATATTGATCTCTTGCGAATAAACATATTTAACACGGCGGGTATTTATTTTTTATATAATATTATAAGATGGCAAACAAACTGACAGTTGTCCTGACTAAAAGAGACTACCTTCACATACAAACATCAAAGACAGAAATCATTCTTTGCTATCCGTATGGCGGGATGGAAATGTTAACCGGAACACGACAACGACAAGCGCCGACACTATTGCGGCAGGAATACGTGAGGTAGCGCTACCATACCGGGCGGACGTTGTGGAGTTCATCTAGTAGTAAAGATGGTAGTGACATTTAGTAGTGAGGCGTATTTATCGTAACAGATACAAATCACAGGTATTCGTAAATACTAGATAACAATTGTTCCTATAATATCAAATATCTGTTGAAAAATATCAGTCACAATACTGAATCACAATCTGCACTACGTTCTTCAGTCACAGTAGGTACTAGATACTAGGTACCTACTCAATAACAGATATTCGTGTTACCTGTTCTTCGTATGTATTAGTCTCTCGCTCACACCCGCTTAATTGAATCTTGCTAAAACGAGAAGCACCTAGTATTTATTATCCGAAAATTCAAATAGTAATCTTTTATAACAAAATATCTTCCTAGAATAGTGACAACTATTTCTAGTCGTATAATCTGTTATCTATTCCTGTTCCTAATTTTCAATTTGGAAACACTGCAAGAATACTTCTAACGATATGTTGAAATATTATGTCCTTTTGTAGGTATGTAAATACAAAAAGGTCGATCTCAATTATTTGCATAAAATTATCAATATAGGTACTCGTATAAAATCTACAATTACAAGGCATTCTTTTAAATAATAATATTAATCAACACATACTAAAACCTACTAGGAAGAATGCATGTTTAGATGTAATTGCTAGCAATTTGGAAAATGTCCAATCTCTCACTCATCCACTTGGTTTATCTGACCATGAAATGGCACAGAGTATAAAAGTAAATATTGAATCAGACTCAAACTATTAACCAAGAAGAGCTTTTTGGTTTGAAAAGAGACGACTCTTCAGTAAGGAAAATAAGGAAAAATTTTATGAATGTTTATCATCTTTAAGTTTTAGTGAGGTTTTTGCAAATACAAACAGTGAAGAGGCATTTAATAATTTTCATGACATATTCTTATTGTTTTTTGAGTTATACTTTCCAAAAGTTCAAATCAAAGTGTCAAATAAACCAATAAAAAATAAATGGCTCACAAAAGGTCTTCTTAAATGTTGCAAAGTCAAACGTCATCACACTAAGTATAATAAAAAAGAAAATAAAAGTAATTACTTGCGTTACAAAAAAATTCTATCTAAATGTATATTAGAATCACAAAAGCAGTCATCTCTGAAATTTATTGATAAATCATCTGATAAATGCAAAGCGTCATGGGATTTAATTAAAAACACTTTTGAGAATAAAACAAATAATAAAGAAATTGAGAAAATAAGAGTAAATAACTCAGTTTATACAAATACTCAAACAATATGTGAACTATTTAATGATTTTTTGTATGTGTTACGCCACATACCTAAGTTTACCGGCGACCTTACCCTCAAAAATGAAATACGAAAATGACAAAAGTGTGTGGCCGCGATTCCGATTCGGTAGTAGTTTTAAAAATGTTGTGTCAAAATAACTTGTAAAAAGTTTTATTAAATAAAGTTTCTCTGATTTCTGATTTCAAGCATTGACGGTATTACAACAGTAATAAATAAGGTGGTCGTTCCTTTCAAAGAAGGCCCATCATGTAAAAGGTATCATGAGGCATTAATATCCAGGCGAGACGTTGGGAAACTTGGAATGTATAGCTTTTACCTTTCTGCTAATCGTAGATGGTCTATTTCGCGAAGAGGTCTATTTCTTCGTCGCTGTCCGGGTGACGAGGTGCTGAGAAGAAAATCATTGAACCAGATTATTTACAATTTTTTTTTTTATAGTAGAGGGGGCAAACGAGCAGATGGTGCACCTGATGGTAAGTGATCACCGCCGCCCATGGACATCCGCAATACCGGGTGTATTGCAGCTGCGTTGTCGGCCTTTTAAGAATGAATAAGCTCGTTTCTTGAAGGTCCCTAAGTCGTATCCATTCGGAAACACCCCCGAGGGTAATAGATTCCACAAAGGAGTAATGCGAGACAAAAAGTGTCGACAAAAGCGCACGGTTGTGGTTTTCCAGACATCGAGGTGGTGAGGATGGAACTTTAAATTTTGACGCGATGTCCGATGGTGGAATATAGCGGATGCATGAATGGATGCATTAGTTCGAACAACTCGTCGGAACACTCCCCATGATAAATACGGTAAAAGATGCAGAGCGAGCCTACATCTCTGCGTAACGCCAAAGAGTCAAGCCGATTAGAAATAGCCCGGTCGTCGACGATTCGAACCGCTCTACGTTGAATGCGATCAAGAGGAAGAAGCTGGTACTGAGGAGCTCCGGCCCAGAGGTGAGAACAGTACTCCATGTGAGGTCGAATTTGGGCCTTGTAAAGTTGGAGGCGATGGGCTGGCATGAAGTACTGCTTTGCTCTAAGGTAAATTTTTGGTACATTATAAATGTGTATCCCGCGGTGACAATGTTATTCTTTCGGGGTATAAGTAAAAAATATGCCAAGGAATTTATCTGTGTACCTAATTTCATTTAAACCAGTCCAGTGCTTTTTGCTTGATTACGTAATAAACATACAAACAAACATACGTACACACATACGAAGTGAAAGTACATTTATTATTAGTGTGATAATAATTATGAATTGGCGTGTGTTGGTAAAGGATGCTCGCCGACCTATAAAAATAGTGCTCACCATTATAAAGGATATTGTTCATTCCTCAACTTCGATCGTGCAATATTAAAGGGCAATTGGCCCACCTCTCGTCCCTACCACTGTAACTTCTGTAAACCAGAATCAACAGCGGCAAACGACCTGATAACCACTGAGCTGCGAGCTGAGGGTGCCCTGGGGAAAAATTTTTAGCTGTCTTTGAACCCGCAACGTACTTAATCAGAGGTATATAGGAGGAGTAGGTAAATACATCCTGTTTCCCTCCTTTTTAAGCAGGAGACAGCAAAACATTAAAAGCATTAAAATGCTACGCAATAAGACTTTTACAATCAGGTTAATCCTGATTGCTATTACACCACGGAAGTTTGGAAATTAGGGACCTACCAAAATGGCCTACTTAATTTTGCTTCCAGTAGTAAGTATGACAAAATCGCTTGAAGGCACGGAAGTTTCCACGTGTTCCCACAAGGTCGGAGTAATAAATTACACCGGATATACATTGGATACTATCAAGCATTTGACTACGTTCGTTTTGCCAAAGATTACAAAACTGTACACCACATTCCAAAGAATGTGGTGTACAGTTTGTTCATATTTACAATTTCATGAAGAACATTCGCAAAAACGAGAAGGAACTAATTTAAACGAGAATAATTTAGCATTAAAATTACCGTGGCTAGTGAGAAACTGCGCAACACAATGGTCTATTTCAATTAGCGTTTTACCTAAACGATCCCGGAAGCATGGGAAAAAGTAATATAAATGCCGTCCTTTAGTTGAACGACACCAACGCGACTGCTACTCATCAATTAATTCATTAGAAACGTCAATTACAGGATTAAAAAGACGCCGTATTTTTGTTTGAGCTTGCGGGTTGCTAAATTCTGGGTTGGTAAAATTCCTAAAATTGTAGTACATTGAAGCCCGATGCTGAATTTCTAAATCTAATGGTAAAACACCTAATAAAATGAGTAAAGCAATCGTGCAATATTAAGTATAAATAATAAATGAAGTCATCGTTGCAAAATAGTGTTTTGAAATGTGTACAAAATGAGTAACATTATTACAATTCTGTTTCCCCGTGCTGGTCCGGGCCTTGTTTGAAGAATAGACTACCATTGTGTCAGGCAATTCTTAAAAAATGCGAACGTTTGGCTATACTTGTCACCACCGTTGTCACTGCTAGGTGGCAAGTTCCGCAACATCTCGCCTGGGTTATATACCTCACTTATTCTTGCCGCAGCAGTTTTGACGCTTGTCACTGTCGGGTTCTGGTTTGGATTGCCATACCACCATACGAATAGCAATGCACCATTAACATCCTTGTTGTCTATATGCGGTAGTTGTCTCTTTCCATAAGGAGAACTGTCTGTTTGTTTGCCATCTTATAATCTTGTCTTAGGGCCAGTCCACACGGCGCGTTGTTTATGCGTTGCGTCGACGCAGCGCCGGCGCTGCGTCGTTTTAAATACTAATAGTCATAGATTACACACGGTGCGCTGCGTTGACGCAACGCACATATAACTGCAGCCTGTGTGGAGTAACTGTGTGGCTACGTCTCCGATCCGGTAGTAGTTTTAAAAAAATGTTGACGCGTCAAAATAACTTGTAAAAAGTTTTGTTGAATAAAGTTCTTCTGATTTCTGATTTCTGCCTCCGAGACAAAGCGGGCGGGGTATACAGATTGCGATGCGGGAACGGCAGCGTTATTGCTTGTGCGTTGATAGGAAGGATACATGTAAAGTTATTTCATTTTTTTAGTGATAGGACGTAGTAATAGGAGTAATGTCAGACGTCTTTTCCGATCCATACTTTCGATAGACTGATGCGATGTTTTTACAAAATTCTTACTGAAACTGTGCGTCTCCGCTGCGACGTCGGAACGTTATAACCGCATTGTAGTAACGCTACGATGGCACACAACTATGCGCTTTGCGTCAAAATATTTACATTGCATCGACGCAACACGCCGCGCTATGTGGACTGGCTTTTAACTATTCCGGTAGGAATAGGTAGGGTGTAGAACCTTACCTATTCCTGCCGTAATAGCGTCAATACCTGACACTCATTATCATGTTTCGGTTTAGAGGGTAAGGTAGTAGGCAAATTTATTCATGTGGAATTAGCAGCAGATGGTTCTTCTGATAGAGAAAGATAACCATACCAAAAATCATAATGATTTGTTGCTACTGGAAATCACGAGCGATAGTTCTTACCGCCACTTGGACTGTTCCCTACGTTGAAATACCTATATATAATAAATACATATTTATATATATATATATATATATATATATATATATATATATATATATATATATATTAAGCACTAGCATTATAAACCTAGCTAGTCACACTCATATGCTCCAGAAGTACTGGACCGATTGAGTTAAAATTTGATACTTATATGTAAATCAGCGTAAAAAAATGTAACAGGCTGGTTCAAGTAAGTCTAGCGTCAGCTACATTATTTAATTAACACTATATTGTACACAAGATAGATAACAAATTTATAGCATATATACATATAATATATTAGCCTTCCCTACGTATGAGCCGGTATCTAGAGAATTACCATTGTTGCTACGTCGGCTAGAAACGATATCGAATGCATTTCAGTACTACATTATTTACAGTTCACAAACAATTTTTATCGATCGATATCGAGTTTTATACGGGTAAAAACTCGCAGTAAATAAATTTTAATTTGTCTTTGTTGTATCCAAACGATGAGCGTAAACGTAAACGACACAACCTCCTCGTCTAACAACTGAAGCACAACTAAACAAAAGCGGAGAGAGGGAGGCGTAATAGTTCTAATTAGGATGGGCAATATGAGTGCGGATTTTAATATTTCGTCGGGTTTCGGTCGTAGTTTTTTTCGTCGGTTGAAAATGTAATTTATATTAATTTGATTTATCTCAGTAGCAGCGCGAGGCAACACTCAAACGTGCCTATATTAATAAATACGTTTAATTAAAGCCCTTTAAGCTAAAGCGGTACCAATGTGAAATACATAATTTGGTGTTTATATTTATGTTTAATGGGTCTCGAGCATGAATTGGAAATTAATTGCAAGCATAAACTAAGTTTATAGCGCGGTTATCAACTGAAGATCTTAGGGGATTATGTGCCGTTTGAATAACTCTATTTTCCAAATATCCTAGATTACATATCACTAAAGGCTGCGTTAGTGTTTTGTGTTTTATGTATTATACTTGGTAACCACACCGGCTTTATTTATAAACATAACTCAAATACCAAAAGTCTAACAAAAATTGTCGCTTCGATCGTTAGTAAACTTCTAGGGATTCTTTCCTGGCTAATTTGAAAATTTTCTGAAAGGCTAGTCGAAATCTTTCCAGCCGTTTAAGGCGAGGTATTTTGACGCGCGTCAATTCTATAGAAAATGAGTGGCGCGGTATGCTCTGAAACCGCTGAGAAACGTGTTAATTTTCGGATAAATAAATATAGGATATCACCTGAAAACCAAAATTTAGCACATTCTTTTTTGTATTTACAACTAAATATCACCATTTAAAAATCATGTGGAAGATTAGAAATATGATTAACAAATTATTTGTTTTAGAGATTTTTTTAGCCTGTTTTCGGAATTTTATATGATCAAGTAAAGAACATTCTATCATGTAACAAGTTAGCACATTCTTTAGATAATATCTTCAGGTATATCGTGTAACTTTTGTAAAATTGTTATTTAACAATCAATACAAAAAAACGTGATTAAACAAACCAGTTTTTTCCCGTTTGCCGCGATGCCTCGCCTTAAGAATCCGTAGCTAATGTAAATAAATACACAGATCACCTACACCACTACTGAACGGATTTGAATGAAATTTGCCATAAATATATAATATGACTAGCTGTTGCCCACGACTTCGTCCGCGCGGACTTCGTTTACTCCGCACAGCCCATCCCCTGTAGGTGATAGCGTGATAATATGTAGCCTATATGTTGACCCGACCTATTACTAATATTCATTAAAAATTTGAAGTAAATCCATGCTGTACTTTTTGAGTTTACCCCGGACAAACATTGACTTTCCTACGATTTTATTATATGTATAGATGGCTTAGAATAGCACATAGGCTTTTTTTATACCGGAAAAATTGGTTGTTCCCGCGGGATTCCTCAAAATCTTTCATAAGGCCGAGGACTGCAGGCTGCAGCTAGTCTAATATAAAAAATAAAATAATACGGATTTTTAAACGGATATATATTATATATAATGTATGTATGTACAGTTTGTAAAAAAAAACCCTGACCAATCCGAAAGAGCCCTATAGGTGGGTTAAATATTAAAAGTACTTATTTCTGAAAATAAAAAAGATATCGTTTTTTTAATATTCGTATTTTTACTTATATTTCCCTAAAGTTGAGGAGCAAATATTTGTATATTTGAAAAATGACAACACCTTGTCGCTGTTTGTTTCATTGTTTCGCTTTGGCGGCTTTCGCCTTCGACTGTTGTTCGTTTTTCAGCTTTTTACAAAGGATACTTTACACGCACCGCACACGCGCCGTGTGTCCTTCTGTACTTCATTTCAAGGAAAAGATAGGGATGTACCATTATCAATCTCAAGCATCGCTAGTTATCGATTTTTAATTTTCTAAGATCTGAACTAAAACAGTTGCTTACGATAGGTGGTGCTCAAACTTCAAACTTAAAACTTATTTATTTTGCATAAATCTGGACTACGTACGATGGCCTTTCTAAATACAATACCTTAAGCCAGCTTAAATACAATACCTTACCAAATAAATGGCATGCAAAATCTTCATCACAGCATCTACATGCACATTATACAATTTTATTTATTTAACACATTATACAATTCATGCACAGAGCCAATAGTAGCTTCTTTTCAATAAGAAGCACTCAATATAGTAGCCAGAAATATTATATTTAGCTTAAAACATTTTAACTTTTAAAATTGATTTAAATAAATAATTTGATTAATCAGAAATAAGTAAAAAACCAACACTTTTTCTTACCATCTATACTGTTTCATATTTTAAGAGCAAAACGTAAAAGAATCTGATGATCTCCAAAAAAGGAACGTACAGCACCAAGTTAAGGTTACCATGGTTCCTTAATCAATGAACTTGAGTTGTTTTATTGCAAAGCTTCCATGGCCTTCTTTCAGCTCCACCATGTAACCTTAGAAATCATTTTAAATCAGAGTATTTGCAAAAATATAACAAATGAGACCATATTCGACTCAACTCGTTTGTTTGTAAAATTTTGGTTATTTACCTAATTAATTTTCGCTTGAATTGCCAAAATTCTTACCACTGCATCGTTCTGCTAGTCCAAATCCTTTAAGTACGATGAGAAGTACTATCATGACAATAATTTTGCGATATTATTAATACGAGTAAGTCCCTCAATAAAACAAAGAGCACTTAATATTTTTCCTCCCTCAACTTCAATTTATCCTCCCTCTTTCGTTCTTTTTTCGTTTCAAAAAAAAATTATCAATCGCTATCTTTCTCTATCTCTCTTTCTGCCTCTGTTAATGACCTCCATAGTGTATTCCTCTCCTTATTTACAAATTAACTAATCCACAAAGTTTCACTTCTACTGCGTGGGAGCTCGCATTTATTGAGTAAACAGACTAGAGATCTAATAACAGACAGACAAAAACAGAAACAGACAATTTTTTCTTTCAACATATCACACTACTAGATCTTATAATAATCAGAAAGAATTGATACCGAACAATCTAGTGAGCTGTAAAAACGCGCGACAAAATATCAATTTTGTCGTGCATTATCAGCGTCTTCATTTTCTCCGCGTCTCAGATTATTGACATAATTAATTTGGTGCAAGAAATCAAACAAAATATTAGTCTAGTGTAGGTTGTCAATGCTCACACTCGATCTCTTTTTCTTTTTTTTTAATATCCAAATATTCTTAGATTCAGTTTCAGTAAATTGGTTATATTGATATGGAAATACTATTAAAACAAAATATTCTTGATATTTTGGTAAAATCTATTTATCAAAATATCAAAAAAGGATGTAATCCCTGGGTGAGACTCTAAACACAGACATACTGTTAGATATTTGGTATACAAGCTCTAGATTACCCGGCCATTTTATATAGGACAAAATTATGCATCTTACCTACTATTAGTTTTAAATTGTTTAAAATCGCTAAAATGACTTAGTCTAGTCGTTTTAGTTTAGTTTAGTAGAAAAGTTGAGTTCCTGCGTATAATAGTTACGAGATGTTTTCACTGTCGATAGGGAAGTGCTTGACCACAAACTCGCCTGATGGTAAGCTACGATGCGGCTTAAGATGGAACGCGCTTTCCTAGAAGTTACCTGTTCACTCTTCTCTGAAGATCCCCAGGTTGTACCCATCGGGGAACACAGACTCAGGAAGCACATTCCAGTCCCTTGCGGTTCGGATCAAGTACGTTGAGTCGAACCGCTTTGTCCGGGTACGTGGAACGTCCACCATATGGCGATGCCTAGTATCTGTGCGCCTCGACGATCGGTAGAAAAACGGGGATGGCGGAATTAACTCGTGCAATTTCGCAGCGTACTCTCCAAAATGTATCCGATAAAAAAAACCGATAAACTAGCCACTCTGCGTCAATGAGTATCACTATTGTTTTTGTATTATTGTTTTATTTTTCTAATCTAAATACAGTATGTTATAAAGTCTAGACCTTCTGTCAATTTGTAACGCCTGTTTAAAATATAGGCATTGAAAATAGTGTTAAGTTATAATTAAGAGAATGCTGTTATTGCCTATAACTAAGGCAACACTTAGACCATAATAATTGTGATTTGTCGTTTTGCATGTATTTAGTGTTTGTCTTGTTAGCAGTACTCAATAAATAAATAAATAAATGAATTAATAAATAAAATAAATGAGCGAGGCTCTGTAGTTTTTTGCGTACCAGATCATCATTTTTTATGAGCCTCTAGGCACGCCTCTCTAAATAAGTTTTTATCTAGATGTCATTCAGGATCATTTAAGCTATCAATCATATTTTTAAGAAACTTGTAACTATCATTCGCAAGAACTCAACTTCTCGACTAGACTAACTCAATGGATAGAAATATCTCTTTGAATTCCGTCACTTATGTACATTTTTGTCTGAGTATATTTGCATAAGTACATTTTTTTGCAATTTTTATATTTATTTAAATTTATTTCTTTATTTTTTTAATCACTTTTGAACTTATTTTTAGATTTTCTTTTTTTTACAGTAAAGTTTTGAATCACTGAAGAGCATTTACAACTGTTCTTCTTTTAAACAATAGTCAGGGGTTTTTAAGAAGTAATACTTTTATTAACACAGCGTACATTTTTACATAAAATATTAATTCATTTTATAAACAGCATGCACAAGAATCAATTTTATTGGAATTTTAATTATGGAGCCGATGTTACTGCGATAGTGGTGCCATCGCGTAATCAAATAAGAATCGTGTAGTTTAGGAAATGTACAACTAATTTAAACTAATATTACGTACGTAATATCTGTACATTGTCATTGGCTTATAAAACATCTGCCTGTGTTTTGAAAATAGTGATAAATGGGTTGCGTGCATTCTACTAATTTTCTCTCACATGTAGAATAGTAGAAGAAAAAATTCGATACAATTTATCTTAAGAGTAAGGATCCAGCTCGCATGCAGACAAATGGCGGAAGGAGCAGACAAATTGGTTTGGCATCCTAATGAGGCCGGTAATAAAATAACGATAGTTTATTCTGCCTTCATTCCATTAGTTTAGGACCTAAGCCTCTTAACGGGATCATCTTTGACCTTCTAACGCTGCCATATTTTTGACTTTTAAATCTCAAAACAATTGACCTACCATCATGAAAGCTAGTGGAAGTCTTGACTAATTGTTTTTTGCACACCTGTGATATTTATATATTATACTAGCTGTTACCCGCGGCTTCACTCGCGCATATTTTCTTTAGAACATATTTAACCTTTCTTTATAAACTATGTTATTAAAAATTTCTACATAGTCGGGCGGACCGCTAGTAATGTTTAAAAAATAATATTTACACATTTATCTTAGTTATTTATATACGATATTTTTATTATCAAAATTTAAGTAAAAAACGTAAGACTAAGAATTAATCGAATAAACTAACATAATTATAAAGGAAACTTGTAATTAACAGGTAATAGCTAACCTAAAACTACCTATGATAATTAATATTATATATTCCGAACTATACCACAAACTGAATATAGGTACCTATCTATTAGGATAGCTATGTATGACCCACATATAGTTAACCAATTAACGAATCTGTAAGCCGGTTGACCCTGCAGGTCATCCCTGAAACTTCACGCTAATTTGAGGTATTTTAAGCTCATAGAAAAAACTGTACCTAAGCTTTGAGTTCAAAGAGTTCAAAAATCTAAGGATTTTTTAAAAATGATACTTAGTTATTCAATGTTCGAAAAGATATATATATTTTCAAAACGATGACCGACTTTGATCTTTTGAATAACATTCAACGCATTTTTTGCTCTATTTGTTAGGTAAAAAATGTCGAAGAAATATAAAAACACTTTTTTCAAAAACTTTTGTCACTGAAAAATCCCGAAAGAATCAACCGATTTTAATCCGATTTACGGTATTTGACTGACTTTTAAGCAGAAGAACTGATCAGATTTTAAAATAAATCAGTATCATTATCAAATCAGTAAAAATACGAAGTAAGTTTTCTGCAAACAGCGTAATTTTAATACTTGAAAAGCTACTTACTTTAGAAAATTTGAATCGATTTTAATTTTTGAAAAGGCATTTGACATAGCTTTTTTTAGCACTAAAATAACGTAGAAGAACAAAAAAATATTACTTGAAAAATTTCGAAGTTTAGTCGGAAAAACACTTTTTTTTAAATGTTTCGTCAACGATAACTCCCTAACAGATAAACCTATTTTGATGTAGTTTATGCATTGGACGCAGTTTTTTGAGTAAAAGAGCTGATTAGATTTTGTAATCAATCGGTACATAAATGTGGAAGTTATATTAAAAAAATCATATTTCGTTAAAAAAAATTAAATTTTTTTTTTCAAAATTTCACGAAATGAAATTTTGTAAAATTTTCAAAAATTTGAAAGTGAGTGGAATCCAATCGAATGCCATAAACCACGTTTCGGTGGGACAAGCCGTTCAAAAACTATGAGATGTTGACACACACACACACACACACACACACACACACACACACACACACACACACACAGAGAGAGAGAGAGAGAGAGAGAGAGAGAGAGAGAGAGAGAGATACACACACACATACACATACATACATATAGACATACTGAAATCATCGTGAAAATACTTGAAAAAGGTTCCTAGAACCTCAAAACTTGGGGACCCGGTGAAAATTCGATTTTCGGAAATCGGTGTAAAATCAGTAACTTCTTTGTCTACATACATAGCGGGAAGTTAAAAATCTGTAAATCGGTTGACAACAATAAATCTACAACCATTCCTGAAACTTTCCACTAAACTGAGGTAGGTATTTCAAGCTGAAATGAACAAAAACTATAGATAAGATAGTTAAGCAAAGTTTTTTTTGAGAATCCAAAAATTTTGAAAAGGATATCAAAACATTTTATTTTCAAAAATTTTAGTTATTGATGAATCCTAAATAAATTGACCGATTTTGATCAAATTACGGTTTTTGACGCAGTTTTTAGAGAGAAAAGCTGATGAGGTTTTTCAATCCATCGGTATATTCATATCAGCCTAAAATTTATTTAAAAAAAATTAGTAAGTTTGCTGGACACAACAAAATATTGATATTTGAAAAGCTGTTTTTAAAAAATTATTCGATTTTGATTTTTGAAACTGCATTTGACGTAGTTCTTAAGTAATAAAATATTGGCCATAAAGGCCATAAATTCTTCTTTTTCCTTTTTTCACCCAATCGTTGAAAATTTTCGAATTTAAATGGAAAAAACACTTTATTTTTTAATCTATGGTCAATTTATATTCAAATTTCATGCAAATATGTTCAAGAAATAAAAACTTTCATACAATTTTATTCCTCTATTTCACCCTCTATAAGAGGAATACGTGTGCGAAAATTTAAGTTTCTAGCCCTTAGGGTTTAGTCTGTAGGTTTATATGAAACTTTCATGCCCTATTTTATCGTCTAAGGGGCTTAATTCTGAAAAGCACTGAAATACATATCTCATTATATATGCCATACTCATTTCATACGAAATATCCTGCAAATATATCCAAGGAATAACAAAAACATTAAATTGTATAGGTATCCTATTTAATCCCCATCGGAGTTGAATTTTGAAAAATCCTTCCTTATTGGATTTACGTTATATTAGAGGAATATGTTTCCGACATTTCAAGTGTTTGGCCCTAAGAGTTTGAGTGTGAGTTTATATAAAACTTTCATCCCCTATTTTATCTTCTAAAAGGTTGAATTTTGGATATGGCGGAAATACTGAATCATTATTTTTGTCGTACTCAATTCATATAAAATTTTATGCAAGTATGTCTAAGAATTATAAAGTTTCAAAGAAATTTCATCCCCTTTTATACCCCCTTGAGGGTTAAATTTTGAATAGTCTTAGTAGTAGTAGTCATAGTATAAATGCGAAACACAATATTTGCTAGCATATAACACTTGTACTGTTTCACAATAAGTATATCTTATTGTGAAACAGTACAAGTGTTATATGCTAGCAAATATTGTGTTAAAATGGAGTTTCACCAAGTGCCGACGATAAAAAGTGTAGAATATATAAATGCGAAAGTTTGGATGTTTGGATGGATGTTTGTTACTCAATCACGCAAAAACTACTGAACGGATTAGAATGAAATTTGGCACACAGGTAGATGATGACCTGGAATAGCCATAGGCTACTTTTTATCCCGGAAAAATTAGGTGATCCCGCGATTCGCCAAAAACATTTATAATGCAGCGGGCTGCACGCTGCAGCTAGTGAATAATATACTTGGTTTTCTTTTTAATTATGAATAGAGTATCTAAGTCTTAATTCTAAAAACAATCTTTATTTATTTAAGTATCAGTTATTGTGTCACAAGTGATGGATTATGTAATTTATCAATGAAATTAGTAAATATTTTATAGTGTAAATATTTGTAGCGAAATGTGTATTAATAACCGATTATTACATTAAATTGATATTAAACAACTGATTCCGTATCTACGTTAAGTATATAGCAGTATGTTTTGCAAATTTTGGAATAAAACTTTTTGATTATTGTAAGCGTTTTTATTAATTTGAAGGTACTTTGATACCAAAACTACCTGAGCATTTTTATGGATCACATTACTCTATTATTTTGTTAAAGGGGCAGTTATTTCCTGTACCACCGTAGACTTACTTCCGTGGCTGTTGGTTGAAGATTAAATGACTATATTATTCAATTGTTTTTATTTTACTTATTTAAGTACCTGGTATCAAGTAATTTGAGAAACCTGAATAAAATAATCTGTACCAAAGTTAATAAAATAATTTGCTTATACACTTATGTTAAATTAAATTTAAATAAAATTACTTTAATATATTCGCAATTATTAATATAAAATCATAGACGTGAGCAGCAGCAAGGCGATAAGAATAAACACAAAAAGAAAATTCTGCTAAGTTTAGCTTTAACTCCTAAATGTAACACGTGAGAAATAGTAGTCATATATAATTCGTTTTAAAAAGATAGAGCTGTTATTATAAGAAGTTGAGTGAACACGAGCAACTTGAAGATACGGCGATTTGCCGAGTGTCATTATCATTTATTCTTCCTTTAACTGGCAGTGACTAAGGAACGCGTACAATTAGCAAGTTCGTTAATTAACATAAGCAGATACGTTTACGCTCGCGAACATCCTCCGGCGAGGTCGTTAGAGACGCGCGAGTGCTGCCGCTGCATTCTGTTAATGACGTTTCCTACATTTAATAATTATTTCCTGAACTAGAACAATCCGAGTTTAAGAGTGTTCTGGGTGGCACCTCCACCCAGAACACTCTTAAACTTAGACTTAGACTTCTGCAAACTTACGCATATGGCATAAAGGCTCCGCCACGACGAAAGCAATGTTCGATTCGAAATAATAACCAAGAATTCTATGCAGGTTAATAACTGATTTTATTAATAAGTACATTAATAAAGTAACACAAGTTCACAGTGACCGCATGTAACACAGGAGAGCACATAACCTCATATTTATACATCGACAATAGTCCAGTGTTGACATATATTAGATAAAATATTTGTCTATATTGTTTAGGCACAGGTCACACCTATAGAGCCAAGTACAAATATAAAATTTAATCTAATAAGCAACGCACCAATAACATCTTTGGTGTATTGAGGCGATGTTTGTTCCTTTCCATCGGGAGAGCTATGTACTTGTTTGCTATATTTTGATATAAAATAAACACCAACATTAAAATTGCATTAAAATGCAACAATTTATAATATATATATATATATATATATATATATATATATATATATATATATATATATATATATATATATATATATATATATATATATATATATATATATATATATATATATATATGTGTGTGTCGGAGAGGTCATTAGAATTAAAGCTGATTTGACAACGAGGCGCAAGTGATGATGAAGTCATCGCTTCGGCAGAGTCCGATTTACGTTCGTGCGGGCCCAATACAAGACATTGTTTATGAATCGATCACCGACGGAACCCTACTTCCCTGTTGGCCGCCGCACCGACCACAAGTCTGGAAACTGTCATACGACTCGTTGTGTTATAGCTAAAGCTAAATGTACCATAGTGGAAAATAGTAATAAGTATTGTTTTAAGTGATAAAGAAAATTACTTTGCTCGTTACCCACTCCAAGCCCACACAATATGTATTCCGGAGAAGAGCCTCACTCGGATATTTACCCCTTTGCGACACACACACACACACACACACACACACATATATATATATATATATATATATATATATATATATATATATATATATATATATATATATATATATATATATATAAATACCTTATCTTATTATATATTTCATGCAAATTGTTAGATTCGTTGCATATATACTCGAAATAAATTTGTACAGAAGCATTTCTCATTTAATAATTCACATATTTCTATGAGATTAACAAAGAGAATTGTTATAGACAGGGAAGAAGCAAATTGGGAGACGCAGAAATAATTATCCAATTGACAAAAACTCCAAACATGCAAACTTTCAGTGTAGTAAAATAAGTAGGATAGCACCGTTACAATAAGTTATTAATTCAATAAATAAACGGTATCTGGCATTGTTGATAAAGTCGGCAGCGGCCGGCGCGGCGTCTATTTCATTGTGCTGTAAATGGTAATAGAGCTAATGTGCTTCCAATTATACTTACAATTGTCTACCAGCTCCCTATGTTACATTACTACCTTCATCTAACTTGATGTCGAGCAAATACTTCGTTATCTGTGCATCTTAAATCAAATCTGCATATTTGCTATCGTATGTTATGTTATGAGATAAATCTGCTTGCAAATCTGCTTGTTTGCCATCATATATTATGAGATATCAAACAAGCAGGCAGTTATCAAAGTGGGATAAACATCGCCTGTAGACACAATCATGTAGGAAATACATCGTTATCTGTTATACAACCTTTGGATATAATCTATGCTAATATTATAAATACGAAAGTAGCTCTGTTTGCCTGTCTGTCTGTATCTTCTTCACGCGTCAACACAAACCCGAAAAAGGACAGGACAATTTTTATTCCAAAATCCCACGGCTACTTAAGCTATGCGGGTAAGATCCCAGGACTTTTAAACCATGATAGTAAGTAGTAACGTAGGCTACTTTTATTATAGAAATGATGAAAAATATTATAGAAATAATAAGAAGAAGTAATGGGCACAACTAGTTGTCACATAAGTACAAAAAGTTACTGGGTAGCAGCTCACCTCCCAACAGAACACGACAGTGATAAGCATCGACTTCATTGCGGTCAGAATAGAAGGATGATAGTATCAGAGCTGGGCACGTCGCACAACTCTCATTAGTGGTCACGATGGTAGATGTACAAGCTTGGCCTTCTCTAGCGTTTCATGAGATGTGTATTGAATGCACTGGAATCGAAACCGCGTGAATATGTGTAAGGACATTATAATAAACTGGCTAATTTCACAGACGTTATTTTTATGTTATACGTTTTTCTTCTTAGTTATATTTAATTTCAAATAGAATAAATAATAACTGTTAAACGCGCAAAATTTAAATAGGTAAATAACGCTTTCTGTATATTCCAATTTTCTATGTAATTTTTCTTATTTTTCCCATTCCGACAGTCCCAAGCCTGTTAGTGTGATGTGATCAATGAAATGTTATCATCATATGTACGGTCGTGTAGGGTTGTAGGTATGTAAGGTCACGTGTAAGTTCATTAACCAGTTGGGTGACAATAATTGCGCGACACCATTAACGCCACTAGTCTACTAATAACTCAAAGAGTATTTACCATTTCTGTTTTCTTTTATCTCTTATTAATTAATCATGTAATAAACGCTCGGGGTGTTTTAGCTTTTGTCTCAAGTAAGAAACACCGGGCACATTGCACGCCTTTGTGAAATGAAGTAGATCTCTACAGACAGCTCTTAACAAGTCGAAATTTGAGCATTTTTCTGGACCTAAACCTATTATAACATCCTAGTATCTATTGTAACATATTTGACTAATACAATAATAGAAGCGTATATAAATAAAAACCATTTTATAAACATATTTAATACTTTTAACAAATATTTATCAAGTATCTATATATTAAAAAAAAAAAAATACTGTCCGGACGTCTGGATATCTGTGTGTATTTATGTGCCACGATTACTCTCAAAATACTTAAACGTATCGGTGTCTTCTTTTAAACAGTTTCAGTATGTCACGGGACAGTTTCGTATTAAAAATTACTGTCTGATCCAGTGTCCAAAATACTAAAAATAATGTAATAGTATTAATGTACCTAGATATCCAAAACAATATTTAATTAAATAGCTGTAAAATTGTTAACCTGTAGAAAATTAATTCGTGAATTACATAGATGTGAAATTATTAACCTGTAGAAAATTATTTCGTCAATTAAATAGCTGTGAAATTATTAACGTGTAGAAAATTAATTCGTCAATTAAATAGCTGTGAAATTATTAACCTGTAGAAAATTAATTCGTCAATTAAATAGCTGTGAAATTACTAACCTGTAGAAAATTAATTCGTCAATTAAATAGCTGTGAAATTACTAACCTGTAGAAAATTAATTCGTCAATAAATTATTAAATATATTTTTTTAATTAAACGAGCGTAATTAGGTGTGCACTTTTGGATTTTCTAAGTTTCTTAAAAATACTGTTTAAATATGTTATTGTTCGTGTGCGTATGAATATCTGTTTGTGTGTATGTGTGTGTGTGTGTGTATGTGTGTGCGTGTGTGCACGACGTGAGCGAAACGTTAAGTGTATGTGTGAAATGTTTGTTACCATCTTAAGATGTATGTCGTCAATACCACTTTTATTTTTGGCATATTATATAAAAGACTGTACGTATTTCGGCAATTTTTTTAAGAGAGTTAAATATTTTTTAATTATTTTCAATTAATTATTCGTTATTGAATTGTGCAGTCTTAACTGTCGCAAACGTTTATAATGATAGGAAAATATTTAACGAGTCCAAAAACGTTTCGCCGCACACCCTACAAAAGCTTTATATTTCGCAGGCTGTTCTTTCCGCAAAGCCGCTTAGAATTAAGAAAACTGTTCTTAAGTATCCAAACAGATTGGGTCGAATGTAACTTTACCGGAAGGTTCCACGATATAATGCCCTAAAGGGTCTCGCGACGTTTGCCCGCCCTTCTCTTGATGCTGTTTATGTACTGATACAATTTTTTGTGGTTTCAATAAAATATGCTTGCATAAGGTGATTCTTAGATAGACTTTAGACAGCCAAAAAAAATGTTTCACTACTTATTATAACGTAAGAGTATATTAAAAGTTTATACCAATAGCGTGTTTTCCAACCGACAAAAACACGGTGGAGAATTCGACGCTTACATTTGTTAGTTTATGTTAAAACTCGCACATCTTTTTACATAGTAGTTCGATTTGATATTTTTTTATTGGAATACTATTGGATTTTTTATCGGATACTAGCTGTTGCCTGCGACTTCGTCCGCGCGGACTTCGTTTACTCCACACAGCTCCTCCCCCGTAGGTGATAGCGTGATAATATGTAGCCTATATGTTGACCCGACCTGTAAGTAATATTCATGCAAAATTTGAAGTAAATCCATGCAGTACTTTTTGAGTTTACCCCGGACATACATTGACTTTCCTACGATTTTATTATCTACAAAAATACATAAAAATACATATATAATAAAATCGTAGGAAAGTCAAAATTGTACATTGAAAATTTAAAAAAAAATACTTGGGGTATGATCTACAATCGATATCAAAGCCAAAAATATAGTTTTTAGAATTTTTGTCTGTTTGTTTGTATGTATGTCCGGGGTAAACTCGAAAAGTACTGCATGGATTTACTTCAAATTTTGCATGAATATTACTAAAAGGTCGGGTCAACATAAAGGCTACATATTATCACGCTCTACGGGGGAGGAACTGTGCGGAGTAAATGAAGTCCGCGCGGGCGAAGTCGTGGGCAACAGCTAGTTATACATATAATTGTCCTGTTAACACGTAATGTAGAATAGTGACCTGGTAAAGTCCAACATTTTATATAACTGTATCTTTTAAATGGTTTCAAAGCTCCATCGTATGTAGGTTTGGATGACAAGTGCCACAAAGGTTCCTTTATTTTACAGTTAAGTAGTTCAGCGTTTGTGTACGCACACCCTGTGGCCAAAATGGCTTGATGGATTTTAACATATTAAGGGCGTCATTGGATGCCTCTCAACCGTAGGAGTGACAAAGGTTATTTATTTCTAGCTCACTACGTAACACAAAACAAAGATTTCGCGTAACTGGTTTAGAGCTTTGAATAGTTTTAAAAGTATCATCACGCCCGGTTCCCTCGTGGGGTAGGCAGAGCAAATCGAACGTCTATAGACTTTCCAGTTCGCCGCAATTCACCGGTTTATCGGTTGGCCAGATAAGTGGTGGTCCTCATCACCGCATTTATGGACATGTTAACGGTTATCGACCATTTCTAGCGATAATCGGGACCGCCAGTTTAACGTGGTCATCCGAGGCACGGCACTGGTAATACACCACTCCGCCAGACTCCGAGCTGCTACTGAGGTTATAGATTTTTGAAAACCCCTCGAAAAAATCTCAAATAACACTTTTGCCCGACCCAGGGATCGAACCCGGGACTTCAGGATCTGAGCCAAATAGGCTACCCCTAGACCATGAGGCAGTCAAGAATAGTTTTATGGTTAAAAAAATACATTTCAAGACGTATGATTAATTATAATTAGATCTCACAAATAATTTAATGTTTTTTTTAAATATTTTCGTTCAAGTACATACTCAAGTTTTTATGTAAATGCATACTAACGTAGCAAAAACATCTAGAATTTAAAATAAAACATAAAAAGTTTGTTTCTTAAAACTGAATATCATGGAGGCTGTTTAAAGCTATATTTAATGTTCTATACAAAAAATATCGTGGTTAAATTGAATAGAAAAAATAAGTTATTACAGAAAAGTATTATTGTTAGAAATTTTCCCTATTTTTATCCGTAACCTTAAGGTACATTTAAGTTCAGCTTTATTTATGTTGTGCACAAATTTCTATCTTTGTTTGATATCTTCTTCGTGAGGTTTAACTGGAAGACATCACACTACTCAGCTCAGCTCGATAACATTTCGGAAAGGGCCTTAGTCTAATGTAAACGTAAGAGACACATATGTGTGCATTCACCGTCAAAAATCACCCTTTGTCTTATCACCTCGTTTTGAGAATACTCTCCTGACAGCCTCAGCCAATATTGGAATTCTGTGATCATTTGAAAGAAAAAGCTCATTGACCTCAAATAGCTTGATGTGCTCAGTAGAGCAAGACAGTACTTCTGCCGGCTCATCGCTTAGAACTTTATAAAGCATAAATTCGACTTCACATTTTTTTCATTCACATTCACGGACTGTTTCATTATCATCTCAGGGCGGGAGCCCCGCAACTTCTTTCTTTTCATAGCACTCACGAAGAGTGATTCGAATCGTTGACGCCCAATCGGCTTGATTTATTGGCGCTACGCAGAGATATAAGTTCGCTCTGCATTTTTACCGCATTTGTTATGTAGAGTGTTATGACAAACTGTTCTGATTGATTCCTGTCGATTAATTTAATAATCCATCAACGTGGCAAAATTCAAAGTTCTACCTCATCACCTCGATGTCTGGAAATCCATAACCGTGCGACTCTCTAGGCACTTTTTACCACGCAATAATCCTGTGTGAAATCAATTACCGGTGGGAGGATATTTCAGAACGTATAAGACTTATGGAGCTGCAAAAGAAGAGTTTACTCATTTTTTAAAACTGGCAACGCAGCTGTAAGACCTTTGATGCTGTGGCTGTCCATAAATCATTCATCATCAGGTGAGCTTCCTGCTCATTTGCCTCTTTATTTTATAAAAAAACACTGTGAGATAAGCTCACTTTTTGTATTCGTTATGTTCTATTTAGTATTTTTCCTTAACTGTAGATTTGTACAATAAAGTATAAAATAAACAAAAAAATATAATAGTTGAGAATTACCTGTTATATATTAGTAAAAGCGTAAGTATAGTATAACAAAAAAAATCATACCTTGCTGGTCCGGAGTCTTAAAAAACCCTTTTATAGTGTTAATGATGTTAATGGAGTTGCGTTAGTCAAAACAGTATTTTTGGTAACTATTTGCGTGTGCAGAATCAATATTTCAAATAAAAATCACTGGTTTAAACTTCGAATAATATAATGCCGATATACTAGTATATGGTCAAACGTAGCCTTATGAACACTAGTTATACATACTAAGAGATATCTCGCTTTAACTGATCGCACGAACCGTTATTGTGTATAAACGACAAAAGTAAAGAAGAGAGGTCTTCTAATGGTAAGAGATAACCGTCGTAAAAGCTGGACTGGGTGTTGAAGCCACATGTACTCATTTGCAAGGTATGTCTCGCCCTGTTTTTTATATCAAGATAGCAAACAAGTACATGGCTCTCCTGATGGGAAGTGACAACCATCGCCTATAGACATCAAAGATGTTAATAGTGCGTTGCTATCTGTTAATGTCACACACATAAGTTTACCAGCTATCTTTCCCTCCAAACTGGAACAAGAGAGTAATAAACATTGACGTTATTTGGGCAGGAATAGGTAAAACGATGGTACCAGACGTGAGCGAGACATTGCAAAACTCTACCACATAATAATCACGATGGTAGTAAGTTGTACCTATAATTAATTGCTCATCTTATACGAACTGCCGGGCCAAGTAGCAGATGATGTATTTTGCTACATTTGCAATTATAGTTCATATTATGCTGAAGCAGCAGAAATCAGGTAGGAATAAATATTCTGTAACACCGTTTCGGTCCGGGCTCCTTTCCAGAACAGACCAACTGCCGTTCTGCCAGGCAGGTCGTTAAAGGCTACCGATTGGCTATACGAATTACTAGCATTGAAACTACTAGGTGGTAGAGTTTCGCAACGTCTCGCCCAGGTATTTGGTACCACCGCCTTATTTGTTCCTGTCGCAATAGCGTAAGTGCTTGTTATTGTCGTTTTCTGTTTTGGAGCGTAAGGTAGCCGGTAGACTTTTGCATGTAGCATTTTTTGCATTGCCATCCCGCCACTTTGATAGCAACGCACTTTGGTGTCTATAAGCGCTGGTTTCTCTTTCTACCAGGAGAGCCATCTGCTTGATTTCTATCTTATCATATTAAAAATATTATACCTCTCATACCAACGTGAATCCCAGAAACCTAAAACTTAATAGTGACGATGATAATCACTCATACTTTAACCTTTCCTCGACTATTACGAGACCAGTCAAGAAGGCAGCTAGACTGTCCTTATAAGGACTCAGATAAACGCAGATAAAATTTAAAACATTACCATTCATATCTACGAGTAGCAGTTATTTAATATCGTGACAAATAAAATTATGTCCTAAGTTAAAGTTATCTAACTCTTTCTACATTTCGTCGCTTAATTAAGGGAGTTTATTTTAATCTTTGGGTCTTTGAAATCCCTTTACGCATTGTCCTATCTAAAACCCTTACACAGAGCTACTAAATTGTGAACATGTACGTAAGTCGGTACTTAGAAATTCTAGGTATAGAATAAGATCGAATATAATATTTGAATCATATATTAAAAATAATAATGAAATTTCAGCAAGTTGTTTACTTTTACGGTAAGCCAGACCCCCTTTCATTTTCTTTCTTGCTTTACAATATAATTTATATGGAATTTATTAATCAATTTTTAAGTATCAGCTAATCTAAAAAAACCTTAGTCCCGAAATAAATTACTAAAAAGGAATAGGATTAAGTACACTTCTCGAAAATATTTTAAATGGCGTTTAAAAAGCTTTTCAAGTATATAAATAGAAAAACTGTGTTTTTGTAAAATATTTAAAATGCACGTACCTTAAACGGTGCGGGCTCTCCTAAGCCTTAGACAAATGATTCACAAAGCACTAACATATTCATCACTTCACGTCACGAGCACACAGTATATTAATTTGAATACCGGCGCGTACCGTTAGCAACGACACGTGGGCTCTGGGCGGCGGGCACCGCGACACTGGGCGGGCGGACGCATCTGCAACAGTGCGCGCTCCTGTATCAATCCACCAGGTGAAGTACAGGAGACTGATAAAATCACTATCAATGTGACCGCTTACTTACAACACTATATCTCACTAAAAAGTGGTAAATTGCTTTGAACTGCAAAAATATATTTATATTTATAGGCATTTGAAAAGGTTTTTACGACTAGTGTTTTTATGTCTAAGCAAGCAGACTCCTCCTTTCCTTAGGCATTTTAGTAAGATTTGGCACAAGCCTTACTTTGACGAAGTGGTAGCTCACATCAATGAGTTTGCTGCGTGGATGGCAACTTTGATTTTTTATATGGAAAGAGCTAGCCATTGCCTATAGACACCAAATATGTTAAATGATGCGCTGCAGAATGGAAAGTCAAACATTTTTGGCTTAACACAAATTTATGAACCAATAGTTTTTTAATTTTTATGATTTTTGAGTCATTATCAAAACTATATCTCATTAAACAGAGTGAAAGTTTAATTCAAGATATATCTAGAATTAAAAATAGAAAAAAAATGGTCGAGGAAAAGCATTTCCCTTCCACATACTAACTTATAAATGCGAAGGTGAGTTTGTTACTTCTTCACGCCTAAACATTAACCCGATTTTAAAAATTATGTTATCAATAGAAAACTACAATCAGCGAGTAACACAGCTTATTTTTTTTTTTTAGAAATTCCTACGAAAATTACAACAATATTGAATTCGCTGTTTAAACCTAAGTATCAAAAAGTTGCTTATAAAAGTCAATGTTTGACCATTTTCTTTTGCACGTTGCCATTTTGTTATCCGTTAGAAATTTTAAATTACAATGTAGATTTTTATGATTTTTGAGTCATTATCAAAACTATATTTTATTAAACAGAGTGAAATTTTAATTCAAGATATATCTAGAATTAAAAATAGAAAAAAAATGGTCGAGGAAAAGCATTTCCCTTCCACATACTAACTTATAAATGCGAAGGTGAGTTTGTTACTTCTTCACGCCTAAACATTAACCCGATTTAAAAAATTATTTTATCAATAGAAAACTACAATCAGCGAGTAACACAGCTTATTTTTTTTTTTTAGAAATTCCTACGAAAATTACAACAATATTGAATTCGCTGTTTAAACCTAAGTATCAAAAAGTTACTTATAAAAGCCAATATTTGACCATTTTCTTTTGCACGTTGCCATTTTGTTATCCGTCAGAAATTTTAAATTACAATGTAGATCCCTTTAAAACTTTATTTGATGTGCGCTGCCATTTTGCTATTTGTTAGAAAATTTTCTGGTTTTTTGTTACTAATTGTTTTAATAAAGTATGTTTTTACTAAGTTGAACTTGTTTGAACTGAGCTCAGTTTTAGACATTTAAAGTTTTAATGGTCCCAGTCAACAATAAAACAATACAGAAACAACATAGCTGAGCTGCAGGTAAAAACTAATAATTACTAATAATTGCTTTCCAATGTCTGCTGTTTGTTTCTTCACATTTGGCTTGTTAAATGAAATAACTAAAGCTTTAATATTAATAATTTTTAAACCTGAGGACGATGAATTATTTATTTGTGTAATAGCATAGTCAGCACATAGCAAGCAATGGAGTCGAAGGCACTGTTTCAAACTTAGCATCTGAATAATCACATTATATAATCATCAACTTGCCTTAGAATCTCAGCAAACTTGTAGCAGAAAACAATTTGTGTTAGCCTGCATTAAAATTTAAATAAATTATATACAATCAGAGTCTGAAAGGAGGTATACTTAAGTTGGATGCGGCACTACTGGTGTTTAAATTGCTAATGGGATCCAGACGTATTTGCTCGCACATCTACAAAATTCAGTATCAACTAAATTAAGAATACCAAAAGCGAAGTAAAATTTCTTGAAATTAATCTAGGTTTGGAGTTAGTTAATTTATTGGGACTAATTCTTACAATTTAACGTTAATTTAAGAATAACAAACATAAGTCGTCCAAACACGAATTCATTACGAGGTCAAACGTTCACTTCACTAAATGCCCAATACACTTATTTTTGATGAATTCTACTTCACGAATATAAACGACAACCAGTAAAAAGTTCTGGTAAAGGCTTAGGACTGCAAATAAGTTGATGACTGTCCTGACTGTTCTTAGTTACTGTTCACAGAGACAACTTGCGCTTATAGACGGTAACATCTACGTGGTAGAGGTGTATTGTCTTAACAATTGCTTAGGTATTCAGATAATATATCTTGGACGCTGGGTCTTCTCGTCAATAGGTGACGAATAAAAAAGAGATGTGTAATTTGACTTTACGTTTTCTAGACCCGGATCAACAAGAGAAAAGGAGATACTTTCTCCTCTCTTTTTTGGTTAAATGGTTTTATTCTTTCTTTCGCATGTGCGTGTAAACGTACGTGTGTGCATGTGTTGACGTAGGAGGATAGTTCCCAAGTCTTTTTAATTTCGCGACCATCAGTGAGTTTGTCCAATTTTTTTCGTCATTTCTCTTGGTCTCCACTCTCTCTCACTCCTTTTTTCTGTATACTCTCTGGTCACGATTTCGTAGTTAACTATTTAGACGAGCTTACACCTCATTAAAAATTGTAAACCATTTGCGCCAATCTCATCTTAATTGATGAATATTTGCTCAGACATGAACCTAACACTAAACAAGAAAGTGTTTCATTTTCAATAGGAACACTAATAATTACAAGTGTTTAATACTTTTGATAGATTTAACTTCACATTGATATTTAATTTCGGTTCTGTCTATAGAGATAGTAATCATTATCGTTACAGACAAACATCACCGTTATTATTTGTTGCACAAGCAACACTTCTAGTTCAAATCGACCCGAGTGCTAAGTGTGAGTTTTTCTTTTCGCATTCGATCGTGAGCGCGTTTGGAGTTTACTAGGAATTTGTATGCGCCACCTAGTGGTAAACTGGTTTCTCACGTTTATCACTAGGTGGCGCTGTACAAATCACATACAAATTCCTAGTAAACTCCAAACGCGCTCACGATCGAATGCGAAAAGAAAAACTAACACTTAGCACTCCGATGTCCCGTTTTAACATAAAAACAATATGGTCAAGTAATATGAGTGAAATACACGCATCGGGCGTACAGCGCGCTTCGCTTCCACTGTAACAACGCCTTTAGGGGGATGGTAGGGCTGCCGCAGTGGTGTAGTCCATCCTACACCATAATAGTTCGGACCCCTTTTGACGAATAGGTCATTTATCTGTTTCTGGTCAGTCAGTTCGTAAAATGAGAAAGACTGCTTAAATATGTCATCATCATCGAAAACACTAGGTGGTGGTTGTTATCATTCATTATATTACGAATTACTTTTTTATATCATAGCAAGTTGCAAGCAAGCAGATGGCTTCCGTGATGGAAAGGGAAACCATCGCCTAAAGACACCAAAGGTGTTAATGATGCGTTGCTACCCTTCAAATCGAAACATGACAATGATACGTATTGACGCTATTACGGCAGGAATAAATAAATAAATAAATATTCACGGGACAACGTGTAATTACGAATTGATCTAACCCCAAAGTAAGCAAATTATTTGCTTGTGTTATGGGTGTTAGTCAACAATACTAATACATAGAAATACACATAAAATACTAGAATATGTAAATACTATTACATACATAATAAACACCCAAATCCAGAAATGTAAACATCTATGCTCATCACACAAATGCTTGTCCCTGTTGGGGATTGAACCCGAGCCCTGTCGATTGCGTAATCAGGGTCGCTAACCACTCGACCAACAGGTGGTCAGGATAGGTAAGGCGGTGGTACCAAATACACGGGTGGAACATTGCGGAACTCTAACGCCTAGTTGTCACGGTGGTAGTGTTACGTCGTACCTTCTACAACCTGCCTGGCAGAATAGTAGGTGGGCTATTCTTCAAAAGAGCCCGGACCAATACGGCACATAGTACAACACATTAATATAATTCATGTATCAAGTTTTGGCAATATCTCATTTTTTTTTTCATAGCATAGTAAATAAGCAGATGGTTCTCGTGAAATATATAATTATCACCAACATTAACATCTTTAGTGTCTTACACTACAGATGTTAATGCTCCGTAGGGAATGCCACATGCATGTTTACCGTTCCTTTTCCTGTGAGCCGGAACACGACAGCGCGGCGCCAAGCACCGACGCTATTGCGGTACAAATAAATAATGTTGTTGGCCCCGTGTTGGTCCCGGGCTCCTTTTAAGAATAGACCAATACTGCCGTTCTGCCAGGCAGGTCGTAAAAGGCGACCGATTGGCTATGCGAGTCACTACAATCGTGGCTACTAGGTGGTAGAGTTCTACATTGTCTCGTCCCGTTCTGGTACCAACGCACCATTAACATCTTTTGTGTCTTTAGGCGATGGTTGACGCATTGCATCAGGAGACCCATATGCTTGTTTGCTATCTTATGATATAAAAAAAATTTCAGGGTCGGAAGAGTGGGGGAGGAGTAAACCCCCCCTCAGGATCAGCTGTAACTCAAGGGAGTGATGTTATCATTTTTGAGTAATCAAATTTAATACGTTGATTTCAATTTATTGCCTGTTCGATAAGTTTCTATTGCATGGGAATATGGACAGGGCACAGAGGGCAGGGGAACACGCATAGTTATATAAGCAAGAGCTAATCTCAATACTCTAAAGATACAAACTATGTCATCATTAACTTTTTATTGTTCATCACAAGGCATAATTAAGAAAAAACAGAAGTTAAATAAGTTTTATTTAACTTGGATAGCTAACAGATATATTTATTGTAAACGTAGCATAGAGGTCGAGGGCCCCCTGAGACTGTGGTACTCGGTGCACTACCCCAGCTAGTCCTTCGATAGTTACGCTACTGATGACACATTAAAATGTACTAAATTTGTCAGTCTAGTAGTTTAATACGGTCTCAATTTTGATTCCTGGATAATGCAACATGACTTTGAGCTATTCATGAGAATATACATTTAAGAATAAGAACACATTTACATTTACATTTACACATTTCTTGGAAACGTTCAGCAAGATTCTAAAAAAAAATAGTATCGTTTCAACACCCTTGTGTCTTAATGAGCATTTAAGGCAGTAAGTGTTAGGTGTCAAAAGTAAGGAAAATCTTTTGTTAAAAATGTGCTGATGGGAAACTTCCTTGATGACTGAAAAGGATGAAACAAACCTTTTTGGAGTTATATAAACTAGCTTACTGCTAGGCATTTCATAACAGGCGAGAGAATGCTAATACTAGGTGATAAAGTTTTGCAACGTCTCGCCCGGGTTCGATGTCACCGCCTTAATTACGCATGTAACTCAAACTTAAAGTATTTTATTCAAATAAACGCAATTTGACGAGTCCACATTTTTAAAATTACTATTGGATTAGAATGTAATGGGTGAAATTCTAACCAAGCCATACGGATACTAACACACCATTAACTATTTGATGTCTATAGGCTATGGTTATCCCTTTACATCAGGAGAACCATCTCGCTATGAAAAGTAGCTAAACAGGAATGTCTAATTATGGTTGGATCATTTTACCTTCCATCTAAGGAGCTCGGTCCAAAAATAATAAATATGCAAATGGAGTAACAAAACATCTTAAACTACAAGAGCAAGGTAAATTGGGTTAATTGCATAACACGGAAACGATAAACTTAGTTTAGATTTAGTGCAACTTGGAGAGAGTTACGAGGACGTGCGCCCTGACAGCTTGTTGTCGACCAACTTAGCAGCTCACTAGAGTCCAGCAACGGCGGTAAACTTATCACACATGTCAACGTGTTTTAGGGTTAAACTTTTGCTGTCGATACTGTTTGTTCCTAGTGTCCTTTATCGATGTGTTTACACACCTTCTGGCCAAGTATTGACGTTATTAAAATAAATTATATATAATGCACTGACAAAATATACTACTGCATGTTTCAGAACACGTGTACTTTGATTGCAGTAAAATATCTAACATGCCTTTTGAAGGATTTCTATGGACTGTTAATTTTTAAGATCACATTTTATGGTCTTATAATAATGCACTAAGTAATAATAACTTTCGAAAAAAACTTAACATTTTATTTTTATTTTAACTTTTTCATTAAACTTGTGAGAAGACACTGAATATCAAGTACAGCTTAATATTTGTCCGTTCATCTATAATTTATTTTTTCCATTTCATAATTTCTATGCCCTGTATATTATGTTTACGATCTGTAGCCATTTCGTTGTAATTTTTTCAACAACAACCTGTTTCTTACTTTTATGTACCTATCTAGTACTACACTGACCCAAATAATATTATCGCAAATTATAACTCATTGTGTGTGACATAGTGGCATTTAATCAAACAAGCACTGCAGCAGCAGCAGCAACAGCAAGCAGTGTGTTTGAAATTTGTATTTATTTTTTATAATTTTAAGCAGAAACAGTGATTTCTTAAGTATTTATTATATTACAAAATATTTACAAACTAGTGGAATGCACGTGTTACATCAAGTTGCTAGTGCTAACGACACCTTGCATCTAATTCCAGCTAATGATAAATGTAAAAATAAGGATCATTATGGACACAATCAGATAATCCGGTCCATCACCATTCCCCAGTTTGTACTTGTAACTGGTAAGTTGGATGGTGCGACGATAGGGATAAATACTGATTTATCCCTATCGTCGCATCATCCAGCAAGTATCTAAAGTTGACCTAGAAATCATTAGAAATCTATCATTAAAATATTTAAATGCCAAATTTTGTAGCCTTCTTTAATTTTAACTTATCTTAGCCAGAATTGAGTTTACGCAAATATAATTGCCAAAATTTAGAAATTCTCTGTGCTTTATGAAAAGTTAGAACACACTTGTTTATTCTTGCTTTATAAAATAGAAATCATAACTGACATTATTTTTTTCACGCAAACCATATTTGGCAAAAACTATGTGATTTCATGAGGGAAAAGCCTTTATTTATTTCCTATAAATACTGAAGACATGCCGCGATAACATCCGTGTAGCAAGGATGTAATACCACGCGCATTACTTTACCAGCTGACTTGTCTTCCAAATCGAAATGCGACAGTGTTGAGCACTGATGTTTTTAGAGCGAAAATAGACAAGAAAAAGTGTAAAATGTTTATGTTACCCTCCAAGTTACACAAACCTACCAAGCAGTTTGTAAAATACGAACGATCGGTTACGTGTACCGCTACCATCGCGACCACTAGGTGGTAGAGTTTGGTAAAGCCTCGCCCGAATATTAGGTATTACCGCCTTACCTATCGCAAATATAGTGTCAATGTTTGTCGTAATCTTATTCCGGTTTGGAGGGTAAGGTTGCCAGTTAACTTATGCATGTGACATTAACATCCCACCACATGGATAGCAAGCAACATATTATTATTTTGGTATCTATATGCGACGGTTTCTCTTTCCATTCGGAGAACCATCTGTTTGTTTGCTATTTAATGATATAAAATTTTAGGAGTACTTTACTAGGTCATACTGTAATTTAAGCTATATTTGGCTAATTGTTCACCTTTGAAGTATATAGTGAACAGTATGAAAGATGATCTTTTCTTTAGACGAAGTCAGAATTTGCACAGGGAAAGTATACAGCGTTACAGGCAAGTAGTTATAGATTTCTCTCTTTTATGTACTAATTACTTATGGACAATAATGATTTTATATTACAAAATTTATTTTTATAATTACAAGTTTCATTTTTTGTGTAGTTAAATTTTTATTATTTACAAAGTTTTCACCGTTTACAAAATTTTACTACAATGAAATTTGTTTTTTAAGACCCATTCAACAAACTTATATTTCGATCCATTAGTGTTTAATTTTATAGCTGAAAAATCCTTAGTATCGTAATAAGTTTTATCTAACAGCAAATCATACAACTTTTAGTACAAATAGCAAATCAAACAGCAGCTAAATTTATTAATAGGTAATGATTTAAGACTATCAGAAATATGATTATATATACTAGACATACAATACACATTTTTAGTAAAAAATATTTAATTTTTGGTTATACTACATTATATATGTATGTATAATGTAGTATAACCAAAAATTATATGGTATATTACTGCACTATAGTATGGTACATTACTGCACGAGAAAAATTTTAACTTTGCAAGTTGCGATTAACTAATGAAAACAGATGATGATTGATCATTGTTTTTATCCGCAAATACGTTCTGGACCATAATTAGTGTGAGTAAAGCGAAAGTTAACTAGAATGTCAGTAATACGAGTTTATCTATGGATAATCTTTTGAACCGTCAAGTTTCCTCCAGACTTCAATTACCAAAGTCGCGAAGTTTTATTGCAACTTAATAATCAGTTTATTTTGCAAGTGGCGTTGCAGGAAATTCTTCGGAATTGCTCTTCTAAAGCAATTCCCAAGTTAAAATGAGTTTTATTTTTATAAGGGCCCGTTTGGTAAATTGATTGCATTAGATAAGGGAGCGGGGCGTCGCATTAGCGCCTTTGTGAGCAGATCAAAGAGGCTGCCCTCTGACAGACAATCTGTTACTCAATCTTGTATTATTATTTTAGACAATGCAGAGATACAACAGACAACAGAATACAGTTCCTGTTGTTAATTTTGTTCACCATCGTTGATCTACTTGTGGAATTGAAGGATAGAACTTCTGCTATCCCTGTCTACGTCAATATCCTTGAACTGATAGCAGGCAGCTTGTGAGAAGACAAGAAGACGAGGGTTTCTGAAGATTGCTATTAATCCGCCCTGTTGGTCGAATGGTACGTCGTACGCTGATTATGTAATCGACGGGGCTCGGGTTTACAACGGGGACAAGCATTTGTGTGATGAGCATAAATGTTTGTATTTCCGGGTTTGGGTGTTTATTATATTCCAGTACATATAATATATATATATATATATATATATATATATATATATATATATATATATATATATATATATATATATATATATATATATATATATAATGTGTGTGTGTATTAGTATCTTTATCTAACACCCATAACACAAGCAAATATTTTGCTTTCTTTAAGGTTAGATCAGTAAGTGTAATTTAATCTTCTTACCACTAGAATAAGAAAACCGCTTGAAATATATTTGATCTCATAAATATTATAAATAATATATTACACTTGTACAGCTTTCAGATTTATTGGAAACCTAATATGAATAAAAAATGGAACATTGTATTATTAAATTCCTTAGGTTCTCTCTGTAACGGCTTACATACTCATAGCATACTTTTTATAACGTTATGAATATTAGAATCATTCGAGTGAAACAATAAACATGCCCATTGCGTTATGTAAACTAGTGCCTTCTCGCTCACACATCAGCCATTTAACAAGGAAATACAATAATAATTAATTAGAAGTCAATGGTCCTTTCATTATTTTAACGATCTAAGAATGTCATTTTGCTTTACGATTGCTAAATTAATTATTGTGTCGTGACACACGCGAACTCTATTTTAGTTTAATGATTTGAGTAATAAGCTTAGTTATACGTCAATACACAAACCGATAAAACATACAGAATTGTTAATTATTTATAGGTCGACCGCTTTTAATGAAACATTCGTGAATAAAAATATATCACTCTCCTAATGATTGAAAATAATATGTTGATTAATATTTGTGAAAAAAAAAATATTTTATTTATTTACTAACTTACATAACTACCATTACAGGACATCGCCCAATGCGATTGTGCTGCATTTCAACCATAATAAATTGTTAACACTTGTAAATAAGATAAACAAAATTGTACTAACTAAATAATACGAAAAAGAATCTACAAACCAAACATTTTTACGGAACACAAAGACATTTAGAGACAGACATTTTAAATTTTAAGACAACACATTTTAAATATTTAACAATAACCAACGATTTATAACTTTCACTAGTTCATTCCAATTGCATATACAAATAAATATCCATTCCGTCCTGGAGCAAAAATAGTCCAGCCTGATTTTAAAATTAGGAACTAAATATTGAATCGAAAGTGCGTTTTAATTAATTTTGTAAAAATATTATAAGATAATATAAAAATATTCGTTTAAAAATAGCACACTAAATTCAAGAATTGGATGCACCGAGCCTTGTGAATAAATTTTCTAATGCTGGCAGTGTGACATTTTACATTTACCTGTAATTACGATAGTAACTATTAGGAATTCTGTCGCTCTAAGTACTTTTTTCCCGATCACTTTTAATTTAGTTAAAGGCACTAAAATCGAATTTTGCGTAATTAAATTTATATCCATGCGTTTTGTTTTTTTTTGTGTCAGATAAAATAAAATTTTGAATTTTTAAATTTTTTTTTTCTTACATACATAAATCGAACATATTATCGATTTTGAACAGACTCTGAGAATTTGGCCGGACCTAGTAACCCTGTATTTAATGCTCGAGTCAATGGTGTTTGTGCCATCAACATTTGCGGAAGGAATAAGTTTGAGGATTTATTTTGAGGATATATTTTTTGTATATTTATGTCATAGTATGGCAAATACAAAATTATACAAAAAAAACTGTTGATCCGATCATTTCCAAAACGTCATAGTGTTACTCGCCCAGCTATTTTGAAGATTTAATTTCATTAAAATCGCTCGTAGCTAACGTACATGTAGGTATACACCGAATTTCGATTAGGTTTTCTTCTACGATAGTTTGCTAAACAATTTAAACAAGAATGTCTTTATGTAAGCAGTTACTTTTATTATAATTTCAAAGAATCTATATAAATAAATATTCACGGGACAAATTACACTTACTGATCTAACCCCAAAGTAAGTAAATTATTTGCTTGTGTTATGGGTCAGTCAACGATACTAATACATAGAAATACATTTATAAATACTTGAATATATTTAATAAACACCCAAACCCGGAAATACAAACATTTATGCTCATCACACAGATGCTTGTCCCCGTTGGGGATCGAACCCGAGCCCCATCGATTGTGTAATCAGGGTCGCTAACCACTTGACCAGCAGGGCAGTCAAATATAGCATGCAATCAGATGGTTTTTCTGATCGCCCATCGCGCATCCGCGTGGCGGGATTAAAATGCCAAATGCCTAAGTTTACCGGCTACTATACCCTCCGAAACACGACAGTGAAAAACACCAATATTATTACGGCGAGAATAAAAACAGGCCGCCATCAGATAATAAGATCACTACTAGTATTTATTAGTAAGTTGGTATTATATTACCTAAAACGATATTATTATGTTAAAACTATAATGAATTAACCTCGATATTCAATAGAAAAAATGTACAGATGCCATAAAAACACCAATAATCATGAAAAACCCATTAAGTCGCCGGCATCCGTCTGGTGACATATAAAATGCAATAAGGGACATAAAATATAAGCTGCGACTTTCATTATCGGGGCGGAACAGCCAATGAGTAACGAAAGAGGATGCTCGCCGCCGGAATTTGTTGCTTTTTATTTATAATACTAGATGTGCCCGCGACTTCTTTCGCGTGGAAAAAGTTCTAAAATAAAAACCCGCATAGTTCTCGTTCCCGTGGGATTTCCGGGATAAGAACTATCCTATGTCCTTTCTTGGGTCTCAAACTATATTTGTACCAAATTTTATCCGAATCGGTGCAATGGTTTGGCCGTGAAAGCGTAACAGACAGATAGACAGACAGACAGACAAACAGAGTTACTTTCGCATTTATAATATTAGTATGGATTAATTCTTCTGTTGTTTTTAAGCTCTCACCTCTCTCTCTTTCACCCAATGAATAGGTGATATTTGAAACACGTTTTCGTTCACGTTTGTGAACGAAAACGTGTTTCATCTGAATAATTTTAAAACTTCAATGAAAATCAAACCACTAAAATAAATGTCAAAGCATTGAATTGGTTCCAATGTGAATATGGAGGATTATCGTATATTTTACACGTTTTGGTTGAGTCGGATGGCAGAACATGGATGCGTATATTGACGTTTTGATAATTCCGCCTAACTTTTACTCCGTGTTGGTCCGGGACCCCTTTTGAGAATTGACTGTCTGCTGTTCCCCCAGGCAGTTCGTAAGAGCCCGACGAATTGTAAAGTTCTGTATGGTCTGGTACCACCACTTTACCTATTCCTGCCACAATTGCGCCAGTGTCACTATTGTGTTCGTGTTTGGAGGTAAGGTAGCCTGTAAATATATGCATGTGGCATTAAGACGCCATCATAAGGATAACGCACCATCAATATATTTGGTGTCTGTAGCCGACTGTCTCTATTCATCAGTTGCCAATTATGCGACGTGATATGAAGTTATTTATCTTAATATCTTCATTTATTAATGAATGAATGATTTTTTTATTTCAGGTTCCAAGTCCCACAGATTACAGAATAATATGTCAAACAATATTTTTTTAGATTAAAATTAAATGAAGTTAAATTACAATGTCAAAACGATAAAAATAAATAAATAAATAATAATAATTTACATTATTAATATTACCTACATTAAATTGAAATTTATATTATTTAAATTACATAAATTAAATTGAATTAAATTATGTGGAGAACTAATATATATTAATGTGGAGAACGTAGATATAATAATAAGTTACTTTTCCAACGATGATTCTCGTGATGTCAAGCCAACTGCATAAAAATGAAGCAACTAAACAAAGTAAACGCTTCAAGATCAATACAATCTCCTAATAAAAATATTAACTGAGAATATTGTAACATAAAACAGAATCATACATAAATACTGACTGTAGTATTTTTGGAACGACTTGAAATGGAACTCGGGATAAAACAAAACAACCAATTTGTCGCAATATAATCTATCATTTGGCGTGAGCGTAGATGTATCGGAAAATACGAATTATCTGTACGACTAAAACGAAAAGCTTTGTCATCGGTTTGTAGAGGGAGCGATGGAACTGTGAGCCCGACTGTAATCAGTCTCTACTTTTAATGTAAGCAGCTACTCGCCTAGAATATTCAACTGAATACCAACGAAGGTTGTATATATTATTAGTTTTGAAAATTGCAAAAACGGTTCAGTTGACCATGTAGCATGGTTGTATAATAGGATTAATTATACATACTAGAGAAGGAGCGCGATGGACGAAATTTGGCCGTAAGTTTGATCATAAACTATATTAAAATCTCTTAATATAAAAGTTTGGCAACTCACTTTCACCGTAAACAAAATGTTGCGTGAATATTACGATATGTGACAAATACACGACCGTGAGTGTTTAATTTTGTTAAATTACTATATTTTTAATACATTTTATATCAAAATATTAATTTTCTGCACTTCCCTTTCATATAATTTTTAACTGAGCCAAATTTCCATTTACTGTATTTTTGTAAAAAGTGGTACAAAATTATTGCTTCACGTATTAAATAGATTTCGGGACATGAAAGGAGAATTAACCCGGTCTAAGTGAGAGCATTACGAAAAATTTTCTGTGAAATGTTCGCGAGTGGTTTTAGTAATATCGAAGTGATATAGTTGGAATCGAATCGTATTGGTGTAAAAACGAGACAGGGTATGAAATAAAAATTAAATAATAGTAAATAAACGAGAAAAAAGTATATATACAATGTGAATGTGGATGAATGTAAGTAGCTGGGAAGACCAAGACTGACGTGCTATGATCAAAGCGAACGGATACTGTCTGCAGGTGGCGTGACGACGCGTGGCGTGTAAGTTATTCACATTGATAACTCGTACGGAGGTAACAAGATAAGTTTATCTGGATCGTGATTAATGGTATTCAATTATCTTTGCCCAACCCGTAAGGTATTCAGCTTGAATATATATGTGGGATATGTAAATTTGATAGTTAAATGCAAAAAAGGGAACGTAAGAGCGAGTACGAGTGAAGTAAAGAAAGTATGAAGGGATTGACAGACGAATCATGAAGGAAAGAGGGTCGGTGTGTGCTGTTCGGAGCGTGAAGACGAGCGATAAAGATGTATATAAAATTGTATTCTGATTCCTGTGGTAATTCCATCAAAACCAGTAATTGTGATTCTGTGGATTTATTTCATATCTATCCCACATATACATGTTTGTATTTTGCTCATATTCGTAATAGCACGAATTTGTCAAACACGCGACTAACGATACCTACCTTGCCCGTTCTTTATAATAGTCTACAAAAAACGTTGTTTACAATCAAATAAAACTGCGTTTTCTTATTCAGATCCGATCATGATGTCGTGGATTCGATTCTAGGGCGAGCAATAATGTTATTGAGAAATGTTTGAGATATTTTCTCGTAAATCAAAAATCTTCGTAACAGTTTGGAGTTTGGTGGTGGTGTGCTCACAGCATGTCGTGTAACTCTCGATCCCGGCTACCACCATAAGTGATCGTTATAAGGTCGGTAAATGCACCGATAAGGATCATCGCTCGTTCCGCTTATGGATAATCAAGTGAATTATGGGTAACCCAAATGTCTATAGACATTTGCTTTTTTTTTATTTTTTTACGGGACAAATTACACTTATTGATCTAACCCCAAATTAAGCATATTATTTGCTTGTGTTATGGGTGTTAGTATATAAATACTTTTACATACATAATAAACACCCAAACCCAGAAATATAAACATTTATGCTCATCACACAAATGCTTGTCCCCGTCGGGGATCGAACCCGAGCCCCGTTGATTGCGTAGTCAGTGTCGCTAACCACTCGACCAACGGGGCGGTCAATGCTTAATTCTGCCTACCCCGCATAGGAACCGTCGTGACGGTGAAACGATATTTCTGTCATATGAAGAAAGAAAGTGGCCTCATGTTACAAAGATTAACACATTTTAAAAATAGCCCTCTAATATTAGACAACAAAACAAATAATATTTTGAACATTTTCATAATAATATTATGAAACGACAATACACCGATTGTTATTTCATAATATGTTCCAACGCCGCTGTTTACTTGTCGCGACATATTGTTCGAAATACTTGTTACATAAATGAGTAGTTAATTTAAAACTAGAACCCTATCCGACTTGTGATATAAATATGAAATGGGTTCGTTGCCTTTAGGTCCCACACCTTGATAAATGTTCCCCGCGTAGCAGGGCTCCGTCGACTACGTTTCTACTTGACTTACATTAACGTAATTAACTAGATGCAGCGTGCATCATAAAAGTTTTTAGCAAATCCCGCGGGACCATCTAATTTTTTCCAAAATAAAAATAAATCCTATATAATAATATATATATATATATATATATATATATATATATATATATATATATATATATATATATATATATGTATATATATATTGATGTTTTGATGTTTTTAATTTGTAAACTTGGGGGTTTCTTCCACTAAAGTTCCATAAGGATGATAAATAGGTGTGCCTTATTACTATTACTTAAAATAAGAATAAAAATTAAAGTATTACATATATTTTTAAATTATTTAGTATAAGTATACTTACCGAAATAGAATTATAGTAATTTGTATAAAATAACATATATATATATATATATATATATATATATATATATATATATATATATATATATATATATATATATATATATATATATATATATTAGCTTTTTTTTGTTTAAGCTGGAGGTATGATTAATAGTAACATTATAGATGATAAATATTTCTCTTGTTCGTCTGACGATGATTTTTGTAGCGTTGATAGTGATGATTCTCCTGGGCAGTCGTTACACGATCAAATTAATTCTATTTTCTCTCCTATTTCTAAAAATTTTAATTGTACACATTAACACGCAGAGTATCCCTTCTCACTATGCTGACCTTTTCTCAACATTCAGCGACGTTTCCATCGATGCTATTTTGATTTCCGAATCTTTCCAAAAGCCTTCTCTGTCTACCTATCAGTTTACTTTACCTGGCTTTAAGTTGATTCGGAATGATAGAATCGGGAAAGGTGGAGGCGGTGTGGCTATATACATTCGTTCTGAATATTCTCATAAAATTGTTTCACTGTCCCCAAATCCCTATAGTGCATCTGCTGAATATATGTTTATTGAAATCTCCATTGGTTATACCAAAGTTCTTGTAGCAGTTTCTTAAAGTCCTTCTCTTCATGTCGACTATTTTTCCACTCTGGATAACGTACTAAATAACTTACGCCCTCTTTACGATCACATTATCCTACTAGGAGATTTCAATACTTGTCATGTAAAAAATGACCACCGCAGTAATAAACTTCGCGATGTTCTCAGTTCTGTAAATCTTCATATTCTCCCTCTTTCTCCGACTCACCATTTTCCTAATACCACTCGGTCACTTCTCGACTTGATCATTGTTTCACGCCCTGAGTGCGTCTGTACTCATGGTCAACTACCTGCCTGTTTCTCCTATCACGACCTTATATTTCTGTCCTATAAAGTCCGTACGGTAAAGAGGAGAAAGGTCTACGTTCTGCGTCGTTGTTATAAAAATATAGATCTACAACAGTTGCGAGAAGATATTAATTCGATTGATTGGTCGTCTGTAACTGGTTGCTTAGATGTTGACGGAAAAATTACTAACTTTAATAACATTATTTTAGATCTTTATAATAAACATGCTCCGATGAGAAAAGTTAGATTAAAACATGACACTGCTCCATGGATTAATGACGACATTAAACAATTTATGAGTAGAAGAGACAAGCCAATCGCCATTACAGGAAGTTTCCGACGGTTGAAAACCTAGCTGCCTATAAACTGATTTTTCTTGGGACACTCATGTTAATAACTTAAGACGAAAAGTGCATCATGCGTTTCACTCTCTTAAATCGCTTCAAAACTTTTTACCTATCAAAACAAAAATATTTTTAATGCATACCCTTATTCTACCAATAATAGATTACGCCGACTCTTGCTATCCAGATATTACAGAAGACCTATTAAACAAGCTTGAAAGATTGCAGAACCTCTGTATTCGTTTTATTTATGGTATAAGAAAATATGACCACGTTTCTGATTTTCGAGCTGAACTTCGGTGGCTTCCTATCAGACAGCGGAGAAATGCGCACATCCTTTGCTTACTATATAAGATTCTCTTCAATCCTGTAGCTCCTAAATATCTACGTAACTCTTTTAGTTTTTTGCACTCTCCTGATTCCCCGTATCGCTCTAACGTTAGAAGCTTGTTGCGTTTTCCTCCTAGTAACTCTGCTGCCTTCTCGTACTCTTTTACGGTACATGCAGTAAATTTGTGGAACTCTCTGCCTAGTGAGATTCGCCTCTGCCAGACTTTAGATTCCTTTAAAAAACGCGTTAAAGAACATTTACTAGGTGAATTGTGAGATTCCTTTATATGGTATGTGTTTTTTTCTTTTTTTTTCATTATCACCTATATATATTTAGTTTATTTATGTAAGCATATTATTCTTTTGTACACTAAGTCTACTCATTTGATTTTTTTAAATCTCCTTTTACGGGTTGGCTGGAAGAAATCTCTTTAAGTAGAGATAAGCTCGCCCATTGTACTTATGTTACGTTTATTTTTTTCCCTAATTGTGCTGTTCTCTGTGTACAATAAAGAATTAAATAAATAAATATTCAATCCAAGTTATTGTCTATCTGTATACCAAATTTCATTTAAATCCGATCCATAGTTTTTGCGTGATTCAGTAACAAACATCCATCCAAGTATCGGCCGAAACATTCAAACTTTCGCATTTATAATATTAATAGAGATTAACAATTTGTTTTCGGCAATCACTTCTTTCTTTTTCAATTACAACTGCAAGATTGCAGATACATTTTTACAACTACAAGATTTCACTTTTCGCAACTTTAAGACCTCTTACATTGAGGATGTCCATGATGATCACTTACCATCAGATGCACCTCCTGCTTGTTTACCCCCTCTTCTTTAAAACATAAATAAATTGTGAAACGCAGTGAAAACGAACTAATTTGCCAACTAGTTACTTAGTATTGATTGAAAACATCACCTATTCTTATAACACAGAAGACATTATCTTGAAAGATTATAACATCAAGATACCTCATAAAATACTGACTGAAATAATCTAGGTCTCGAATCGTCGACCGACTCGTTAGTTCCTTTCATTCAAACTTGACGTCCTCTTTTCGAACTAACAACGAGTGCGTGATTTACGATTGTTGTGGACGTTTACAAACTGCACTCATTACGACATATCCAGCAAATATTTGAAATTAGATGCTTCTCTACAAAAAGTGTATATATTCTAGAATCGAAATTTACAATGTTTACGCGCTTGAGCGCTTAGATAACTTGACGTTTACAGACTAAGGGATTTAGATATTCTGGATGCTTTGAAGGTAAGCTGCGGGACATTATGACATTTATTATAGTTTTGTAAGAAAATATAAGAAATATAGTTATGTTAATGGATAATAATAATAAAAATAATTTAAAAATATCGCCGAACAACTCGAATTGATCTAACCCCAAAGTAAGCATATTATTTGTTTGTGCTATGGGTGCTAGTCAACGATACTAATAGACCGGGATCCCAGAAACAAACTTTTTTTGATAATAAATTCAGCTTTAATTTTCGGAACAGCTTCGTTTTGACGAGACAACCATGTTTCTATCTTAGAAAAATCTCAAATTGGGTAAATAATAAAGTTATGGGGCTTTGAAATTTTTGATTTGGCGAAGGAAAAATATTTATTAATAACAATAATTATTTTTTGCCTTTAATCGCTTGATTATATTATGAAAAACACGATGAAACTTTTGTCCTACACATTCGATAGTTTTTCTGGCGAGCCCTCCACTCTAAAGTTTCGGAATTATGAGATGTTTAAATTGATATTAATAACAACCTAATTTTCTCACAACATCTTGTTAACTATTATTGTTATTCAAGGATAACATTGTCCTAAACGCAAAGTAGAATCTTTTCTTACTCCAACACTCTAATGTTTTCTTTTTTATCTATCTTTATTAGTTACCCGATTCGAGATTTTTCGAAGATAGAAAAGATGGTTGTCTCGTCAAAACGAAACTGTTCACAAAAATTCAGCATGTTTTTAATCAAAAAAAGTTTTTTCCTTGGATCCTGGTCTATAATACGTATAAATACATAAATAAGTATTATTACATACATAATAAATGCTCAAACCCATAAATATAAACATCATAGATGTTTTTCCCGTCTTTTCGTCACAAAAATATTATTCCGTGTCGGGAATCGGACTCACGTCGATTCGTAGGTAGGTTCGCTAACCACTCGACCAACGGGGCCAATATTATAATGCCACAAATTATCTGACCCGGCGCGGCGTTCGAAATTGAAATTAACGTCGCCATTTTCACTTGTCAAGTATCGATTATTTTCATTTTGTAGTTTTACCTACAGTAATTATACCTAAAACAATAAAAGGTAATACGCGGAATATTATTCTCACAGTGCTCAATTTTATGACAGAAGAAAAACTACTGTAAGCGCCATTAATATCATTTGAAAAACTATACAGACGTGTCGCTGCCGCCACAAGTAAGTGATAGATGCCAGTTATATACCGGTTCATTGTATAAAATATTTCGACGATCCCTCCGTATATAAAGACGTGTCCAAAATGACAATTTTTTATTGCATATATGGCTTTAAATTGTCAATACGCTCATACCTATATAAGATTTTGTATTGTTTTATGTATGCTATTAAATTTAGAAATCACATAAAAGAACAATTAGTGTAATAATTACAAATATGTAGTAGGTGTCGTAGATGCAAGTATCTATACGGATCGTTTTGTACGGAGTTTTAAAAGGCGTGTTTTAAAATTTAGAAACCCATATAAAAATATGTCTTTATTAGGAGATTTAAAAAATTTTAGGTGACTATCTTTAGCTTGTTTAAGATATAGTTTTGAATCTATATTAATATTATAAATGCGAAAGTTTGGATGTGTGGATGGATGTTTGTTACTCAATCACGCATAAACTACTGAACGGATTTGAATGAATTTTGGCACACAGGTAGATAATAACCTGGAATAGCACATACGTTACTTTTCATTCCGGAAAAACAGGTGACCCCGCGGGAATCGCCAAAAACTTTATAATGCAGCGGGCTGCACGCTGCAGCTATTATAATTCGATGTTTATGTTTTATGAAAACGTCGACTTATGTTTTTGGCTTTTTATGTTCTTAGTTTATAATAAAGGTATCTAAGACGTGTCTGATATAAATGTTGATGTAAAATCTCTTATTGGTTTTCCGGAAAAATAGTAAAATGTATCTTCACGCACGTATCCTCCAAGATGTATTACAAGTGCACCCACAATAAGCCGAAGATACGAAGTTCCACAATGTGATAGGTGGCAACTCTATCACCAACGGGCACTTATCCAATCTCGGGCAACGTTGTTTTTGTAAGAAAACTGAAAACACAATTTTGAATTGCCCGATCCGGGAATCGAACCCGGGACCTCATGACTACCAGGACCACTAGACCACAGAGACAATTAAAATCTTTAAAATAAATAGACACTATTGTAAACTCCCTAAAACTTATAAATTATTGTAGAAAAATTAATATATTTATAATCTATACATGTAATAAAATCGTAGGAAAGTCAAAACTGTACATACATACATACTGTACATACGGAGTAAACGAAGTCCGCGCGGACGAAGTCGCAGGTAACAGCTAGTTGCATATACAATTATTTCTAGAGTGATTTGAACATTATTTCACGCTCACCTGTAAACCGCTGCTGATATAGAGTATTCAGTTGACAAAAACTTTGTAATGTGCCTTAAGCTCGTCTACTTTTGTTTGTATGTGTGTAAGCAACGTAACATAACGCAACGTAACAATTTTAACCAGTTACGCTACGAAAGAAGTGAAGTGATGGTACCAGAACCCGGGCGAGGACTTCAAGAGACTAAGCTTAAATTAACATGTTTGTAGAAACTGAGTGGCATTCATATTGAAGTAATTAAATATTGCTCCGGGCCCCCTATGAGGAGTATACCATCTGCCATTCTACCAGGCAGTTCGTGAAAGGCGAAAATGTTATAAATAATGCTGTGCTTGTATTTAAATCAAATATGCAAGTGGTGACAACCATAACGAAATGTGAATACTAGTGTATACTAGCTATGATACCCAGCTTCGCTCGGGAGTTGTAATGAGATTACGTGGTAGTTGAAATATAACAAATGTAATTTAAGAATTGAAATTTGAATTTTAAATTCGCGCCATTACTACACATGCTGCAATTGCTCACAGCACCTTACAAAATGCAACCCAAATAATCGTTGTTCTGAATGAAGTTCAAATACTCGATAGCTGATGGCCCCACTACACTTAATTTCCAAGTTGAAGGGTTGGAAAAGCTCTTATATCTTTAAAAACACGCCCTTTAGGTTAAAACGGGAACTTTCTTGTTCGAGGGAGGATAAAGGGCTATCACACTATATAAGTCCCTTTATCGTGCCGGGACTCCTTTTTTATTTGCTTGTGTTATGGGTGTTATTTAATGATACTAATACGTAGAAATATATATGTCGCAGTGAAATTGTCAATACCGTTAGATTATAATCTACCTAAGTGATATTATAATTTAACTGCTAACCTAACCTAACCAAATTATAAAATCCCTAGGTAGATTATAATCTAACGGCTATTGACAATTTCACTGCGACATATATACAAATACTTTTACATACATTATAAACACCCAAACCGAAAATACAAATATTTATGCTCATCACACAAATGCTTGTCCCCGTCGGGGATCGAACCCGAGCCCCGTCGATTGCGTAGTCAGGGTCGCTAACCACTCGACCAACAGGGCGGTAAGGGTAATGGTAACTACAAAATGATTATAATAAAAATAAAGTAATGAACTCACGATAACAGTTTGCAAAATTATTATTTCTAAATGACTTTCTGTAAAAATATATACAGCTTGATCCCTGTAATTGTCTCGGCTCCATTTTGAAGAAAATATCAACTGTCTTTCTGCCAGGTATTTCGTAAAATGCGAGAGAAGGCTAATATAATATGTCACAAACTAGACTACTAATAAACGACTAGAGACTACTAACCAGGTGGTTGAGTTATGCAATGTTTCGGAAGGGTTTGTTACCACCTTTCCCTGTAGTCATACCGTCGGTGCTTGTCGCTTTGGAGAGCAGGGAAACTTACACATATGGCATTCCAACCTCGCCACATAGATATCACCATTAACATCTTTGATGTCAATAAGTGATGTTTATCTTTTACCAATAGGGGAGCCTTCTGGTTGTTTGCAAAAAAAAACGATAAATCATCATCAACGATCAGTAAATTTGTAACGGTATGGGTTAGATTTAATTTATATATATGGCAACCGTAGACAACAACGCCTCTACCCGGTCCGATAAGTTTGTGACATTTTATAATGTTGATATCAGTCTCACAATGATTGGGGTTTGGATCTCATGTTACCGTTACTCAAACGACAACTGTTACTAAATAAATGCGACAAAATAAGCAGCGGAATAAATATTTTCATTGTTAATACTTCTGTACAATTATTTCAAGGAAGTTTTTTTTATGTTTTTTTTTATGTCTAAAGATAGCAAACAAGCAGATGGGTCTCCTGATGGAAAGAATCAACCATCGCCTATAGACACCAAAGATGTTAATGGTGCGTTGCTATCTTGTGGCGAGGTCTAATGCCACATGCATAAGTTTACCGGTTACCTTACCCTCCAAACCGGAACACGACAGCGACAAGCACTGACGCTATTGCGGCAGGAATAGGTAAGGCGGTGGTACCAGACCCGGGCGAGACAATGCAGAACTCTACCACCTAGTAGCCACGATGTTAGTGACTCGATAGACCAATCGGTCGCCTTTTACGACCTGCCTGGTAGAACGGCAGTTGGCCTATTCTTCAAAGGAGGCCGGGACCAACACGGCGAAAAGTGTTATTTTTCTGGTGATAGTATTATTTTTCTGGAAAACTAAAGATTAAGTGGTACATTATATCTAAAAAGAATATTCCTAAAATATGAACCTAGTAGTCATTTTGATAAAGATAAATTACAGTTCCTTCTAACATGGTTGGAACGTAATGAGGTAAACGAGATATGTTACTTCAGGCGAAATAATATAATTCTGGATACAAAGGATCTTTTATATTATCGAGTTTCTTACAATAGGCAGATAAATGGCCACTTACATATATATTTACTAAATGTTTTATTGTACTAGGCATAAATATTTAATGTATTTAATATTGTAGAAAAGGTTATTATAACATATTGTTGATTATTGGAAAAGCAAAATGCGTGGGATAATTTACGCCTCATACCAATTTCCATAGCAAATTTCCATAAATATAGATTTCCAAATATCCAAATAATAGGTCTCCATAATTATAGATAGATCAGTCATTCTGCAACGTTTTTATAAGAGTGGAAAATGTACAGCGTTCTCATCACAATCTAATATTTTAAATGAATTAATCAAGAATACTTGAATCAGGTACCACCGCCTTATCTATTCCTGCCGCAATAGCGTCAGTGATTGTCGCTGTCGTGTTTCGGTTTGGAGGGTAAGGTAGCCGGTAAACTTATGCATGTTCCATTTGACCTCGCCCCAAGATAGCAACGCATCTTTAACATCTTTGGTGTCTATAGGCGATGGTTGACTCTTTCCATCAGGAGACCCATCTGCTTGTTTGTTTCTAAATTTGAAGTAATGGCCACATATCCTAAAACAAGTGTGTTTGCGAAGATATAAAAATGTTTTAAGATGGTAACTACGTTCATAATGCGAAGAAATACACGACACACTAACGCTACGATATGAGCAATAACACAAATTACATTTACCACAAATAGGCTTCCTGTGATGATCGTGTTTCATATAATCTTTTGAAAAGTAATGTGACTAATAAATTGATACAACTTGTATATAAAAGCTTTGAGTATATGTGTAACGAACTTATTATATATTTATATAAACAAAGATATAAAAATTAATTAATGAATAAAATATGAATTAATATTTTGATTGCAAAAAATATGGTGTAGTATATTTTACTACTACACGGTGAGCATATATTTAAAATAATATTACGAAAAATTTGTTATTGTTGTTTGTTGCAATTAAAACCATTTTTATTTGAAAAACTACATAATATTCCTAGTACAATAAGATATCAAAATTTTATTTTATCATCAAAAACTCATTTAAATTATAGTAAGTTTCATCATATAGCAAATTAATAAATGTTTTTTCATTTTTTTTCCAATAGTAATGACCACATTTTTTTAAAAAGTGATCTTACTTATGGACTAATAATCCAAATCCAAAAATTTCTTTGTTTAAATTGTCAGTTGGAATGTAGCGTCAGCGTAAGCTCTACAAGAGCTATGAAATGTGTGCTACGTAATTCTCGTAGCGAATGGTAGCGATTACGCTTTCACTTTGTGCCAGTCAAACGAATCGCAGCCGATCACCTAGGACGTAATCTCTCAGGTTTCGAATATATCTCCTACATTTGACCTGACAATGATATTAGTCAGTCTTTACTAGAATTATTCTCCAGCGTTGCTTATGCCTAACATAGAAATATGTATTTATTTAAGAACCTTAAAGAGGTTGTATGTTTATTTTTTTATATTATATTGTCAGTAGTTATTCATTTAACAATCATAAGCATAATTATTAACAATCATAAGCATAACTATTAATAATCATAAGCAGAGAAAAGTTTAAACAAATTAATATGCAATTAAAACAACCATTACAACTAATTAACAAATTGATGCTGTCACTTTTGATTTTATTTATCTTCAATTTATTTTTATTATAAATTTTACATTCCATTGAGAATATACTCGTATTCAAACTCTCAAACTAAAAAAATGCTTTATTCAATTAAACCTTTACATACACTTTTGACGAGTTGATACCTCATCCAGCATTGATTCACATGTGTGCCCTTTACCGACGTCCACAGAAAACTTAGATACCCGCGAAGCGCGTGTCTTATTATTTTTCACATTTATTTTACACTAGTGACCTGCCCGCGGTTTCACCCGCGTAACTTTTGTTTCCGTACGAATATCGGAAAGGTTTATATACTTAAACCTTCCTCAAGAATCAATCTATCTATTAAAAAAATCGCATCAAAATCCGTTGCGTAGTTTTAAAGATTTAAGCATACATAGGGACATAGGGACATAAGGACATAGGACTTTGTTTTATACTATGTAGTGATCTTATATTATTTACTATATTTTTATTTAATCTTTCATTCAAGCCGTTAGAGAATGGGGTATTCACAGCTGTAAAAAATAATTTAATGTTATTCTCCCGCAAATATTTCTTAAATTCTCTTGAATTGATGCCTGATTATTGATCTGTCAGAATTATTCCAATCTCATCTGTCTCCAGGACTTTCTTTGTTAGTAGTCACTTTTCACATTAATCCAAAGTTTCCTTTATATCTTGATTTATTTTTTATGCATATTTTACATGTTTTACAAATATTTATGATTTTTTTGTTAGGTTTTTAGCTGTATATATTGAACTTATTTTTTTTTTGTAATTATCTGATTCCAATATGGCATAAATCCTCATACACTGTTTTTATGACTGTTTTTGCTTTTTTTCTGAGAGGATAATCTTTTTATGTTTCTTTATTTTTTTATAAAATATTTTATTTTTGTGTAAGTATAAGATTTTATTTCTTCTCTTTTATTGTTTCATTTTGTTCTTAATCTTCAATTATATCTTTTATTTGTATTAAATGAACTATTTTCAATAATTCCTCTTAGTTATCTTCTGGTTCTAACACTTAGTTTCGGCTCAAACAGTCTGCTTCTACATTTTCTTCACCAAGTATATATTTTACTGTAAAGTCATATTAAGATAGGTAATAATATTTGAGGTCACCCAATTCTTCATCTGTCCTGCATTTAATATTCATGTTCTCTAGATGTTTTACAATGGGCCGGTGTTGCCAGTATTTAATAGCTTCTTTCATAGCAAAACATTCCAAATATATATATTTGGAATGTTTTGCTATGAAACTTTTCCGTTTTTGAGATTTATTCATTTTTGTTGAGAAATATGCCACCGGTTTGTCTTTACCGTCTAGTTGTATTTGTTTTAATATTGCCCCGATACCCTCTAAAGATGCATCTGTAAATATTTTATTGGTAAGTCTTTGTCAAATATTAACACAGGTTTAGAATATAAATAACTTTTTATTTGATAAAATGATTCTTCGCACTTCTCTTGTTCACGTTGTTTGTCCGCTATGGTGGATTCCGAAACTACCGAATCCATTTCAATAAAATTTTCTAAATAACTACCGTATGGTCTCAATTTACTTCCCCTCGCTTTCAAGTACCTCACTAAAATATCCTCACAATTAATTTGTATGGCATAACAACGTTTCCCGGGTCAGATAGTTTAATATAATATACGATTAAATAACTGATGATTGTATATTAATAACACTTAACTCATCTTTTAATACCTGGCAACTCCACATTATATTTATTTGTAGTGCACGATTTTAATAAATAATAAATAAGAGAAGTAGATTTATATAAAACCCTAAAGACCAATCATTTTTGTGTTGTTGACACATATTTTTAAAATTTATAAATTATAACTAGGTATGCGTATCACAAACAAATTAGATTTCTAACAAATCGATCTTGAAATACTGAGCGACTAAAAACTAAATAGTGAGTTATATAATAAATCTTCTAATAAAGACAACTAAATATAAATTACCGAAATAGATGACTATTATCGAGTACAAAAATACTTGGAGTGCAAATTCTTTCAAAACTCACTCCGCAGTGCAAGAGTCTCTTACAAATTCTGATTACTCCTCCCCCTTTCTAACGTCAGAAGATTTTAACATTTCTATAAGAGTGATGTGGTGCAACCCTTTTCCAAAACCATCAAGGTCCTTGAGAATAACTTTGAACGGCTTGATTGGACCATTAGAAGGTTTTATATTACAAGTGCTCGAATTTTAAATAGCAGGAGTGCAGTTGGTCTTATGAAAAAATCTTTCCTAGTAACAATCTCCGAAGGTTTTCGTAATTTTCTCCAAAGTATATTTTTAGTTATGGTTTTAGTTTAGATGCTGGTAATCCGTTCTTTATACCAGCACGAAAAATATCGTGAAACTGATGTACAATTAACAAAGTCATCGATTTCATAAATCGATGTTGTTTTTGGAAGAGCTTTTAATATGGAACAACCGAGGTAATTTTGTACAAGTCGCAATCTTTAATACTTGTTATTCTTTTCAGCGATTTAGCTTGAACATATTGTATGTATATGCATTTTAAATAATTGGTGGCATGCTCATGGAATTATTATAATATGTCACAAGCCAAAAGATAAATCTCATCTAGTAGTTGCTAGTTTATCTTGCTAGTATATACCTCGATTCAATCTATTAGCTATAGCCGGGGCAACAAGTTGAAAAGTGTCCGAAATAGAGATACTGCTCTTAAAATTATGTGCGATAGCTCATTGGATCTGGAATGACGCTTAGAAAAATGTGCTTAAAGCGTGTTTTAGCACATAAAAAATTGCAAAAGTTATAAACAATTAAAGATGAGAAAAAAATGGCATTTTGTTTTTTACCAGTATTTCATAAACTATTAATATTTTAGTAATTTCAAAAAAATATTCAAAAAGAAGAGAAAATTTCCAAGAAAAAACTTTTAGATTCCGGAACTCTATCTCCATCATTTATAATTTTAATTTTACGCTGAAAATGGGTCTCCGCACGACATTTTTAGATTGCGCGTAGGACCTCAAAATCGAGTACGACACATAAATTAATTTATTTAAGGTATAAAATATATTTTTTTTTAATTTAAAAAAAATATTAAAAGTATTTTGAACACTATAAATAATTTATTTCCGTTACAGTGTCAGTAAATTTTACTTAAAATTAGTTTTTCAACAAGTTAAACGATTGTTAACTAACAACATTTTCTCGTACTTCCGTCTTAATTGTAAATAAAAAGAAAATTAAATAATTATCGTAAAAATTTTTTGCTTCGTGGAGCCTTACTTATACTTAACAATATCACGCCATAAGTTAAAAAAATATTCATACTTTGCTTATAATAATTATTGTACTTTAACAAAAACTGAAAAATCCACGTAATGTTGTTTCTTGTATGTTTCTTCAACAGCTACTATTATTCTTGGGTATTTAACTAAAATCTATATTTAATTTTTATAACTACGAACTATGCATTAAGCAAAAAATATTCGATTCTGAAGGTATTTTATGTGCAAGTAAAGATACCTATTTTGATGCTCTACTACCCACTGTTGATTACAGACTCAGATTAAAAATCAAATGAATAGGAATATTCACGGGACAAATTACACTTACTGATCTAACCCCAAAGTCAGCAAATCATTTGCTTGTGTTATGGGTGTTAGTCAACGATAATAGTACATAGATATACATAATATATAAATACTGGAATAAGGCTGTCGGCACAACGCTCGTGAGGTTATACTCTTTACCTTTACTTGTTACCTTACAAGTCAAGAGAGTAGAATACACGCTTGAGTTGTTAAATCTTTGTCTTATCAAGAAACAGAAGAACTCTTAGTACAGTATAAATAATACATCAAATCATATACCCGTTCCCAACTTTTGCATATTTCGTACACATCATACTGATACATACACACACACGCACACTCACATACACGCACACACCCAGACACACACAACAATACACGCACACACACACACACACAAATCCAAGTTTACCAAAAATCTATTCATGTTATAATTCAGTGGAAATCAATCCCTTTTATGCTTAATACTTGTAGACTAAGTACTCTAGTTTATAATTTACGTTGAGTCTGTTTTCTGGAGGAGGGCGTTGATATACGCAACACAGTTATATACTTCTGCGTATGTCATCGTCACTCATATTATTCATGTATACTTGTTCTGGTTCCAAATAAAATTATTTGTATTTGTATTTGTATTTATTTAATTTTAGTAACAGATCCTCAAAGAACAACAAAAAGTCGGTGAACGGCGATTAAGGGAGCGGGGCTAAGTAGTCGATAAGCATACGCGGCACGTGCCCACGCCCCGTAAATCTCGCCAACACTCGCACGGATTGAGTTCCATCTGCATTAAATAATCTATGGGCTGTCTTCATACTCTTAGTGACGAATTTGGAGCGCAGCATTCACAATGGCACATTCTCAATGACACAATTATAGAACAAAGGTGAAATATCCACAATTATGTAGTTCGATAAACAAAAGTTGGAACTTTGCAAAATAAATGTACAAAAGTTTTCATGCTTGGTTTTATAACGGTGCTCAGCTTTGAAATATTAATAAAATAAACGTTAAAAATAAAGTAAAAACAAAATTAATTTACCTTCTAAATAAAGCAATTTGTAACCAGGCAAAACGAAATTGATTTTCTCAGAGTAAGCTCTTGTACTGTTTCACAACTTCAATTTTATTAATTTATAGTCAACAAGTTTTACAAGTTAGAATACTATTATCAGGGCTTTAAGTCTTTATACAATTTAAAAAAATAACTGTTCAAACACAAGACGATTACTACAATTAATAAACCACAAGTACACTAATTATATAAAAATAGTTATTTAGCGAGTAATAGATAAATAATTGTGACGTTCTAAAGAATTTTATATATTTTTTAATGTTTTATAAGTTAACCCATAATGTACTTGGTTCCTTACATGCTATTAAACTAGAAGCATAACCATTGACACCATGGGATTAGTTGAAATTGTGCAATCGCATGCTGTCAGGATTCACGAATCGGAGCATCTTGATATAATTTATACTTTCCATCGTCGGCACTTGGTGAAACTGCATCATATTGATTATATAATATAAGCACTTGTACTGTTTCACAAAAATTTAAATTTTATTTATTACACAATCACTTTTAAACTGACAGCCAACCGGTTTCGCCTATTAAAGCATCATCAGGGCTTTCACATTAACATTTTCCTTATACTATTGTAAAACTTAACTAATAAACATACACAAAGACTTTAATAACTAAAATGCGAGTACATAAGGTAGATAACCAAATAATTATTTGCTAAGTACCCTCATATACAGTATTGCCAACGTCAAATTTTTTCCCTAAAAAGTGGGGTAAAATAGTAACAACATTTAAGTTAAACAAATAAACTAATGTCAATAAAAAGTGATAATTAAATTAGAATAATTAAATTAGAATAATTAAATATTAAGTGTCAAATTGCAATAATATATTTAAATGTCTATTTAAAATAACTAAATGAAACATGTCAGAACCGAATAATATATAATAAATTAATATTGAAATAATATTTGAGGTTATTGTTGGATTAAATCTAACCTAATGTCGAATTAAAATAAATAAAATTTAATATGTCATAACCGAATAATGAGAATAGTAAATATTGAATAAATATGATGTTAGGCAAAATTAATATTTAACAATGGGGAACTATTTAAATCAGTTTGTTCATTTAATAATAGCGGATTATTCTTCATTTTATTAATTTCTAAGGCCTCTAAAGCATCCAGCTTCCTCCCTTTTTCGCAGAAATGTAAGGTTGAAAAGTCCCGACCAGGGTCGAAAGTATGATTTTCTGCGTGTAGGTGTTTGCCAAATGCGGATTCCCCCTTTCCACCGTGCCACACTCTTATATGTTCTTTCAATCTGGTTGAAAATTGCCTCCCTGTTTGGCCTATGTAAGTTGCTTTACATATCCCACACTCCAGTTTGTACACTCCACTTCGAGTAGCCGAAAATGATTTGTCCTTATTATTAAAAAGAAGATTTCTTAAAGAATTTCTCGTATAGAACACAGGTTGATAATCGGATTTTAATAATCTTGAGAACTTATATGAACTATTGCCTAAAAATGGTATTCTAGCCAACTTTTTATCATTTTTAAATTTATTCTCTATGGCTCCTGGATACAAAGCACGAGTTATAATTTTTTGTTGTTTCTTTTTGAGTAAATCATCAACAAGCTTTGGTTTATAGCCATTATTATACGCTATAGTTCTGATGATGGTAGGCAATTCGACAATCAACTTTCTGGACTTAACTATTACACTTCAAGATAACAAGCAGCATTTCAAAATATTTAGAAAAGAAACATATTGTGACAATATCATTCCAGCAGACTCAAACCATCCAATCGCCCATAAACATGCAGCCTTACATGCAATGATACATAGATTGGTCTCACTCCCCTTAAATAAAGATGATTTCCAAAGTGAGCTTTCCATCATCAGAACTATAGCGTATAATAATGGCTATAAACCAAAGCTTGTTGATGATTTACTCAAAAAGAAACAACAAAAAATTATAACTCGTGCTTTGTATCCAGGAGCCATAGAGAATAAATTTAAAAATGATAAAAAGTTGGCTAGAATACCATTTTTAGGCAATAGTTCATATAAGTTCTCAAGATTATTAAAATCCGATTGTCAACCTGTGTTCTATACGAGAAATTCTTTAAGAAATCTTCTTTTTAATAATAAGGACAAATCATCTTCGGCTACTCGAAGTGGAGTGTACAAACTGGAGTGTGGGATATGTAAAGCAACTTACATAGGCCAAACAGGGAGGCAATTTTCAACCAGATTGAAAGAACATATAAGAGTGTGGCACGGTGGAAAGGGGGAATCCGCATTTGGCAAACACCTACACGCAGAAAATCATACTTTCGACCCTGGTCGGGACTTTTCAACCTTACATTTCTGCGAAAAAGGGAGGAAGCTGGATGCTTTAGAGGCCTTAGAAATTAATAAAATGAAGAATAATCCGCTATTATTAAATGAACAAACTGATTTAAATAGTTCCCCATTGTTAAATATTAATTTTGCCTAACATCATATTTATTCAATATTTACTATTCTCATTATTCGGTTATGACATATTAAATTTTATTTATTTTAATTCGACATTAGGTTAGATTTAATCCAACAATAACCTCAAATATTATTTCAATATTAATTTATTATATATTATTCGGTTCTGACATGTTTCATTTAGTTATTTTAAATAGACGTTTAAATATATTATTTAATTTGACATTTAAATATATTATTGCAATTTGACACTTAATATTTAATTATTCTAATTTAATTATTCTAATTTAATTATCACTTTTTATTGACATTAGTTTATTTGTTTAACTTAAATGTTGTTACTATTTTACCCCACTTTTTAGGGAAAAAATCTGACGTTGGCAATACTGTATATGAGGGTACTTAGCAAATAATTATTTGGTTATCTACCTTATGTACTCGCATTTTAGTTATTAAAGTCTTTGTGTATGTTTATTAGTTAAGTTTTACAATAGTATAAGGAAAATGTTAATGTGAAAGCCCTGATGATGCTTTAATAGGCGAAACCGGTTGGCTGTCAGTTTAAAAGTGATTGTGTAATAAATAAAATTTAAATTTTTGTGAAACAGTACAAGTGCTTATATTATATAATCAATCGGAGCATCCGTTGCTTGGCACGAATTTTTAGTAATGAGGGCTCTGTTGGTCGTGAACCGACCATTCTGGTTTTTAGTCGTGCTAAGGGAATACGTGCAATGGTAACCAGTGAGAGTAATCTATTAATTAGCATAGAATATTATATAAAATGTAATGTAAGTACTTATTAGTACTGAAGTGTAATGTATTAAAGCGTTTGTGATTAATTTCCATGCATTTCAATACCTAATCCTGGCGCAGCTAGGATGCTGTATACATTTGTGTAAGCAATCTAGATCTAAGACAAAGTTATAAGATTAACTTAGAATAAGTTACGATGAGATTGACATTTTCATTATATGAAAAAAATCTCTATTAAATAAAAGAATTAAAAAAAACCTAATGCTTAAAAAATATTTCCAAAGGGAGTTTATTAGCCTGAAAGCTATTTTAAAAATATGTAGTAAGTTTGCAGTAAATAACATAATATTTTAATATATGAAAAGCCGTACCTTTTGAAAATTTGATCCAATTTTAATTCTTGAGACAAGATTTGACGTAGTATTTAAGTCCTAAAATATTTTAGAAAGTCTAAAAATGATTGTTTGAAAAATTTCTTTTTTAAAATTTTTTTGTTAACGATATCTCCCGAACTGATAAATCGATTTTGATGCAGTTTATGCATTGGACGGCATTTTAAAAGCCTTGATTTGATTTTGTACTCAATCGGTACATTAATTTGGAAGTTATATTAAAAAATTTTGTTTCACTAAATATTTTTGAGGTTATTCTAAAACCTCTCAAAATCTACTGGACCGAATTAGTTCAAATTTTCAGGAAGTCTAATTTGAGCAGAATGCAATACATACATAGTAAAAAAAAGTCGGAAAAGGTTCCTAAGACCTCAAAACATGGCGGACTTGGTGAAAACTCGGTTTTTGAAAATCGGGGCAAAATCAGTAACTTCATTATCAATACATGCAGTGGGAAGTTCAAAAAAGTATTTTCAAATTCTGTTCATAAATGACCAAGTTCCGAGGTATATTACATTATGACATTTTGACAACAAATTAATTGCCAAGAATATAGATTATTTGACTGTCTGATATATTGATACACGGCTCGAATGTTTACATATTATAAGTAAGAAAGAAGAAAGAAAGAAATTATTTATTTGCCAGAATATGGGAGTTACAAGTTATTAAAATTTGATTGTTACCAACATATTCTACCATGATATGGTGTGCAACTATTTTAAAATTATAATTATTTATCATTAAACTAAAAATGTTGTAAGTCGATTTTAACAATTACTACCGGATCGGAACGCGGCCACACACTGAGAAGATCCGGCGGAAGAAACTCAGCGGGCTTGTTTTTTTTTAAAATTATAGTTACATGATACAGTTACACACATTAATTGACATCACAACTTATTTCTATAAATTACAAAATTAATTACTTGTTTAATTAAATTAAGTAATTTCCCTATTCACCAAAACTATTATAATGCAGTGGGCTGCAGGGCGCAGGCCAGTATTATAAATGTAAAAGTCTGTCTTTCTGTCTGTTACGCTAAAAGCGTCACAGACAGACAGGCTAAATCGCGAATCAATTCCGATGAAATTTAGATTTTGAAATTTAGTTTAGCCCCCGTGTTGGTTCCGGGCTCCTTTGAAGAATAGGCCAACTGCCGTTCTGCCAGGCAGGTCGTAAAAGCAACCGATTGGCTATGTGAGTCACTACCATCGTGACTACTAGGTGGTAGATTTCTGCATCGGCTCGACCGGGTCTGGTACCACCGCCTTACCTATTCCTGCCGAAATAGCGTCAGTGCTTGTCCCTGTCGTGTTCCGGTTTGGAGGGTAAGGTAGCCGGTAAACTTATGCATTAGACCTCGCCACAAGATAGCAACGCACCATTAACATCTTTGATGTCTATAGGCGATGGTTGACTGTTTTCGTCAGGAGACCCATCTGCTTGTTTGCTATCTTATGATATAAAGAAAATCTGGATATAGGTTCTTTTTGTTCTAAAATAAACTTTTTTTAAACTTAATTTTTTTTACATGAAAAATATATTAAGTATTTTATACTCTCCACTTTGGTTGTTACCATAATTTTACATGAGAATGCTCCACAAATACATTAGAAATCGAATAGATACAGCTGATTAAACATTGACATTGAGGAAAGACCTACAAAGGTGTCTAATGAAGCGTGACGTCTACAAACGGTGTGCCCTCCCCTCCGCAGGGGGCGTATCTAATGCTACGTTGAATTTCTTCAGTGAGAATGTCTACTGCATGCTAACCGCGAGGTCCACAAAATAGTCTTAATGAAGTTATTCTTATTCTGAACTAGAAGAGTTTGCAGACGGACTCCTGCTGACACCTAGTTTATTTTGGTTAATTTCATGGGAAATGGTCCTCCTGATGGAAAGAGGTAAGTATCGCCTATAGACCTAAAAATGTTAATGGTGCGCTGTTATTTATGTGGCAGAGACGGAATGTCTGTTTCGTTTACACCGGCTAGCTTACTTTCCAAACTGGAACAAGACAGTGGCAAGCACTGACCCTATTGCGACAGGAATAGGTAAAGCGGTGGTACCAAATATCCGGGCGAGACGTTACGAAACACCACCAACTAGTTAGCAGTCATGATAGTAGTGGTACGTATAGCCGATCGGTCGCGTCTTACGACCTGTCTGGCAGAATGGCAGTTGGTCGGTTCTTCACAGGAGCCCAGACTAACACGGGGAGATTAATATAGATTGATAAAGTTAATGTAGATGGAAATTGATTTCTTTTTAAAAGTAATCTAATAAAAAACTCCGACATTAGGTTATTAGGAATCGCTTGTTTTACTATACAAGTTAGGACAGCTCTGAATTGTAGGAGTCATTCAAAACTAACCAACGTAGAGGTTTATTATACGTAAGTCACACTATAAATTTTGCGCAACTTAAAAAAACATGTTATAACCAAAATATTATGTTTATTGCTTTTCAAAATAATCTCCTTTACATTTTAAACATTTTTAAGCGATCAAACAATTTTTTAAAACAGGAGGACCACAGATCTGAAGGCATGTTTTCTATGTGCTGATTGAATGCTATTACTGCCTCTTCGGAGTTGGTAAAAGTAAAACCTCTCATCAAATATTTGATTTTGGGGAAAATACAGAAACCACAGGGTGCTAGGTTGGGGCTATGAGTGATGAGATGTACTTTTTCGGAAGCTAAAAATGACTGTTTTGTTGGCCGTGTGTGAAGAAGCGTTACCATGGTGTAGGAGAATGCGGCTTTTGGGTCGTATTTCGCGAACTTTTTCTAACAGCCTGGGTAAACAAATGGTAGAATACCACTTGGCATTAACACTCTTTTGATCTTCAAGTGGAATCGTACAGATGGGACCCGTAGCTGAGAAAAAAAACGCGATATTATTACGAGTCTAATAAATACAACACAATCGAGGAACGTCTCATTAATAGTTACGAGGAGTCACAGGAACCGCGGTTTCAGAAACTTTTTTCCGGACTTGACCTAGGAGACCTTAAACCTTCGCAGCTCTTGAGGGAAGTAAGGAATCACAGCCAGGGAAAATTTAGCAATGACATCATTCGTCTACTTTGGACCCGGCAGCTTCCTCCTTCATTAGCCTCGGTATTGGCGGTCACGGATCCCACTCTGCCTCTGGAAAACCTAAGAAAAAATGCCGATAAGATTTACGACAGTAACAGGCTAAACGAGGTCGCGACCATTTCAAAACAAAACACAGAATGTAGCACAATGACTAAAATATCTGCGCAATTAGCAAAAATGCAAATAGAAATTAATGCGCTTAATCGAAAGAAAAGGCAACACTGCAAACTTTATGGTAAATCTAGGTCAGGTTCGCATAGAATGCTACATCAACAAGGTTATTCTAATAATAACTTAATATGTTATTATCACAACAAACCTCATCTACGCTTGCCGGAATCCACTTCGAACTGCCAATGTTCACTGGATCTCCAAGCAGCAACTCTGTCCCACTCGTTTCGACTCATTGTGAACCACAGCAGATCGCACTCGTCCCGACTTACCGAGGACCGCGCATATTCTGCTCGTCCCGACGCACCGAGGACCACGCATATTCTGCTCGTATCGAATCACCACAGACCTGAGCACTCAAGGCACATACACTTACTGGCACAACCTGAAGCATCAGGTGTAACAACTTTTTCGAAGGGGGAGTGATGTAACGAGGGCGCGATAGAACACGCTCACACTTATCGTGCACAGATACTATCGGTATCATATTGCATCATCAGATTTTATCACGAAGCATACACGTGAATCTCTCGTATTTAAGCTTAATGTAAACCCAGTTAAATTACAGTTTAATAAACACATTTATTTATAAACTGATGTGTGACTGTCATTCAACCAACGTAATAAAGAAAACAAACGGTCATGGTCAGAAAAGTACTTTTACTTACTAACAATATTTGACTTATAATGTTGCAAACAAACAAAAAAAAAGCAAAAATTAATAACAAGCCAAATCTTAAATAATTTTCGTTAAAATAAAACCGCTTTTTATTTGAATACCTAATAAATGCGCCAACACTTTTATGTCAAAACAAAGCCAGCAATATATTTTATTCCGTGTACTCCCGCATTAGCTCGGTATTCCCGCCACAATTACGAGGAATCACTGCATTCCGTTACATTACTCAAAGACGTTGCTCCGACTGGAACAGCGTTACCCAACAACGTATTTGCACTTGGCGCGAAGATTGAACTCCGTGGAGTCGTTAGTGCGATCGGACGGGCTTCACTCTCCCTACTTGCTATGCTAAGCCCTTTACTAGAAATACGATCTAACTTCGATGAAATTTCTGCAACTTTATACATTGCGCTTTGTGGCACGGAGAAGTATTTTTATCTATAATTAATACGCGAAGCCAAAACTGTAAAGGTATTTAATTGTCTTTGCGTGTGTATTTGTAATGTTCAAATAATATATAAATAAACTTAAAGCCCTGGTGATGCTATAATAGGCGAAACCGGTTGGCTTTACAGTAATTAAATGTTAGTTGTCAAATAAAACTAGTTGTTTTGCAAATTTCCGCGGAACATTCGCGGAAATTTGCAAAATAACTAATTTTCTTCGTCTGAACAATGGATTTCTGCAAAGTAACGCCTGGATCTATAAAATAGTTAATTGTGAAATATTTATTTGTGAAACAGTACAAGTGCTTGACAAAATCAATATGAAGCCAAAACTTTATACGCCTACTACGAAAATTGAGCGGACTGAGCAGTATAAATACGTAATAGTAGAACGTACAGAGCACACATTCTACTATTTATTCTGTGGTATGAGGTACAATTAAAGTTTATATTACGGAGGAGTATAGTAGCTAATATTTTATATGATATGCATTACTTTTGCTTATATAAATCAAAGGCTTTGTTCTCCTTTTTAACATAATTACGCGAACGATGGTATATGTCATTTGACACAGTTAAAGTTTACGTTGCTGAGTGTTGCAGAAACCTAATATTTTTAAATAATATGCATTATAAATGCATTAAATTAATAAAAATAAGCATTACATACAATATTTATGTGAGATACATGATAATATATGCACTTGTATACTATTTTCTTCACGGCTAATGTCTATGGTCATACTCAAAAGAGATTTTATTGGTTAGTCTATGGTCGAAACTCGACCACTCTTTCGACTCTCGACACTTTCACTATTAAATACTCTGGTCATTTTATAGATAGTGACTATGATTCATATGATTATAGGACCGACGGGCTTTTAAATTCTCATTGAGAAATAGAGTGAAAAGACGTACCACTGCACTCCGAGCTACTTTTTGTTCGTCTCCGAGGATTGAATCCAGGACCCCATAATCTGAGCGAGGCTAACCAAGAATCTAGGTCATAAGATATTTTTAACTGACTTCAAAACAAGAGATTATCAGTTTGCCTATATGTACATTCAGTAAAAATACAATGTTATTTTTAGTTATATCATACCTTGTGTGAGTTGTGAATTTCATAATTTACAAAAACATCGAACAAAGAGTTTATCTTAAATTTGCATCTGCATGTTAATATTACAGAAGACGTGGTACAAAGCGATCGAAATGTGATGAAAGATTAGCCTCGCTGTAGTAGGTCATCAACGTGAAAAGAAAATTCTTGGATTTTGCGACATAATAATGCGTCTTCACGCAAAACAAATACTATCGAGCAACCTCTTCTTGCTTTTCCTTTTCTTCGTGACATCAACTCAATCTGGAGAAAGCATTTAAAAATATTTTGATGACTGGACTATTCATAGGCGTAAGCATATATGTACGTCTATCGTTCTTGAAAAAGCATGTTTTAAAGCCAATAAATAATTTTTGTTGAAAAATTAATATTTTGTGTATTAAATATAATTTCCCGGTACATTCTTGATAGCGTATTATGGGACATTGTTGGGATAGAATAATATTTGAGTATCTATGTATATATGATCTATATAGACTTTTCCGGCGTGGCCGTGTTGGTCCGGACTCCTTGGAAGAATACATCAATATTCGTTCAGCCAGGCAGGTCGTAAAAGGTGACCGATTGGCTATATTTTGTCACTACCATCGGGAGTACTGGGTGGTAGTTCCGCAACGTCTCATCCGGGTTTACCAACTCCTTCCCTAATAGCGTCAATGTTTATCTTTCTCTTGTTCAAGTTTGGAGGATAAAGTAGCTGTTAGAGTTATGAATATAGCAATGCCATCACACAATGCGGATAACAACACACCATTAACATCTTTGGTGTCTAGACACGATGGAAAGAGTCCATCGTAAAAGCTATCTCCTCGTTTGCTATCTCTAGTAATATAAAAAAATGTCTAAAAAATGGCTCGCCGGAAGAAAGAGGCCGTTGAAACCAATGGCCTTGACATCGGTGTTTATTAGTAAAATGCTTGGATTGTCATTCATCTTCTATATTTTTTTTTATATACATCTTATGATGGAAACAAATGGTTCTTCTGATGGAAAGAATCACCATCGTCTATAGACACCAAAGATGTTAATGGTGCGTTGCTATGTTGTAGCGAGATCTAATGTCACATGCATAAATTTACCGGCTACCTTACCCTCCAAACCGGAACACGACAGCGACAAGCAGTGACGCTATTGTGGCAGGAATAGGTAAGGCGGTGGTACCAGACCCGGGCGAGATAATGCAGAACTCTACCATCTAGCAGCCACCATGGTAGTGACTCTTTTTTTTTTTTATGTCATAAGATAGCAAACAAGCAGATGGGTCTCCTGATGGAAAGAGTCAACCATCGCCTATAGACACCAAAGATGTTAATGGTGCGTTGCTATCTTGTGGCGAGGTATAATGCCATATGCATAAGTTTACCGGCTCCCTTACCCTCCAAACCGGAACACGACAGCAACAAGCACTGACGCTATTGCGGCAGGAATAGGTAAGGCGGTGGTACCAGACCCGGGCGAGACAATGCAGAACTCTACCACCTAGTAGCCACGATGGTAGTGACTCGATAGCCAATCGGTCGCCTTTTACGACCTGCCTGGCAGAACGGCAGTTGGCCTATTCTACAAAGGAGGCCGGGACCAACACGGCGAAAACTCGCATAGCCAATCGGTCGTCTTTTACGAACTGTCAACACGGGGAAAAATTGCGTGACAGGAAGGCTGAAGATAGTCTATTCTTTAAAAGTAGATATAATAAACACGGGAAAAAATGGGTTTCATTTAGTTGTGGCTATCGCAACCAAAATGTGGCGACAGAGATCCACAACCGCCACCCGTTACATATGTTGAAAAACTCATCAATCGTAGTAAATTTAGCGTTTCTATTATAGATAATATTCGTTGTTATTAAATGAATCTTTAACCATTATTATTCGTTGGGACTGAGTTCGATGTGCCGATAGGGACAAGCATTTGTTTAATGTAAAACATTTGTTTTTACTGGGATCGGGTGTTTATTAAATATATTTTAGTATTTATATAGTTAACTGCCTCGTCGTATAGCGGATAGCCTATTCGGTTCATATTTGGAGGTCCTTGGTTCGATCCCCAGGTCGGGTAAAAGTGTTATTGAGGTTTTTTGAGGTTTTTCTCAAAAATTCTTTTGTCTCAGTAGCAGCACGGTGTCGGGACCGTGATGTATATCACTCCCATCCCGTGCTTCAGATAAGCACGCAAAGCCGCCGGTTATGACTATTCCTTCGAAATACTCGATAATCGTTAGGTTCGTAAAATGCGGTGATTTGAATCACCGCTTATCTCGTCAACTGACAAACCGTTGCATTGTGGTATACTGGAGTGGAAACTATAGACGATCTGTTTCCTCTACCTACCCCTCAAGGGAACCGGGCGTAATAATTTTTCATTATAATATATGTATTCCTATTTAATAGTATCGTTGACTAATATAAAAATTACCAATATCACAAGAAAATAATTTGTTTACTTTGGAATTACATAAATTGGTGTAATTTGACCTGCGGTATTTATTTTAAAATCACTATCCAGCTGATTTATGAATAGCCAGCAATCTACAACGCTTCAATGTGGATACGTCGTACACTCGGACCACTCACTTCACGCTTAATAGAAACTATGGCGTGTTGAGACGCCGGGGTCTCTGTATATGACAGCGTATATTATGTAATGTTATTAAGCGCATATGCAAATGCCCCAAGATCGTCTATGTATGGCGGATATAACTTACAACAACAGGATAATTGAGTTAGTGTGGAGATAGTGTGGGTAAATACATCATCTTAACTACGATCTCAGCGGATTAATTAATACGAGCACTATGGTAAAACCTAGCGCAAACTTAGAGGTCGTTAACAGTTTTGTTAACATCATCAATAGATTATTTCTATGCGCAAATATACAAGAGCTCTTTATTTATACAAGCGATAGACCGATGGTCGAAATTCAACCGTAAGTTTGATCATACAGTATATTAAAATCTCTCCTTAATTTGACAACTCACTTTTGCCATCAACAAAACTGAAATGCGTGTAATATTTACTTTTATCATAGATATACATAGATTTTATTAATGTATTTAATGCATATTATTTGAAAATATTAGCTTTATGCACCTCTTCCATAAATATATACGGATATTTTAATTGTGGCAGTTTTCATCCTCATTTGTTCGTCTATCGCCTCTGTGGTCTAGTAGTCTGGTATCTGTATTGACCACATGTGGTCCGGGGTTCGATTCTCAGGTCCGGTAATTCGAAAATGTGTTATTTCAGTTTTCTGATAAAAAAAAACAACGTTACCCGAAATTGGAATGTGCCCGGTTGGCAATAGGATTGCCACTTGTAACATTATGGGACTAATGGCTAATTGGATTAACTTAGGACACTCTTTATTGACATGCTGTCACATTCTTTTCATTAAGGACAAGAATTCATTTAGGATTGTCCTAAGCTAAGACAGTGTAAGTGCAATTGGCCATGAGTATCTTCGGCTAATCGCAGGTGTACTCGTTGTACCTCTGTCTGCTCCTTTGGAGACACGGGCGTAAAGATACTTTGTTTGCCTAATTTTCGTAAAAAGGGTATAAACTTTTTACTTTATGTATTAATATATATGTATAGGTAAGATAAGGTAAACAATTCATATATTCTAGACTTTTGTCGTCGGCGCTTGATGACACTCCATTTTAATGTAATCCATACTTCCATACTAATATTATAAATGCGAAAGTAACCTTGTCTGTCTGTCTGTTACGCTTTCACGGCCAAACCACTGAACCGATTTGGATAAAATTTGGTACAAATATAGTTTGAGACCCAAGAAAGGACATAGGATAGTTCTTATCCCGGAAATCCTACGGGAACGGGAACTATGCGGGTTTTTATTTTAGAATTTTTTCCACGCGAACGAAGTCGCGGGCACAGCTAGTATTTATATAATGCACATGTCCTGTTTCACAATGACTTGATAATACTATCTAACCGGCTCCTCTTCAATAAGTAAGAGCTATACAGGTAATTGTCTGTCTGTACATATAGAAGGACACGAAAGGTAATGGTCATTTTATGTAACCAAAAAAAAATATTCTGAAAAAGAGTATTGCTTAGCTATCATATTAAACCTCAAAGGAATTAGTGTAGTGATAAAAAAAACATGACCACTGCAAACGTGCCGCGGCGGCAAATTGCTCTTTGTAAACAATGAACTTCGATGTCACGGGTGTTCATTCATAAACATTTCCACTGGATATGACGGTTATCTAATGGAAGCATAACGGGTTTGATAATAATCACCTCTATTTATTATGAAACAATACCTATAGATGTAATTTGTATAAAATATTATTTTACCGCCCCGTTGGTCGAGTGGTTAGTGACCCTGACTACGCAATCAACGGGGCTCGGATTCGATCCCCGACGGGGACAAGCATTTGTGTGATGAGCATAAATGTTTGTATTTCCGGGTTTGGGTGTTTATTAAATATATTCTAGTATTTATATATGCATTTCTATGTATTAGTATCGTTGACTAACACCCATAACACAAGCAAATAATTTGCTTACTTTGGGGTTAGATCAATAAGTGTAATTTGGCCCGTGAATATTTATTTATTTATTTATTTATTATTGTAAACAATTAGTTATGTATTGACGGATCAAAATTAAATTACATGTAGAAAAATGACAACCCAATTTCTTATATGTTTAAAATATTGAATTATAATATCTTCACTAAATCTATAAATGGCCAAGGAAACGGGAGCTATACCTTCCTAATTAGAAAAGAAATTTCAATTTGATATGTCTTCCTTATTTTCCCATTTAAAGTCCCAGAGCTCACATTACAATTCCTTTTGTTACTTTAAACTCGAGACAGTTAGATGAAATCTTGCTCCCGGCTTCGCTCGTCTTGAATTCCACTTAATTTTCTTATGTTAAACTAGCTGTTGCCCACGACTTCGTCCGCGTGGACTTCGTTTACTCCGCACAACAAGGGAGAGGCCTTAGATGACAGAGTGATAATATGTAGCCTATATGTTGACCCAACCTGTTAGTAATATTCATGCAAAATTTGAAGTAAATACATGCAGTACTTTTTGAGTTTACCCCGGACATACATACAGACAAACAGACAAAAATTCTAAAAACTATATTTTTGGCTTCAATATCGATTGTAGATTACGCCCCAAGTATTCTTTTAGAAAATATTTAATGTACAGTTTTGACTTTCCTACGATTTTATTATATGTATAGATTGTCAAGAACCATTTCGAGTCACATTTCTACGTTATATCTTTTTTTTTTATAGAAGAGGGGGCAAACGAGCAAGAGGTGCACCTGATGGTAAGTGATCACCGTCGCCCATGGACATCTGCAATACCAGAGGTCTTGCAGTTGCGTTGCCGGCCTTTTAAGAATGAGTAAGCTCTTTTCTTGAAGGTCCCTATGTCGTATCCGTTCGGAAATACCCCTGCCGGTAATTGATTCCACAACAGAGTAGTGCGAGGTAAAAAGTGTCGGGAGAAACGCACAGTTGTGGATTTCCAGACATCGAGATGGTAAGGATGGAACTTCAAATTTTGACGCGATGTCCGATGGTGGAATTCGGCGGCAGGAATTAATCAAAACAACTCGTCGGAACACTCTCCATGATATATACGATAAAAGACACAGAGAGAACCTACATCTCTGCGCAATGCCAAAGAGTCAAGCTGTTTCGAAATAACCTGGTCGTCAACGATTCGAATATCATCTATATTATACACTTAATTCCAATTTGATTGAAGCTATACATTGAAAGTGAACTCAAACAGAATACCCTGTCGGCGCGGGCCGTTCTGGAGGACTGTTAGTAGACCATGTATCATTCTACTAGACCGTTGGTGAAGGCGAATGATTGCCCAAGCGTGACACTTCCGTTGTCACTGCTTAGTAGAAGGGTTCCGTAATATTCGCTCGGGTTCAATTAAACTACTTTATCTATTCCTGTCGCAATATCTCCAATGTTTGACAATGTTGCGTTCCAACATGGATGGTAAGGTGTAAATTATTATCTTGCCACGCAAATAGCAATGTATGATGGGGTGTTATTCGCGTAGCAAAATAATATTCGATGTATATAGGTGATTTTTCACATTTAGTTACTTATTTATTTGCATTCTTTGTGATTATATTATTAGATAGAGATACATTAGAAATCAGAAATCAGAAATCGGAAGTACTTTTTTCAATAAAACTTTTTACAAGTTATTTTGACGCGTCAACATTTTTTTAAACTACTACCGGATCGGAAACGCGGCCACACACTGTGAAGATCCGGCGGAAGGAACTCAGCGGGCTTGTCTTTTTTTCATAACATTTTTCAATAAAATATTACGTATCTAATTGTTAAACCGATTAGCTAGTGGTTTGTACAAGTAAAACTAAATGGTAATTACAGATTTCTTTGAGATACCTAAACCGAGATTCATCTAAGAAATTCAAGAACATGAAATATAATATTTGAATATGAGTTATTACTGGACAAACATGCTTCAGTGGCTTCAACCAAAAACGTGCTCATACTATAGTATAAGAGCATTAATAAGATACGATCAAACGAAAACTTTGCATAAAGCAGCGGGAGCGGCCGCCGCCCGCCGGCTTGTATTCAGTACTTAGTTTTGTTTGCCTGTTTATTTGTTGGGTGAATGGTTTTCTCCGCGTTGCTTGGCAAACACACTAAGTTTACATTAGGGTTAAGTCATAGAAATAAATATGCCTTTTTATGTTTTATATGCGAGATAGCGAAAAAAATAGTGTAAGAAAACTCGAGTTAAACGTTTGAGTAATCTTTGAATTTAGTCCTTGTATACCTGTTCGCAGACTAAATCCAAATCAGTAATATTAATACAGTCTCCACAAAACACAACAAGTCACATTAACAACCGAAAAAGCCACTTTCAACAATGATCTTTTAACTTTAGTAAGCGTATGACTCTGATAATGGAAAGCAACAATCATCACCTACAAACACCAAAGATGTTAATGGTACGCTGCTATCCATAAAGCAAGATGTCAATATCACTTGCAAAGTTTACCGGCTACCTTAAATTCCAATCCGGAATGCGACAGTAACAATCATTGACACTGTTGTGGCAGAAATAGGTAAGGCGTTGGCACTAAATACTGGGGCGAGACGTTGCGAAACTCTACCACCAGTCACGAAGGTGATGACACGTACAGACAGTCATTCACCTTTTACTGTCTGGCACAAGAGCATATGGTCTGTTCTTCAAAAGAGGCCCAGACTAGGCATGGATCATTTAACAGTTAATTTCGTACTATTTTTTTAACAATTTACAACTGTTATTTATATTAGCAAATACTGTTAAAAGTAATTTTATGCATCACCATAATTACCAATAACTTGATATATGATAATAATGTTATTAAAAATATTTCGGAAGAACGTGATAATAATAACTATTAAAAGTTATTAGAACTATTCTAGAGATATATATATATATATATATATATATATATATATATATATATATATATATATATATATATATATATATATATATATATATATGCTACTGATATAATATAACATAAATAAATAACTGTTAAATATTAATTGACTTTAACAACATAACAGTTAATCTAATTTAACAATAATTTCCATGCCTAGCTTAGACTAACACGAGGGTTTTCGTGATTTCTTTGATATTACAAAAATATTTTTCATAAGATGAGCCGGCAAACGAGTCCGATGGGAAGTGTTCACCGATGTCCATGAAATAAAAAAAAACCAACTAAACAGCACCGTCGATGAGCAACATAATTGTAGTGTAGAATGTAGATGGTGATTTCTAAATGCAGCTGGTATCAAACGAAACACAGAACACGCCTACTCAATTAATATCAACGAAAATGTTAAATATCGCTAAACGAATCGATTTAGCCCTACATTAAGAAAATTATTTGCACTAGCAAATAATCTGCTTAATGACGTAATGCTATTAGAGGGATTAAATAATAACAACTGTATAGATCATTCTCTGTAGAACATACGATAGCACATACTGTACACAGGGATCCAATACAACTTGAGACAAACATAAGTGATCAGTTTCATCTTCTTTGATGTCAGTCAGTCGACCATTTCGTGTGGCTTGTAATTAGCTACCCATGTACGTAATCGAAGGAACTCGCGCACAATTCCACGCAGAGACATCCATTTTAATGGGGACAAATTTATATATCTACATTCACAAAATAATAATGTGATGTATATGATTGTATTAAGCTACCTAACAAAGCCTTTGACTATGGGCAAAGTATTTGTTAAATTGTATAAACAAAGCTAGCGTACTCAAAACAACATCAACTAATTGCAGTTTGACTGAGTGTATGTAAGTACATCAAAAAGAATTAGCTAACAGTATTGTATAATGTATAATGACACAGATAGACAACCTGTCGACAAATCTAGTACAAGGTATGTATCTTCACACCCGTATCCTTGAAGATGTAGGTAGAGATATAATAAGTTCACCCACGAAAGCAACATGATAGCTGGCCAGCTTATCGCCAACCGGGTACTTTTTCTAATACCGGCCAACGTTACTTTTGCCAGAAAACTGAAAAAACACATTTTTTAATTGCCCGACCCGGAAATCGAACCCAGGACCTCATGTGGTCATCTCTAACACCGGACTACCAGTTCACAGAGTACAAAGTCTGCTTTTTAGAAAAATTGAAAAGTTCATCCTGAATGAATTTCGCGAGCCAGGATTTAAGAGTAGGACTTTATACGGTTATACACATATTGGTACTACTGGGGACCTTTGGAGATGAAAATGCGCTATCTAGAAATCATGTAGCCTCAAGCAAACAATTTAAGCTTATTTGTTATAAAAACTAAATAAAACATAATATCGCCCACCGTTTATCATTGCGCCTACAGTCTAAGTCCTAAGTACAACTTGTAGAGCGATATAAATAATATCGTAATGTCTTTAGCGAAGCACCCTCTCAACTGCGGCTTCTGGACCGCCTCCTTAAAATATGGCGCGACTTAAGACGTGGCGACAGCCTGGCCAAATGGTACTACTAAGCCGAAATTAATTGCCATGTTTTGTTTCTTTGTGTTCAAGATAATTGATATAGCATAGTCATTTATAACTTACACTTTTTAGTGTAGTCACTTTGTTGAAAATGGTTCCAAAAATATACTGCATACTGTATATATATATAAAATAAAGGAGATTGAAGTCGGCCTAAAAATCCCACAAGAATATAACCTGAACCTAAATGATCTTGATTTGATCTTGATTAATGTACAATAAGCCTATTTATATATTAGTATTTGACACTTTTTAATATGAACTCCTCGAACTCGTATACGTTTTCTTAATTTCAAACAAGCAAATATCTTTGCTTTCGATACATATAATAATTTGTTTTATTTGTGATAAACGAAACAAGTTAGAAAAATGTCGAATATATAGGATGCAAAATATTTGACGAAGTATTGTATAAAATGTAAGAAACAGGGAATCATTTATTATAATCGAAACTTACAATACGCAAGACTGTATAAACATAACAATCTTGGTATCGCCTTACAAAGTAAAAAAAAAACAAGTGACATCGAAGTCGGCAGATTAAATATAATCTGTGAGTGGCATTAAATATTTTGCTTTGTTTATTAATTTTATCGATGGATTTAAATTCAAATATATAATTTAATGAGAGATATGTACAGAAACGTATTAAATTAGTGTTGTTGATATATTACAACGTAAATGGTTAAAAATGAATGTTATAAATTATCGTTTATCCAAATTCAAATTACTATAATCCAATTGTTGATTTTTCGTAATAACAGCATTTTAAAGTGTCCGTAATATAATTTACATTTAAAAAAGTTTACTAATACTTTGTAAAATGATAACCATCTTTCACTGTTCGTTGAATTCTAGGCGAACTTTGTATGGACACTTATCATTCTCTTTTCAGATTTCAGTTGTATTGAGAAACGTTTAATGGAGTAAATGGAGTAAGGCGAGCAAGAGTTTAAGCCATAGCACTGGGTTTTCTCTGGGATGCAGGTCCTAATTTAAAAAGTGCATCAGAATACTCCCCATTGATTATACAATATGTATAAAGAACCAATGTCTCAAAAAAGTCTGTAAAATGTCTCATTAAATATAAAATAATAAATTTTCTATTTCCTTAGATCAAATTGTGCAATTAGAAAATGGTTCGTTCACACGAATGTTGTTCAAAACGAAATGTTTTCGAGCGATATCTCAAATGTCAGCAAGCAGAGCCATTACTCAGCGCGCAGTTCCGAGTCACCAGTCGACACACTGCATCACGACACAGAGGATCGGACTTGAACAATTTATGACTGGCTGTTTTGACAAGTGCATCTCGTGCTCTCTGTGACCTGTATAGAGTAGATTATACTTATTGCGATCGCGATGCGGCAAATCAAAATTTCTTAAAACAAGGCAAATTATGATCATTGCGTCAGAGTTGTTGTGAACTACTTTGAAACATTTGCTGACATATATGGGTTATATATGGGATACTGTAACAACATAGGTACTTAAATTTTGAGATAATTATCCAATAAAAATGTTCAGTGAGGGCACCCGCGCATAGATATCGAGGATGGGATTTCCACATACTTATTAGCGTGGCCGCTTTGGATTTTATCCAAATCTGTTCAGCGGTTTAGCTGTGAAAGCGTAAGAGACAGACAGACAGACGGACGGACGGACGGACGGACGGACGGACGGACGGACAGACAAGACAGACAGACAGACAGACAGACAGACAGACAGACAGACAGACAGACAGACAGACAGACAAACAGACTTACTTTCGCATTTATAATATTAGTATGGATTGTTTACATATGACCATTATCTATCATGTCCTTGTATAATACGTACAGTGTGTTACCAGTCAACCTACATATCACTAGTTGCCGCTCGCGGCGTTGCTCGCGTTTTATTAGGTAAAGGGTTAAAGATTATTTCGTAGAAATTTCCTCTTCTCCCTTGAACTTTATGGACACTCACTTCGAGGTTTATTAATTTTTGAATTTGTCTATTACAAACAAACAAATCTTACCTCGTCTTTTATATATAGTATAGTGTAGTCACTATTAGTATGGTCATACTAGCTGATAAAGAGCATTAAATATTAAAACATTCAATATCATAGGCAAATTTTCATGTCCTTTTACATTTATGGAAATATGTTTAACAGTCCCTAGTGTTTTATATATTACACACAGCTTATTTTTAATGATAATCTTGATTAAGTTATGAGGTAATACAGTAAATCCCCAGGTCGTGTAAAAATATTCGGTTTATTCGAGGTTATCCTCCCAAATTGAAATTTCAGTAGCAGCTCGGAGTCGGGTGGTGTGTTAGCTTCTTCAAGCAATGGATGAGCACTTAAAGCCGTCGTCCTCGTTATTGTAAGAAATAAACTATAGTGGTTAAAGAGTCTATAAAACGGTGAAGGCGATCACCATCCACCTAACTAATCAATAAATCGAAGATGCTCAGATATCCTTTAGGGAACTGGTGTGATCATATTTATTTATTTGTTTAGTTTGATAAGAGTGATAAGACGTTTACGCTAACTTGAAGAAGTCCTTGGCAACATGTTTTGCCGGTCTATATTCATGTGTTTGATCAGCATAAATAAAACATGGCCGCGTCTCTGGTAGAGTGTATGTATAATAAATGAAAACATGTTGTGTATTTTTCTAAAAACAGACAAGCTTTTCAAATAATAAACAGAATTATTTGTTTAATACAAAATTTTTGGGTTTATAGCGGTCACTTTGAACCTTGATTTATTTGAATATTTTAACTGTTTTGGTGATACGAGGTGATACGTAGTGTGTTTTTAATAAATTTTCATTTGCACATTTCATTAAAACTATTAAATTTTCAGTACAAACTAAGGCTGCTAAAAATGCGTATCTAACCGTAACCGGAATCTCTAAACACAGGCATATTGAAAAATGAATTTGAATTGAATGAGAAAAAGTGATTGAAAAATGCATTTTGTTCTATTTGGAAAAAATTAACATTTTAGATAGACAATCAGGTATTGCTATCAATGTTCTTTGCAATATTTCTGTGAGGACCAAACTATGCGCTGAGTTTATCCTAAATATTTGTAGTGGCCTGTGGGTTTAACAATATGCAATCTCGACAACGCTATAGATTCATTTAGGCTACATTCAATACAACAAACTTTGTGCGAGGAGCACAAATGTTTGTTTCACTGTTTTTTTTTTTAAATTCTTAATTTAGAGTTTTACATTATTTTAATCCGCGAAACTGCATCGCAATTTGAATGCGGCAGTAATATTTGTTTAATGTCTAGTTTTATACTCTCACTATTGCAATACACTATTCTCACTATTGCAATAATATTTAATGTCTAGTTTTATACTCTCACTATTGCAATACACCTAAACATTCACTTTAACCAACTTACCAAAAGAAGGTGGCTATCGATTCTGCTGTATATTTTAAAATGTTTGTTGCCCGGAACTGGATTTAGTCCAGTAAAAAGTTTAATGAAACCATGATCAACCAGTTTTGGCGCAATGAGTAAAAATGTGTTCATTAATACTTAAATAATGATATTATGAAATAAATTTTGATTTAAAATTAGGGGAAAGGTATGAAAAAAAATAAAAAAAGGGTTGAAAAATGCCTTTTTTTAAATAACTTAATAACGGTAGGAAATACAAAAAAAAGTTTCAAGTAAAAGTTGTAGAGAAAAAAATTCTACACAAAAAGTTCCTCTTCATTTTTTTGTTATCTGCTTTAGTTTAGCTACAAAAAATAAAAATTAAATTTGCTTTGTAATTAATTATAAAACCTTACCAGAATTATTACGTATTTTTATTTGAGACGGTATCCTATCCATGTGCTTCCAATTTGTATTGATGAAAATCTGATGCTGTGGCCCGGAAATAAAGTAAATAAGAATTCAGTTACTGAAGTTTTGCTGCGACTAAAAAATATTGTATGTGTCAACACGGGCCACAGATGAAAGTGATCACAGGAGCACAAAAGTAATGCATACGTAGTGTTCGGTTGTGTGATTTATGGAGTGTTTATTTAAATTGGTCGCTGGTTATATGTTCTTTGAATAAGTGGACTGTATAAATATATAAGAGAGTATCTCAGGTCACAAGACAAATCGGGGATAATTGAATTCCACCAACCTTGACTGACACCGCCACACTCGACAGTCGACAGCTTCTTCTTTGTTGCACGGCGCTCCGAAGATCTTGCTGAGTGCTAAGTGCGAGTTTTTCTTTTCACATTCGATCATGAGCGCGTTTGGAGTTCCTAGTAAACTCCAAAAGCGCTCACGATCGAATGCGAAAAAAAAAAACTCACACTTAGCACTCTGGTTGTCTTACGAGTTGACTACGTGATTTAGCACGGCTAAGAATACGCGAGGGTTTACGTGAAACGTTCACGAATAGTTTTGATTGATTCGCACCCAATTTGCACGGCGATCGTAGGCAGAATGCCTGTCATCCGTCTCGCATTGACTATGGGTGAAGGCATTGATTATGGGTGGCAGAATATTTTCAATTACCCATCAACAATTGTGATGAGAACCGAACACGTAGTACGTCCAGCGACTAGTCAAACCAGTTATTTTCTTTTTAGCCCCCGACCTAATAAGTCATAAGTTTTACTGCTGCGTGTGTGTGTCTGTGTATCTGTCTGTGGCACCGTAGCTCTTAACCGTAGACCAATTTGGATATATTTTAATTTGAGACCTGTTTTTGTAGAGATGGTTTTTAAATATGCTGTATCAAAATCAACTAAACCATTTCAAGGTGATCAACTTTTTTACTTGATGAAATGAGACACTGGTACAGATCTGATCGATATTAATTTGATATTCTGTTACTTCAATGTTATTGCAATGACTATTCGAAGATCATCAGTTCTTTTCGTGTCTTTCGTTGCTCATGATGCTCATGAAGCAGAAATGTGGTTTTGGCATAAAATGATGTATCGGGGCATATCAACTTTTAATTTAAAGTAATTGATAGATATGCATACATATGAAGTTCTTTAATTATTAAGGCTACGTCCGTACATACTATAATATATGACTAGTCACAAATGATAGTTGGCAATAGTTGGTAAAACAATGGCATGGATGTCTATTTCATCAGCCGACAAACTGGTGAAGCGTGGTGAATCTGAAACTTGCCTAGCCAACGGACTAAGCCGTGATGGTATTTCATATCTAGTAGACGTTGAAAACACAATACACAAGAATTAAATCAATATTTTTATTTTGTTATATCGCAGGATAGCAAACAAGTATATGATTCTCGTAATGGAAAGAGATAACATCAGGCGCATTTCTGTCCGTGTGGCTGCGATGGAAAGCCACGTGCATTAATTTAACCGGCTACCTCACCTTTCAAACCAGAACACGACAATGACAAGCACCTACACTATTGCGACAGAAACAGGTAAGGCGATGGTACCAGCCACGAATGAGACGTTGCAGAACTCTACCAGCTAGTGAGTAGTTACGATGTTACTGATTCACATCCGCCTTCTCTCGCCTTTTGCGAGATGTCTAGCAGTCAGACCGTTGACCTATTCTTCAAAAGGGCTGGATTAACATGGGAAAATGTATTTTTTTATTGTCCTATGTTATATTAAATTAAAGTCAATGCACGTGCTGTTTATATTATATATGTATGTTTAAGTAAAACATTCACATTGCAGCAGAATAATGCACCGGATCAGCGCACGTAAGTGAACAAAGAGACGGAGTTATCTTCGCAGAGCAAATGTAAACATCTCGGCGGAGCTGCTCTATAACGCGCCAACAAATGCTTGGTAATATAATATACTCTCGGAGTTTATTTATTTAGAAAAAGCAGTCAAAGTAAGCACACAAATCCCTGTTAGCGCTGAACATATAGATGTATAAACAGTTGGGATTATATGGACTGAAATTATAAATTTAATAAAAAAGATATTAATTAACCATTGAGTGTTTGTGTCAGCAAAAATCAAAAAATATGGGGTCAGTTTCGAATTGATTCAAAGTATTTTATATATCTGTACTGGAGTGTTTTATATTTTGTACACCGGATTTGTTATGGGAAACATGAATGCACAAATAGCCACAAGGAAGCATAGCGAGCTTTAGCTACTCTAAAACAGATGGAGACATTTGAATCTGTCTATATATCTATATACTGCCTTTTAACTAGCAATTCTTGTACATACATAAATACTTGCTGACCGGGCAAACGTTGTTTTCCATAAAAATTACTTGTTTTAGTGGAACACTTGAGATGAGAGGGGGGGGGGGGGGGATATTGAGATAAAAACTATCCTATCTTAATTGAGTAGACATCTACAACATTTTATTGAAATCGGTTCAGTATTTTCGGAGTTCATCGTAGACAAACAACGTCGCACGTTATTTATCTATATTCTAAATATATACATATAAAAAAAAATGATGTGGTGTCGCGGGACAACAGGTAGGAACGAACTTCCTTCGGCTAAACGGCACTACTCGCTTGTGTACGCAACTGTCGCGCCTGCGCACGTCTCATTTAACGCTTTTATTCCACGCATTTTTCTTACGGTTTTACTATCACATTTTTTTCAGTTCGGTCGCGCAGCAAAATCCCTATCCCCTCCAAGCCTGCCGTAAGGAACTTCGTTCCAATAAAATCGTAGGACGATCAATGTATGTCCGGGGTAAACTCAAAAAGTACTGCATGGCTTTACTTCAAATTTTGCATTTATATTACTAACAGGTCGGGTCAACATATAGGCTACATATTATCACGCTATCACCTACGGGGGAGGAGCTGTGTGGAGTAAACGAAGTCCGCGCGGGCGAAGTCGCGGGCAACAGCTAGTACATAATATTAAGAAATAATCTGAATCTCGGAAACGGCTACAATGGTTTTCATGAAACTTAGTATGCAGGAGGTTTCGTAGGCGATAAATCGATTTGGCAAGGTTTTATTTTTAGACAACGTTTTACAACAAAAAATAATAACACACTAATACCAGACTACGGCTGGTTATTGAGATAGGTCTAGATATACAGCTAACAATCTACAGCCCGAATCGGGAATTGATCCCCAAACATCATCATAATATGGGCTTTAGCCCATATTTGATGATGTATGGGGAAATTTTACCAACCTTATGGCGATTGCTAGAACCGGGATCGACAGTTTGCATGAAACGAAAAATGCTTATTTGCTAAAAGATTATTAAAATTAATTAAAGACGCCAGCATATTCTATCATGATATAGGGTGCAAATATTTAAAAATTATCTTATGTTCAGTATATTTGCACATTTCCACATATTATTTTCGTTGCTTATAACAAATTGAAACTTTGTTAAATTATTTTTACCTTAAAATTAGGATAGATTTTATTAACAAAAACAAAAAAATATTCTTTACTTTGAATTTTTGACGAGTCTATTTCTTTAGAATAACTACTGCATTATAATGCGGCCACACACTAAGAAGATCCGGCGAAAGAAAATCAATAGGCATGTCTTTTTTTTCTATTTTATATATTATAATTTCTTAACAAATGTATCATACTGCTAAATGTATAAGGGATTCGTTGTGTGCTGAGTGAAAGTGAAAAGAGTGTTTGAGGTGTTCATTAGTATAGATTTTGATTTTCGATGAAATCTTTAAAAAAATGTGTTAGCCGATTCCGACCTTCCGCTAAATTGAGGTATTTTTGCTCAAAGAAGCAAAAACTATATCTAAGCATAAATTTTAAAGTTCGAAGAATTCACAAAACTAAACTTTGTAAAAACTATATTTTTTTATTTTTTGTTCGAAGAGATGTATATTTTTTTCGAAACGATGATCGATTTTGAACTTTCTAATCGCATTCAACTCCAGTTTTGAGCTCTAAATTGTTTTATTACCAACAAAATTGTCTGAGGAATGTAAAACAAAATCTTTTTTCAAAAATTTTTGTTATTGATAAATCCCGAACAAATCAACCGATTTTATTACGGAATTTGACGTAATTTCTTAATCAGCAGAGCTGGCTAGATTTTTAAATAAATCGGTACATGAGCATGAAAGTTATTTTAATATTTAAAAAGCTTACAGCTTACAGCTAGTTGAAAATTTGGTTCGATTTTAATTTTTGAAACGGTATTTGACGTAGTTTTTTAGTACTAAAATATCATACAATGTTAAAAAATTATTGGTTGAAAAATTTCGAAGTTACGTCAAAAACACTTTTTAAAAAAAAGAAAACGATAACTGCCGGACAGATTAACCGATTTTTGATGAAATTTATGCAGTAGTCATAGTTTTTTTGATTTATTTTTGTACTCAATTGGTACATAAATCTGGAAGTTATATTAAAAAGTACTGTTTCGCCAAAAATTTTTTTTGAGGTTTTTCCAAAATTTCTCAAAATTTGCTGGGCAGACATGGTTCTAATTTTCAGTTCGAAGTCTAAGTTGAGTGGATCACATGCCATCAACCACGTTTCGATCGGTCAAACCATTCAAAGGTTACGAGATGTTTACATACATACATACAGACACACACATACACACACACACATATACGTGCATACATATCATGAAAATAATCTGAAAAGTTTCGTAGGACCTCGAGACGTGGAGTTCTACTAAAAACTCGATTTTCAAAATTGGGGGCGAAATCAGTAACTTCCTTATCTACATACATAGCGGGAAGTAAAAAACCTTAATAGCACATTAGAGTTTAGTCCAACCTCGGATCTTAATTGAATGGGCTACCAGTAGACTACGCAGCAGATAAAATTTGTTATAATGGCAGAATAAATTTTTACTTGGAAAACGTAAAAATATTTTATATTTAAATTTATGTCCCAGACCCCCATAGTTTCGATAGCTAATAAACAGTGATTTCGGATATACTCGTATTACTAAATACTAAAAAAATCTTATTAAAGTTTTACTACAAAATACAAGCTAAATAATATGTCAAATAAAAAGTAAAATTGCTAATAATAAGGTTGAAAGACGATAATATTTCTTTCGCGTGCCTTGAATTCGTTCTATTATTGTCGCACAACACAAAACTTTATAGACGCTTTTGGTAATACACTACGTTCATGGTGAACTTACGGCACAATAGAAATTGGTGTAAAAAGATTTAATACAAATACTGCTATAACTACCTCGTGGTCTAGGGTGTAGTCAATTCAACTCAGATCATGAGATACCGGGTTCAATCCTTGGGTCGGGCATAAGTGTTATTGAGATTTTTCCTAGGTTTTTTCTCGAAAATAAAAAATCTCAGGAGCAGATTGAAGTCTGGTGGGTATTGTGTTACCACTTCAGTGACTTGGATGAGCACATAAAGTTGTTGCTCGCGGTTATCGCTACAATTAGTCGATGATTGTTATCAGGTCAGTAAAATGCGGCGGTGGGGATCACCACTCATCTCACCAATTGATGAATCGTGGTGTAACAAAAATTATATAGACGTTAGATTTACTCTGTTTACACGGCAAAAAAAAAACATGCGTTGTTTTATTATTATTCATATTATTAATCAAAAACATTCATTATACAGTATCCAGAGTCAATTCGTCCCTCCTTACAAGAATACACCGCCAGCCATGCTGGTAGGCAGTTCATCAAGGATTGGCTGTGCGTGTTACTACCATCGTAACTACTATGTGCTAGAGTATTGTAACGTCACTCCGGGGTTTACGTACCACTATACCTATTTATGCCACAACAGCGTCAATGTGCCATTTTACAATTTAGTATTACTATCTTGCCAGCGAATAGCAATGCACCACTAATATCTTTAGCGTCTGAGTATTGGCGATATTTGTCACTCTCCATGACCCATCTGCTTGTTTATTATCTTACATCTTATTTTATCTTAATATAAAAATAATACGAGGACTGTGTACTCTATCTATGTGTCGCAGTGAAATTGTCAATAGCCGTTAGATTATAATCTACCTAGGGATTTTATAATTTGGTTAGGTTAGGTTAGCAGTTAAATTATAATATCACTTAGGTAAATTATAATCTAACGGTACTGACAATTTCACTGCGACATATACACAAACCTACAACGAGGTTTAAGGATGTTGAAAAATTGTAACCTTATGTTGTTTTACGTATGATAAATTAAATAAATAAAATAAATAATATCATATCACGTAGAATATATTTTTATGTACATTTATAATTATTAAACTTAAATCCAGGAAGGAAAGAACTAATGTTTTTGGATCACGCGAACAAACCCGCAGGTATGAGCTAGTGTATTATATCGATACGGGTGACAGAACACAAAACAAATTGTAACTGTGTTTAGAAATTATTAAACATGAAAGCTTGACGTTAGCACCTGCGAATATAATTAAATACTCGAAACGTAAAAGCTTAAACTTGAAACTTGCTACTTAAGTAGTGAATAAGTTAATACACTCCGGGAACTTATGTCTAATGTTTCTTAATGTTATCACCAGAAATAGACTTAAAAGTTCCACGGAGTTCAATGAGAAGTAATTATATAACACGTAATAAGTTAGTAAGTTATTGGACGAACCTTCAGTTGGGCTAACGACAAAAATAAAAATAAAGATTAGAATAAGCACTTAAAATTCATATAACAATTTGATGTGACTGGTCTAATATTGGCAGCGCATTGAACGCAATATGGGATTGGTTCCAACTTGAATAAAATTATTAAATTACTCTTTTTGCTTTCGACTATACTTCTACTATCTTAATCTCAAGCTACCTAATTATACTGCCCTGCTAATTAATTTGACCGTAAGTGTATGTTGAGTGCAACAGAAAAAATCGCGCCTGAAGTTTGCACCTTTATTTTTGACGCTACAAAAATTTATAAAAGATATTGAAAAAAATATTGATTTACCTAAATACTGATGTATTGCTCTATATATTACATTTTTTTAAATCAAAATTGGACGTAGTTACACGAAAGGGATCCAATCCACACAAAATCAGTTTAGAAATATTGAAGTTTGAAGTTGGATATTTTTTAATTTTTCACGTGCCATACATGGGGACTAGTTTTGACGTTGAATAAAGTAATAGAGAGCTATTTTTGCTTAGATGTTTTTTACTGGCCGATAGTATTGATGTTTAGCACCAGTTTAGTGCATTTAACTCATTTTTGACCATATTGTGGATTGGATCCTTTTCGTTTAACTACGTCCAATTAAGAAATATATTTCCAACAAAATCTACTGTGTTAAGTCACGTACCACCTTATATGAATTTCTTATAATATCCAGCGCAGCAAAATCATATCTGTGACATGCAGACTCTGCATTCTAGAAACGGCCATGTCTCGCTGTCCTGTAAAAGAATAGTAATAGAAAACTGATCCCCATCCATTTAGTAGACAGTGTCGCTAACCACTCAACCAATGGCCCAGTAAATAAACATAGTAATAAAACACTTCTTAATTTTAAGAATTCAGTTGAACAATAATCGGTGAATACGTAATATCTGTAAGTTTAGTCAGGAATATAAATGAGAGAGTGAATATTTAGCTCGTAATGTAACTACCATAATAATAGTTCCAGTAAAAGGGCGAATATTTATACCCATCTCCCTCCGTCAGTGTCAGATAAATGCGGGGCCAAGAATAAACCTTTCGTCGCCTAGTTTATTACTGCTTCTGGTACTATTTCAGCCTGATCTAAGAGATTTACATAACAGAACGTATTTTTACTTTGTGGCACCAACAGGATTTTCTGTGAATTTTTATTTAACGGCGTACCTACTTTAAGTAAAAGATTTTGCATGAATTTGAACAATTGCAAATATATTAAAAACAATATCTATTGCTATCAATATGCAAGAGCTAAGATGCTGGGACAGATCAGTTTACGATAACATGGGTTAAGTGTCGTCCGGGACCGACATAAAAATATGAAAATATTTATTTGCAAGAATATGAGTGTTCATAATTATTAAAAAATAAATTATTAAAAAAATTTGAAAGTTACTAACATATTCTACAATGCAACGGTGTGCAAATATTTCAGAATTATAATTTTATTTTTAAGCTATTGCATAGCTTCTTTCGCGGGCCTTGAGCGTGGAGACCGAATCCAGAAATTCTGTAACCCCCACTCCGACCGGCACAGCAATGATGCTTTTTAGTTTTTCCATCTATCGATAAATACCAGAACTTTTAATGACTTTTTGAAATATCACGCTTGTCTCTTTAGTTCAGCAACCCACCTTTAGATGGCATTGGTTGTATTGGAAAACTACCGTAATCAGCTGTTTGTGAGAAAGTATATAGGTGTATAGGTATTTATCATCTACGTACAACAGTGAATATCTGTACTCGTATAATTTGTGTACAAGGTGTTTTAAATATGAATAAACAAAGAAAAAAAAATACTGCATAAATAAAATAAATATATAATTGTAATTGCATAAGTTGATAAAAAATGCTATGCAATAGCTTTACCGCGGTAGTCTTCGAGTGCCACACGTCTTTTTTATAAAATTTAAAATTATTGAGTCGATTTTTTTAGAATTACTACTGGATCGGAACGCAGCCACACACTGAGAAAATCTGGAGGAAGAAACTTAGCGGACTTGTTTTTTTTCTATATAGATAGACAAAATTCTTCTACCTGTGTCTGTGTATGGAGTTAGGAATGGGAGAGAATCAAAGAAAGAATGTCTGGATCGTGACATAGAAATAGTTCTAAATGCGTACTTTATAAACGACTAGCGACCTGCCCGCGGTTTCACCCGCGTAGCTTTTGTTCCTGTGGGAATACCGGAAAGGTTGATATACTAAAACCTTCCTCAAGAATCAATTTATCTATTAAAAAACCGCATCAAAATCCGTTGCGTAGTTTTAAAGATTTAACCATACATAGGGACAGACAGAGAAACCGACTTTGTTTTATACTACTATATAATGATTTATCTGTGTATTTATTAGTATTTATTTCACATGCATAAGGTAAAGATTATTTATCTCTTTAGAAATCATTAAAATTTTATAGTAATTCGAGTTAACTTTTTTTCAAAATATTTTTTATACGAGCTTCAATTAAATGCGGTCATGCACTCCACTCGATTTGATTAAAGAAACTTGGCGGCTTGTCTTTTTTTCTGTGTTTTGAAATAAGATATATTACATATAACTTTTATTCACAATAGTCACATTAAAGCTTGAAATAAAGAGCAATTAATAACAAACGTTATCGTTTTAAAAATAAATTGAAATCTTTTTTAGTTTTTGTCTTATTTAATACATTTTTTTAAAATTTGTTTACTAGTTAAAATCTTAACTATTAGTCAATTTGTTTATTAGTTAACATATTAAAAGCGCGTATACAGTGAGTACAGAGTAAAATCAATTAAAATAAAGTACAATTCCCAAACAACACAATTTGATGTTGATGTCCTGTGTAGCAATGTTAGTCATTAAAATACATTAAAGCAATAAACCGAAAATGAAGCTCTGTGAGACACCTATGGTCACAGCAACACCAATAAATCTTATACCATTAATAACAAATTCTCTTAATTCTTCTATTTAAGTAACAAATCAAAAGGTCAAGAGCATTGTTTCTTATTTTATAGTGATATTATTCCTGATTGAAATGCTATTTATGTGGTTGAGATGTATTACAGTTACTGCAACAACCGACTTCGATTTCCGTGTTTCAATGAAACCTACTGCCTGCAGGGATATAGTGAAAACGACACATAGATATACGACCATTGCAATCGCAGGTCAGTTGCTGTTTCTTGTCTTTGTCTTTGAAGATCTCTCAAAGTTCTTTAGAGATCTGATTATGCAATCAGAACTCTTGATTTTTAATTTGCTGATATTTAATATTTTTAATTAATTTTAAATATGAAAGTGCCGCTAGCAGTAATCTGTTGTAGAATAAAATTGAGTATATACATAATACTCTTTAGCCTCCCCTGCTACCTGTCGTATATAAATCTACTACAAAATTAATTGGAATGTACTACGTATCTGCTCTAAATGGAGTGGAACTAATATGTTGATGCAGCACCTCAAGTGTAACGTACACTTACATAGTGTACGTACACTATGTAACCACATGCAAATGCACTTACATTCGTAGAACCAACTCATCTACATACGTAGATGAGTGGTACATAATGACTAGCAATCTAATATGTAATAGACTAAATATATATAATACTAGCTGTTGCCCGCGACTTCGTTCGCGCGGACTTCGTTTACTCCGCACAGCTCCTCCGCCGTAGGCGATAGCGTGATAATATGTATCCTATATGTTGACCCGACCTGTAAGTAATATTCATGCAAAATTTGAAATAAATCCATGCAGGACCTTTTGAGTTTACCTCGGACATACATACAGACAAACTTACAAAAATTCTAAAAACTATATATTTGGCTTCGATATCGATTGTAGATTTACGCCGTGTTGGTCCCGGCCTCATTTGAAGAATAGACCAACTGCCGTTCTGCCAGGCAGGCCGTAAAAGGTGACCGATTGGCTATCGAGTCACTAACACCGTGGCTACTAGGTGGTAGAGTTCAGCATTGTCTCGCCCGGGTCTGGTACCACCGCCTTACCTATTCCTGCCACAATAGCGTCAGTGCTTGTCGTTGTCGTGTTTCGGTTTGGAGGGTAAGGTAGCCGGTAAACTTATGCATGTGGCATTAGAACTCGCCACAAGATAGCAACACACCATTAACATCTTTGGTGTCTATAAGCGATGGTTGACTCTTTCCATCAGGAGACCCATCTGCTTGTTTGCTATCTTATGATATAAAAAAAAATCACGCCCCAAGTATTCTTTTAAAAAAATATTCAATGTACAGTTTTGACTTTCCTACGATTTTATTATATGTATAGATTAGAATCGAGTAGTGAACCGCTTACTTATGTACAATCCAATAACAGTCAGCCCGTATAGATATACCGATTTAGTCATTTTGTTATACTTGTATATTAGAGAGATATTTAAAATTTTCATATATATTTTACGTATATGAAAATTTTAAAGTTTATTTTCTACTTTTAGTTCGTAATGTTTTCCCATTCCTTAAACAAATGAAAATATATTGCATGTATAAAACTATTACTCAGTCTTCAAAATAAACCACAAAGCATAAAATGATTACTGTAATGGGCTACCGTCAATATAATCAACGGAGACGGTGGAATATTAATTCGAAATTACTAATGCGATCGACCCGCACCATCGGATCGAGTTCATTCATTACGTATAATTATTTCGACTCCACCTCTCTGTGTAATTGTTTTGGCAATAGTTTAACGTTAGGAGAAGTTTCTGGAACTAGTAATTATTCTCGTATATCAATCATTAACTTCAATATTCACTTGAGCATTCAAATCTTAAACATCTACAAATTACATTGTACTCATGATTGCCTTCTGCGCAAGGTAGAAATCTGATATTTAACATTTTTAATTTAAATAGATAGTAAACAAGCAGATAGCTCTATAATGGAAAGATAAACTATCGCGTGTAGACACCAAAGATGTTGATGGCGCGTTCCCACGTAATGCCCCGTGCGTGCCATTACGTGGGGCCATCCATATTATGCGTCTGTTTTCAACATTTTTTTGGGTTTAAAAGAACTTTAATCATTTGATTTATCTGTGGTATTTATGTTCTTTGATTAAAAACCTGGACTTAATGAATGACTTACATTCTTTAGGTATAGAAACATGTCGGTCAGCTTAACTAAGGGTTCCCGGTAATCAAAGTAAAAGTAAAACCTTTCAAGGCTTTCATAAAAGAGACTGTACACTGTACAGCCGACTGCGCTGCCCTTTAACACGATGCTAAATTCATTTGAAAGGTACAAAAACCGACCTTCATTACTGGTGACGTGTCAAATACGCGATCCTGCCTTTTCATGTCACCGCAATTTTTAATTTATGAAAAGATTCTTAACCACAGCTTGAATAAAACTTAGTCTCGTGTAGAAAAGTTTTGTTAAATTAAAACAAAAAAGAAATTATATATTTTTGTTTATTTCAATTAAAACATGTACCTTTTTCTTTTCTAAAATATTTTTGAATTCAACTAAGTTGGCATACTACTGTCCGCTTTTTTTATCCAATGTGTTATGGTGTGTTTTGGTTTCTCGGATAGCTGGCAAACTTGTTCTCATATTGGTCCCAGTCCTTTTAGGAGAGTAGACCATCGGCCTTTACGCTAAACAGTTCGTAAAAGACAAAGGATTAGCCAAATTTATCACTATAATCGTGACTACTAGGTGGAAAGTTCAGCAATCACTCGCATGGGCTTGATATCACTGCTCTAATTTTTACTGAGGCAGTAACCTCAATTCTTGTAACTTTCGTATTCTGGTTTGGAGGGTAAAGAAGCCGGTAAACTTATACATGTAGCATTCTATTAACACCACTCAAATAGCATAGTAACACCTTTGTTGTTTATAGGCTTCCTGATGACCATCCGCTAAGGGAAAGAAACAACCATCCTTTTTCTCATGAGAGCTTAATGCACGAGCCTTTAAATCCTTGCAACAAAGACAGTGGCATACCTTTTAGTGTCTATTGTACGTAGCTGATAGCATACTGGATGGAAAAATCAAAACCATCACCTATAGACACCAGAGATGTTAATAGTGCTAGACCTCACAACCGGAACATGAGAGCGATTAGCACAGACGCTATTTAAGCACGAATATGTAAAAAGAAAGCTGGGCGAGGGGTTGTCGAAACCTATCACCTAGTTAGTAGTCATGACGAAAGTCGATACGTAATAGTTTAAAGAAGCCTTTTCCCATTTTTTACGAGATATCTAGCAGTGAGGTAGTTGATCTATTTCTTCGAAAGGGGCCCGGACCACCACAGAACATCACTTACTTCTATGAGAATTGCTTATTTGCTAGTTTATGGAGTTTTTTGCTTAATTTGATAGAATTTCATTCGCAATTCAATGCGAATGTAATAAAATATTAATCAGGATTTAGTTTACTCGTAGTAAAGTTATTTAATTAAAGAATTTGCATACAAGCGAGTGGGCCACCTGATAGAAAGCAGTAGTCACTGCCCTAGAGAGGTTCCTTAGAGTTAAGCTCGTAGATAGGTCTAATTTTAAAGAAGTTTGCAGCTTTTGACCTATAACTATTTATTACGATTTAAATTTGTTAATCTGCATTATTGTGTACATCTACATACACCATGATTTTTTCGAAGTATTTTACAATCCTGGTACTTTTAGGTTATGAGTCAACGTGTATTTTTGCTTATTATTTTTTAGTTGTAAGAAGATGTTTATGTGGAAACTGTATCAGGGTTACACGAAATAAGCACCAAATTTACCTGAGCAATATTGTAAAAAAGTTTGTACGGATCTGAGTAACAGATCCGTACAAACTTTTTTACAAGGTTTTGATTCCCTTGTAAAATTTCAAAATATGTGACATAAACGGTCACATCTTTTGATCGCTTTTTTGTCGTAATGTACTTAACTAAGAATTTATGATTTTTGGATCTTTTTCTTTACTGTAGTGTAAGATATTGCTTCTTGCCAAATTTCGCAATACTAGGTCAACAGGAATTATAGACCGGGATCCCAGGAACAAACTTTTTTTTGGTTTGCTGAATTTTTGTGAACAGCTTCGTTTTGACGAGACAACCATCTTTTCTGTCTTCGAAAAATCTCGAATCGGGTAACTAATAAAGATAGATAAAAAAGAAAACTTTAGAGTGTTGGGGTAAGAAAAGTTTCTACTTCGCGTTTAGGACAATGTTACCCTTGAATAACAATAATAATTAAAATTAATAATTAATCTATAGTTTTTGATTTCCTTTTGAAATCACAAAAAAATCGCAAAATGTGCAACATAAATGGTCATATATTTGATCGCAATGATTTACAAGTTTGATTTTGGCACATCTAAGACGGATCGTAAACGGATCAAATACCCGGGATATTTGATATAAATTTCAAGTTGATAAAGGGTCTTAACAGACGGACAACGAAGTGATCTTATAAGCGTTCCGTTTTTTATTACTTATGACGTACGGAACCTTAGAAACAAATGAAAATTATTATTTTTTATATTCTCACATTTCAGACTTTCATTATAGATTTGTGGGTCGAAGATCAGCCGCTGACACGTCACAACGTAGTTTTATTATACATAACTCAAAATTAAATGTATTGGTTTAAGAGCCCACGACACAAAATCTAGTCCCGTAAGATTACCGGATGGTATTTACATAGTATGATTCGTCCTTAATTGGGGAATACGAAATAGCTATGCTGCAATAGAAATACCTATTTAAAAAAATAAAAATAAGTTAAAAAAACGATTTCTAGTACGACAAGACTACCGAATTTCGTTTGTTCCTCGATATATGGGAGGGGTAGGACAGAGTTCTATAATATGAAAATGCAGTGCTGCATGTCCCCATGACTGGCTTTATCAATGGCAGCAGTATAGTAAAAATATTTGTACCTGACCGCCGCATGAGTATTAAATCAGCATCAATCGAAAGAAACCGGGTGATTGCTGACAAAACCGAGTAGAAACGCCCATTTCAACTGTGGAGTGGGTGACCTTCAATCGCTGTAGCAACCACCTCATCCACTGTTTCGAAGATGCAGCAGTGGTTTTTCTTACACAGAAATTGATGATCTTTCAGATGAGCCGTGGTTCGTTCGGTAGGCCGATCGTACTAGATCGTACAAGGTACGTGGCGTGACTTATTATACTGCTGCCATTGATAAGGCCAGTCATGGGGACATGCAGCACTGCATTTTTTTTATATCATAATATAGCGAACAAGCAGATGGGTCTCCTGATGAAAAGAGTCAACCATCGCCTATAGACCAGCACTGACGCTGTTGCGGCAGGAATTGGTAAGGCGGTGGTACCAGACCCGGTCGAGCCGATGCAGAAATCTACCACCTAGTATGACTACTAGGTGGTAGATTTCTGCATCGGCATCAGATTGTATTGACGCGCATAGCCATTCAGTCGCCTTTTACGACCTGCCTGGCAGAACAGCAGTTGGCCTATTCTTCAAAAGAGCCCGGGACCAAATTCGGTAGTCTTATCGTACTAGAAATCGATTTTTTTTACTTTTTTATTTTTTTTATAGTGCACCCAGCAGGTTTTTCGCATTACAGCAGAGCCATTTCGTATTCCCCAGTTAATGAGGAATCTAACTATGTATATACCATTAGGTAGTCTTATGGGACTAGGTGTTTGTGTCGTGGGCGCAAGTACTTTATGAAAAATTACGCAATTGTAACTCGCTTTCTATTTTAATGATAATAAGCTGCATTACTGAAATGACACTAACACATTTATCTTTCATTATAGCGCATCTGTTTTAATTTTCCATGTTTATAGCAATGACGCTATAACCTGCTAATAATTGAAAAGATTGCTTCAGTCTGCGAAGAAAATGGTATAAAATGGCTGGAAATGCATCTTTACTGGGGCTTGGAGATTTTCCTGAGCTGTGTAGGTATAGTCGTACCGAAGAAATCTCAACTGCTACAGGCAAACAGCCATATCTACAACTACCTGCATTTGATTTTTGTCTTTATATCTTTGTAAAAGAGTTTTATGTCGGTTGTAGTGTAGAGATAAATAAAAGAAAGAATTAAAGCTGAGAGAGGGAGGCACTTAAACGCTGCTAGACGAGGAACTGAATTATTTGTGATGGAAACGTTGCTTGCTAATGCTTCGTAAGATTGTAACTACTCACATTTTATGTCTTGATGAAGTCGTTTGGAAAATCCTCTATATGATAAATCGGCTCGAAAATCAAACATTTATATTTGGTATTTTAACTTATACAAGTTTGTTGACACCTTTTTGTTACAACACAAGGAAAAATGCTTTGTTATCACAAGGAAGTATGCCTGCTTAGTACATTGGTGCCGTGCATTGTCGGATTGACATATGGTCTTATGAATTGTTTTACTGAACATCTTTTTTCGGTTTGTCTATTATTTAAAGTCGTCAGTCTGGCAGCTATGTCAGTTGTGGTAAAAATAAAAAAAACAGAACTATTGAAAATTTTGAAAATATTAGAAAATATAGTGATCGATGACGATTTGTTCACAAATTTCTTAATATTTGAATTATTTTTCTTTCCATGTAATACTATGCACCTACGACAATTTTTTTTAAATAAAACTCTTTTTAGGTTTACCAACTTAAAAAAGAAAAATTCATCAGAATTTATTCATTAGATAGTATATTTTCATACATTGTCTATAGGGGTAATATCTCATTAGGATTCCATGACAGTGATGCTAGCAGGGCTTCCGTGGCTACCCTTGGTATCCATGAAATGCCAAAACTAGCTGCCAAAGCGAACGCCAGACGCGATTAGTCTCGCCTTTACACGAAACCTGTATGTTGAAGAGATTGCACTCGTTATCATCGTGTCGTATTAAATACATTTCTCCTTTAAATCACGGTCTGCATATTCATTTGACGATATATCTGAGACTGCATGTCTATTTTTAAATTCGACATTAAGTAAATTTTTCGGTATCGATTACTATTTTAAATTTTAATAATACCAGCTTAGTAATGTTCAACACACATGGACCCTCAACATCATGTTGAGAATTTTTTAGGCCTAGGGTTGGTACAAACACTTGGTTCCGGTTTTACATTAATGAATGACATTACGCGTTCATATATAGCTTTCCGGACTACGGAGTACTTGGCAATGGAAAATATCCGGGTGTTGTCCGGCCTGCTCAATTGCTAGGCCTCAACACCATCGAACATGCATGGAATATGCTCCAGAGACGTGTTTTGGTGAACTTGGACGTAGTGAAAACAACCCAACAGCTGAAGGATGTGCTAAAATTTTATTGGAAGCTATTACTGCAGGACAATATTAACATTTTTTTACATAAGATAGAAAACATGCAGATGGCTGTCCCGATGGAAAGTAGTGAGTGTAAAGTAAAACTATCACCTATAGATACAAAAGATGTTAATGGTGCATTGCTATCCATGTGGCGGTGGCCACATGCATAAGCTTACCTATAAGCACTGACGCTATTGCGACAGGAATAGGTAAAGCGGTGGTACCAAATACCTGGGCAAGATGTTCCGGAACTCTACCATCTCGTAGTCACGATGATATTGACACTTATAGCCAATTGGTCGTCTTTTATGGCTTGCCTGGTAGAACGGCAGTACGTTTTCTCAAAATTTCCTAAAACGCCCTAGATTTATTTATTTAACTTTATGGTACACCTTAAATAAATTTGTATAAAAAGCGGACATTCTCTGTTTATTCGAATGTGATATTTATTTATTTTGCTTACACATTCCTTTCGTTGTTTTAGTTTGTTTATGTTTTGTATAATATTTATATTAATTTAACGACATACTGAGATTTACATACTTTTTTTTTGCATATTCGCAATTTAAACGATGCTTGTCCTTTCAAAAGCAAAATAAATAATGAATATACACTACATAACAAATTAAATAGTCCTCATAATATTATATTTTGTTCCAATAGTACCTACGTAACAATAACATTCACCGTTATTGTAGCAATGTGTATTTATCCGTAGCGTGAGACCATCAGTCACTGTAGTAAATAATGTATATGCTCATCAAATCCGATGTTCGTGTTGAAGTGTAATAACATATGATCTTAGCTTTTACCTACCTCTATCATTTATGTTTTCTTCAGTATTTGTTAATTTATCTTATCATATTATTTCAAGAAGCTTTTTTTTAATGTTTTAATGAAGTTTTATTAACGGATTCAGTCTTTTTTCCCTACAAGGAATAACAGCAAATACCATAGCAATCAGTTCCGCGAAGCACTTCTTGAGCACTAAAATTAATAGACATTTTATCAAAAAAGCAGGTAAGGTAAGTATTTAAGCAAATGCTGCGTATTCATGAATATTATAATATTTCACATACCTCTTGCGCAGTCTGATAATAGTCCAAACGGGCATTAAGTTTGATGTGGTTTTAGAAAGAGGCTTCAGATGTTTACAAACATTTTTTTATAAATGAAAACTTTCAAAACAAAGCATTAAGTCCTCAGACTTCCAAGAAAACAACTTGAAAAAGCTAATTCCAATTTTCAGACATTAATACGTAATTTGCATCTTGCAAGAAATGTGTGAAGCACACTAATGAAGACATGGCAAGGGCAGTGTTACATTAGTTAGTCGTCATTATAATGAGAGGATTTTGACTCGTATCCTTACTTTTAATGAAAAATAGATCCTGTACGATAGTCAAATAAGGTATTTACTATGATCGAACCCAAAAGAACCACGCAAATCCTATCACAGAGAAAAGGACCAAAAAAATATCTTTTATTTTATTTATTTATTTATGTCATAAGATAGCAAACAAGCAGATGGGTCTCCTGATGAAAAGTGTCAACCATCGCCTATAGACACCAAAGGTGTTAATGGTGCGTTGCTATCTTGTGGCGAGGTCTAACGCCACATGCATAAGTTTACCGGCTACCTTACCCGCCGAACCGGAACACGACAGCGACAAGCATTGACGCTATTGCGGCAGGAATAGGTAAGGCGGTGGTACCAGACCCGGGCAAGACAATGCAGAACTCTACCTATAGTAGCCGCGATGGTAGTGACTCACATAGCCAATTGGTCGCCTTTTACGACCTTCCTGGCAGAACGGCAGTTGGTCTATTCTACAAAGGAGCCCGGAACCGACACGGGGAAAATATCTAATATCTATTATCTAGTCAAGTTGTCGCAGATTAGCGTTTAGATAAAGAAAAAAACTCTGCACTTTAAGCAAAAGCTTACAATTATATTTTCCAAAATAATTCAATCTAGTTCTCAAATATTTAAAACTAGCTGCAGCGTGCAGCCCGCTGCATTATAAGTTTTTGGCGAATCCCGCGGGATCACCTAATTTTTCCGAGATAAAAAGTAGCCTATGTGCTATTTCAGGTCATCGTCTCCCTGTGTGCCAAATCATTCAAATCCGTTTAGTAGTTTTTGCGTGATTGACTAACAAACTCCATCCAACTTTCGCATTTATAATATTAATATAGATGGTAAAAACCGAACTAGCTCAGAAGATACAAAGTGCGTAGTACGAAATACGGAGTACGAAGGACATTTACGGCGGGCACGCGATGAGTTGCAGATCCGGGACTTATTTTACTGGACTCTGGGTGACACGATGAACCAAAAACTCTAACTCCCTTAAGACCTCCCTTCCCGTGGCTACTTCTACTCACGCGAAATATAGGAGAAAATCCCGCCATCTCAATCCTAAGTCTGAATCAACTATTGCTTCGCGCCGCCTCTTGTTCGTAGATGTATATGGTAAAAGGACACGATAGAGCCATGTGTGGGCGTTGAAAGCATTCTTACCCGGAAAACACGACGGAGCTCGGATGTATCTCCACGCGTGTTCATCGGTCCAGTAAGAGAGCATTTCCTGGTATAAAGTAAGCAACGTCGAATGAATTCAACATTATAAAGTATGTTAGCAATTAATTCACGTCGTTATTTGTTGAATCTTTTGTTATAAAAATATTTACATTTTATATATTAAGGTATTTTTAATAAAATTAGAAGCATTTTCTAGAATATATCCTTTATTATAAAATGCTTCCATTCAACACAATTCTATCTGTTCATGATAAAAACCACCACCACCACAGTTATTAAAACCTCAAAAATATAAAAAGTCGCAGTGGGGCCAGTTGTTGTGTAAGAATTTTTCGTTTTACTGCCAAAAAACAAAAGCTAGCTTTTAACCCTAACTCAGTATTATTATCAACTTTACGAAAATAAAATTAGAGTATATTTTAGTAACTACGTATTAGTAAATGTTTAATGGTGAAACTGATAAACTAAATTAAATTTTCGTATATTGAAATTGAGTTCAAATTCGTGTGCTAATATTTCATTAAACATTCATTGCCAGTGTTGATACAAAAGTTAAAACGCATCGTAATGCCTTCAAATAAAGTTTAATTTTGTGTTCCGATATCAGTATTTTAAGCAGCCAGCATATGACCGCTTGCAGCGCAGCCTGCAGCGGTTTTCATTATCGCAGCGCATTCTCGCGCAGCGTTGGAAAGCCTAATTGCACGCTTGCAAATTGCTCGCAGTACATCTCGGAGGCTAACTTCATATTAGATTTTTATGATTCAGGGTTTGCCAGTGCCATAATTGTGGAACAGCTGGCAAGAGTTAATGGTAAAGGTTGTTTTTGTATTTCCCAACAGTCTGTAAAAAAGTTTATAGTTAAAACCTATTGTACACCTTAAATTAATTTGTACAAAAGGCGAACTTAATGCCTAGTGGCATTCTCCTCCAGTCAACCTTTAGACTTACAAATACTTAAATAAAATATACATATTAGATATGAATAAAGCATGAGATAATGAAAAAATATGCTAATGCCTACCTATAATTTAACAAATGCATTTTCAGATTTTGTTTAAACGTGAACTGAGTATTCGCTTGCCGCAACGTTAAGGGCAGTTCATTCCACATTCGAGCAGCATGCACTGTGTATGAGTTTGAGACAAAATTGGAACGGTGCAGAGGAATGGACAGAATGAAATTGTCAGATGATCGAAGGTATATATATATATATATATATATATATATATATATATATATATATATATATATATATATATATATAGATCACAGAGGCTGCCCTCTGACAGACAATCTGTTACTCAATCTTGTATTATTATTTTAGACAATGCAGAGATACAACAGACAACAGAATACAGTTCCTGTTGTTAATTTTGTTCACCATCGTTGATCTACTTGTGGAATTGAAGGATAGAACTTCTGCTATCCCTGTCTACGTCAATATCCTTGAACTGATAGCAGGCAGCTTGTGAGAAGACAAGAAGACGAGGGTTTCTGAAGATTGCTATTAATCCGCCCTGTTGGTCGAGTGGTACGTCGTACGCTGATTATGTAATCGACGGGGCTCGGGTTTACAACGGGGACAAGCATTTGTGTGATGAGCATAAATGTTTGTATTTCCGGGTTTGGGTGTTTATTATATTCCAGTACATATAATATATATATATATATATATATATATATATATATATATATATATATATATATATATATATATATATATATATATATATATATATATATATATATATATATATATATATATATATATATATATTTATGAACTTAAAGTAGGATAACAATGTGTTAGATGTTATTAAAATACAAATTATGAACTTAAACCTCCTTTGCCAAACAAATGGCGTGTTAATTTTAAATAGAACAGGCTGCACCAATAACAATATAGTTCTATTAATATCCTATTAATTATAAAACTTATGAGTGAAATAATTATTATTCTTTTTTTATAACATTACAAATGCTTATTAAAAAAGTTCCATTATAATTATTCAAATAATTATAAAACATTAAATACAACTATAAAGTAAACAAAATACAAAAAAGCATACAATAAAGTTGATCAAAGATACCAGCATATTCTACCGCGACATGGTGTACAAATATTTATTTCTTTTTATATGCGAGTCGATTTTCTTAGAACAACTACCGGATCGCAAGGCAGCACACTGGGAAGATCCGGCGTAAGAAACTTAGCGGGATTTTTTTCTATATTCTCAATATTTTTTAATGTATAGTTATCACAATTATACAAAATTATTTTATTTTACAAGATTTATATGAGGAGGAATTAATCCCAGTTTTACACATATTATAAATATATTGTAGATTCAATAATAAAACTTTTATTTATCAACATCTGATTTTATAAACTAAAACATCGCTTATATGAAATATCATAATATGTTTCATAAAAAAGCAATTCAAACAATTTTTTGTGAAATTTATTTTATAAGAAGTATATTTATAGCCCTGAAGATATGCAACAACTCAAAACTGCTTAGCGTTAGTATTTATTTCCAAGTAGCAAAAGTTTTATAATTAAGTTAATGTTTTAATAATATACGAGTACACAATGTACAGAAGAACAAGTTTTCGATTAAATAATGTTTACTAACCTAGTGACTACACATCGTACCAGGAACAAGAATTTCGATAATACCGATAAGTAGCGAGCTAATATGTCACATCAGTTTCCCTTAATTGTAACGCAAATATAATAATACTAGATGCAGCGTACAGCCGACTGCATTAAAAAAGTTATTAAAGATTTCTGCGGGATCACCTAATTTTTCTGGAAGTAGCCGATGTGCTATACTAGGTCATTAAAATTAGTTTTGTAGTTTTTTATTACCGATAGGGAAGCGCTTAACCACGATCTCACCTGATGGTAAGCTAAAATGCGGCCTAAGATGGAACGCGCTTCCCTAAAAGGTACCTGTTCACTTTTCTCTTGAAGATCCTCAGATTGCACTTGTCGGGAAACATAGACTCGGGAAGCATGTTCCAGTCCCTTGCGGTTCGAATGAAGAATGGGGAATCGAACCTCTTTGTCCGGGTACGTGGAACGTCTACCATATGGCAATGCCTAGAATCTGTACGCCTCAAAGATCGATAGAAAAACGGGGATAGCGGAATCAAGTCGTATGATTCCACAGCGCACTCTCTCCAAAGTGTATCCGATAAAGTAACCACTCTGCGATGAGCGAGGCTCTGTAGTTTTTTGCCTACCAGATCATCGTCGTTTATGAGCCTCTTGGCACGCCTCTCTATCGCCTCAAGTGTCTCCAGCTGGTATTTGGTGGATCCATCCATCCAAACATCCACACCTTCGCATTTATAATATTAATATAGATGAAATCAGAAATCAGAAGAACTTTATTCAATAAAACTTTTTACAAGTTATTTTGATACGTCAACCCTCTTCAAAACTACCACCGGATCAGAACGCAGCCACACACTGAGAAGATCCGGCGGAAGAAACTCAGCGGGCTTGTTTTTTTTTCATATATTTTTTTTATACATACACATTATCACAATATTACATAATTAGAAAACATATATATGAGATTGATATGAGGAGCAATTAATCACATGCTTGTTTGTCTTCCAAATAATCTGAGATTTTATAATACCCTTTTTTACACGGTTTTGTTTTAACGCATTTTTAAATTTATTGACTGGTAGATCTCTTATAGTTTCGGGAAGTTTAGTGTAAAAGCGTATACATTGCCCCTTAAAAGAGTTACTTGTTCTGTGGAGAAGAGATGCATGCACAACAAGATTGTTTTTGTTCCCTGTGTTTAGTGTGTGTACGTCACAATTTTTTTAAACAAGCAAATATTTTTACGAACGTACATCAAGTTCTTAACTATATATTGGGAACTATATATAACAGTTAGGATATTAATTTCTTTGAATTTTTCTCTCAGGGAAACCCTCGGGCTAAGATTGTAAATTACTCTAATAGCTCTTTTCTGCAATATAAATATAGTATTTATTTCAGCAGAATTTCCCCAGAGAAGAATCCCATATGACATAATGCTGTGGAAGTAACTAAAGTATACAATTCTTGCTGTGTCGACATCAGTTAACTGTCTCATTTTTTTAACTGCATAAGCTGCCGAACTAAGTCTATTTGCTAAATTATTAATGTGCGGTCCCCATAGTAATTTCTTGTCTAAAGTAATACCTAAAAACGCAGTGGAATCCACCAGATCCAGTTTGTTTCCATCATGTTATACACTGGTATCTACATGCCTTATATTAGGCAATGAAAATTTGACACACTTGGTTTTGTTACCATTTAATATAAGATTGTTTGTAATGAACCAGTGTACAACTTTTGAAATCGCATTATTTACTTCGTCATACTTACCAATTTGTCTTTTCACTTTGAATAAAAGTGAAGTGTCATCCGCAAACAGAACGATTCCATGCTTATCCTCTACGTAGTAAGGCAAGTCATTTATGTAAATTAGAAACAAGAATGAACCAAGTATGAAAGAGCCTTGCGGGACAGCCATGGTTACTGCAGTACCAGTGGACCTTTTCCCATTAATGTCAACCTTCTAAATTCTTTCTTTTAAGTAAGGGATCAGAAGATCAAGAGCCTTATTTCTAACTCCATAGTGGTGTAACTTCCTGATTAAGATGTTATGATCGACACAGTCAAATGCCTTAGACAAATCACAAAATACTCCAAGTGCATCCTGTGAATTTTCCCAGGTTTCATAAACGTTTTCAGTAATTCAACACCAGCATCTATGGTTGAGCGACCCTTCGTAAAACCGAATTGTTTAGTGTAAAATAATCTAAATTTATCATAATGTCTAAATATTTAGTTTGGTATAATTTTCTCAAATATTTTACTTAGGGTTGGCAAAACTGCGATAGGCCGAAAATTGGAGGGATCACATTTAGAACCAGACTTGAAAATTGGAATAAATTTGCTCAATTTCATGAAGTCAGGAAATACACCATGTATTACAGAACAATTAAATATTACAGCTAAATATGGTGCAATAACATTTATTACTGAAGCAATGATGTGCGGCTGCGTCCTGCTCCGGTGGTAATTTTAATAAAAATAACTACGTTAAAAAAATCCGACTTCAAAAACTAAAATGTAAAAAATAATAAAGATTTAATATTAATTAAATACTACCTATTATTTATATGTGCTATTTACTAATAGGTTTGAAGTCGGTGCCAAGCCAATTCGTCACGCACGCGCGGGCAGACGTCGTTGATGGACGCGGACGTTTTGAATACATAAATTTTTGAAATAAAGAAAGAAAATATTTATTTGCAAGAATATGGGTGTTACGAGTTATTAAAAATAAATCAAGCTACCAACATATTCTACCATTATGTGGTGTAAATTCTAAGTTAAAAATTTCGATGCGTTTTAGCTTAATTGATAAATCTACATTAATTCACATGACCATTTAGTTTAGGAATTCTGTTGAATAAATTTTAGTAATTATTTTTTTATTATTCTTCGTATTGACTGAAGCTGCTTATGATATTAACATTTAGTTACTCTTTATTAGGTATATTTACGTATTTTAATCTTTAAAGTGGTCATTTTATTGTATTAATTTGCTCGTATTCATTTCAGTGATTAAAATATTAATATTTGTTTAAGGCTTGGCACCGACTTCAAACCTATTAGTAAATAGCACATATAAATAATAGGTAGTATTTAATTAATATTAAATCTTTATTATTTTTTACATTTTAGTTTTTGAAGTCGTTTTTTTTAACGTAGTTATTTTTATTTAATACCTTTTAGTGTATTGTTGTATTGTCAATTATTTATGGGTAGACCTACAACAGATGCTGTGCGCCTTAAAAAATATAGATCTCAAGAAACCGGAACGGATAAAAGTAGTCGTCTCCGTAAAAATGCTATTCGAAACACAATGTCACGTTCTTATGAGGCTATTAAAGATCATGAAAAACATTTGTTGGCCATGAAAGCATACATGAAATTACACTAACGTCAAGAAATTTTTGTACGGTATAATTCTAAGCTCGGTAAGATCCAAGAGCGTATAGCGAATGAGTCTTTTGAGCGGAGAGCTAATAGACTTGGTCTCAATAATGAGCGTCTAGCGAACGAACCTGCCGAGCCGAAAGGTCATAGAATTGGTCTCATTAAGGAGCATTTAGCTAAGGAGTCCACCGAGCAGAGAGCTACGACACCGTACAGTAACCGAGTCTGCACAGCAACGTGAGAACCGGCTAGCGGCAACGCGTCAGATGTCACAAAGGCTTCGTTCAATGACTGAGCGTAATTTTATAACCACCGCACGTCAATATGCTGAAGTACCATGCACAATCTGTAAGAAATTATTATATCCAAAACAAGACACGTCATTAGCCACAACACATTTTGATTTCCTTCCGAAGGAGCTACCGTTGCTCGACTACCTTAAAAAAAAGAAAAGTTCCTTCTCAGAACTGGAACAACATGGAAGTTATGTCTATCTGCTGAACTGACCGAATTGACAGACGTAGAACAAAGACTTTTGTGTCAAGAGTAGTTCCTTTTATAACTAGTTACCGCCAAGCACCAAAGTGCTCGTCACACCAATCAAATGAGCCCAAACTCGATAGAGTTGTGTCATTTTAGTACTGAGCTCTTATGGCCACCTTCTGGCTTCATCATCGGAACTTGGAGGATCCTAGTTACCACCAAGCACCGTAGTGCTCGTCAACACGAATCAAACGAGCCCAAACTCGATAGAGTTGTGTAATTTAATTACTGAGCTCCTATGGACACCTTCTGGCTTCGTCATCGGACCCTGCAGGATCCTAGTTACCACCAAGTACCAAAATGCTCGTTAACACGAATCAGACGAGCCCAAACTCGATAGAGTTGTGTAATTTAAGTACTGAGCTCCTATGGTCACCTTCTGGCTTCAACATCAGATCCTGGAGGATCCTAGTTACCACCAAGCACCAAAGTGCTCGCCGACTTCGATCAAACGAGCCCAAACTTGATAGAGGTCTGTCATTTAATTACTGAACAGCTATGGCCACCTTCTGGCTTCGTCATCGGACCCTGCAGGATCCTAGTTACCACCAAGTACCAAAGTACTCGTCAATACGAATCAGACGAGCCAAAACTCGATAGAGTTGTGTAATTTAAGTACTGAGCTCCTATGGTCACCTTCTGGCTTCAACATCAGACCCTGGAGGATCCTAGTTACCACCAAGCACCAAAGTGCTCGCCGACTTCAATCAAACGAGCCCAAACTCGAAAGAGGTCTGTCATTTAATTATTGAGCTCCTATGGCCACCTTCTGGCTTCATCATCGGACCCTGGAAGATCCTAGTTACCAACAAGTACCAAAGTGCTCGTCAACACGAATGAAATGAGCCCAAAGTCGATAGAGTCTTGTTATTAAACGATTTTTAACCATTTAATTACTGATTTCCTGTTGTCGCCTTCCGATTCCATCATCAGATCAGGTCTATCTCATAATAAGTTTTTATTGTCATCCAATTTACATACGTATACAAAATTTCAGCTCAATCGGAAACCGGGAAGTGGATCAAATTTACTTGCAAGATTTGATTTCAGACATCGGCATAGGAAAAATAAATAAAAAATGCTCATAAAATAAAAACTACTGGGCCTACCTGAATCAAATTTTTATGGGACCAATTCGAAGCTATTCCGCATCAAACAAAAAAAGAATCACGTAAATCGGTTCAGAAACCTCGGAGAAATCGGCGTACATACATAAAAAAAATATATATACCGGCCGAATTGAGAACCTCCTCCTTTTTTTGAAGTCGGTTAAAAATGTCGACCCTTCAAAGGTGCCTAAAAAGTTTTATTTGAATAAATTATGTTTTGAAATGTTTACATCATTTGTTACTGAGCATGAAAGTTGGAATGGCAGACTACTCCTATTACATTAACGTAAAATCATCACGTTCCAAAGTAGCCGTGACTGATATTTATACTCATGTTAAATTACGACTTTTTAGTACTTAGGATCTCTGAGCTATCGTACAGACGGACGGACATAGCGAAACTATAATCTCGATATGTCGTTTAGTTTCCAAGAAATTCGTAGACAAACATACACATATATACACTTACAAAATTTAGCACACGTGTGTTTGGAAGCGAAAATAGACCATCATATTCAAATATTATTCAATTTGTACAATATTACATACATACAAGTCAATTTGTTAACCTCGTTTTTTGAAGTTAGTTAAACATGGCTTTTGAAATGAGTAAAAACTACGATGAATTTTAAGTTTCAATTAAACGTACCTACGTAACGTTTAACTAAGAGTAAATTGAAACTTCAAATAAATAAAACGAGATCCTAACTACGTATGGCCAGATCTCAGGAATTTTCCTAAACTGTATTAATTTTATTAATTAAGAGAATATCGATACTCCTATAGACTCTCAATTAAGCATTCCATTAAGAGATTGGAAATAATTAATTAACCTTTATCCGTGGGGTGCGGGGGATGCGGGGGTGCAGGGGGGCGGGTGACAGGTATTGGTATCAATTAACCCGTTAATATCCGTTTTTTTCAATCGTTATTCCGACTAGAAACGTTTTTAAGGTAATGACCTGTTTTAATGACTTACTTGGAGCTTTTATTATATATTACACTCTTAACGAAAAAAAAATGTAAACGGTTGACTCTGCACGTCATCCCTGAAGCTTTCAACTAAATTAAGGTATTTTAATCTCAAAGGCGTAAAAAATACTTATATTTTATGCTTACATAAATATGTTTAGTGCAAACAACTAGTTACTTAAAAATGAGAGTATACAATTAATGATTTTTGAAAAGTTATGTATTTTGGAAACGAAAATTTTGATTTTTCGAATGGCATTTAATGAAGCCACCAAAAGTTATTTAAAACAAATGATGAAGTCACTGGTAACTCATATTTTAGGAATAGTAAGAAATTATATGTTCCAAACCAAAAATTAAACATTTTTACAAAAAATGTGTATTGTATGTCTATTATTATATACAATCATATTCCTGATAGTCTTAAATCATTGCCTATAAATAAATTTCGCAAAAAGTTGTTTGATTTGCTGTTAGATAAAACTTATTATGATATTAAAGAATTTTTAGCCGATAAAATTAAATGTTAATGGATAGAAATATAAGTTTGTTGAATTGTCCTTAAAAAAATTTCAATGTAGTAAAAATTTTGTAAATGGTGAACATTATGTAAATTATAAAAAAAAATTACTCAAAATATGAAACTTGTAATTATAAAAATAACTTTGTAATATGGAATCATCCTTGTATATTTATAACAAGAACATAAATTAGAGAAAAAAAGACCAGCCCGCTGAGTTTCTTCCGCCGGATCTTCTCAGTGTGTGGCCGCGTTCCGATCCGGTAGTAATTCTGAAAAATCGATACAATTTATAGTTTTAAATGCAATATTATATAATGATATTTTTTTTTAAATATTTGCACACCATATATTGGTAGAATATGTCGGTAACTCAATTTATTTTTAACAACTTGTAACACCCATATTCTTGCAAATAAATATTTTCTTTCTTTCTTTCTTTCTTTCTGAAATTTTTGAGGTGTAAAGTATTATTTTAGCTACATAATCGATAGGTTGAGAAATTTCAAAGCAATGTTGAAAAATGTGTTTCAAAAATTTCGTCATTGTTAAATCCCAAACAAATTTACCGATTTTACCGAAAGCTGATAACATTTTTAAGTTAATCGGTATATTAGCCTCTGAAAGTTATTTTAAAAATATCAAGCAAGTTTGCTAAAACAGCAAAATAATAATATTTAAAAAGCTCTAACTTTGGAAAATATGATTCGATTTTGATTTTTAAAACTACATTGGACGTAGTTTTTTGAAGTACTAAAATATTAAAGAAAGTTGAAAATGATTGGTTAAAAAATCTCGAAGTTAGTTCGAAAAAACACTTTTTTTAAATTTTTTGTCAAAGACAACTCCCGAACGGATAAACAGATTTTGATGCGATTTATGCATTACAAGTAGTTTTTTGAAGAATAGACCTGATTAGTTTTTGTACTCAATTGGTATAGTAATCTGGAAGTTATATTAAAAAACACTGTTGCGCAAAACATTTTTTGAGGTGTGACGCAAAAGGAAGAAGAAAATAATCCCAGTGAATTAAAACCTAACTTAATATGTGGGAGATATCTCTTATTCGTCAGTACATCTAGGGTACATTTCCGTCACGTAAAAATGCGGTCACAAATAAACAAAAAACGTAGCACGAAAATATTTTAGATACATAAATATTGAATGAATTTACATTAACATAGTCCACTTTATGTGCGTGGGAACAATTGGTTAAAAGTAATGTTAATTACGCATTTCTACTCAATTAAAAGCACTGTTTTGATTGTAAATGTACGCTAATACAGTCGGTTTGTGGTTTTCAAATCAGGCATTTACCGTCATCAGTAGCCGTTCGATTTGCCATGCAGATTGCACCGCCGGCGGAGGGTGGGGTGTCCGCTGCAATTTCATTATAGCTCTAAATATCGATTAACCCATAAACTTGATCATTTTATAGCAGAGGATTACAGTTATTTTAGATGGTGATTTACCTTTTTAACTAATTTTCCAAAAATGAGGAGGTTCTCGATTCAGTTGTGTTTAAATATGTTTGTTATCTCTGATCTCGGTCATTTATGAACCTACTTTGAAAATATGGCATGGGGAATGGCATACCCGTACATCGGAGTGGTCATAAATTGTTAAATTTGATGAAGATCTGATGCATGAGATCCTCATCAAATTTAACAATTTAATAGGACCACCCTGCAGGGTTCAAGTGATACAGGTAGTGGGAAGACGGATGTTGCAGTTTTGCTGCGATTAAATTATTTTATATATTCTGGTCTATAACAACATTACAATAGTTATTTTGACGTGGGAGGGCTGAGGCTGTGGGAGGGATGAGGCACACAACCTCCGAAATGCTGGAAGAAAACACCTGTCGTAAACTACAAAACTATAGAATCGATCTTAAAAATTCTTTTACCACTTGAAAGCTATTACGCAAAAATGTCAAAGGCTAATTTTTTTCCCTACTGCGCAAAAAAAACAAAGTCACGAGTAACAGCTAGATGTCATAAGATAGCAAACAAACCTCATAGAAATATATGATCATGACATATATAAATCAAAAATGTTATTGGTGTGATGCTAGCTGGCGGCGAAATGGTAATGCTACCCATAGATTTACCGGCTATCTTACCCTCCAAACTGAGGCAGTGAGCTGCATTGACGCTATGGCGACAGGAATAGGTAAAGCGGTGGTACCAGGTCCGGGTAAAATATTGTAGGCCTTTGTTATAAAATTATGTCTATCGCTTATTACATTTTTTCATCTCCTTTATATACGACTAGCGACCTGCCCGCGGTTTCACCCGCGTAGCGTTTGTTTCCGTGGGAATATCGGAAAGGTTTTTATACTAAAACCTTCCTCAAGAATCAACCTATCTATTACAAAAAACCGCATCAAAATCTGTTGCGTAATTTTAAAGATTTAAGCATACATAGGGACATAGGGACATAGGGACAGACACAGAAAGTGACTTTGTTTTATAATATGTAAATGTATAATGTGTATGATGATACATTAGAAAATGACAAAAATGTTTTCTTAAATGTGACAGTTACGATATGTTTTACTAGCGGCAGCGTGCAGCGTACTGCATTATAAAAGTTTTTGGCGAATCCCGCGGGATCACTTAATTTTTCCGGAATAAAAGTAACCTATGTGCTATTCCAGGTTATCGTCTACCTGTTTGCAAAATTTCATTTAAAATCCGTTCTGTAGTTTTGGCGTGATTGAGTAACAAACATCCACCCATCCAACCATCCAAACTCGCATTTATAATATTAATATTAATATAGATTTACTGTCGTGATATTCATTTGAGCACGAAAACAGTAAAACGTGATCTAATAAAGGTTTATAAAATATTTATGTATCAGGGTGTGTACGTAAAAAAGGTTTGGTCGTTGTCACCACACAGGCTTGCTTAGGTACTACAAGTACAATTTTAATTTATTATTTTTTCATTCACCTTCTCGGTTAAAATGTAACAATAAATACAACGTTTTGAAAATCTTATGGAATATTTTTAATGCCAACATCAGACAACATACAATATATATATATACATATAGTAGTACAGTATTGGGCGGAAAAAGTGTAGCCGTTGAAAAGCTTGTAAGTGTCAATCGATTGTAAACATATTATATATCGTAAAAATATGCCATTTGTACACGCTAATTAAAAAGTCTAGATTTAAAAATTAACCCTGAAGTGATTTTATTTCATCGGTAAGTAAAACATTCCTCCTCCTTCTACGAACTCCTACGTTCCTCTTACAAACTGCCTGACAGAACAGCAGTTGGTCTACTCTTCAAAAGGAGCCCCGACAACATGGAAGAAAACCCTGGCTTGATTAACACTGAACAGAGAAGTTGTAAAACTATGTAGAAGTGGACAAACCAGAACCTCGATTTGGCTCAACCATCTTATTATTGCATGGAACAAACAACCACCATTTATAAGTATCAACATTTTAACGATAAGGCTGCATGAATAGATATGGTAGTAGATGTTAATATAGTCAAATCATTGTTTAACCACCTAACGTAAAGGTGCATGGCAATAAAGTAAATGATTTACTGGCCTTAAATATCTATAAGTATCAAAGGAGATGGAAACTTCTACGTAAACTTTGTCCACGTAGCTAATTTTTATATTTTCTAAAAGGCCAACTTAATTTTTATTTGGCAATAACGACTTTAATGCTGAGATAAATTAGACCAACATGTAAGTTAAAGCACGGGTTAATAATGTCATTGATGAAATCACAAAAAGGAAAAATAAAAAAGAACAGGATTACATAACCAAAAATTTGATGTTAACTGAAAATCTCCGTCCCTCAACCCTCTTTGAAATACAGATTATATTCGCGGGAGCAAGTCGTTATGTTTAAAAGGAAACATATTTTATTTTTTACCTGAGGAATCCTCCGGGGCATGTCCGCAACGTCGCAATGAATTACAGGGCGTTTGGAAAAATTGCGTGTTATAAGTTAACGTGGCGCCACACTGGGGCTACGTATTTTTTTATTTATTGAATACAAAAAATGTATGCCATTTTTAATACCTAAACAAAAGAAAGTAATTGATTATAGAAATAAATCACCCCCAAAATAAGTAATATAGTAAAAGTACATTACTGCAAAGGCCGCGAAATAAGTAATTGCAGGTCAAGTATGAGTGTGAAGGCCGAGCTACAGGATAGGGTTTCAGTGATACGAGACAGGCAACCGCCATTTCTACCGTAGCACTACCAGCACCACAAAAATGCAAGGAAATAAAAAAAAGATTTTTTATATTACATTTTATTTACATATTTTTGTTTTGACTTCACTGAACAAAGGATTCCCATTGTTTATTTCGCTTTCAATCTCAAATTTGGTGAATTGCAGTCAATATACATTTCAGTTTCAGGACAGACGGAACTAATTTTTAATTATATATATTATTAAAATAAGAGTATCGAGGCGAACTCCTTGCTTAACAGAAATATTATTTCTTCTCTGACTGTGCCAAAGCACGCCATTTCATACAACATTGCTGACACGTTTTTAGTTTCAAATTTACACGCTAGCAAATACGTTAACGCGCGTGTTCTTTGTTTAAAAGTAATAACTATTGTTAGGTATATTCATTTGTAATATGAATAATATTGTAAATAATGCTTGAATGTAATATTAATATTCGTTTATCTCGCATAATAGATATTAGATTTTGTTGTTATCAAAATGCTGCACTACAGTAGCGCCACTTTCGCAACATCGTGGAATCGTTTATATCAAATTATAAACTTGGAAATGGTGCCATCTGAACTGATCGGTTTGAAGTTGACATTTTTTAATCTATTCTACTTTTAATTATTGTAAAACTGTGGGATAATATAAAACACCTTGTACCGGCCTACTCGGGTCATTCTGCTCTAAGTCGTGAAAGAATATACATTTATGTACGTCAAACTGTCTTCTATTAATAAAAACGAACCTCACACTATATTTATACACACGTTTGAGAAAAGTTACCAGTAATTTCAATCCTATCAATGTGCGTTTTTGTTTGTATATTTTTGTAGTGGCTTAAAGCTAGGCTGAGATGGCTGGTCCTGATTTTCGGGTAATTTGTACTATACAGATATATCACGGCAAATGCGGAAGGATTTGGTCACTTACCTTGAAGCCGCGCTGTGTAGTTCCCGTGCCGATGTCTTCGATTTCTGGCTAGTACCACCGATATATGCACCACCAGAAGCTGACCAGCTCACTTGAGTGTATAAAAGTGTCCTTCGATAGCTTAACCGACCGTTTAAATTTTATCGTTATAAGTAAGTCGTGTACGCAACTACCACCGAGAGATTCACAAGCCGAAGTGGTGTCGGGTGCTTCCGTGACGCTCTCATACGATAGACGCCAGCCGTCAAAGTTTTTGTGACTTACCTTCACACCAACCGTGATACAAATGGCCGAACAATTTTACTAACATCTTTACGGTGATACTGGTGGATGGTGATAACAATGCAGAACTCTACTACCCAGTAGTCACGATTGCCAATCGTTCGCTTCTTAAAAACTACCCTACAGAATGGCAGATGGTCTATACTTCAATAGGAGCCGGGACAACATGGGGCAAAATGGGGTATTATCTTCGTGTAGTTCACAGATAACTTTGATCAACCAACGAGCTGCCTGGTGTGGCGTAGTAGTACAAAGATACACGTAAGTTACAACCTTGCAACAATATGCCAGGCAAACGAGTAATTTGTAATGAAATGCGTGATGCAATTTTATTAGTCATTATCTGTTTTAAACTATACTGAATATAAACTTATGTATGTCTGACTTTAAAAGATGTATGTTAATACTTATCTGTATAATGAAGCTATAACCGGTCCAGTTATGTACATTCATGCTAATATTATAATTGGTAACGTCTCTCGTTCAGTTAAGTTTTCACAGATAATCCACTTAATTGAATTTTAATGAAGTGTAATTAGAAGTCTTGGGATCAAATATAGAACACAAGTTATTTCAGATCTAGACCCCTAAGGGGCCTTAGTAGAGGATGAAAGTTTGTTTGGAAGATGATACTGACGACATGGTACTTGCGGGAGAAGCTACACGGTTTAGCTAATTAGAGATATTTTGAAAATTAGGACATTCTATTTGGAGGGCCTCTGTGGTCTAGTGATCCGGTGTTGGAGTTGACCACCTGAGGTCCCGGGTTCGATTCCTAGGTCGAGCAATTAAAAATATGTTTATTCAGTTTTTTGATAAAAACAACGTTGTCCGCGATTGCCCGGTTGGCGATAGGCTTGCCACTTATTACATTGTGGGACCAAGTATCTTCGGCTAATCGTGGGTGCACTTGTTGTGCCTCTGCCTACCTCTTCGGGGATACAGGCGTGAAGATACTTTTTCATTAATCGATACTTAGTGAAAACGGCAGAATTTATTTTGTATGCCTATCTGTATCTTGCCCGTACATCATGCTTAAACTACTGTATTAACTCAAATGAAACTCAGCATGAAATTATTTTATATTACAAGGTAAGGCACTGAATAATTTTTATTTCAATATTCAGCAAGGTTTTCTTGCAAATGGAATAGAATGAAAGTCAGAATATATATATATATATATATATATATATATATATATATATATATATATATATATATATATATATATATATATATATATATATATATATATATATATATATATATATATTCTGAATATATAAATATATATAATAAGGCCTCCAATTCAAAGTACCTTACTCAAAAGTAGTCAGATATTTCCAAACGATCAATAAACACTGTATGGAAGTCCAAAGTAAATAGACCGTCAACACTTTCGCCTTCAAACTTTTTCCTCAAAAAATAAAGCATAGAGCAGTATTGTTATAAATGCCAAAGTTTGTCGGCCTATTATGCTTTTGTGGCTAAATTGTTGAACCGATTTTGATAGTATTTGCTATAAAGATAGTTGAAAATTCGAGGTGAAATATGACCAGTTTTTTTCAAAAATCAACTCCTAAAGTGCAAAAATAGGGATAAAATTTTGTATATAACTGTTTATCGACGAAATGCTATTCTACGTGGGGTGAAACTGTCTGGTTAGCTAGTTAGTATATTCTTCCATGTATATATTCCATTCCTAGTACATAATTTGTTTCAAATAATATTCATGTTAATGTGGCGTCACCTGATCGCGACACTCGCAGTGTGCGTCGACATGTGCCGCAAATAATCCCACTCGATGTATTTACATAAAAAGCGTGGCAAATACGAGTCGGGGACGCTGTCGAGGGCTGGGTGAGACGCGTGAATTATAAATGGCTTCTCGATGCTCCTCAAATGGTCCGGAGGTGCTAATCTGTGGGATTTCGTATCGGGTATAACTATTTAACATGTTTGAAAAGCCCTTTGTGATTTGCTGACAATACATTGTTTGGCAAATAAGCGGGCTGGTTTCTTTTTGTTGGGTTAGGTTCGGTTGGCAGGTTTGTGTGAAGGCTGCGTACGTTTATTATATTACAAATACAATAAGCAATTGAGGACGCTTGATAAACAATACCCGTTATGGTCTTCATTTTAAATACATATAGATGTTTGTACATACAAAATCGCTTATCTTAAATACCATTGACCGCCCCGTCGGTAGAGTGGTTAGCGATCCTGATTACGCAATCGACGGGGCTCGCGTTCAATCCCCGACGGGGGCAAGCATTTGTGTGATGAACATAAATGTTTGTATTTCCGGGTTTGGGTGTTTATTATGTATTATGTATGTAAAAGTATTTATATATGTATTTCTATGTATTAGTAACGTTGAATAACACCCATAACACAAGCAAATAATTTGCTTACTTTAGAGTTAGATCAATAAGTGTAATTAGTACCGTGAATATTTATTTATTGGATCACTCATCATAAAATGTAGAATATACAAATGCATTTTTGATGGGAAAGGTTTTGATGCTGCCCATGCCCATTCCCATTATTGTAACTCAATACCTTCTAGGGGAATGGGTCCATTGCCCTAAAAAAAGTTGAGTTACAATAAATTAAAGATAATTTAATCAAACCATTCAGAGACTGACAAATTGTCTCTCGACATCAGTCACAAGCTGGATTCGACACTCGTCGACATTTTCTCGAGAAATACCACAGCGGCTGGAGTATGAAACATTAATTTTAAAAAACAGTATTATCACCATTATTGCAATTAATGTAATATAATAGGAAATGTACTATTGATATGATGAATAAATAATATAAATGGTGATATTTTTTTAAAGGAAAATTAAACCACTTCATTCCCATCACTATAACTTTTATAAACCAGAATCAACAGCGACAACTGTCCTAATAACCACTGAGTTGCGAGCTCAGGGTGCCCTGGGGAAAAGCTAAGCTGTTTGGAACCCGCAAAGAAATTAATCAGGAGTATGTAGGAGAAATAGAAAAATACACACTGTTTCCGTCCCTTTTCAGTAAGAGATAAAAAAGGAGACCGAATGAAACTTTTACAATCGGGTTAAGCCTGATTGCTATTGCACCACGACATTTCAAAAATTGAGGACCTACCAAAATGGCCTACTTAATTATGCTTCTAGTAGTAAGTTTGTCAAAATCGCTTGAAGCCGCGGAATTTCCCACGTGTTCCCAAAAAGTTGGAGTAGTTGATTACACTGGATATATATACATCGAACACAATCAATCATTTCAGATCCAGATCCAGATCCAGAGATTACACTCCAAAAGAATGTTATGTGCAGTTTGTTTATATTTACAGTTTAGTGTAGAGCACTCGCAAAAAGAAGAAAGAGCTAATTTAAACGAGAATAACTTAGCTTTAAAATAACTCAGTCTCATAAAATAAGCAAGTCTTGTATATTCCCCGTGTTGGTCCCGGGCTCCTTTGAAGAATAGACCAACTGTCGTTCTGCCAGGCATGTCGTAAAAGGCGACCGATTAGCTATGCGAGTCACTACCATCGTGGCTACTAGGTGGTAGAGTTCTGCATTGTCTCGCCCGGGTCTAGTACCATCACCTTACCTATTCCTACCGCAATAGCGTCAATGCTTGTCGCTGTCATGTTCCGGTTTGGAGGGTAAGGTAGCCAGTAAACTTATGCATGTGGCATTAGAGTTCGTCACAAGATAGCAACGCACCATTAACATCTGTGGTGTCCATAGGCGATGCTTGACTCTTTTCATCAGGAGACCCATCTGCTTGTTTGCTATCTTATGATATAAATATATATTATGAAACTTCATAAACAATTACAGGTTTAATTAATGTTATACCAACTAATAATAAATGTTGGCATGTCCATTACTCCGACGGTAGAATAGAGAGCTGCAACTAACGTTTAGGGTGGAACTCAAATATCCTTATTTTATATATAACTAATTTAAAAATATATTTTTTTGTTTGTTTTAGAGGTCCTATAAATAGATAAATATCTAATTTAGGATTTCAGAGATACAAGTATTTGGAAATTGGTTGAAAGAGATTTATTGCATTTATATTATTAATAGATCATTTTTTAACACCTTTATATTTTTAACTAAAACTAGATTGAAAAATAGGATTTTTTATTTTCAAAAAATTCATTCATTTTGATATTCATTTTTACTTTTAAATTTTTTTCTATTCTAAATAGATGAAATGCAAGGAACTTATATACTATAACTGGATTGTTGCGAAAATCAATATTTGAAAAATAAAAATGTACTTTATTTCGTAACGAATAAAGTTGACATTTGTTGTTGTAATTAACTTATATATATATATATATTAAATTAAACTAGAAAAAAAATCCTACAATTTATGTCTTTGATTTTTTTTTAGAAAATCGATAGTTTTTGGCGTACAAGCGTCACAAAGTATTATTCATCTGCACCACCACGTGTTTCTCGTATATTTCTCGTGTATATCGCAAATGATGCGGACGAAATTCCGGTCTGTGATGTCTCGATCGGTGCTCAGAACAAAGTCGTAACACCTGGTCCATCAGGAGCAGCAAAGCGAGGGAGATTGCGCTAAATTTCTAAACAAATAAATAAATATATCACGTGTGAATTAGGACTACAGGAGAAACCATGATAAAAAAAGCGCCGCTTACTCTACCTCCGGATGGTGTGAAAATGAGTTTTTTCAAAATGTCTATTGAAATGTACTTTACGGCGCGTACGCCAAAAACTATTGATTTTATGAAAAAAATTGTAAATACATAAATTTTAGGATTTTTTTTTTTCTAGTTTATTTAGTACATAAATGGTTTTTTTCGTAAAATGCGTCGGAAAGGGGATATTCCCAAAAAACTATTATTAGGCGCCATGTTCTCAATATGGTGGCGCGAACGGCGGAGATACGAGATGGCAACGTTGAAATTCGAAAAGAGCATACCGCAATCCATAAAAAAAAAAAACTCCCGGAAAACTTTCCAGGCAAAACTACCAAATGGCTGAGCTACATGTAATCTCCGGTTTTTCGTCCGTTGAAAATGAGTCTTCACTTCCAAGCAGGATTAAATCAAGCTTATTAATGGGACTGTTAATGTTTATAATCCTATCCTTATATTTTGCTCGTAAATATTTCTTTTGTGTGCATAAAATACAACATCGTTGTCACATTATTTTATTATTTAAAACATATTTTCGTTGTTAAGATTGGTTGTGATCAGCAAATTGTCGTTATAAAAATGGCGTTAGATTTATAAAGCAAACTAGAGCTAGTTCATTAGTTTATTTTGTAGTTTTTGCTAAGAATTACCCGTGACGTTCCGGCCTTATTATGGCAAATGCACTACTCATAAAATTTTTTATATAAAATTTGACTAGGATTGCTATTTAAGTAATAAATATGGTGTTCATGCCGGACATGCAATTGTTTTATTGGCCTTCAAAGATTTTTTGATATCATAGGACAGCAGGCAAGCTGATGGCTCTGTGATGGAAAAAGAATCATCGCCTGCCTGAAGGAGCTTGTTCTCTGTTTCACTCAAGATATCCGTCTGTTTATTTGCAAATCCTATGAAAAAAAAATCTTGGAAGGCCAATAAAACAATTCCATCACCACATTCATTACTAAGATAGTAATCTTGCCCGATTATTATATACAAAATTTAATGAACAGCATAAATACAATTTGTTACAATACGCTCGGAACATCACAGGTAATCCTTAGTTAAACTTTGCATGATGTAAAATTAAATATGGAACCTTGACACCAAAAATAACTAACTAATCGCTCCAAACAAGTTGCCAGTTCACCAATTCTAATGTAAAAGTATTAGAAAATTAATGTTAGGTGATTTGACGTTACGTGATTTATTCCGGCTCTTCGTCAAAAGAAGTGAAAGTTGATAGAGGAAAATACCGTATTCTTATTGGCAGAAGAACACCAATGGAGTCGCTACTATAATGTGTCTGCAGTCAGTAGTAGGTCGGGTCTCGTGCTTGTTCTGTGTTGATAGCACTCCACTTGATCCACTCACTGTGCCGCACTTCTGACGCTCATCGCGGCTGACATCGAAGTCTAGTCAATAGCAAGGCTAAAATTGCATCTTTTTATTCACAATATAATATTTTTTATATCATAAGTTTTTTTTATATCATAAGATAGCAAACAAGCTGATAGGTCTCTTGATGGAACGAGTCGACCGTCGCTTATAGACACCAAAATGTTAATGGTGCGTTGTTATCTGGTGGCGAGGTCCGATGCCACATGCATAAGTTTACCGGCTACCTTACCCTCCAATCCAGAACACGACAGCGACTAGCACTGACGCTATTGCGGCAGGAATAGGTAAGGCGGTGGTACCAGACCTGGTCGAGGCGGTGCAGAACTCTACCACCTAGTAGCCACGATGTAAGTAACTCGGCGGTAGAACGGCAGTTGGCCTATTTTATAGATTCAGATGTTGCTTTGCGGAAATCCATTATTCGATCGAAGAAATCTAGTTATTTTGCAAATTTCGACGAAATTCACGTGTACCCTTGAGATATAACTGAAAGGGAAAAAATAAAAAAACGGTGTCAGAAATGGAACAAACTCACCGCAGGCCTGAAAAATATAAAGACTCCAGTGGCATAATTATCCACCCTTGTCCACCGCACTTTACACTACGACAGTAGTAATCACAAAAGACACCAAAGATGTCAATGGTGCGTTGCTATCCGTGTGACGGGATGGCAATGCTACATGCATAAGTCTACCACCTACCTTATCCCTTAAACGGGAACATAACAATTACAAGCATTGACGTTATTGCGGTAGGAGTAGTTAACGTGGTAGCACTAAATACCTGGACAAGACGTTGCTGAACTCTACCATTTAATAGTCACGATGTAACACGTATAGCCAATTAGTCGCCTCTAACGACCTGCCTGGCAGAACGGTAGTTGGTCTATTCTTCAAAGGAGCCCGAATCAATACAGAGTAAAACGTTAACACGTATGGGACTAAAAACTAGTCATAAATGGGGCCGAAAGAAAAACGATAAAATTTAATATATTAATATATTGATTATTTTATAAGTTCCAATTAAGGTGAAGGTTGAAATTATTAATGCCCGAGACAAACTGGTATGTCACAGCATATGAACACATCTGAGAGTTCAAAGAAATGCTTAAAACACAGATGGTCATTAGCGTATTCCTCTGTAAATCCTTCTTTTGTCAGTGAAAAGGCTTTATAACAAGCAAACAGAAAGACTTTCTTAAATGTAACTCATGTATAACAATAATGGTGCGGACAGAAAGGTGAATGGTCAAAATGGTAATAAGATTAATAGATCGTATCTGATTTTGTCACAGCGAAACAAATGAGAACAATTCACTTGTACACAATCGCACGCTCTCCAAACAGGGTTACGATCAAACCGTAATTAAAGAAAGGATGTGTCGCACAATACAGGAGGCAGGTTGATGTGACAGACGCGGGCGCGGCCGATACACGGGTGCTCGGTAACGAGGGTCGGAGCTCGCACCCATTAATAATGCTCCCCTTAAACACGTGTTTATCAGCCGGCGTGCTGCGGACTAAGCGTTTTGTTTTATCGTTATTTATCCTGCTTGCGACCCTTTGTGCCCATCAAACGTTCTGTCCAAATTTTTGCTAATTCGTATTATAAATGATATTCATGGATTACGAAGGGATGGTGGCAGTTTTGCTGAACTTGAATATATTTTGTGTGTTTCATTTCAGATATTCTGAAGCTGTTTATTTCTGGCTTTATTGAGGTAGATAAGTTAAAATATGACACTGCCAAAACTTACGTAGTCCTAAAACAACCTATATTTCTAATTTCTTAACGGTATCATCAGTATCAGTATAAGGTGTTCAAGCTAACATGTCGCTGCTCCTACCATCCTTAAATGTACGGCCAGGAAAAAAAGAAATAATTCTACTTGATAATTTCATTAATAAATTTTTAACAGCCATTCGTAGAATTAAATACTAACCCACAAAAATCTATATTAATTAATGTTATAAATGCGAAAATTTCGATGTTTGGATATATAGATGGATGAACGGATAGTTGGATAGATGGATGCATGTTTGTTACTCAATCACTCCAAAACTACTGAACGGATTTAGATGAAATTTGGCACACATGTAGATTTTCATTTTGAAAAAATTTGTTGTTCCAAAATTTTCATTTTGGAAAAACGTTTATTAATATATAGTAATAAATAAATAATATTTTGATTCATTTAAATAATAATAATATCGCTGGAAAAATATTACAAATCGATCTAACCTCAAAGTAAGCAAATTATTTGCTTGATGATTGTGCAATGTGTGTGAGTCAACAATACAAATTCATAAAACTACTGTTATATACGTCTATGCACGTACATAAATTTTGTCCATGTCGAAAATCGAACCCAAGCCCCATCGATGAATTCTAATGAATAACTATGAATTTAGGTTTGCTAACCACTCGACCAAAGGGGGTATCATTATCATTTGAGCCGATCTCTTAAGCAGATATTTGAAATAGGGAGAATAGAGTTTTTTTCTAAATAGCCCTCAGATTTCCTTGCGGACGAAAAGGAGTTCACTGAATGTCACTCAATGTCACAATTTTAACACACTGCCACCAGGCTTTGTGTTGCTATTAAGATTTTCCTAGATAAAAAAACCTAAAATATTAAAAAACTGTTTGTTTGGTCTAGAAAATGAACCCATTAGACCAACAAGTAAGTCAGTTAGGAATTTTGTTCATTTTTTTGGGAAGAAATTTATTTATTATTTAAAATATTTAAATTATCATGTAATTTCAAAACTATTTCGATTTCTTTTAATATCATAAGATAGCATACACGGAGATGGGTCTCCTGATGGAAACAGTCAACCATCGCCTATAGCCACCAAAGATGTTAAAGGTGCGTTGCTCTCTTGGGCCGAGGTCTAATGCCATAGGTATGCATAAGTTTACTGGCTACCTTACTCTCTAAACCGGAAGACGACAGTAACAAGCACTGACACTATTGCGGCAGGAATAGGTATGGCGGTAGTACCAGACCCGGGCGTGACCATACAGAATTCTACCATCTACTTATCACGATGGTCGTGACTTTCATCGCCTTTTACGACCTGCCTGGCAGAACGGCAGTTGATCTATCATTAAAAGAGTCCGAGACCAACACAGGGTAATTAGAATTTTGAAAAAAGGAAGTCATTTGAGCATTGTTTTATTAATAATTAGACGACTTAGTCTTTTTTTTTTATATGTCACAAGATAGCAAACAAGCAGATGGGTCTCCTGATGGAAAGAATCAACCATCGCCTATAGACACCAAAGATGTTAATGGTGCGTTGCTATCTTGTGGCGAGGTCTAATGCCACATGCATAAGTTTACCGGCTACCTTACCCTCCAAACCGAAACACGACAGCGACAAGCACGGACGCTATTGCGGCAGGAATAGGTAAGGCGGTGGTACCAGACCCGGGCGAGACAATGCAGAACTCTACCACCTAGTAGCCACGATGGTAGTGACTCGCATAGCCAATCAGTCGCCTCTTACGACCTGTCTGGCAGAACGGCAGTTGGCCTATTCTTCAAAGGAGGCCGGGACCAACACGGCGAAGTCTTCCTTGTTTTTGTCCTTGTCTTTCCTTGTTGTCATGTAAGAAGATCATTTAAAACGTAAACTTTTCAATTTTTTTAAACATAGAATAGCAATGCTTTTTTAAGAGGAAAAAAAAAGTTTGTAAATTATAAAAATAAGTTTTGTGATGTGAAGTCTGTAGCGGTTCAAGCAATCTACATACGCTACCAGAAAAAATGGAAAAAAAATGAAATTCAAAATAAAATCCTGAATCGCGATATCATAATTTACCTTGTACACACTATACGCAAGTTTCAACGCTTCTCAAATGGACTTCGATTCCCAGGGCCCAGGTTTTGCCTGACTGGGAATATCTTCCTTTTCCCCTTCCTTGTCCTTGTGTAATGACATCAACCTTCACAGTTATGACGTTATACTAACAAAAAGCTGGCCCACTGGTTCCATCACTTCGACCCTTCAGCGGTATGGACCAGCGGCGCCACAAGTCAATCTTGTGAATTTGAAATTAGTACTTAAATTAGAGAAATAACACAAGCCCGCTGAGTTTCTTCCGCAGGATCTTCTCAGTGTGTGGCCACGTTCTGATCTGGTAGTAATTGTAATATGATGGTAACATCAAATTATAATAACTTGTAAATCCTTTATTCTGGCAAATAAATATTTTTATTTCATTTCAAAAATAAATCGCCTATAAATAACAAAGACATTAATGGCGAAATATTTGGGTGAAGGGTTAATAATGCCACATGTGTAAGTTTTTCGGATCTTACACTTCAAAGCATAACACGATAGTGACAAGCATTGACGCTATTGCGACAGAAATATGTAAGCAATGGTAATTTTGCCCGGATCGGGCAAAATGTTGGGAACTTTCCCACCTAGAATCACAATGGCGACAGATTGGGCCAAACGGTCGCCTTTTACGAACTGCCTGGCAGAATTGCAGGCGATCTATTCTTCAAAAGGGACCCGGGCCAATTCAGAGGATAATCACTATATTACACATTATCAGTAAATAGCCGGAGGGTTTTCAGGGAATGGGTACCTGCAGAAAGTGTCAAAAGTAGAAAGTGCTTATTCGACGTATAAAGCAAAATTTGTGTACAAAAAAAAAATCACATGGAATAATAATGAATTGTGGAAACCGCAAAACAAAATTTATAATGCACACTACTTATTCAAAGCAGATAGAGTCAACATAACCATAATACTGCGATTGTAGCGACTAGAATTAGTTTTATTTAATTAAATTTGACAATTATCGTCGCTACCATCAATATTCAGAATTGTACGAAAATGTTAAATGTTAATAGCTTAAAGTATGTTAAGCCATAGAACAGATGATATTATGCCAATTGACCTGAATCCAGTCCGTTTACAAAAACATTAATTCGGTCATGTAACTCTCTCGGACCGTCGTACACAAATAATTTAACTTCACCTGTTCTATATTGTTGATGCAGAGCGTTAAACACAAATAATACTATTTTTAACCCAACAAAATACATTATCTACCTACTACTAGTGTAAGTCGCAATATTGACATTTATAATTCCGTTTATTACCAAGTAAATATTTGAATTCTTTATTTTTCAAAAGCAATAATGTGATAAAAAAAGTGGTAATAAGATAATTTGACAAATCCCTTGTACGATAAGCTTTACATTGTACGGATATACATGTAATATATAAAGCCTACATTAAAGTAATTCATATTTTTTTACCTACAGTACACGAGGAAATGTACGCATAAGTGCGAAGAATATGAATGCGGCAAAGTTAGCGGAACAAGATAGCAATGTTATGACAGCTCGTCTCGCGGCAGCTGGGACCTGGATGAATTCAAAGTGTTCTGCCCCACTTCCGCTGTCGCATTTGCATACGTGAAAGTTTTGCAATCGTCGAGAGAGTAGTTATCTTTGACAGAACTTTCATTTTACTTTAGAGTTTTCGTAGAAGGTGGTTTTTTTACAACAAAACTATGACAGAGGCATTTTAAAATTAGTTATTTTCCGGAGGAGCATCGAATTGAAAATATATATTATCTTAAAAGAACTGATATCTTGCCTTTGACTTTTGTTTGTTACTTTGTATACACATAGGTATTAATTTTGTTATAACGGGGCAGATATTATAAGGTGGTGGTACCCTAACGTATTGATTTGTCGCGATATCTTCTATCTGGGTATTACCATGAGAATAAGACCTTAAAACTTTACTCTCTTTACCAAGCTGCCAAACAAGAAAGCAGATGAAGGCAAGTGCGATAAAGGGAGGTCTATTTTTCATAAAGAGCCCCACTCAACACGAAATGTTAGTTTCGTTTTAATATAATATAAGATATCCACTTTAATGTAAAACCTTAAAAAACACGGTCTACGTAGTTTAAATCAAAAACACATAAATTGAGCTCACGTCTACGAAAATTTAAGTATTTACGTAACTACTTCTGTACATTCTTTTAATATTTGTACCTTTTAACGATAAACACTACACGTACGAAAGTTGTATCATAAGTACGAGTATTTTTTTAATTTAAAGAAATAAAACTTTATCCGAGTACAAATTAGGAAAATTATTAAATAAACAAGATTTTTCTGAGTGAAAAGTAGGCAGAAGAAATCTTCCTGGCCCACGATGTATGTATGGCACGGCGTTCTCTTTACCTACCAGGTTAGAGATTCACTATGAAGATATGCATGTATGTAACAAGACTTTATAGTGACAGTTTATAATAATTATTATAAACTAGGTGCAGCGCGTAGCCCGCTGCATTGTAAAAATTTTGGTGAATCTTGCGAAAACAACCCATTTTTGCGAAATAAAAAGTAGCCTATGTGTTATTCCAGGTCATCACCAACCTAAATTTCATCTAAATCTGTTCATTAGTTTAGGCATGATTGAGTGAGAAACATTCATTTATCCATTCATTCAAACAAATAAAAACTTCCACATTTATAATATTAATATGGATTATTGATACACACTGAAAAGGTGAATATAATACCTAGATATTTAATGTTACTAATAATAATTTTTAATAGGCTACTTAATAGAAAATGATAAATGATAATAACACGCAAAATATATCAAGATAATTTACTTAATGTATGAATTTGGAATCTTAAGGACAGAGCCTTTAGACAAGACATTTTAAAACTCACACGAAAACCACCAGACAAAAAACAGACTTTTACACTCTGAGCCTTTTATATATAACTATGTAGTTATCCCAACAATGTTATATAATATTTATGATTAAAAATAATAAATAAATACGATTTTACTAAATGAGTGACATACTAGGCATTCCTTGTTAATCAAAATACTATAAATTTGCCAACAAGGTACAAAGAGGCAAAATATCAGTAATCAAAACTTATGAATATCTATAATTTTAGCAAAATAATGCTATATTTCATTAAGATACAAAACAATGTAATCTAATACTTGTATTATAAATACTGCAACACACTCCATACACTCATTTTAATGTAATTTTGTACCTGTATTATCCATATTGTTTGTGCTTCTGAAAACATGAAAAGCAATGTTTGAGACACAAACACTTCACAGATCTACGTGTTTGAATATAATAAAAGTACGTCAGTAATTACACTTGCTAAATAAATAGACACGTGTCAACGTATTCGTGCATAATTAGCAAGCTGGGTGATTTGTACTCCGAAAAGCATTTGCCGCATATCACCATCACTAATATAAGGCTAAGTCTTCCTAACATTCAATTTTTAGTTAGGGTTATTCCGTGGCAGTGAATACCTTCTTTATTTTTACGACAAACATCCGAGTTTTTTATATCATAAGATAGCAAACAAGCAAACGGCTCTGCTGATGGAAAGAGATAACCATCGCCAATGGACACTAACGGTTTATTTTTGTAGCGGTGTCTGTATGTGACATCCATAAGTTTACCGCTTATAAATATGTAAGGCGGTGGTACCAAACCCGTGGGAGACAATGCAGAACCTTATGTCCAAGTAGCTACGACGGTAGTGACTCACATAGCCAATTGTTTTGCCAATCGTTACATAACCACCTTTAATGAAGGTCCGGACCATGACACGACTGTTAGATTACATGATGCCAATCAATAAAGCCCCAAGTATATACACTACTTCCACTCGGTTAAATAAACTGGTATTTTTTTTCTTTTAAGGATGTTTAGGAATTAAGTAAAATAAGCGCCTTTGTTTGTGATTCCCACATGAACAATGACGAAATTCATGGTGGACGTAGGAGGTTAACTGTATCTCTAAAGTTTTCTGCAATGAACCTTCAATGAGTTTCTTTTATTTTGTGCACTACTCTTCTTGTTTCGGAGACAGTGTGAAATATCAATTAGATTACTTTAGTTCCTTTTTGAGTAATGGACATAATTCCCAGAGATATATTCGTACATAGCGTTTATTACTTAATTTACATTAACTTAGTATTATAATTTATCTATCTTTATTATTTAATTTGTCTAATTCGTATGAGAAATATTTTTTTCTAATATAACTAAAGTAAAACTGAATGAAATATAAAAATTGTGTAAGCGGTTGAGCCTACGGGTCATCCTTGAAACTTACCACTAAGTTAATGTATTTTAAACTCAAAAAAGTAAAAAATATAAGCATAGATTTCAAACATTTCATTCATTTCATTCATTCACATCAGTTCAAACATTTATTTTGTTAAAAATGGCAGTATATTAATTTTTGAAAAGCTGTATATTTTGGAAGCGATGATGGCATTCTCATCGATGATGATGGCAGATTGGCATAAATTTTTGAGATCTAAAATATTGCTTTAGCTAAATAATCGATAGGTTGAAAAATGTCGATGCAATGTCAAAAAACATTTAATTTTTAATTTTCTTCATTGATAAACCCCAAACAAATTGACCAGTTTTGATCAAATTGACGCTATTTGACGCAGTTTTTAAAGAAGAAAAGCTAATAAGATTTTTTAGTCAATCGGTGAATAAACTTGAAAGTTATTTTTTAAAAAAATGAGCAAGATTGCTAAAAACAACGTAATTTTAGTATATGAAAAGTTATTAGTTTTGAGAATTAGTCGAAAAAAGGTTCCTAGGACCTCAAAACGTGGACATCTGGTGAAAACTCGATTTTCGAAAATCGGCGTAAAATTAGAAACTTCCTTACCTACATACATAGTGGTAAGTTAAAATGCTAAGAATTTTTACAATATTTTCATACATTACGATACATTTTAATTTTTTATAGGAATTTTTTTCTTTCTCACTGAACTTACTTTAATCTTTAATCAATAAGACTGGTGTTTAAAAAGGCATTAAACACAACACCATTGCTCCGCCCACGCTAAAATTCTCAAAGTCCATTTGAATGGAACTTGAAATTTATGCACAAACTCATTATGGAAATGATAAAGATGGAACTTCTATCAGTAAATTCCTTTCATTAATTTATTTTATAGCAGTTTATGCGAGCCGTAACCCTCGCGTCACTTGAATATTCAGAGTGCGAACGCACTATAGCTTTACGGGTGTTTTCAACTCTCGAGTTCGCTTTTGAGACAACTTTATCTTATTTTTGTAGATACTTTATCTAAATCTTTACAATAATTTAATTTGCTTTTAATTTAAACCACGTTTGTATACCTTAAATACGACAGTGCGGCAATAGCGTCAATGCATGGCATTGACGCTATTGCCGCAAGAATATGTAAGGCGTTGTTACCAAATATCTGGAGGAGATGTTGCGGAACTCTGTCACCATATGGTACCACCAGAAATCACATCGTTAATGACACTTATAGTCAGTTGTTCACCTTTTATGAACATTTCTGGCAGAATCACAGATGGCTCATTCTACAACGGAGACCCGGATGAACCCATGGAGTAAGCTAATGATTCTTCCGATGGAAAGACAGGAATATCTCTCTGATGACACCTGTGATGTTAATGGTGCGTTACTAGTCGTACGGAAGAGATGGAATGTCAAATGCATGAGTTTGCTGGCTACCCTATCCTTTAATCTGGAACAAGACACTGCCGCTTTGCACTGCACTTGTACTGACACTGTTGTGGCAGGAATAAGTAAGGTGGTGGTACCAGACCTAGTGGAGACGTTGAAGAACTCTACCACCTAGTTGGTAATTACGATGTTAGTGACAGGACAGGACAAGAGGGGTCCAGAATAATACATATCCCTGTGTTAATCTGCGCCATTTTTAACAGATTTCTTTTAATATGACTATATTTGCAGTTGTATGTACCTAAATCAATCTTTTTCTATGTGCAATATTAGTGTAAACGTAAATAAAAAATCTTCCCAACCGTTGGTCGAGTGGTTAGCGACCCTGAATACGCAATCGACGCAATCGATCCCCGCCGGGGACAAGCATTTGTGTAATGAGCATAAATGTTTGTATTTCCGGGTTTGGGGATTTATTTAATATATTCCAGTAGTTATATATATATATATATATATATATATATATATATATATATATATATATATATATATATATATATATATATATATATATATATATATATATATATAATATAATAATATATATATATATATAATATATATATATAATCGTTGTTTATTTCTATATATTATTATCGTTGACTAATATCCATACTACAAGCAAATAATTGGCTTACTTTGGGGTTAGATCAGTAAGTGTAATTTGTCCCTTGAATATCTAAATAAAAAAATCTTAAAATAACATTGTTAGAAGTTTCCCTATACGTCAAATCTGGTTCGGCGTCGCACGGGTTAAGGAAAGATATCGTAAATATATAACATGTGTCGACTTGTATTTTTCAATATTCGGCGCGTGTGAAACGGTTTAGTGTGAAGGTGACGGCTCACGGCTGAGTTATTGCTCAATTTCGCCCCGATATACCCCCAGCCCTCTACTTGCTTGACTCAAACTTATAGGAAGTTATTGTAGCGATGTGACAAATTGAAATATAAGGTAATTAATTAACATGAATAAAAAGTAAAAATAAAGTAATAATAAATATTACTGGAATCAATTAGGCTTAAAGTATAGAAATTATTTGCTTGTGATAACCATTTATTAGTCAACACAAAAAAACTAATAACTTTTATGAGTGACGATAGTCTCGTATACATAGACATACGAGTACTTAAATATATTAAACACCCAAATCCAGAAATAAAATATATATGTGTTCGTCACATTTATGTTTGTTCTTGTGGGGAACCGAGTCCCATCGATTGCTTAGTCAGCTATTGCTTAGGTCGTTAGCCACGGGACCAGCGGGATAATCGAACAAAGATATTAAAATTTCATTAGTTACATGTAATATACTTTTTATTTACGTTTACGTTAAAAGACAGTCCAGCTTGTCGGCATTCACCGGTTTTTGCGGTTGGTGAGATGGGGGCTCTGATCCTTGTTGTATTTTACCGATCTGATCGCATATTCCTTAGTATGTTTCAGTTATCACAAAAATAACTCACATAAACCGAAACCCATATCTTTATGCACTTCTCTGGGGCACGCGAGTGTTAGCACTGAAGATATCACCACCAAGCTGCTACTGCGATTATAATATTCAAGAATGACCCATAAAAAAACTCAATAATTCTTTCGCCCGGCCCGAAAACTGAACCTCGAAACTTCTGATCTGATTCGAATATGACTACCACCCTGCCATCGCCTACAGACCTAGGAATAATAGAAATAGAAGCTAGGCAGTGAGAAATATGAGGCAGTCTTAGGATATTAATATTATGAAATTAACTATCAATACATACGAGTCACGCAGATGTAAGATTCACCTGTTTTGTTGTCCAGCGGAGGTTTTCCATGAGATTTAGTCACAAGTAAGTTCCTAAAACGTCTGTTCACTCGAATTCAGTTATAAATATCTGAGAAAATCTTAACTCCAAACAGCATTTTATCGCACGGAAGTAAGATTTATTGATTAAGTTAGAAAGTCTGAATAGTTGGTGTAACGCTTTCAGAACAAGTGCTTATATAATAGGATAGCAAGAAATAAGTATTTTATTTTATAACTGGAAATTTGCTAGTTCCTGATGCAATGACGCATATTAAAAGTTTGACCATCATCAGTGTGCGTCTGTCTGTGTGTCTGTCTTTGATTTCATAGCTCCTACACGGATAAACCGATTTGGTAGTGGTATTTTTTATATTTTAAAGCTAGTTTTCTGGTAGTAGTTCTTAGATATTTAAGTTTAATCAAAATAAGTTCAGCTGTTTCAGAGTTATCAGTTCTTATCTATTGGTAACAGTTAAGGAATTAGTACATGCCTCATCGATACATAATTTGGTATTCTCTTACTTCAAGGATATTGCAATGACACTCTAACTTTGACCTGAGGCTTCAGGATTGCTATTCGGAGACCATCAGATCTTTTCATGTTTTGCTCTACATATAATGCATATAAGGTAGATAGGCTTTAGGGTTATTTTCAGTTATAACTTAGAGTTTTTGTATATAGGTATATACAGTTTAGCTTATTAGCTTATTATTATTATTGAATGTTCTCGGCTTTAATATTATGAAAACCAGACCACCCGTAGACCACAGACCACAGACAAAGAAAAGACAATCTGCCATTTTTTCAGGCGGATTCCTAAAGGCGACCGATTGGCTATACGTGTCACTACAATCTTGACTGTACTAATCGTAATCGTGACTACTAGTTTGTAGAGTTCCGCAACGTCTCGTTCAGGTATATGCAACGCCTTACCTATTTCGGCCGCAACAACGTCAGTGCTGGTCATTGTCGTGTTCCGATTTGGAAGATAAGATAACCGGTAGATTTACGCATGTGGCATTAACTTGCCACCACACGGTTAGCAACGCCATTACCATCTGTAGTATCTGTAGTTGACACTTCCTCCTTTCATCAGGAGAGCCATCTGCTTGTTTGTTATCTAATGATATCAAGAAAGAAATAAAAGAAAAATTTTGATAAAACGAAAAAAATGTCGGTAGCTGGTCTGCAAATCCGCAGACTTCAACGCTAAAACGTTGCGAGTAACCCATTCAGAGAGCGGTGGAGTCGTGTGCCGAATTGCGTACGTACCAAATTTTTTGCGTAAGAAGTAGGAGATGCAAGAAGGTATGATTTCTTTTGTATAATTGTACGGGATATATAGAGAAGAGGTAGAGAGAAGAGAAATATCCCATGCCAATATAAAACTGACCTAGTGTAAGTGTACGTTTGCGTACAGTGGGGATTAAATCAAAACCAGTCAAATGATATGAAATGAGATGTTTATTATACAAATATCTAATGAGGAGTGAAACAAAATGTCGTTTAACATTTGATTACGGCGTATAATAAAGTAATAAATGCGTTAGCAATAATTTTACAGTAAGTCTTTGAAATTGACAATTTTATATCCTACTAGCTTTTGCCCGCGGCTTTGCTCTCGTAAGCAAAAGACAAAAAGTAGCCTATGTCACCCTCCATCTATTTAATTATCTTCACTTCACATAAAAATCACGTCAATTCGTCGCTCCGTTTTGCCGTAAAATACGGACAAACAAACACACACACTTTGGCATTTATAATATTAGTATGGATAATATAAATTCAAAGGTGAGTTTGTTTGTTTATTACGCTTTCACATATAAATTACTCAAGCGATTTTGATGTAATTATGGGTAGAGATAGATGCAAATGAAGGGTAAAATACAAACTAACATTTTAAAAGAAAAAAATAACCCCTAAGGAGCTCAAGCTAATCAAAACATAGGGAGTAAAAATTTGTGAAAAAAACTATATTGATAACATGTTACTGTACCTCTTCAAACACTCTATTTATTAAAAAAACTATATCAAAATCCGTTACAATCCGTTGTTGTAAGCATACATAGGGGCACACAGCGGAAAGCGACTTTGTTTTATACTAGACTGTAGTGATAGTGATAATGATCATTCCTTTGTAAATACAAAGGAATGATCATGAAAAATATTTGTAAATGCAAATGCACGCGGTTTTTTCTTCTGTCTAAATGGAGTTACATTGCTGCAGATGTTCTTTTCTGAATATCTTCACGCCTATATCCCCGAAGACGTAGGCAGAGATACTACCAGTGCACCTACGATTAGCCTAAGATACTTAGTCCCACAATGTGATAGGTGACAGGCCTATCGCCAAACGGGTGCTTGTCCAATCTCGAGTAACGTGGCTCTTATCAGAAAACCAATAAAACAAATTTGTGATTTGCTCGATCAATCATGTGGTCAATACCGACGCCGGACGACTAGACCACAGAGGCGATATCCGTTTTTTTATATCAGAGCATAGCAGACAAGCTGTTGCTTCTGTTAATGAAAATAGACAATCATCGCCTGTAAACATCAGAGATAAATGAACATAACACTGTAAATTATTATTTATTGTTATATATTAATTTTTTTTTCAAAGTAAGTTTAAGTTATTCGAATAGAGATGCATCACCTCTTTTAATAATTGTCTTAATACATAAGGTTGGCCACTATGTACTTTTGTCTGTGCATAAATATAAATAAATAAAAACCTATTTTGCGGCGCCGTTGGTCCAGCAGGCCAGCGGTCCAGAACCAGCGGGCTAACTATTGTCAGGATGACTTCATAACTGTGGAGGTTGATGACGTCACACAAGGGCAATGTAGGGGAAAAGGAAGATCTTCCCAATCAGGCAAAGTCTGGAGACCGAAGTCCATTTGAGAAGCGTTGAAAGGAGTAAAGCCATTATGGGCTATTTAGCGAACAGCACTCTATGAAAAAGTAATATTTGCCAAAAATTGTTATATATTTTTTGTAAATATTGTCTTAAATATGGAGTGACCACATGTTATATTAAAAATCATTATTTTAAAGGACATAAACTGATATTCATCAAAATGGTAATGAGTATAGACTACCATTCTATTTGCCAATGTTGCTAGCCAAACTTTTAGTTCATAAATCAAAATCGATTTATCAATCAGAAATCGATTTTCACGACGTCTTATAATTTTGTCCTATTTCTTAGGTTTTAACTAATATTCCACTTAGACTGTATGTATTAATATTATTTCTAATCAAGATTTTTATAATATTCGTTTGTTGGAGAGGTATTTCTGAATTTGAACGACATTTACCGGTTGCAACATATTAAACGTTTTTGCAATAACGCAAAAAAGTTATTTTCTACTAAAGCTGCTGTCAACTACAAGTAAATTAGTATGTTACTTATTTACTAGTATCTAACAATAGCTAGTAGCTGTTACATACAAATAAGTAAAATATTAATTTTAAAGCAATTAAATTAATCTTTTATTAATAAAAAAAATAAAAGTAGCTGGAACCTGTAAGTAGAAACTGGATTAAAATGTACAGACAGCACATACCATTTTACCTATAATATACAGTATGTAACATTTGAAAAAAAAAACATATTGCTTAATTAAGAAAACATTAATTCAAAATTAGTATAACATAAATACTGAAACACTGCAATTATAATAGTTATCATTAAATAAACGTCTTTTATACCGTTACTTATTATATATTACTTAAATATCAACATGAAGTATGAAACTATTATAAAATATTTTTTCTCGATTACTGGAATCGAGTTTGAATTTTTTTACAATGACAATATATTTAATTGTTGACGACTATCAAATGTCAATTTTTAAATTGTTATATTTTCACTTAGATACATGCGCTTGTGTATGTTTTTACTGTTTTCGGTGTCCTTTTTATTACTAGATTTTCCTGGTGATTTTTCATAATGCCTTTTTTTGACGAGTCCCGTATGCCCGAGACACTGCACCCGTTGTGACTTACGAAAACTAATGACTACTTAGATGGATACGATTTTACACAAATCAGTTTATTGCATCAATTGTAAATCTAACATTACTCAAGGAAGGAATTATTTTGTTAATTGTCATCTATTATAATAGAGATGGGTATTTTACTATCAACGTTTAAAAATGTTACCTACAAAGTGATTGATGTGTATAAAGTTCAATATTCTAATAAATAGTAATAAAAAAAGTGTAATGTTGTACACAAAAATATGTATACAAATATTATCGCAATAGTTCAAGCTACCTAAAATAACTAAAACCAATTCCTGGTTTTACTGTCCGTATTTAGCCCAAAGGTCTATACAACGTGGTTTATGTCCTTTGTATTTTTTTTTATATCATAAGATAGCAAACAAGCAGATGGGTCTCCTGATGGAAAGAGTCAACCATCGCCTATAGACACCAAAGATGTTAATGGTGCGTTGCAGATAGCAACGCACCATTGTATGTAGCGAGGTCTAAAGCCACATGCATAAGTTTACCGGCTACCTTACCCTCCAAACCGGAACAGGACAGCGACAAGCACTGACGCTATTGCGGCAGGAATAGTTAAGGCGGTGGTACCAGAGCCGGGCGAGACAATGCAGAACTCTACCACCTAGTAGCCACGATGGTAGTGACTCGATAGCCAATCGGTCGCTTTTTATGACCTGCCTGGAAGAACGGCAGTTGGACTATTCTTCAAAGGAGGCCGGGACCAACACGGCGAGCAACAGATATATATATATTGTATATAGTGTGTCCAAGATAAATAATTGTGATATCGCGATTCAGAATTTAATTTTTAAATTTATTTTTTTCTGTTTTTTTATTATTTTTTGTGGTAGTGTTTGTAGATTGCTTGAACCGCTACATTGGATTAAAGGATTTAATTTTTAAATTTCATTTATTTCTATTTTTTTTATACCGCTACAGTCTAGCAGTTTGAATAGCAGGTAGAAAATACCAATTGCATAATTTTACCGGCTACCTTACCATCTAACAGAAACATGATAAGTGACAATAACAATAACAAGCACCGACGCTATTGAGGTATGAATAGGTAAGGCGGCAGTACCAAAAATCCGGGCCATACGTAGCACAAATCTACCACCTATGTATTGCTTATGTAAATAACCGGTTTCGCCTTATCTTATATGTCTCAGTATGGCAGTTGATCTATTTTTTTAAAAGGCACGGATCGACAAAGGAAATTATCCCTGTGGAATGTTGGAAACAAGTTTACCGTAAGTACTCACTTACATTACCCATGTATATTTCTATATTATCTAATTAATAAATATATTATACAGAATTTAAGTTTGTGAGTTTGTTTGTAGGAAGCAATCTTTGGAACTAATGAACCAATTTGGAGTTTTTTTTTACCTGAAAGCACCTATTGTATACGTTACCTCAATTACACAGACTACATTTTATTCCAATTTCCTCGCATAATTTCGCACTGTTATACCAAGGGTAACGGCTAGCAACAACTAACTCAAATCAAAACTAAAGGCAAACAAGTTATTCAGTAAACTACTTACACTATATGCTTACCTCAAAACTTAATAAATTAAACAAATAAGTTTAACGCTGAGTTATAAATCACAAACCGTAATAGTAGGCGTAGAGACCGGATTAGTCCGCACCTAGTTTAGCTTTCGAGTTGGCTATGAATTTATAACAAACATCCCGAAAGCCCTCGGACCTGCACCCTTCAGCTAGAGGCTCTCAATATCTCTATTATGTAGGCTTCGTGCCGAGTGGCCGCCTGCTAATATTTGATTAGCGCTTCAAAGTATACCTTTAAATTTTAATTTAATTCCGTTAGTTCCGTCGGCACTCGAATGGATACGGTTTTAAGTGGAATTGTATTTAACACCGTCCATCAGACTTTATTGCTATTACAATTTATTAATTTTAATTCTTATTTGTCTTTCTTTATTATATTTATTATTACAAAATAAATAGGCAAGTGCGTGCTGAGTCACACGCAATTTAGTGTTTCGAAGTTGCCCATCACAATAATGCGCACTAAGAAAAAAGGGACGTTATTCTCGTGGCGACCCGAGCGATACAGTGCAGAACTCTACCACCTAGTAAGTAACTTCTGTATTTCGGCGTCATGGTTAACATTTCTTCACAATAAACTGCTGGATCTCAGTATGTAGCTCATAATACATTGCTTATGTTGTGTATTTCCTAATTTTTTCTATTATTTTAGAAAAAGCACTATAGAATTTTACAAAAAATAAAGTTATACAAAATTAAGGTAAAAAAATAAATAAAAAAATAGCCACCTAAATTTTCAGCGGTTTCCATTTCGTTTAATTTGAATTTCTTTTTCTTTCGTCCCTTAATTGCGCGACTATAAATTTAAGCAACGCATCTTTTTTCCTAGAAGAAAAAGCGTACCCAAAATGTGTTAATTCTAAACTTCTAAATTAAATATTCAAGTACGTCATAAAACGAAGTGGGGGTTGTATCTATGAATTCCATTAGCTTGTAACTAACCGACGTAACGAGAGGAGGTGCACTAGACATAGCGTCTCCACTGTAGAGTTATAGCCACACTCTAAGTGCAAGTTGTTGACCCCGAACTAACGTCAAATTCAACTAACCATGTTTGTGTAAGTAACACTTAAAATTAACTGCTTAAAATTTAACGCTTTGCTTATTTTTGAAGTGAAAACTTCTTTAGGCGCGTTGAGCGTTTTGGTAGAGGGTAAAATCCTCGGTTCGCGTCACCGACATGCTAATGATAATAGTATATCTATAGCTATGTTTTGCATATAGTTTTAATTACTCTCAACTTAATAGTTCCGTTTTCACTTCTATCGGCAGTCCCACGACTGCTACTGTTTTTTTTTCTACAATGGGACAAAACATATACAGATCGCTCTCCTGATGGAAAAGGTAACCACCACATATAGACATTAAAAATGTTAATGGTGCGTTGCTATGCGTGTGGCGAGATAATATTGCCGCAGTATAAATTTACCGGCTATATTTCTCTCCAAACTGCAACACAGCAATGACAAGCATTGACGTTATTGCGATAAGAATAGGTGAGACCTTGGTACCAAGCCTGGGCGTATATTGTGGGCTGAACAACCTAATTGTCACGATGAACGGTCTTCAAATATCTATATGTCTAATTTCATCAAAATCCATTCAGCGGTTTGACCGTGAATGCATAACAGACAGACATATTTTAGCGTTTATAATAGCTACTAGTATGGAAATTGGTTGCTCGGAACACTCATAAATTTGTCGGTCACGGATATCACACATAATAAGTGCAATGTACAGGCAGCAGGCGGCACCAGCTCGACTCACACGGACTGCCGCCAGCTGTCAGCGCGAGGTGCTTTTTTTTTACTTAACTCATCGCGGTGCTAATTCGTGACCCACTCACTCTCCGTCGTTTTATTATATTTATTTTTCGTGTTTCGGAAAAGGTTTTTAGCTAAACACTATTATCATTTTGAGATAAAAACTATTTTATTTCTCAATTCCGTCATTATAAATCTCACCTTTGTGGTCCGGTTTATTGTTCGCGTGGACCACATGAGGTCCGGGTTCGATTCCCGGGTTAGGCAATTAACAAACTGTGTTTTTTTTGTTTTTTAAACAAATATAATATTTCCCAGGATTGAAAAGGGCCCAGTTGGTAATAGGCTTGCCATTTATCACATTTGTGGGAGTATCTTCGACTCATCGTGGGTACACTTTTTATACTTGTGCCTATCCTTCGGAGATACGGGCGTAAAGACACTTGTATACTTGTGTACGAGATTGGGTAAGTACACGGTTGGCGATAAGCTTGCTCCTATCACATTCATATGGGACTAAGTTTCATCGGCTAGTCATGGGTGTACTTGTTGTACCTCTGCTAACCTCTTTGGTGGTACAGGTGTGAGGATACTGATTTTTTATTTTATAATATAATAAAAACACTTTGTAATAAATAAAATATACTAAACTCTAGACGTAAGTAACAATTTAAAGCAACTTTAAATACGACGTAATATATAAAACGAAAATATACACATAAATTTTTATTTTTGCACAAGCCTTAAACAAAATATATCATAAGCTAAAAGCAAGATTAACCCGCGGGGTTAAACAGAGCAGAGTAGATCAGTATCTTTGTCGATTGTGCAAAGCTTTTCAGTAATGTGGACAATCACGAGCCATTGCCGAAATCTGATCTTGTTCAAAGGCAAAGGAAGTGTCTAGAAGTGGAACGGCAATTAGAGGTAGCGATTTCACTGCGGTAGTGGCATTGAGGCCTAACCCAAAGCATTTATTACCAAGGAGTGTACACAATGCTCACTGGCCGTAGTTTGTACATTGCACAGCAATTCGCCGTCGTTTTAGGTAACAATATGTAGTTAGTTACTTTAACTGAAACTAGATTTGTTGTATGTATGTGTATATAAATGCAAATGTATATATAAATGCAAATATTTGACGATTCGCAGATCGACTGAAAGTATAAGGATAAGATAAGGATAAATATATGGATGAATCTCAGGTCACGTTGTTAGTCTTGATTGATTTTTCCAATGCATTTAATACCGTTGACCATGAGATCCTACTTGCGATACCAAGTCTTGCTGGTTTTTCTTCACATGATTTTCTTATCTTCAGGTAGTCAGCAGGCAGTGCGTACTGGAAGCCTTTCCGACTGGTTCGATCTGTCTGCTGGTGTACCTCAAGGTGGTATACTCTCTCCTTTTTTATTTTCAATATTTATTAATTCAGTCATAATTTCTTTGAATTGCCCTTACCAACTGGATGCAGACGACTTGCAACTGTACGCTAGTGCTAGTATATCTGATCTTACTGATGCGGTAAATAGAATAAATGAGGACTTACAGCACATTTTAACTTGGTCTCATGATTTTGGGATAACTGTCAATACATCCAAATGTCAGGCTATTTTAATAGGTAGCGCTCCCCAGATTGCGCAAGTTGATCTTAATGTATTACTACCAATAATTTTTAGTAATACACCTATACCTTTTAGCTCGCAAGCCAAAGACCTGGGTTTAATTAATTATAGATAGTGCACTGACGTGGGTCCCACATATTACGGCATTGTGTCAGAAAGTTAACCACGCATTGAGAACTCTGTATAGACTCAAGAATTTTTTGCATATTTCTACAAAAATCATATTAGTTAAGGCCTTGGTACTACCGATAATTGATTACGCTGATGTGTGTTTCTCTGATCTAAATCAAATTCTTCTCGACAAACTGGATCGACTTCTTAATAATTGCATTCGATTTATTTACGGACTACCGAAGTTTGATCATGTTTCCCAATATCGCTCTGCTCTTAAGTGGTTGCCTATATGACAGCGTAGAGATTCTGGAATGCTTTGCACTCTGTTTTCTATATTGTACGATCCGGCTGTACCTGGATACCTTAAGACTATTTTTGATTGGCAGAGAGACACACATAACCGTAATCTGAGGTCCAATGAGCACTTATCTCCATTTTGTCACACAGAGTTTCTTTCTCAATCCTTTTTCCACCGAGCAATCCGTTTGTGGAATGTACTTCCTACAGACTTGGGAAAGTCCCCTTCAAAACTATCATTTAAAAGACAATCAAAATCATATTTCAGTACATAAAAATAGTGACGTCAATTTAGTTAGTGTTTAGTTTGTTTTGTGCTCGTAGATTATTTATTATTTGTATGTATGTATAATAAGTATTTATAGATATTTATATATGTATATAAGTATATGAGTGTTTATGTATATATGTATGTAAATAAGTATGGTACATTTTAGTAATTTGTATTATTATAACGTGTATATATATATATATTTATATTGTAAATTATTCATTATTCTGTATTGATTTTGTCTTTTCATAGTAAGTTTAAGTTACATGAATAGAGTTAAGATGCACCACCTCTTTTAATTATTTCCTTAATACATGAGGTTGGCTAGTATAGAATGCCATTAGGCGTTAAGTTAAACCTACAGTACCCGGCGATAAATATTGCACATCGACCTTTGGAAAGAGACAATCGGATAATTTCGGCTTCGTAAAGCGTTATCTCTGTCCCACACTACCTATGTGACGTTTAGTCAGTCGTTGTTCAAGTACGATAGAGTGCAGTCGCGTCCCGAAAAAAATATATATTTAGAGTTGATAACACCCACAAATTTAAATAATTTAAAGTTGTAATATGGCATCTTTCGGAAAAAGAGGGAAACCTTTACGAGGTCAGTCACGTGAAATTATCTACAATGTTTATAAATACTTTGTAAGCGAAGCTGATAGATTTAAAAAAAAAGTAGATGAAAATGTAAGTTGTTATTTTAAGAAGATTCAAGAGCGAGTTGCAAATGCCACTGGAATTTCAAGAAGAACTTTGAACAATATATTAAACGAAGTCAGTACTGAAACACATTCGACTGAAATTAAGTTCAGCACTCCAAAAAAAGGGAGACCAAAAAAGCAATTTCGTTTGGATATGGACGATTTTGATTACGATGTTGTTCGAAGAATGGTGTATGATTTTCACTTACGATTTAATGAACTGCCAACAATAAAATCATTAAAAGCTAAGTTATCTGAAGCTATTAATTACAATGGGTCTGAAAAAACATTGAGAAAAATACTTCATGACATGGGATTTCAGTTCACTAAAATGGAAGATAATCGAAAAATTCTAATGGAAAAGCACGACGTTAGTCTCAAACGAATGGAATACCTTGATAAAATACGCAAATTTCGCGAAACAGGAAAAAATATCGTCTACATGGATGAGTCATATATACATGCATCCCACACTAAAGGGAAATCTTGGAGTGACGATAAGAAAAAAGGAGTAAAAAAGCCAATTTCAAAAGGTCAACGTTTGATAATAGTTCATGCGGGAAATGAAAAAGGCTTTGTACCCGGTGCTTTTTTAACGTATAAATCCACGGACACTACAGGTGACTATCACAATGAAATGAATAACGATAACTATGAGAAATGGCTGGTTAACCAATTAATCCCAAATATACCCAGTGATTCTGTTCTAGTTATCGACAACGCACCCTATCACAACAAGTATGTTGAGAGACCCCCCAACTCAAACACCATTAAACGGGAAATGATCAACTGGTTAAACAGACATGAAATTCCAGTTGATCCAAAATTAACAAAAACCCAGATTTACGCTATTATATGTCAGCACAAGGAGAGGTATACAGAGTTTTCTGTGGACAAAATACTTGCCGAACATGGGCACACTGTGTTGCGATTGCCACCATATCATCCGGATTTTAATCCAATTGAAAATATATGGTCTCAACTGAAAGGCTATGTAGCCTCTAGAAATGTGGGTATGAACTTAACTACAGTAAAAACATTATTGACTGAAAAAGTAAACATGATCGGCGCTGAAGAGTGGAAAAAGGTTTGCGATCATGCAATCAAATGTGAGAATGAATATAGAAGCATTCAACACAGTTTAGACAATTACACTGATAGATTAGTAATAAATACGGCTGATAGTGACAGTGATATTGACCTCTTTGAGAGCACAGATAGTGAAATGGAAGTAATTGAGAATTAGAATTATTATTATTTTTATTGCAATGTCTCATTTTAGCAATAGGTATAATGGTGTTTATTATGTACACTAAAGCTGTAATGTTCCAAAATAATTAAATACGTAAACATAATGTAAAAATGTTTTTTTATTTTATTTTACCCCAACCTAAAGCCATCACTTATAGAAAAATTAGTGTATTTTATACAAAGAATAAAAATATCAAAAGAAGCAACTCATACTTGTTTTAACAGCTCCTAATAGGTACCGGACTGTTTGTATTTTGTGCGACAGAGATAACGCTCTACGAAGCCGAAATTAGCCGATTGTCTCTTTCCAAAGGTCGATGTGCAATATTTATCGCCGGGTACTGTATGTACTTTTTGTCTGTGCATAAATATAAATAAATAAAATAAATAAATATAAGCTAAGGTAGGATAATGACTAGATACAGTCCAAATATTTTTTATAATAATATGTCATTAAATACATGTAATAAGTAAACCACAATTTAATTTTTTTATGGCCGTGTCAATACACGCTGCTGAAATTTTATAGTACGAGTATTTCAGTCTAATGCATTCAACAATTTATTAGAGGTTCATTTAATGAATCAATTAGTAAGTCACCAGTTGTGTATATTTTACACAGACCGAATTAATATTAATACACACGCCGCACATATGAGTAAACGCTCCTATTACTGAGAAAAATTTTATATATTTGTAGTTTAAAAAAAATATTGTGAAAAATAGAAATAAACCACGTTGTATCGTACCGAATTTGTATATCTCCGTATTTGTTTATACACAATCATATTGTTTTATCGTACCGAATGAAATGACAAGGTTTAAAAATTACCATTGAAATGATTTTATTTCATTGGTAATTAGCATAACTCTGTGTTTCTGTATGTAATTGCAAGGTACGCTGCCAAACTAAGAAATTGTCAAGAAAGTCATATCAATTTAATCCGTGATATTTTACGTATGCATTAAAATGTCAACCTACGTATTTTTTTCAAATAATAGACCATGTGGTATATGGCGTGTTGATCATTTATAAAACTATACCTAAAGTTGCTAATGTAATGATTTCTGTAACATAATTAACATAAATATAATTAAATTGTTTATGGTTTAATTATTTATTTAACTTACAGGTGTATTTGTGAGAAAAAACACGCGATCTATTGTGGCTTATGCTCTATGTGCGGAAGTTAGGTATGAGAAAGTTTGGCAACTTACCTGAAGATGTCTGCTGCACTGGCTTAACGACCAAACTTGTGCTTAGTTTTCTGGCTGCATATTTCTAGATTATATAGACCGTGGTTTAGAAAACTTTATAGACTTTCAAATATATGAAATTAAACGTAAAATGCAACACATATCCTGTTTTAACGTTTAGTTGAAAACTAACCAGTTTTTTATTTAAAAAAAGCCGCTGCATCGCTTTATTTACTTGTGACAATTGCAAGTCGACTTTAAGCCTGGTCTGAGCCATAAATCCGAGAGGGTTTGTAGCGGCTCTGCTCTCCAGATGAAACCTATCAATTACGTATCCGATAGCTGTTCACACATTTACGCCTAATCACAGCGCTAAGCAGCCGATTCGAATATCTTAGTCAGTGTCGATAGCACTGCCATCGGTCTATAGCCCCTAGTACCGACACATCTTTTGGAACAGGTGCTATTCTGGTGATTTTTTGTTTATTCAGAAATTGTTCGCATTTAAGGCAAATATTAAACATAAAGTGTAATGATTCTGAGAACATCTTACAGCAATCAAAATTTTATATAATTTGTTAAAATGCCTCTTGTAAGCACTAGTAAAATTCGTGGTGCGAAAAAAGCTCTTTAAAGACTTAAAGGAAAAATTTGCCAAGACTAGATTTGAACTAGTGACCTTACCTAAAGCCAGGTAAATACTCTGACTAACTGAGCTACGTGTCGATGGTTCAACATGGCGAAGTCCTTCTTTGCTTTGTGGTCTATTCTGTCGATTGTTCTGATCACTAGATATTATACATACGTCCATATTAATTAAATGAGTTACCGTTTCCCGTTATAGGGGAAATTTTAGAAAGAGTAGATCAACCATTTAACACAGGATATTAAAGAAAAAATACATACTGATTGATACCATTCCAATAATTCCGCCCCCACGGACGCACGCACGCACTCCGCACGGAGAAGAAAAATTTCCCCGTGTTGGTTCCGGGCTCCTTTGAAGAATAGACCAAGTGCCGTTCTGGCAGGCAGGTCGTAAGAGGCGACTGATTGGCTATGCGAGTCACTACCATCGTGGCTACTAGGTGGTAGAGTTCTGCATTGTCTCGCCCGGGTCTGCTATCATCAGCTTATTTATTCCTGCCGCTATAGCGTCAGTGCTTGTCACTGTCGTGTTACGGTTTGGAGGGTAAGGTAGCCGATAAACTTATGCATGTGGTGTTAGACCTCGCCACAAGATAGCAACGCACCATTAACACCTTTGGTGTCTATAGGCGACGGTTGACTCTCCATCGGGAGATCCATCTGCTTGTTTGCCATCTTATGATATAAAAAAAAACTCACTTGGCTTCATTTTGTCGTATTTAAAGGGAAACAACAATATTTTGTTTATTTTTATGTGTATTATATACGGTCTAATTTCAATATTTACTGTTTTTTTTAAGTGTAACTGATAAGTTCTTGCAATAGCTTTTTTTAAATACATTGTAGAAGTTAACCCTTCAGCCCCCAAGAAAAATCCAATTCGAAACTATACTCGGAATTTTAATTCGATTCCGGATTTGACAATGTCAGTGTTGCAACGTTATGACAAGTACTAAATAGTGACGTTGCCAAATTATTCGATACGGAAATGGACTATTTCTGGATCGATTCCTCTTGTTTATAGTAGTATATCTAAACAACTATTACTTTAATACAAACTAAGTATATCAGGAATTTAAATATTTTTGAACGGATAATTTAGTTATGACGATTAATTTTATTAAGGACCTGAGAGTTTTTTTAAATAATTGTATGTGAAATATATAAAAAATGTGATCATGAAGGAAAATAAGAAATAAAACAAATGTATTATGGTAATATTTTATTTTATAAATAGCTATCGCTATCACTGTCACTTTCTGTAACATTTATTATAAATGTGTCTGTGATGTTGTCAATTAACATATCTAGCCTACTCATTTTACTCTTCTTTGACAACATGGGATACGCATTTAGACCATTCAGTAGCCGTAATTTTTTGAATGCCTTCCTTCCGTCCGTTCCGTCATTTTGAAGGTTTTATTATTTTGCACTACATGCCCCTTTACCTGTGCCCATATCAATTCGATAGGGTTCAGCTCGCAATGGTAAGGGGGCAGTATTAAAACCGTGATTCCATGTTGTGCTGCCATTTCGTCTACAGCGTACACATTAAAAGACTCGTTATGTGGAATCAGTTCTAAAAGCGTAGCTTTAACCATATCTGGTTCATAGTGAGTATTTTTATTTAAAAGCCAGTCTTGATTGGCAGCTTTTTGCAGCTCATTTTTGGTACAGTTTTCAATTTTCGGGAGTGGTAAGGTGCATTATCCATCACTACAATTGATTTTGGTCTTAATTTTGGTAAGACTCCAGCGAAACCACTCCTCTAAACAAACTGCAATCATCTCATCATGGTAATCTTCACAATTTTTCTTTGCTTCAAAAATCATGAGCCCCTCTTCCAGGAAACCTTCTTCACTACCTATATAGTTAATTATGAGACGTTTGCCTTTTCCAGATGGATTTTTTAATCCAGTGGTCAGTCCCTCCAAAAATGCTTGCCGAGATGATGTGACTTTCTTGTCCACCCAAGTTTTTTTTACAGTATGACCTAAAAATAAATATAGTACATGAACATTCAATATCACTATTAAATTTAATGTAAAATGTATTTAAGTTCAAAATGTTAGGCTTACCTGCATAAACCCAAGTTTCATCTTGATGAGCTGATATATGTCATCCTTCTCGTCGAAACTGACATATAGATCGCAAGTAACGCTGGCGCCATGTTATTATATCATTTCGATCAATAAGTGTGTTCTTGCGTGATCGTGCAACAAACAACAAATTTAAAAAATCAACAAATTTAAAATTAAGATGCTTCAAAATTTTTCTGAGGGTGTCTGGAAATTTTGGCCATTTCTGGATCATCGTTCATCACTTGCAAAATCTAAAATAGTAAATTGTATAATCATTATTCCAAACTATTATACAATTACACCTTTTAAATATAAATATTGACTTATATATAAAAGATGTAGGTATAAAATAACTGTCTGACTGGTTGACTAACCTTTCCAATGATTGGAGGTTAATTTCGGTAAAAGAACTGACGAATAATTTTTCGTATGCGGAAAATGTAAATTTATCAATTTTATCTTTGAAACTTCGCTTCGGTCCAGTTTTTTAGGAGGAGTTGGCGGCGCACCTTTATTTACTTCCTTCAAAACGTTACAAACAACAAAAGTTATTCCTAATATGTCAGCAACTTTGCTCATAAATTTATTTTCTTCCACAACTTCAAAGGCCTTCAATTGCGCAGAAGTTTCATTTTTCACGTACTTATAGGCGTTGCGCATCATTACTTTTTCAGTAACAGTGAAATCTTTTCGTGGACGTTTTTTTCTTGGGGACAAGAAAACATCCACGTCTTTTTGTGATGTACTTGGCTGAGGATCCATTTTGATGGAAAATCAAAACAAATAGATTCACTCAAATTTCACAAAAAACGTAACAACAAACACAACGTAACAAAACTTTAACAAAAACCCAACAAAATATCGATTCGCAATGAAAAGAGATATTCGTGCAGTCAGAATGGGAGAATGAAGCCGAATGACAAGATAAACAAAATGGCGATAGCTGCACGAGCACGCACGGGTTGCCAATACAGAAAACTATCTATCTAGGCTCTTTTATTGTAAGTTTTGTTTTTAATATAAAAAACAAAAATATTAACTTTCTATAAAATAAAGCAGTGGTTAGTAGTTAATGAATAATTATTATGAATAATTATGTATTTACTTAAATAAAAATCAATAATTTAGTCTTTAATTGGCACACTGATATTATAATCACATAAACATAAATCGCGATTGTTTATCGATTTTTGTGTTCATCACTACACTATTATATGTGGTTCATCACTACACTATTATATGTGGTATCATTATTTTACAAAATGACAGTAGCTAATGTTTAATGTGAAATCGAATTATAATTCAAAGCGCCTTCACACGTTCTCAACGGAGTGGCGTTGCTTCGGCGTTTCTATCTACACGCTTAAGCGTCATGTAGGTGCTACTCGAATTCCACCGAGAATCGGTGTAGCGTTTAAGTGTACATCTGGGTGTAGATGGGTTAAGAAATATTGAGTGTGATTTTAATAAAATTGTAGAGGGGGTGTATGTTTAGTCACGTATCACAATTTCAGGTAACCACCTAGTTAACATCGACGATCCCTTTTTTATGTATAACAAACCTACTTTATATTTATGCAAAAAATCGGCAAATTAGCGCTTGAATTTTGAGTTATATACTAATATTTCGCCTTTTACAACACTGTAACGGACTGGCTACAGCGCCCCTGGCATGAACTGCGACGCGAGTTGAGGTGCTGCGAGCGACGAGCGACGAAAACAAATGTAGGCTTAGAGTAATGTAAGAAACTGTATGAAGCATGCCCCCGCTACCGGCGACGCGAATTGCGGCGCGGAACGAACCGAGAGCGGCGCGGCGTGACTAGCGAAATCGACGACCAATATAAAATATGTTGTTTTTTCGCGTTTGAAATTAATCATGGATATTCAATTATTTGATAAATTACAGATACCATCGACGCGACCACAGTTGCAACTAGTCGAGCTGTGGCATACCAAGAAAATCGTGTGACCCGCCGCCAGGCCGTACTGGCCGTACTGATATATATATATATATATATATATATATATATATATATATATATATATATATATATATATATATATATATATATATATATATATATATATATATATATATATATATGTATATAATAACTTAATCTGCATTTCTATCAAAATTTTTTAAACGTTTTATCTACAGGATACGTCTGCAAACTTGTGAAAAAAGTAAGCTTGGCACTTGTATCAAAAAATAAGTTTAGTATAGTTTAACTTCCTAGTGTTTTAAATGCAACCGAAAATGACATTATACATACAGTGAATTCATTCGAGAAAAGCAAACAAAACTAATCCGTAAGCAAATAAAAAATCCGGTGTTTGGGAAAGAAAATAAATAAAAATATTTGACATTTTATCTGCTAAGAATTTCACATATCAAATGATATTAAAAGTCCTCTGAAAAGCGACCTCGCTCTGAGGATAATTATGTGCCCGGTAATACGAGACTTATTTGATGCTGGAAAGGTCTAAAGGACAGGTACGACATAACTTCATATGTTACACGGATTTATTCGTTTTTCATTTTTTCATTACATTTTCCTGTTTTTTTCTTATAAGATATCATCATCTACTCCTCCTCTATTGCGGGACAGTTCCTCGCCCTCTCTTAAAGCATATACATTTTAGATGTCGAAATAGCAAGTGATTTTGAGAGTGTTCTGATGAGCTTTTCTATTTAGTGCCAGCATCTACGTTCCGCCATCGCACTACATGCCGTAATGACAGCGGCGTGCACTGGGTTATGACACAGGGTATGATGCACTATGCGGAGGGATACTCGGTCACAAAAACTTTCGTTAGTTGTATATGTATAACAGTTATTATATGTTACTATATTATCTATAAAATATCAAATTACCATCCAAACAAACAAATTATGGAACGCCTTATTTCTAATAAATTGGTTGCTAATGGTTACTGTTACGAATGACTAATCGCTTAATATAGGAACCCAGCATTAATTGTAACTCGGGTACACACCTACCTTTAGACACAATTTGGATCTTTTCACTGAATGACAATTGTAATAACTTGTTATTTTAAATTTTTAATAAACACACGTTTTCAATACAAATTTCACAATCAAATAACATTTTAAGAAATCTACAATTAATGCACTAATAAAAGCAAATCACTACAATTTTTATAGAAACTCAGTAATAAATTGTTAAATTTACACACTTTCAAATGTTAAAATGAAAAATATGACCAAAAAAAATAATAAACAATGCTTATCACAGGAAACAAGCAAATGGCTTTCGAGTTTCGCAAAACACAAATACATTTCTCCTATTTAAACAAATAAAACCTTACTAAACAAAAATGCATAATGTGCAGTAAGTGATTTTTTAGATTTCTATCTTTTATGTTTAGTCCGATAATACGCATTAGCAACATTTTACGACACGCAACGATTACTCTCGATAATTGCCGTACAGTACGGACGGAGAAATTCATAGCTATGTGCGCTTGCAAACTGAATACAAATACAAAAATTACTTCACACATTCTAACAAATATCCTGCAGACATTGAAATGCCTTACCTACTTGGTCGAAAACGCCTTGCATACATAATGTTTGTGCGTTTGCAAATAGGTGCTATTTATTAAATATTAGGCGTTTTTTTAATTAATATATTTTGTTTATTCATTTATTTACTATTAATTAAAGTCATGAATGGCAAGTAAAGCACTGCTTAATGACAGATTTCATCCACACAAAATCGTCGATTGGTCATTCATATATCCATACATGAAATTTTTAAGAGGAAGATTAATAAAACTCGTTGAGGCCGGCATCACGTTGCCAACTAACCTTTTGAGTTGCAAATGTCGATGGGCAGCAGATGACCACTTTCCACCAACACTGATATTAATATGTATCTTTTTGTCTGCTCCTATACCTGTTAAAGACTAAGTATTCCACATCTAGCGATTACACTGCTTACCCATGTTCTCATCAAGTTCCAGAGGCATGAGTACAATTGCTTGATAAATGCACTAAATGATAAAAGATACGTTAGTTTTTCTGAGATCCATTATACGAGGTGGTGGGTGAGACGGCCGGCCGCGCTGATGGATGGCGGTCGTTAGTCCGTGCCGCGGCGGAGACGCCGCGATAGCGTCCTCGTGAGGACACCCTGATAAATTACTGACAACGAACTGAGCTTGATTTGTTGCATCGTATTTGTTTTAGTCTTTCAATAGTGTGATTATTGGATGTACATTTTTTCTTGTTTTAACAAATTCTGATTATCAACCACAGTATTGACTATTGATTTCTATTGAAAGCGAACAGTAAATATAAAATATGGTTTTTCTGTCCATCAGGAGAGACATGTGCTTGTTTGCTATCTTATGATATAAAAAAATACAAAAAAATATTATGAATTTGATTTTTTTTATCAGAAATAAAACTAACTAGCTGCAGCGTTCGTGCGCGTGCAGCGTGCTGAATTATAACAGTTTTTTGCGAATCCCGCGAAATCATCTATTTATTCTGGGATAAATTTAAAATTTCATTCAAATCCGTGTAGTAGTTTTTGCGTGATTGAGTAACAAACATCCATCCTTCCAAACATCTATCCGTCCAACTTAAAAACTTTCGCATTTATAGTTATACTAGCTGAAGCGTGCAGCCCGCTGCATTATAAGAGTTTTTGGGGAATCCCGCGGGATCATCTAATTTTTCCGGGATAAAAGTTAGCCTATGTACTATTCCAGGTCATTATCTATCTGTGTGCCTAATTTCATTCAAATCCGCTTAGTAGTTTTTGCGTGATTGAGTAACAAACATCCATCTAAACATCCATCCAAACATCCAAACTTTCGCATTTATAATATTAATATAGATTATTAAATTATTAATTAATAATCTTCTATATTTATAGTAATATAGAAGATTAATAATATAGAACAAATATATATAATGAACCATTATCTATATTTAATACGTAAATACCATTTAAATACGTAAAAATGTAGGGTACATAGATGGCCATACTGCTACATGGCATTCTCTATCAGTTAAATCAAACTGAATGCATTACATTTGAAGGATTGTATAAAAGTATAATAAATAACATTATATTAACAACTGTTACCATTACATTGACTTAAAATAACATACATATACACAACGAACATATTTATAATTAACAGTATGTAATTAATACAAAATTATATTAATACACGTATGTAATATTACATTATATTTATTCAATTATTGTAATCAATAACTGAATAAATATAAATACAACAAAACAAATATATAGATACAAAAATATCTGGTAGCTCAGTAGGTACTTGTTAATTGAACGATTAAAGATAATTTGGAGGTACTATTCCTAATATAAATCGGAAGAGCATTCCAGAACTTTACAGATTGGGTCATGAATGATTAAAAGACGAATTCGATATGACAAAAATAAAGAAACTAGAAAAGTCGAAATGATGTTGGACCGAAGATTGGAAGGATGTGATCTAGGGGATTCTCTGTTTGAATTTCGAGAACATGGAGGAGCTGCTGGGTCATATAATATAGGAAAAATAGTGCATATCGCTTATAACTGTCTACGCTAATATATTGGGGACCATTTCAGCTTGGAACGGTATACGTGATCGTTATACGCTTCAACATGATAAGAAGAGCTCGATTCAAACCCGAATAATGCACATTCGTATAATAAATCATCGGTTACACCAATGATAACACCAATAAAAGTTTAGTATCGATGAGAATAAAGTTTTTATGTCGATAGAGTAAGCAAAAAACCATGGACTTTACGATGGAATAAAGTGATGGGGACAGTGACAGGAAATGTGAAGGGATCATGAAAGAGTATTAATCAATTAAACGCCCAAAATATGTAACACAGAATCCCAGTTTAACAAGGTAATGCGTCGTGAGCTACCGATACTAATTGCTTGATATTTATTTAAATTGACTAAGATAATAATTTTTTTTGGTTCAATCTAACAAGTTGCTTATATCGTTATTAAATCGCTGCACAGCCTTATTAATATCACATAGACCCATATGGTTATAAATCTGTGAATCGTCAGCATACAGATTGTAAAAGTAGTTCGTAGTCTGTAATCAATTTGACGAACGCGAAAAACCGTAAGACACACCTTCAATAGGTCACTTTACTCATAGACTCTGTAATTTACGTAAACCGCTTGCTATCGTTATAATGATGATAAATAATCGTATGACAATTAAAACCATTCCATTGCAAATTAAATTAGGGCAAGGCGTGCCAGAATATTTGACGAGTTGTGGTTAAAAGCATTAATATTATTAGTTCTTTTTGTCTTAGATCACGATCGTAATACTAAAGAATAATACTAAATATATTGATTCATGTATGAGAGAACAGGTGAGATGGGATACTTAAAATGAATATGAAAGGCTAAAAGTAGTGTGGAGCACTAAGACTGGCGTGTCCTTGCTAAACTGGATACACATTTACTCAAGATTTACCTGCTTACACAACTGTGCGCAGGAGTAGTGTCAAGTCTCTAGACCGGCATGTTTGTATCAAGTGCAATATGAGTCTAAAAGAAACAAAACTAGTCTTCCTGATATGGAAACCATAAAAAATTCTGACTGGCTATTAGCGGTTGTATCTGTGAAACTTTATTTTACGTTTATTTTGTTTAAAAGTAAATGGACCTACTTCTATATACCACCATTTTCAATTCTGAAAACCAGAACTAACAGTGATACCTACTGATGACTACTCCTCCCCCTCCGTTTGCTCTGTCAAACTCATAGTTGTCTACTGATTAATACCGAACTTAACATAACGAGTGTGATAACTTATTTATATTGTTTCATTATCATTATTTTTTGTCTGGTCATCATTATCATCATCATGACGGCTCCCTTGCGGTGCAGAACGAGTACAACAAATAGCTTTAGACATTCTTCATCAATAGGATTCAAGGATTAGATCTTTGGCGTGATGAGTGGTAATCACCTGCGTATTTTTTGTTTCTTGTATAAGCACAACTCTGAGTATTTTTTGTTTCTTGTATAAGCGGGGACTGACACATTTATCTGTTCGAGGTGTAGCGGCAAGGGTATCTGCTGAGACAGCAGTTTTTTAATTTTTAGATATCGAATCCGGAAAACATGTCTCAAAATCTACTGCCGTACTACTACTGGCACTGTCTACTGGCACCGTAATCTACTGGCACGTACTGGAACAACTACTAGGCTAACGAGGTGATCAGTCGTTAGAGCGTTGTATAACGGTACGTTTAACAGCGACTTTTATTTATAGAATGGCGGACACCTTGTTTGTAGCCACCAAATTTTCGCCGATCAAAATAAATAATCAACACAAAATGCCAGACAAAAAATGGCGACAGGCATAAACGTGACTATGAGGCTACGCCCGCTTACTCAACGGAGTTATTGCATTCTTTAAAACATTTGCTTAATTTTAGCGAAATTTAAAAATAAAACTGAAAAACACCAACATATTTTATTAATGTAAATATAAATTTAATAATTTCATTATTTTGATAGGTAATATTATTTATCATCGATATAATTTAACGCCCCTTTCGAGTCGGATAGTTTTTGTCACACGCTGTATAATATATCATAGGATAGTATACAGAAAGACTTTTTTTTTATAGAAGAGAAGCAAACGAGCAAGAGGTACACCTGATGGTAAGTGATCACCGCCGCCCATGGACATCTGTTATACCAGAGGTCTTGCAGTTGCGTTGCCGGCCTTTTAAGAATGAGTGTAGGCAGAACCCTACGGGGCAACGGCCAGGTTCCGCCCTTGTATTAAATATTAAGAACTGCCTTTACTAATTAAAACTACGTAATCAATTTATATTATATTTGTATTTTCTTTTCACATTCTTCATAATTCTAATTAACATTATTTTATTCTTTAATTCTACATTCTATTTATCCCTATTCCTTATAATGAAACATAAATACATTACCTTAAATTATTTATGCACGTTCAAGAATGACGTATTCACGTATCTATTCAAAAGTGAACGTCTGTTAAAAATATTTAACAGACGTTTTTGAAATTTAGGGATGCCAGTGCAAGAAAACAAGTTCGCACATTTATAATATCGGGCAAAATATTACTTTATTAAATGAAAACCTAACACTCGACCATCCTGACCTCGTACATGTCCTCATGCACGCTCTTTTCCAAAACTTAACACTTGGCCTCCTTATTATTTGCTTATCTACCTAGCAGAGCTATTTGCAAGAATATTAATTACAATGTTTAATACATTTTTATACATATTTGTAAATAAATAATTGCTAGCAACTGAATCCACAAATAAGCCTAATATATTATAACAAATAATTGGTCCATAATTGCGATTGAACTATATTGTAAAACGAAAAATATATTTAAATATACTTACATCAACATTTTTTCCCAGTTTAATACAATACAATGGATATCTAGTTAGCAGAGTTATTTACAAGATTTTTTACAAGAATTTACAAGATTTACAAAGGAATTTACAAAATTTTCCATACAATAATAATTTTTATCCATATTTATATAGGTACAAATAACTATTAGCCACTAAACCCTAAAAACATACATATAAACCTGATATTTTATAACAATTAAATAATCAGAAATAACGATTGAACTATAATAACTTTAAGTGAAAAATATCTGAGTATGTCTACACTAAGATCAACATTTTTTCATATTTGCTTACGACTTTAATACAATACAATAGATAACAAGTATCTACTTAGCGGAGCTATTTACAAGAAAGCTAATTACGATGATTTAATGCACTAATTTGATACATATTTGTATACTAATAATTACTAGCGGCTAAAACCATACATGCAAACCTAATAAATAATAGCAGTTAAATAATCAATAATTACGATTGATCAATAATTAAAATTAAAATATAATGTTATGCGAAAAATATCTAAAATATGTCTACACTTACATTTTTATATTTGCTTACAATGTTTACTTTAATACAATACAATCGATATCTATTTAACAGTGCTATTATGAATTATAACGTTTTAATACTATATGCTTATAGATTTTTTTTTCACAATTCCTTTTGTTTCCCTTTCCAAATGAGAAATATTCTTTGAATGAATAAAACCAACAGTTGATTAAATAAATTATCTCTAAAGGTTTACTTTTAGGTAGAGCGTTGCTGTATGTCTTTATATTACAATCTTGTTTGTAGAATGTACTACATTTCCTATTCATATCCATTTCCATAATAATTCATTCGATTAAGTATATGGTACATTTAGCTATTATATATTATATTTGTTTACAAATATTGCCTCATGGAAATCTACATGCAGCAGCTGTACAATTAATAATTAAATCAACATATAATTAAAATAGATCTACACTGTTAAATTTCAAAACAATTTCATTTTTTTTCTTTCATGTATTTAATTTAACAAGTATTAATTTTATAACCAAACATATTATAATTTAATTTCAGATCTTTCAAAACTTATGCTTATATCAATATGATTTATAGTTGTAATACGATATTAGTCGTTAATTAAATTAAAAATAATTTTTAATACATATACTCGTACAAAAAAAAATCATTTAACAATGTGATAAAATGTGGAAATAAAGCCAATAAAAATCTATACTATGTCAAATATTTTAATTTATTAATAAAAGAAATAGTATTTTTTATATACTATAAAGATATCGCAACGAATCATAAAACAATATTTCTTTATCCTACTAGTCCTGATGAAATTTATAAAATAATTAATTCGCTAAATAACACCCAGTCAATGGGATATGATTTTTTTGCATTCGCACTGATATTATAAAAAAATGTAATAAATATATATGTTCTCCACTATCACATGTCATAAACTTGTCGTTTAATCAGGGTACATTTCCTGAGAATCTCAAGTTGTCAATAATCAAACCACTGCATAAAAAAATGATCCAACGGACATTAATAATTACCGTCCAATAACTCTTATACCTATTATAGCGAAAGTTTTTGAAAAAGCAATGTTTTCTAGGTTAAATAACTTTTTTACAAAAAATGATATATTAGCAAATGAGCAATTCGGATTTCGCACTAATAGTTCAACAACATTAGCTTGTTACCATCTAACTAAATTGATCACAGACTCTCTAAATGACAGAAAACCAATTACAGCTGTATTTCTTGATATGAGTAAGGCCTTTGATTTCGGTAATCATTCAAACTTACTTAACAAATTAGAAAAATATGGTATAAGAGGTAAGGCTTTGCAGTGGATTAAAAGCTATCTGTTAAACAGAAAACAGTGCACGGAAATTACAAAAATTGTAAATGGAATTAAAACATCTCATCGCTCAAAATTTCGTATAAATAGTATTGGTGTGCCACAAGGCAGTATTTTAGGACCCCTACTGTTCCTCATATACATAAATGACCTTCCGAAAATGACCCTTAACCCTTGTATTTTATATGCGGATGACACAACCGTATTGATAAAATGCAAAAACGTAGACAATTTCGAAAATGAAATTAAACATACAATAGATAAAATAAGTGAATGGTTACAGAATAATAATTTGAATATTAATGTTAACAAAACTAAATTAGTACGGTTCAGTAATATTAATAGGAAGAAAATATCTATCGAAATTAAATATAATAATGAAATAATAGAGGAGATGGATAATATAAAATTTTTGGGAGTTATATACGATCGCCACTGCAATTGGAAATCACATATAGATATGGTCTGCTCAAAGCTTGATAAGTTCATATATGCTATAAGATGACTGCGTCAAGTAGTATCTAAAAAAGCAGCGCTTACTGCATATTATGGTTACGTATCGACAGTTCTTTCCTACGGCCTTATTCTATGGGGCAACTCAGTAGATATGAATAGAGCGTTTAAAGTACAAAAAAAATATAAGAGTAAAAGTATAAGAGCAATATATAAACAGTAACAAATTTGTAACTGGTCAATATGCGTTGCAGATTTTAATTAAAAACAAATGAAAAGTCATTACTTGAGAAGCAGATTTCATTTTTGTTGTGTCCTCTATTGTACGTCGAGGAGTTTCCATCGATATGCTATTAAGGATTTAACCTAAAATATAGGCTCCATTGTACTGCAGAAAATTTTTTTGTTCTTAATATTTTAAATTTAATAGTGCCAGCATTTTCGGAAACACTTTTATTCCTTATTTCATCCAATGAAATTTTCTCTACCTATACATCTATATCTCTTTAATGTAATCGTTATATCTAATATAATTAATTTATTTATTATGCTATCATCTATTATATAATAGGCTATTATTTATTTATTTATTTATTTAAAATTTATGCACAACATGTACAGAGGTGGACTTAATGCTACATGACATTCTCTACCAGTCAACCTTAAACAAATATAAACAGTGTTTACGATGGGGTGCACAGAGAAACTTATTACAATCGTTTACTACTGACATACCTTCTTGATTATTATTAAGATAAATTAAAATTAAAGAAAACAATAAGATAATACGATATTACAATATACTTAGATACAAGTAATATATTACATATATAATACATTATACATATACCTACATAAATACCTATATATATATATATATATATATATATATATATATATATATATATATATATATATATATATATATATATATATATACAAGTACATATTTATATATAGTTATATAAATACATATATACATACATATTATACTACAATAGCGCGTAACACCATTATTCTGCCAAATGCTTACAGAGAGAACGTTTAAAAGACAATTTGGAGGGACTATTCCTAATATCAATGGGAAGAGTATTCCAAAGCCTCACAGCTTCAGAAGAAAAAGATTTGGATAAGAAATCGGTACGACAAAAAGGTACTTGAAGAGTCGGGATATTTTCTGAACGAAGTTGGCGTGAATGTGTGGCATGCTGAAATATGAATTTTGACTTAAGATATTGAGGTGCATTAGGATTATAAAGAATTGTGAATAATGTACAAAGCAATCTCAATTGTCTTCGTTGGCGGATCGGAAGCCATTTCAGTTTAGAGCGATATAATGAGACGTGATCAAACTTACGCAGACCAAAGATGAACCGTATACAATTGTTGAGCATGCGTTCTAATCTGTCTAAAAGGACTTGACTTAAATCTATGAAACACACGTCGGCATAATCAAGTATTGGTATAACTAGGGTCTGCACAAGTAGGAGTTTTGATTGGGGTGGCAAAAAGTTTTTGTACCGATAAAGGGATCGTAAAGCCATATTAACCTTACGACAAAGCTCAGTAGTATGTGGTAACCAAGATAGAGTTTGGTCTATTATGAGTCCTAGATCTTTGACGTAAGGGAGAAAGGGGATAGTAATATTATCAAAAACTAACGCTGAAATAGAGCTCCAATCCAAACTTTGACCCCGACGCGAGCTGCCAATAATGATAGCCTGACATTTATTAGGATTGACTGTTATACCAAACTTTTCCGTCCAGTCAAGAACGTTGTGTAAATCCTGATTGATACGACTTATAGCTTCGTTGATGCCTCCTAAGTTTGAATGGGCATAAATTTGCAAATCATCTGCATACAAATAGTGAGAACAGCTTAAACGGTTAGTAATTAGGTTTATGACTACGGAAAAAAGGAGGGGAGATAGGATCCCACCCTGAGGAACGCCTGTCAATACGTCACACCAGTCAGATAAATTATCATTAACACGAACTGCTTGCTGACGGCCTCTAACGTAGGATGAAAACCAATTTAAGGCAGACGGGGATAGGCCAAGGTGTGCAAGGACCGCTATTAAAATGTCATGGTTGACTGTATTGAAAGCATTGGAAAAATCGATTAAAACTAGGACTGACAACCATGACTCTTCCATAGCAGACCTTATATCTTCAGTAATTTTCAGGAGAGCAGTAGTCGTGCTATGCCCCATACGGAAGCCCGATTGACAGGGACTCAGATAATTTATCTCATTCAGGTACTTAGTGATCTGATTATGAGCAACTGCCTCGAGAATTTTTGAGAGAAAAGGAAGTATAGATATGGGTCTGAAGTGGTTAGTAGCACTAGGATTTGAGATTTTGGGAAGCGGCAGAATGAGTGCTTTACGCCAGAGAGTGGGAAATTCACTGGATAGGGAAAAATTAATTAAATGTGTTATAACAGGCACAATAAATTCTTTGATTCTAAAAATCATGTCTCTACTCACCTGATCACATCCAACAGCTTTTGATTTAATGGCAAGCATTGCCTTTATCGTGTCTTCATTAGTGACAGGTGAAAAAGTAAATATATTATTGTGAAAGGGGTTCATTGAGCGTATATAAGATATTGTACGAGATTTGATTGTGTCATCCATGATGTGTGTGACTGAGAAAAAGATGTTAAATTCATAAGCAGATATATTTAGAGAGCAGTTATTTACGGAAGTGGAAACACCAAGAGAATTTAAGAATTTCCAAACATGTGGTGGAGACGAATTGGATATATTATCATGGATATATCTACGTTTAGCTGATCTCACCATCTGATTGCAGTGATTTCTAATTTTTTTAAAGTAACACCAGTTCTCTGAACATCTGTCCCTCTTGAAATGACAAAATGCTCGATCCCGTCTTTTCATCATTTTTCGGATTTCAGGTGTAATCCAAGGAGCAGGAGGGCGCTTTATTTTCACACGATGTATAGGATTATTTTTTATTTCTATCTATTATTCTTATTAGTGTCTGTCAAATCTAAAGAAAGTGAGGTTTCACAATTCCTATGCAATTCGAAATGGGGCCAATAGCCAATTTTCAGCTTTTAGTAATCACGATTCTAGTGATATGTTTGACCATTCAATTGTTTCCCATTAAAAAGTTCCTGGTAAAAAATGGATGGTCAGTTCTTCAAAAGGAGCCTACAATACAAGAAAATATAATAGTATTATATTGTAACATTGCGTTGATGATGCAGACTCCACCAGTTTTACATAAATCGTTGTAGTACAGTTTAAAATATTATGTTAACAATAAAGCGCGCCACTCGCGGGCCGACCTGTGTTAATATTCATGTACGATCTCTGCCGCGATTATGCGCTATGAATATGCGAGCACGCGCACCGCTTAGCGCTCGTGCACAGACCATTTAGCAGCTTTATTTTTGACTGCGATCTAACTTTGAGACTCCAGCTTCATTGTATTCATTCAATCCTGTAGCAGATTTATAATAAAATGTACATCTTCCGTATTGTAAGTGTTATTTCGTGATATTGCATCATTGTAAATGTAGCATCTACAAACTAAGTGTAGTATCTTACATGCATGAAAAAGTACAATCACAGCATTGATCATAACGATAATCTATATCCGAATAAATTTTCAAGATTACTTTTATTGATAGTGACACGTATAAATGTTATATCATCGGTTCCCTTGCGGGGTAGATACAGGGAATCACAACGACAATAGTTTCAGTTTAGCTGCGACTATATTCCCAATCGACAATTCACCAACTTGTCAACTGGGAATATAGGTGGTGAGCCAGTGTTTCACATTTACCGATTTAATCCTACGGTTCTTTTCTGGACATAACCATAATCGATAATTTTACGTACTAATTCCAGCCCCTTAAAAAGAATAGACCGCTTTATTTTTTTGTAAATGGCCAGTGATTTACTGTATCGATTCCACCTTGACTAGTATGATGCAGTTCTTGACTACTTGGTAGTAAATTTTATAATGTACTGTACGGGTTTCATACCATCGTCATACTTTTCCTGCATTAGTAGCGTCAATACGTCTTGTCACTGTCATATTCTGGTTTAAAAATAAATACTACATTATTATCTTTTTAATTTATCGCACTGTGTGTGGTCTTTTGTTTCCAACAGTATTTGCGGTAGATGTGTTCCGCGGTGTCGAAATATCGAAAAACAATTGAAACGCAAAATAATTAAAATCAGTTAATTCTTCGACATCACTGTTTGAAATTGAATTTCATGATAACAATTTTCTGAATTTATGTTGCTTTAGCTAGCAGCTCCATGCCACTGTAACTCGCCTGAATAAATACCAAAAAGTTTTTGTAATTTGTATACATCAAGTGATTCAAATTAATGTAATATTTGTTTAGTAGAAGTAGTAGTAATTGTAGAAAAAAACAAAAACGTTACTTTTGAACTCGCTTGAATAAATACCAAAATATATTTTCTAATTTGTGTACTATAGACGATGTTAATGAATGTAGGAAACTGCAGTACTAATTCGGAACTAGTAAAACCGAATTCAACTTCAATCAAATCAGACCAAAATGAGGAACATATTTTTCATATTTTCACCTTGACAAAAAAAATTGAAATGCTACCATCCTAGCTAGTCGCTACCATCGTCACTACTAGGTTATAGTTCCGCAATATCTCGCAGGCAAAAGTGTGGTACCACACACCATCTTATAATTGAGTCGTATAGAATCAAAGGGGGCTATCTATCATTATTGAGAAAATTAAGTTATGTATGTGGCAACATAGCAAAGTTTAAATTAAACATGTTTCATTATTCGTTAATGATCAGAAACGACTATTTACCTTTAACTATAGATTATAATTATAGTTTACACATTATTCATCAGCTACACAGTTTAGGAGAAATCGTGTTTTTTAGATTACCAAAAATGAGTAAAAGTGTAGATCGCCTTTGATTATAGACGACATAGTCAATGCTTGTCACAGTCATGTTGCGGTTTGGAGGGTAAGGTAGTCAGTAGACTTGTGCTTGTGTAATTAACATCAAACCACACGGATAACAAGAAACAATGCACCATTAACATTTTGGATGTTTATAAAAACAAAAGACATCGATTTTTGTTGGTTTTTTCGATCAGGAAAGCCATTAGTTTGCCATATGAAATCTATTCAAGAGTTAGACAGCCGAATATTGAGAAAACTAAATGTCATAAGATGGATTGCCGGATCTGCGAGCAAAGACCCAAGACTGGATGTTTATTTTATCGGTGCTGTTGCAACGAAATCAATTTATTTTTACTGTAACAAGGCGATAATATATCACTACATAAATAATTCACAAAACTGATAAATTGAAATTTAGACACTTTGTACATAAATATGTCAGGGTTTCATCAAGCGTAGAGTATATAAACTGTGCTTTTAAAATCACCTCTTAGGAGATTTTGTTTATATTTCAAAACAAATAAAATTGTGAAATGACAATTTTTTTAGTGATTCTTTGTGTACTGAAAGTCTGTCTACCAGACAACTTTCACGGCTAAACAGCTTCACCGATTTGGATTAAATTTAGCAGAGATAATAATTGAAGACTTGAGGTCAAACATTAGATAATTTTGTAATATAAAAATCAAGCCCTAAGAGGGTGAAATAGAAGATGAAAGTTTTTATGAAAGATTATATTGATGAAATGTTACATAATTCGTGGGCCAAGGTGTGAAGGCGTCTTAAATAACTACATCAATATGATATGCTTATCTTAATACATATATTAATCATATTATAAATAAATAATTCTTAAACCTCCAACATTCTTCTATAACTTGCTAAAATGGAGGAGGTTATCAATTCGGAAGTGTTTTGTGTTAATGGTTGTTACGTGTGAGCAAAAGTCGTTAATTTACCGATTTGGAAGGGCACACTTTCCGTTCGGCTTCAAATAAATTTGATGAAGATCTGATAATCATTATAAGCGCCAGAATTTGGCATCTTGTTTCATTCAATAAAAGTATTTCTTTATATAATAAAATCTTTCTTAATTTACACTATTTTTAACGTTGTGCTGGTGTTTTTCTTCGTAAAGCATGTAACAGTACACTGTACACTACTTTTTGTACAAAAAAACAGTTTTTTTTCTCGAGTTATTTCTCAATTTAAGCGCTAGATTTTTTAAAACTGAACAACGGCGATACGGGAAATCGTTCCCTATACAATATTGAAAATGAACGTCAGCGCTGTCATCTCATAATTTTGGGAATTAATCAACCGACGAAAAAACGACGGAGGCTCTTAATTCGACGCATATATTTTCTTACGTAAGACCACGCATAACTTTTTACAGAGTAGTCCAATTCTTTTTTTTTGCATGTTCACATTTCATTAAAAAATCTCACCATAATTGAGGACGATTGATTGTTCAATCACTGACTTTAATGCATGACCACGCATAACTTTTTACAGAGTAATGCGATTTTAACAATTCTTCTTTTATTGGATAGGGTATATCCCGAGGATGTACATGTAATTTTGTTTCAAAAATTCGGAGCAGTCATGAGGACTGCCACCAGAAGTGAAAACCCAAAATTGTATTTATAAGCATAGATTTATTATTTATTATTTTATAGGGTTTATAGTACACTATTTTATGAATGCAGTTATGTGTATATAGATTTACCTTAAATATTAACATGTGATTTACGATACCATAGTTTGCAAAACTTTTTTTCAAATTTACCTCTTAGTTAATTAGCCCCCATATTTAAATTTCATTTATTTTTCCGTTTTTGAGTTACTGACTTACATTATATACACCAAATTTGAACTTAATCAGTCTAGTAGTTTCTTGGCTGTGATCGACAAACAAACGGGTAAGCAAACAAAGAAGTTATCCTGCAAGGGTTTCGTTTTTCCATTTGAGGTAAAAATCCCTTAAAAATACGAGATAGCTTCATTTAACGCTTAATTAAATATAGTTATTAAAGTTTTTAGAAACAACGTTTAATATAAGTACAACGCATTCAGCGATGTAAGTTAATGTAATAAACAATGCAGGTCAAGTTAAGAATATGCACTAGCTAATGTAAGTTCTCAGTAATTTTCCATTTAGGACGCTGATAAATTACATTTATTAAAATATCATGCCCGACCCAAAAACGAGGGGTGTTTAGTAAAAATAGAAGTAGGGTTTCTAGATTATAAAACCTTTCACGATATCGATGCGACGATGCCACGTACATTTTTAGTAAAGATGCCACGAATATTCGGTTAGTATTCGGTATTCAGCCTATTTGGCAACATTTTCGGTATTCGGTATTCGGCCGAACTCTATATGGCAATGCCACATGCATAAGTCTACCGGCTAACTTTTTCTCCAAACCGGAACATGACAATGAAAAGCATTGACGCTATTACAGCAGGAATAGGTAGTTTGGTTTTCCGCTTTAAAACACGATAAAAACAATTATTTTCAACTGACGAAAAAACGGAGATTATGCTAAAAGTAGTATGTGTGTCCTCTCTCTTAGCAATTATTATAAGATAAGGCCAACTGCCGATCACTCCGGCAGGTCATAAAAGGCGACCGATTGGCTATACGAGTCACTAACAGGTGGTAGAGTTCTGCATTGCATCACCCGGGTTCGGTACCACCGCCTCACCTATTCTTGCCGCAATAGCGTCAGTGCTTGTCACTGTTGTGTTCCGGTTTGGAGGGTAAGGTAGCCGGTAAACTTATGCATGTGGCATAAGATCTCGTCACAAGATAGCAATGCACTTTCCATCAGGAGACCCATCTGCTTGTTTGCTATCTTATACTATTTAAAAAAATGCAAACTATTTTAGTATAAATTTTTATATATTGAGAATAACTAATCTTGAGGAAAAGAAGCACATATTACTCTAAAAATTAATATATTTTGAAAGAAAGAAAGAAAGAAAGAAAATATTTATTTGCAAGAATATGGGTGTTACAAGTTGTTAAAAATAAATTAAGTTACCGACATATTCTACCAATATATGGTGTGCAAATATTTAAAAAAATATCATTATATAATATTACATTTAAAACTATAAATTGTATCGATTTTTCAGAATTACTACCGGATCGGAACGCGGCCACACAATGAGAAGATCCGGCGGAAGAAACTCAGCGGGCTGGTCTTTTTTTTCTCTAATTTATGTTCTTGTTATAAATATACAAGGATGATTCCATATTACAAAGTTATTTTTATAATTACAAGTTTCATATTTTGAGTAATTTTTTTTTTTTTTTTTTTTTATAATTTACATAATGTTCACCATTTACAAAATTTTAACTACATTGAAATTTTTTTTAAGGACAATTCATCAAAATGTTATTTCTATCCATTAACATTTAATTTTATCGGCTAAAAATTCTTTAATATCATAATAAGTTTTATCTAACAGCAAATCAAACAACTTTTTGCGAAATTTATTTACAGGCAATGATTTAAGACTATCAGGAATATGATTGTATATAATAATAGACATACAATACACATTTTTTGTAAAAATATTTAATTTTTGGTTAGGCACATATAATTTCTTACTATTCCTAAAATATGAGTTACCAGTGACTTCAGCATTTGTTTTAAATAACTTTTGGTGCTTTTTTACAAATACGCATACCTCTAAAATATACAAACATGGTAACGGAAGTACCTTAAGAGACTTGAAAAGTGGTTTACAGGAATGTAACTGATTAACACCACATATTGCTCGAATACATTTCTTTTGGACTCTAAAAATTCGTACCAATTCAACAGAATTTCCCCAAATAGGAATTCCATATTGTAAATTAGAAGAGACATATCCATGATATGCTAATAGGGAGGCTTTTGCGTCTCCTACTTCCCTTAGTCTTCTCAAGACATTTTACAACAAAACAACATACCTAATAATTATAATTTATCAGAGACGAGTTGTTATGAATAAGAACATTTATTTCAGCATTTTTTGATACTGATTATTCTTTGGACAATCAGGCAGACAATATTTTAGCAACACAATACTGCAAGGCTATTAGTTTCTCAATCTGTCATAAACAAATAATATGTGTTGTGACACGATCAACTCGCTAGTGATACAAATACTCCGCTAAATATTCAGTATTCGGCGAAATCACTATTCGTGGTATTTCTTCTTTTTCGCATTAGCGTCAGGATCTCCCTTTTTTATATCATAAGATAGCAAATAACCGGCTGGTTCTCCTAATGGAAAAAAATAACCATCGCTCATAGACAGATATGTACGTCCTCTTCCTTTCTATACCTTCCCAATTCCTTTCCCTACCTCACTCCTACTTTTCCCACCTTTCTACTACATTGCCCCTACTTGCCCCTATCTTGCCTCTACCTAGCCACTAGCTTGCTCCTACCTTCCCCATACCTTTTCCCGACCTTATCTTTCCCCTATCTTGTTCCTACCTTTCCCTTATCGTCTCCCTACCTTCACCGTGCCATTCCCCTAACTTCCTTTACTTTTCCTTTTCTTCCCATACCTTTCCCTTATTCCCTTAGTTTTCCCTACCTTCCCTCTCCTCCTATACCCTCTTACACCAATCTCACCATACTGATATCTCTCCTCTCCCCTTGATCTCTTTCTGCATCTTTTTTCCCTACCCATATCTTCCCTCTTTCCCTTTCTCGCTACTTACACCTATCTCCTCCCAACTATCCCCTACCTCCCCTTCTCTTCCCTCTTTATTTTCCATCTACCCTATCTCCAGCTCCTCCGTTTTCCCATCTCTTATTCTCTCCCTCTTACCTCCCAACTCTTTCTGACATAATTTTACTTACATTTTTTTACAATTTAGTTAAAATTTTCATAGATAAATTTAAAAATACTTTTTAAAATGTTGTAAAAATAAAATATACAAAAAGTACAAAAAAGACAATAAGATGTACTTAAATTATTAATCATATAAATAAATAATAAATAAATATTACTGGATAAGATAAGATTCAAAGTAAGCAAATTATTTGCTTGTAGTATGGGTGTTAGTCAACGATACTAATACATATAGATACTATATAAAAATACTCAAATGGATGTAATAAACACCCAAACCCAGAAATACAAACATCTATGTACATCACACAAATGTTCGTCCCTATCGGAAATCGATTTTGAGCCCCATCGATGCGTAGTCAGTGTCACTAGCCACTCGACCAACGCGGCGGTCGTCCTATACTTAAATTCTGTAATACTTGTCTCTATTAGGATTCAAACCCTAGCCAAATTGATTGCACAGTTAATATGGTTTCGAATCGCTTATCAGACTTTACGCATGTTCCTGATGCGAATCCATTCGATTTTCTCCTAATCATCGGTTGTGTATTAATGAGGTAAAATCTCAGCAGCTCGGAGTCGCGTGGTATTTAACTTGTTACTTGGCTACGTAACTTGGCTTCGAGAAAACACGTTAAGCTTTTAACACAGGTTACTAAATAAACAAGCGATAAACCTTGCAGATCGACTAAATATAACGATTGAGATCACTGCACATCTCGCAAACTGACAAACAGGTTAATCCTGGCCAGCCAGAACGTCCATTGAAGTTATTTTTACTTAACTAATAATGCAGACATCATTTTTTATTTAAATTAACCATATATCCTTAGTTTAAAATTAATATTCTTATATTAACACATACATTATTCTAAACATTAAAAAATGTGTACGTGTTCTACTTTGCTTACACTATTTTTATTGATACAAGGAGATTTCCAAAGCTAGTTACATTAAATGTACATAAATTACCATTTATGTTTTTGCATCCAACCATGATGCGATACCAATATTACTGTTTAGAAATATATTAACAAAATACTGCATTTTCAGTTATTAAAGTTAGTTGTTTACACTAATACTTTAAGCATTTCCTTCAATAAAATTAACATAAAGAAATTGAATTAGGCCAGCTTTTCTCAAGTGTTTCTCAAGCAAGCTAACAAAAGAAAGAAAGTTAATTTTGTTTTATGAAGATCTTAATATACTGATAATATAATTTTTATAACTCATCTTAAGATTTTAACATACTTTATGAGATACATTTGACTTATCGAAACGTATGTCTTTGAAGTAGAATATCTTAAAATGACACTGACTTGAGCTTGAGTAATAAGGAAAAAGTCCGACGTGTCTTGTTGAAGTGGACAGTTTTTCGAAAATAACAAGTTACAACAAAGAGCTGCGAGCTACGGATCGGTAGTTATCAAGTGAGTTGAGAATTCTCCAGATAATCGTACATTCTGCGCTTTTTCCTCAACTTCCCAACTTCCAACTACACATTGCAGGAAACATCATGAACTGGTGATATACTTATATAGAATAATAAACATTTTTCCGCGAGCCTTTATTATATTGGTACGTGGATATAATTTTGCAATCACAATTTGAATACATTTAATTTGAGGTTCATTATACAATATATTATATAGGCACAAATATGTACTAAAAATAAAAATAATTATGTATTAATTATAAAGTAATTCAATGTAATAAAATTTTTAATGCAATTTCAATTTGACATTTTTGATAATTATTCTGTTTTATTATTATTATTTTAGTTTAAATATTTTAATTTTATTATTAATTTAACATTTAAACATTTTTTATTTTTATTTACTTAGTGATAATTATTTTTACTCGTCTTTGACATAAATAACTGTGTAATAGGTAATAGGTGTGTTAATCTATTTTTATGAAACCGGTCGAGTAATATATTAAAAAATATGTGTAAAAGTGAAATTTATGTACAAGTGAAATAGTAAAAGTGTCTAATAACAATGGAATTTCACCAAGTACCGACGATGGAAAGTATAGAATATCACTATACAAAGACGATTTACCTACCTTTTACTAAGCAGCAGGTACATAGAATTACGTAGAATTTTGATTCACACCACATCACCATATTTAAGAGCTAGGCTCTTGTCTGTGAAGCGATCTCCATTTTTCTCTATCAAGGGCGAGCTCTTTCACTGCTTGATAGGAGGCTGTGTTGGTTTTGTGTCTGACATGGCTTATGAATTCTATCCTTGGTCTTCCTCTACCTCGTCTTCCCTCCAACTTTCCCTCTATCACTGTTTTAAAAATTTTGATTATGAAACTTAAAATAATAAAGTAATGATTACTTCAACCAACTTTAATTTGTAAATAAGATTTTATTATATTGGTTGTTTTTATTGCTACTTTGATTAATTCTCAGAAAACACAAATACTAAAAGACGTGGTGTTGGGCGCGGAACGTGTAACCCCTCATTTAATCCGTGGATTATGTCAAATATCGTATTCCGAGTAGAAGGATCATAGTAGCAGATAAACAAAATTAAATTATGACATAATTTCATCCAACAGTGCGAGATCCAGTATAAGAAACATACACCCTTATCTATCAAAGATAAGAAATAAATGATAGATAATGTACATGGGGCACACTAAAAGTTTTGCACTTGTAGCTAATCGGAACTATTTGAATTTCGAGTGTTATATTTTTAAAACGTTGCAACCTTCTTAGTAATAAAAAACAATTGGCGGGAAATGATTTGTCAATTGTTTTTTATCACACATCAAAGTTCTACGTACGCAACGAAAATGGAATTAAGTCGAAAAGATTTTACAGCAATGATTTTTTATTATTTTAAAAGTTCTCTTTCTTCGCAAGTCTGTGTCGCTCGTCTTCAAAATGCTTTTGGGAGAGAAGCTCCTTATTTGAGCACCGTGAGGCGATGGTTTGCTGAATTTGAGAGAGGTCGAGTTTCTTTACATGACGAATTTCGTGAAGGACGGCCATCAACTGCGGTCAACGAAACTAATGTGGCTACTGTTACACGGTTAATTGAAGAAATCCCCCGGATTACCTCGAGACAATTCGAGGACTATTGAGGATTGGTATGAGCCAAATTCAGAAAATTTTACACGAAGAATTGAAAGTTCGGAAACTTTGTTGTCGTTGGATCCCTCATGAACTGACAGCGCAGCAGAAGCGGGCTCGCGTGGAATGGTGCTTACAGATGCTACTGAAGTACGACCACGGACATTCTAATGCTGTTTTTGACATTATCACAGGAGACGAAACGTGAATTTATTGTTTTGAACCCGAAAAAAAACAGCAATCTTGTTAATGGGTGTTTGAAAATGAGAACAGGCCAACAAAAGTGAGAAAGGTGAGAAAGGTTGGTAAAAAATGATCACTTTTTATTTCAGCTACGGGTCCCATCGGTACAATTCCACTTGAAGATCAAAAGAATGTTAATGCCGAGTGGTATTCTACCATTTGTTTACCCAGGGTGTTAGAAAAAGTTCGCAAAAGACGACCCAAAAGCCGCATTCTGCTACACCGTGATAACGCTTCTTCACACACGGCCAACAAAACAAGTCATTTTTAGCTTCCGAAAAAGTACATCTCGTCACTCATCCTACGCATAGCCCCGACCTAGCACCCTGTGATTTCTGTGTTTTCATGCCTTCAGATCTGTGGTTCTCCTGTTTTAAAAAATGGTTCGATCGCATTAAAAAATGTTTAAAATGTAATGAAGAATATTTTGAAAAGCAATAAACATAATATTTTGGTTATAACATGTTGTTTTTTAAGTTACGCAAAACTTATAGTGTGACCTACGTACAAACACATTGACACATCGCACATAGGATGCATATCTAAATATTTTTTTAATTTACTTCCCTCATTCGTATTCCTACAATAGAACCTTTTTTTAAAAGATTTAATTGGAATAGGCGTTTGTCTTCCATCGCACCTGGTAAAAGTGTCGATGAAGAAGAAGGTGGTACACGCCCACCTAAAAGAAATCTACTCACTCTTCTCTTGAAGATTCCAGGACTATATTTGTCAGGAAAAATAGATGCAGGCAGTTCGTTCCAAGCCTTGGCGACTCGAACCAAAAACGAGTTATCAAACCGTTTTGTTCGATTTTTTTGGTATATTAACAACGTAGGGATGGAACTTCTACCTGCGTCTAGTAGTCCGATAAAAGAACGGTGAGGGTACAATAAGTCGAAGAGGGTCAAAGAGGGTCGAAGAGAGCTTTCGCACACTCACCAAAGTGCATCCTGTAAAAAACTAATAGCCTAGCGACGTTACGACGATGCTTAAGTATTTGTAACATTCTACTTGTGAGCTTGTGAGCTTGTAATTGCAGTACTCCATGCATAATACAACTTGGGCCGTATACAGTTACTGAATTGTTCTGAGCTGAAGTACCACCGGACCTTCGAAATGATTCCTAACTTTTTGGAAGCTATGTGTGCCATAGACTCAATTTTTTGGCCGAAGTTGAGATTGGACGTGACGTTAATGTCTAAAAGCCCTAAATAGTTAGTAAGCGGTATGAATACACCTTGGAACTTGGATGTTACATCGAAGTTACTTTTTTTAGCAGAGAAGAGACAGGTCTTGTTTTTAGGTTTAAAGATCAAAATTTACAGGATTGGTGTCACCCCACTCAGACACCCGTTGCAATGTTAAATTACCCCGCTCAATCATGGACTATCTCAAGGACCGTATTTCACGAGAACTTGTTCGCGAGTTGGACATATATCTCTTTACTACGGTGCAGTAATCGGCGTAGTGCGTCTGACAATAATGTCAGGTGTTAAAAGATTATTAATATGCAACAGGAACAAGGTTGCAGAGAGAGGGAGAAAACCTCCAAGTTAGCAACACTGGCGAATGACTCGAGTGATTAAAAGTCTCCTTATGAGTCGTTACTGCGTAACCGGACTTGATCAGAGAGCAAAGTGCTCAGCCCGAACTTACTATTGGGGCTTAGGGCTGTCTCCTATGTGACCGGACCTCTGCTTAGTGTGGCGAACTAAAAGTGGTGGGTGGCGTCGAGACATTGAGTCCTGCGTTAGGCGCGGGCTGTAGAGATTACAAGTGATAATATTTGAAAGTTGGCTGCTTGTATCATAAGTGTGATTTAACGTTGTGCAGTGTCATCTAGTTAATGTACAGTAAATCTACAACCAAAATGCCAACAAGATAATAATTATACTAGGAAATCGACAACATTGGTATCCATATAGGACAAAAAGAATGCCACATGCATAATTTTGTAGCTACCTTACCCTCTAAACCAAAATACGACGGTAAAAAACAACACCTGATCATACAATATCACCATCAAACTGGGGAATTTTGATGGTGGTGTCGTATCGACATCGACAACATTGGTATCCATATAGGACAAAAAGAATGCCACATGCATAATTTTGTAGCTACCTTACCCTCTAAACCAAAATACGATAGTAAAAAACAACACCTCATCATACAATATCACCATCAAACTGGGGAATTTTGATGGTGGTGTCGTATCGGAAAAGCGTATGATGTGACTTGACGCTGTAACTGCGCTGTAGTCGTCAGACGTATAATACGTGCGACGATGGAGGTCAATACTTCATTCGCTCGCTAATAATCTCGTGAATCACACTGAACTTGGCCGTTTAATAATTTCGGTGCACTCTGGTTATTTTGCAATGGTACGATGGTTTTTATGTAGGTTGATTTTTATACTGATAAAAGATAGTACATACTGAAAGACACAATAGTAAATTGTTACATGTAACGTACAAAAATATAGTAAAAATATCGAGTAAAAAGGGAATATTGCTTAACTAAATAGTAAACCTCTTCAAAATTAGTGCAGTAATATAATGATCGCACTTGCGTCTATTGTCACAAAACTTCGCGCAATGTCGTGATATTTGCAAATGTGACCGGCTATTATCGGCTGTCATCGCAAACGTTCAGGCTACGTGTGCTGTATCGCGCATGTGGCGGTACATGAAAGGGTGAAAGTGATTTCAGCCATCTTGGATTGTTGCACGATAGTTCGTGCAAAATATCGTTACCGCTTATATGACACAGCATAACTTTTATCACGATAACTTTTTAATGTCAAATCGTACAAAGCTTCGATGCATAATATTACTTGGGTCGCCAGTTACAAGTGCGTCTCCAGCATTACAAAAACCGCACGCCGCGCCGCACGGGCAAGAGGCGCGCGCTTTGACCGAAATGTGTCGTGGCGGAACTCACTGCTTGTAAACAATGTGCTTGGATATGTGCGCGCGTATTATTGGATAATTAAGTCAAAATCTAAGTACCTATTTTTACATATTCGGCACCAGAATCGAATACTTTCTGTTAGTATGTATAATTTTTTACCAGTCAACCTGTATATCTCGTGAATGATAATAAAATATCAATGTAACGAACATGTTAATGCCCCGCTAATTGATATTGACGATTCCATCTGCGCCAAAACACCTCCCCCGCCTGTTTGAATTATCGACACGAGTGTCACGCAAGGTCATTGGGTAATTAGTGTGCTAACGACCAATTACGTGTAGTTTGACGTTAACGTTATATGGACTGACAGTAACGAGTGACAAAGCTACCAGATTCATAAATAACAAATCACTTAGGTACAGTGTTAATTAATTAAAACATGGTTTAATTGGCATACATATTTTACTGTCATGTCAAATGTTTTTTGGATTTAGAAATCAACAAGGAACCGTTCATCTGTCGGTTCATCTACCATGAAAAAGTCACGCCGTCAATATGGTTTGCCGCTTAATTGAAATATTTTCGGTATAGATTTTTGAGTTCTGAGTTAAAAAGTCTAGGTTGTTAAATATTACAATATTTTAATATTTCAAAAGCTGTACTATGATTTGAAGACTATGGTTATTAATCATCTTTTGAACAAAATAAATGCTATTTTTTTAAGTTCTAAAATATTGTTTTAACTACAAAATTGATTGGTTGAAAAATGTCGAATCGTCGAAATAGAAGCCGTGAATATCGATAAAACGGTGTTTTCAAAATTTTTCGTCATTGATAAATACCAAAACGGATCAACCGATTTTGTTAAAATGCATGGTACGAGTAAATTAAGTCAATAAATCATTATTGTTTACCAGATTATAAAAAAATAGGTAGGTATTTTGAAAATATTTTAAATATCTGAAGTAGCTAAGTTTCTTGAAAACAACATAATTTTAATATTCGAAACGCTGCAACTTTTAAACACTTTACATAATTTTGATTTTCAAACAACATATCATACATACATATCCGAAAGAGTTTTCTAAATAATAAAATATTGTAGAAGGTCAAACATTGATTGGGTTAAGCTCATCACACATGGTTAAGATACTATTACTCTAATATAAAATATTATGCTACCTTAAGGTATCACGCACGGCTAAGATACAATAATTTTTTTTAATTTATATAATGGCTTTTGCCCTTTGCTTGGGGCTATGGGATTCCGCAGATACAATAATATTAAAATTTGTTCATTTTATCACGAGTCTGCGTCGTTGTCCCACGTATTCTTTGTAGGAGTTTTATATACAGGTTGATTAAGTATAAGTGATACGGCCTTACTTCTTGATTTATTATACAGCTCCTCAGACGACGATTTTGTTATAGAATGTGAAATGAAAATTGCAGTAGCAGATTCCTAACAAAGTTAACTTTGAATGACAAACTATCAAGTATCAAGATATGTCAATGGTTTGCGGGGGGACACCTAGCTTATTGACATAAAAGACAACAGCTTTCGTGCGTAGTATTCCCCCCCCCTCTCCCTCTTGCCTGAATGCGGCATGGAGCCGGGAGCACCCCGCAATGCTTATAGAAGTAACTATTATATAATACTAGATGCACCGTGCAGCCCGCTGCATTATAGAAGTTTTTGGTGAATTCCGTGGGATCACCAAATTTTTCAGAATATAACATTGCCAAAGTGCTATTCTAGGTCATCGTTTACCTATGTGCCAAATAATATTCAAATCCGTTTAGTAGGAGCAACACGGGGAGTCGTCAAAATATTTTTATTATTAACTTCGACGCGAAGCATACCACTTATGCTGGAGCAGCACTTGCGTCTATCGTCACAAAGCTTCGTGCAATGACACGATAAATGCAGATGTGATCGGCTATTATCGGCTATTTTCGCATACATTCCGGATTGCGTGTGACTTAGCGCGCATAATATAACTTCGGGACAATGGACGCAAGTGTTTATATACTTTCTCATTTTTTACCTCATTCATTTTAATTTAATTTTAATTGAAATTATCTATGTAAATATAAGAATCAATCCCTATTTTCCATGGTCACGACATCACGTGTGAATGACTGGACCGATTTCGCTAATTCTTTTTTTGTTGTATTTGTAATTGTCAGGAGAAGGTTCTTATGAAAGAAAATATTACGAAAATTGCGCGAAAAGTTAGAAAACTTAACCACCAATTAAAGTTCAGTGCCCTTTCGCCTGTCTGGAAGGACAATCCCGTATACTTATATAAATTACATGTCACGTTGTTTGTCCGCTATGGATTCCTAATATGTATGACAAAACAACGCTTGCCGTCTCAGGTAGTACTTAATAATAATTCACTACGTGGTAGAGTTCTGCATTGGCTCGCCCATGTCTGGTACCACCGCCTTACCTATTCCTGTCGTAATAGCGTCAGTGCAGGTTTGGAGGGTAAGGTAGCAGGTAAACTTATGCATGTAACATTAGATCTCGCCACACAAGATATCAACGCACCATTAACATCTTTGGTGTCTTTAGACGACGTTAGACTCTTTCCATCAGGAGACCCATCTGCTCGTTTGCTATCTTATGATATAAAAAATAGTAATTTAGTATAATCTATATAAATATCTTGTTAATATTATAAACATGTAATGTGTAATCTCTGTACCTGAAAAAAAAAATATTTTAGATAAATCTTTTGTCAAAATACATAGCTTCTAAGCTAGTTTTTCCTGTTATATCCGTAAAATTGTGAAAAGTTTTAAAAAGGTGACAGGTAGGCAACCATCGGGATTAAATTTTTATTTACTTATATTTTATGTTGATGCAGAAAATACTTCTATTAAATCAATGAACACTTTAAAAATTAAAAATACGACCAACAAGTATTACGATAACCTCGCCCCGCCTGGTTCCTATAATTTATCAAATCATTATTAATACATCATTGTCTAGATTAATTTAATTACATATTTACAGCATCCCTCAAAAGTCTACACTAATTATATCAAGAAGCTTAATATTACAGTATAATTAAAGTTTTGAATTGTAATCTGGCCGAATTAGGCTTGTCACTTAGGTGACTGTCGGGGATTTCGAAGACAGAAACATTTCTCGTTTAAAAATGTAATATATTTTGTTCATAAAAACAAAGTCGGAGGATCTGTGTTAAAATTAATTGCTATAATAATGTAGGTAGAGAAATTCTAAGTCGATTGTTTATTTTATTGTCGTAGAATTATGTCTAATATTTGTTCCATACTACTAAGGGAAATATTTGTTTTCTTATGTTTTAGTAAATATTACCTAAAAGTTCTCTCACACAGATAATTATTTAACTTATTCATGACTGACTTTATAATATTAAGTAGTTTCAAAAAGTTTTAAAAAATCTTTAAAAAAATCCGGTAATATAACTAAAAAACATGATTAATAATTAAAGTCATTGGCTCAGTTAGAAAAATATTAATAAAAACATAATCAACATTTCGAAAAAACTGCGAAATACTACTTTATTTACTGCACAATGTGGTGCATAAGTTTATCCCCTCTTGTCAACATAGAGAAGCTAGCAAATCCTAAAATCAGTGACAGAAAAGATTACAAATTTCCAATAAGTATTGTTAAAATTCTTAATAAAAATATTCCTTTTTAAAATAAGTGAATGATGATAGAAAATAATAAATATTAATGGTATCATACGCTAAATAAAATACATATAGAAATACATTTTATGATATAAATACTGAAAATATAAGGTCATTTCAAAATAGGTGAACATATTTTAACACAGCGTTCGGTACGTTGAACTAAGTATATCCACCGAAAAATAATGCGATTCAAGGGCCTAAAACATCTTGATTTTTACGAATGAAATAATTTTGTTATAAAACACTTTACGCTTTTCTGCATAAAATAATCCGCATTTAGATATGGCGCAAGTTTTTAACGTAAGAAAATTGTGAGTAGTTAGGTAAATAGCCTTGCGCCATATCTGTGGGTGTCCGTTAGAGCCAGACGCCAGTGCATAGATGCCTTATGCGTCATTAGTCATAGGCAAGGGTTATACATTCAATACATATGTATTGAACAATCCAATATCACGATAAGGATCTCAATATTTATCAACTTACACTTCACATTTCACTATCAATGTACATTCTTACGTTCTCAGTTCAAAACAGGTAACCGTTCTAAGCAGACGTACAGAGGAGTACACAAAGTATAATAATAATAATAAATACATGGCGCACACTAAAAGTTTTGCACTTCTAGCTAATCGGAACTATTTGAATTTCGAATGTTATATTTTTAAAACGTTGTAACCTTCTTAGCAATAAATAAAAAACAATTGGCGGGAAATGATTTATCAATTGTTTTTTATCACACATCAAAGTTCTACGTACGCAAAAAAAATGGAATTAAGTCGAAAAGATTTTAGAGCTAGAAGCACCTTGTTTGAGCACCATGAGGCGATGGTTTGCTAAATTTGAGAGAGGTCGAGTTTCTTTACATGACGAATTTCGTGAAGGGCGGCCTTCAACAGCCGTCAACGAAAATAATGTGGCTACTGTTAAGCGGTTAATTGAAGAAAACCCCAGGATTACCTGTGAGACAATTCGAGGACTATTGGGGATTGGTATGTGCCAAATTCAGAAAATTTTACACGAAAAATTGAAAGTTCGGAAATTTTGTTGTCATTGGATCCCTCATGAACTGACAGCTGAGCAGAAACGGGCTCGCGTAGATTGGTGCTCACAGATGCTACTGAAGTACGACCACGGACATTCTAATGCTATTTAGGACATTGTCACAGGAGACGAAATGTGGCATTATTGTTCTGAATGTGTTTGAAAATGAGAACAGGCCAACAAAAGTGAGACAGGCGAAAAACGTTGGTAAAAAAATTATCGCGTTTTTTTTTGCTCAGCTACGGTTCCCATCTGTACAATTCCACTTGAAAATCAAAAGAGTGTTAATGCCAAGTGGTATTCTACCATTTGTTTACCCAAGGTGTTAGAAAAAGTTCGCGAAAGACGACCCAAAATCCGCATTCTCCTACACCATGATAACGCTTCTTCACAAACGGCCAACAAAACAAAGTCATTTTTAGCTTCCAAAAAAGTACATTTCGTCACTCATCCTGCGCATAGCCTCGACCTAGCACCCTGTGATTTCTGTATTTTCCCCAAAATCAAAGATTTGATGAGAGGTTTTACTTTTACCAACTCCGAAGAGGCAGTGATAGCGTTCAATCAGCACGTAGAAAGTATGTCTTCAGATCTGTGGTCCTCCTGTTTTAAAAAATGGTTTGATCGCATGAAAAAGTGTTTAAAATGTAAAGGAGATTGTTTTGAAAAGCAATAAATTTAATTTTTTGGTTATAACATGTTGTTTTTTTAAGTTACGCAAAACTTATAGTGTGACCTACGTATCACTGGACAATTTTACATGAATTGATCCAACCCCAAAGTAAGTATATACTATTGCCTTGTGATAGTCAACGATATTAATACATAGAAACACATACATAAAGATTCAAATACATTTAATAAAAATCCAAACCCAGAAATACAAACATCTATGCTCATCACATAAATGCCTGTCCCTGTCGGGAATCGAACCCGAGCCCTATTATTTGCGTAGTTAGGGTCGCTAGACACTCGACCGACGGGGCGGTCAAACTACAAAGCAATGAACTCAAGAACCAAAGCTTAAATCGCCATTATCATAGCTTTAAATGTGGGAAAAACAAAAAATCGCTGTCAGTTCCAGATCGTTTCGATGTTTCGAGTTTCTTTATTTTCTTTCGAAAATTTGACCTCCAAACTATTTATTTTCTTCCATACGTCGTCCCTTGTGGTGTTTGATATCCATTGTTTTTGTCTTGAGAATAAGCGATCGAGTGCCTCATTACTTCTATATTTGTTTTTATATAAGTAACTAGGTACAGCGTGCAATTTAAAAGTTTTTGGCGAATCCCACGGGATCACGCAATTTTTCCGGAACAAAAAGTAACTCATGTGCTATTCCAAGTTGACAACTATCCAAAATGTGCCAAATTTCATTTAAATCCGTTCAGTAGTTTTGGCATGATTGAGTAACAAACGTCCATCCATACATCCATCAATCCAAACATCCAAACGTTCGGGTTTATAAAATTAAATATAGATTGGTAGTATCCCACAGTTCAGACAATGTTTCAGTAGTTTCTATAAAACTTTTCAACACATTGTTTCATTTTCGCCGGTACTAGGAGAATCCGCGTGTTGGCTGTCAAATAACATATCCTTGGACATGTTGACGGTGCGCTGGATGAGCGCGTACTGACGATATCGCGCTAATGAGCGCTCAAAATGATCAATAAATATTGACAAGTATTAATGAATCACAAAAAATCAGACTTTTTATCAATATTCTTGTGTATTCCGTTTAGATATCAATATTCGTCAATCTTATTGACGAGATCGCGAATATCGTGATATTTATTGACTGTGTAACCGCAAGGCATAACAGTTATTATTTACTAATGGCTATTAAGAAGGAACATTAAGGGTGAGAGAATTGAAAAACAGATATTTGTAAAATCAAGCCATCTCCTTGCATTTTTCTTTGTCACATCGCACGAGTATAGCGTAGAGTGCGATAAAGACAACTGCAGCATGGACCGAGTGCATATGTTATAATATTAGTCTTTTTTAATTGTCCAATTTCAAAGACGTTCTTGTTGTTATTTTACGCAGATTTATAGCTAATTACTTTTTCCGAGTTATCAGTTATAAACATTATGTTGAAATTTATTAAAACTTAAAGCCAGGAAGGAGCCTTAAGGTGAGGGTTGCAGGTTCAAATCCTGCGTGTCGATATTTTTTTTTTGTTGTTTTTAACTACCAATGTCTCCCCCTTTGACTCAACTGCTTTCGCCCATCGATGAGTTAGGTATACTAGAAGGTCACCAGCTGAGAGGCCACGATGGAAACCATACTGGCGGTCGCTAACATCTGGTGCTCTTCTAAATACTCGAGGAGCTGAGAGTTGATGGTTTTCTTCATAATTTTGGAGAACAAGGAGGTTATGGTTATGGGTCGATAGTTAGACGGATTAGAGTGATCTCATTTTTCAGGAATGGATGCACCAAAGCTGTCTTCCATGAATTCGGTACCATGCCGAGTGAGTAAGAGAGCCGGAATGAGCGTGTTAATACTGGCGCCATTTCTGGAGCATATACTCTTAGCACAATCGTAGGGATGCTATCCGGCCCACTCAATTTATGGACGTTCAAAAAAAGTGCATTACGCACAGAAGCCTGCAGAAATTTTTAATTCCATCATAGAATTACAGCACTGCAGGATGGTAGGCGGTGCATTTCCTTGGTCGTCCATAGTCGAGTTGGCCGCAAAGAAGAAACCCAGAATATCGGCCTTCTCCTTTACGGTATGGGCCAGAGAGTCATCATCTCTGTGCAAGGATGAAAAGGAAGGCTTGGAGTAATCCCATGAGACAGATGAGACAGACCAGGACGCACGAGTTCCCGAAGGAAGGCGAACTAATTTCTTACCAATTCTGCCAATGTGTTCAAATTTTGCCTTGGCGATAGCTCTTTTGAAGTACCTCGAGGCGGAATAGTACTCCTTACGTAATGCGCTGGTTTTTTCATCACAAAGTGCCGACGCTGCGGCCCCAGCCTGGTAGCACTCCTGCTTTGCAGGATCGACCAAACCAAGGCTGAGACTTACCCCCAATTGTGCTAAAAGTAAATCAGTAAATACATTATGAATACGAATTCCATATCTAGAAATTTTTTATCAGAACCAAATTAATGTTGCATATTTGCCAAGTGCCGTCGGCAGGAAATATTTTTCAGAATTTACAAACGATCAGAGATATTTTGCTTAGGTTACCAAATCTTATCTATTCGGAAATACTTCTGCTGGTAACAGGAGGAACAAATACAGAAACTTAAACGTTTTGTTCATCGAAACATGTCAGATTAGGTCAAAAATACATTTCAGTTTAAGATCTTTACGTTATGTCAAAGAACGTAAAGAAGAATAGGCTTTAGGTTTTTCAAGATCCAGGCTATGTCACACTGAAATTCACCAAAAACAGGATCTGAGATTATTACAATTTCAGACGATGGGGTAGTTTAGAAGCACCTGGTGAAATTCTACTACTGTTAGTCACAGTTAATAATGAACTTGTATGTCGCTATTTGCACTAATTAATTTGTGAAATTAAAGTACAAGTGAATTATTTACATTTTCTTAATAAAGAGATAAATTGAAGCACACATTTGTGTGTTTTCAGTTTCCATGTCAATATTAACATTGATATCTAAACAATTATGAAACACAGATTAATTTCCTTCATTGAGCGTGTGTAATACGGCCCCTTCAAACACGATCCCATCCGCTTCAGTAGAGTCGTCTCGGAATCTTAATTAGGTTTCCGTGTTTCTCGGAACCGTTACCTACACACGAACAGATTAACGACTGATCGCAAGGTCTATTTCATTCGTAACACGTCAAATAATATTACTGACAGCAAAATATTCATTACTATAATGCTTACTTGTTCCAAAGGTTATATAAATTAGGTATTGCTCCTCATAGCAGTCTCATAATAATTATAATATATTATTCATAAATACATTGTAATTGTAATTGTAATAACATTGTTTAAAAAAAATGTATATGCACAAAAAAAGACAAGCCCGCTGAGTTTCTTCCGCCGGATCTTCTCAGTGTGTGGCCGCGTTTCCGATCCGGTAGTAACTCAAAAAATGTTGACTCGTCAAAAGTGCCTGTAAAGGATAATTTGAATAAAAATGTTTTGACTTTGACTTTATAGACAACTTTCTTAATTGTTTACCAGATTTTTTTACTAATTTTTAATCCGCTTGAATACCACAAATATATTTATTTTTTGAATTAACAGCATCTAGTAAGCATATTTTTAAATAAATTATTTTATTAAAGACATTTTCTTTACATAAATAAAAATGCACCAATATTGCAACATGTTGATTTATATATTTTATCTATATTTATTTACAGTGTTTTGTAGCATAACTTTTAGCTCAACCTATCTTTCTCCACTATTCTTCGCATTCTCTGTTGATGAAAGAGGTCACTAGAAAAGCTGTAACTTTTAAAAAATTGATTCGATTTTAATTTCTGAAACAACATTCGATGTAGTTTTTTATTACTAAATATCGTAGAAGATCAAAATATAATTAGTTGCAAAATTTTGAAGTTATGTCGAAAAAACACGGAAAAAAGGATAAACCGATTTTGATGTAAGTTATTGGTATTGGATGCAGTTTTTCAAGGAATAGAGTAAATTAGATTTTGCATTTAATTTTTAGGTTTATTCAAAATTTCTCAAAATCTTCTGAGTTAAAAACGGTTCAGATTTTTAGAAAGTCTAAGTTAAGCGGATTCCAATCGAATGCTGTCAACTGCGTTTAGATCGGTTGAGACGTTCAAAACCTGTATGAGATGTTTACACACACACACACACACACGCACACACACTCACACTCACACAAACACACACACGCCCATACAGATATACTGACGTCATCGTGAAAATAGTTGGAAAGGTTCCTAGGACCTTAGAATGGGGTAATCTGGTGAAAACTCAATATAAAGAAATCGGGGAAAAATCAGTAACTTCCTTATTTACATAGCTACGTAGCGGGAAGTTAAAAATACGCAATCAAATCGAATAATCCGCCTGGGTGCTACGATGCCACAGACAGACACACCTGAGATTTATTTATTTATTTTTATTTATTTATTTATTTATTTGACACATCAACAGCAGTATACACAATACATTTAAATATGATCTTGCATTAAAGTAGGCTCTTGTATGCATGCCAATAAAAGACGTGTACATCATTCTCTTAAAAACTACGACATGTTATTGCAGATAACAGAAATAAAAAATAAAAACGGTAAATTAACTAATATACTATAACATTAACAAGAATTATATAGAACTATATAAAAAAAATGTAATTACCTACTTAGAAAGCAAGTACGCAGACAACTATTTTTTGATACCTAATAAAGTGTCGTGAAAAATGTCAATATTGATGGACGCACATGCTCGATTATATTCGGCACAAATCCTAGATGATGTGAGATACATAGATACACACCTGAAACTTATAACTAAGTTTTTTTTGAGTTGGGGGCCATACAGATGTTTCATGCTACCTCATATTGAAAACCCTGATTAATTAAACACGCCAGTAACGGAAGCTTTTGCCACAACCTTCGAAATGAACCTGATCAGTCTGATCGCAGTCTGACATACCTACACATTTTTCCACATTTCCACTTTATTTGTATTTGTTAACCTTTCGTTTTCTATTCATTCTACCTGCCTAACCAACGAATCCGACCAATCTGATCATAGTATGACACTTTTGATATTCCTACATACTACATTCTTCCACATTCGCAATGTATTTTTTTTTGTTAACCTGTCGTTTACTATTCATCCTACCTGCCTAACCAATGAACCCGATCAATCTGATTATAGCATTACAATCTTGGTCTACCTACGTACTATATTCTTCCATATTTGCATTGTATCTATTTTGTTAAACCTTTGTTTGCTATTCTTTCTATTCGCCCATCCAACGGAACATAGGTGTCTTTTGTCACCCTTCCTGTTATGAGAATGCTACATCACATATCTTACTAAGTGATCTCATCCCAAAAGTGAGAAATTAATGTCCTAATAATGTTTCAAGTTTTTAACATAACATTATCGACATTTTTAAGGTTATTAGAAAACACCTCTACTGACCAGTAAAGTGATTATTATCTCAAATCCCAAAGCATCGAGTCCAATTAAATGTCATTTCGTCATCACTGTTAGCTACAGCAGTGTGCTTATTTGTCCCTTCTTTCGTAAAAACACAAATATGATAAAGACTTGCCTTTGCAATACTATAACCGAGGACAGACGTTAAGTAGCCTAATTACCGAGTAGAATAGTAGTATGACTCGATTTCAGACATACGAATTTACCTTGGCAAAGTGAAGTGTATTACTCTGACGACATTATTGTCAATATATTCGAATAAACGAGGCGAGACATTTTCCCTCCATTAGACACATCGACTGTCACAAATATTTCCAGGGCGTTCTGCCACAAAAAGATTGTATCAAACGGCTGATTTGGCAATTAATCATAAAATTTTATCTCACAAGTGCTGAGTTTGTACGACAGCTTCATTGGGGCCTATTTTGACAGCTTTTGTTAGTATTACCTATTTATTTATGAGTGAATTTTGTAAAACTCTTGTGGATTAAAAGTTCAATTGGTACGTGCAAAGTAAAATTTCAGCTTCAAAGACATGGAGATAGGATTCAACTATAACTAAGAAGCAATACAATTTACTTCAATGGTTGTGTTCTGAGTGCTAAAGAATTTTTAATAGTGATATACTGCTACTCGTAAAGATACATTGAAAGATTTTTATTCGAATAATTTTAAATGATGATTATAAATATGATTTTAAGTGATTTATAAACAGTGCTCTCCTGATGTCTCTCCTATTGAAAAGAGATAGCCATTGTCTATAGACACCAACGATATCATTGCCATATGCATAGGTTTACCGAATATCTTACTCTCGAAAAGAAACACGATAGTGACAAAAACAATGACGCTCTTGGGGCAGGAATAGGTAAGGTAAGACCCGGGCAAGATATTGCAAAAGTCTATAATCTAGTAGCCACGATCCCAGTGAGACACAGTAGCCACAGTGGTAGTGATTCACAAAGCCTGTCGTTTGACTCTTATGGACTCCCTGGCACAATGGCTGATGATCTATTGTTTAAAAGGAGACCGGGCTAACATGAGGAATATAATATGTAACAGCTGTGCTGGCCTCAAGGGAAATGGACTATAGAAGGACGATGGAAGATAAAGTAAAATTTGTCTACTTGCTTGTCATTAGAAAAATATATGAGTCAAGCTCTTCAAGAAACTTGTGAAACAGCGAATTCCTTCGCATAATGACAACAAAAATATAGTGTTTTTAGTTCAAAAAAGTTAATAGAAGTTTATTATTCTTAAAACCTATGCAATACTACAAAATTCACATCTCCCATGTTTTAGTTTATCTTAAATTAAAGAAAATATTTTTAACGCAGTAAAACTGCAGAAATCGGCTTAGCATTTTATATATCTCCGAAATCTGACATCAGATCTTCATCAAATTAAAATGGGACCCCCCGGGGAGTGTACACTCTCAAACAATAACTAATTGTCAAAATCGGTTCTAAATGACCGAGCTCTCAGGTAACAAACATAAAAAAAACGTAATTCGAAATAATAACCTCCTGCTTTTGAGAAGTTGGTTGAAAATACATAATAAAAGGTTTTATTTATTTTTTCAGTACTGGATTACAAATTTCTTGCACTATTAAAAACACCGTAAAAAGGACTTTTTCGGTTTTATTCGAGTTTCTATCTTATGCAAATGTTTTAAAGATATTCGAGCTCAACTCTTTCAATGCGGATGTTTATTCCGTTCAGCTTGAAGATGCATTTCTGTTTGAAGTTTCCCTAACAAAAGTTATATTTTGCAGAGCGGTTGGAACGAAGTCTCTTTAGCTTTCGATGTTTTTTTTTCTTATTTGCTGCATAACTTAAGATAAAGTCACTTCACGAATAAACTAATATTATATAAATACTATTATCACCGGGAAGGTGCAACTAGTATCCAAACCTAAACACTACAGACATTAGAGTTATACTTTGATTAGCAGTATAGAAGCAACAAGGGAACTCATTAGAGCAATTTTTGAGGGTAAAATATCCATTTACTTTTGTTGTAAGTTATTTTTTAATTAATCAATAGAAATCAATAACTGTGCTTAAGTAAGTTCCTTCCATTAAGTTCTTAGGAGTACTCTTCGAATTTGAAAGAAAATATCGCACAACTACAAACCAGACATCGTCGTGATCACTAGCTCTCGAATCTGTAATACAACATTTGTCGTTGTCAACAAGAAGTGAAAGACTAAATAAAACATAATTTTACATTTATAATTTTATATCACCGATTAATTTCACAAATGGTAAATATTAAAAATTCTAGATAAACTAAAATTACTTAGAATCACGAACAATTTTACCGGGATAGGATGATATCATTTAAGAAAGCTAGTTTGAAATAAGTTTACAATTCCAACAGCAACGCCAAATTATTTTGTGTCTGTATAATTGTTTTAGTTTGTGACTTCGTGAATGCCTCAAAACCCACCTGGCGCGGTATTAGCAAAACTGTGAAATGAGTCAGCCTTGGAGCTCAAAATGGAATAAAATGCGATTTCCACCTAGTTGACTGACAAATATTTTAGGACAACGCAAACGTATTGAAATTCAGTAAGAGATAAAAGAAGCGAATTAAAACAGCATGTTAACAAACCGCTCACTAACACATTTTATGGCGATATTTTAAGCGGCCTATATTTGAACTACGAATACATAAATACAGTTATTATGTTAAATATGGTAGATGAAGGATTTACGAAACAATCACGAGTATTTGTTGTCAATGTCACATTTTGGCCTTAGGCACTTTTGAAAACTAGATTATCTACGTAATTTCCAGGAACTCGTAAGATTTATTTATTTATTTATTTATTTATTTATTTATTGGATCACCAACATAAGATACAGTGTTATACAGTCCTTAATTAAATATACATTTGTGATTTTTTTTAACTGTTCTTACTATTATAGGTAATCACATCATGCTTACAGATATACTACGCTGCTCCAAATTAAAATTAAAATAGAATTAAAATTTAAGTAAAATAAAAGATAAAAAAAATGAAGACTGTAACATTAAGATTGAAATTAAATTTGAATATATAAATTTGAGAAAAATAAGGTAAAACAGTAATAAATGTCAAATATCAATATTCAAAATACAATAAAATAAATTAATTTGCGTTACATAACATGTCAATTAGAATTAAATATACAATGTCAATGTTATAATACCTACATGCTTAAATTACAATGAAAAGTCAATTTTTTTAAGTTTTGTCATAAAGCTCGAGACGCTGTCAAAGTGGATATCAAGATCCATGGCTTTTTTAACACTGTCGTTATACAGTCGGGAAACGCGAACCACTGGAGAAGAACGACCAAGTTTTGTTCTACAAATTCGAGTGTCAAACAAATTGCACTGGTTCCTCGGCACTCTCGAAGGAACATGATATTGAAACCTACTCAATAGCGACGGACAATCTATGCCACCATTTACTATTTTGTGTAAAAACCCTAAATCTAATAGAATTCGGCGTGTGCATAGGTGCTCAAGGTTAAAGTGTCTTGTTTTGTCTTTGTACGATTTAATTGCTCTTGGTGGTTTGAAACGGTATGAAAGGCTGCGAAGAAGCTTTTTCTGTACTCTCTCGATTCTTTTTATATGTATCTGGTAGCTAGGTGCCCATACCGAACTACAGTATTCTAGTTTACTTCTGACATAGGTGTTATAAAGTTGTATAATCGTGGCTGGACGCATAAAACTTTTAGTGTTTCTTAGAACAAAACCTAGAGCTTTATTTGCCTCAAGTACAATTTTGTCAATGTGTTCAACAAAGGAGAGTTTACTATCCATCAAGATGCCCAGATCACGTATGGTGTTTACCTCCTGCAGTTTTTTACCATCTATAAAATATTCGGTCATCAGCTTATGGCGTTTCCTCGTAAACTTAATATGATAGCACTTTGAGGTGTTTAAGTACATTTTGTTTTTTATACACCACTCATAAATGTTATCTAGGTCTTCTTGAAGAAATTTCGCGTCTAAAGAGTTTGTTACTGATTTCATTATTTTTAAGTCGTCAGCAAAAAGATAAGTTTGCAATGATTAATTACATGCGCTATGTCATTAATAGATACGTTAAAAAATAATGGGCCAAGTGTTGAGCCTTGTGGTATGCCCGAGGAAGCAGTAAACGGACGCGATTGCTTACCTTCGATCACTACTGTTGATATACGATTCGAGAGGTAAGAAGTACACCAGTCAAGTAGATTGTCTCTAACTCCAAAGGCATGCAATTTGTTAAGAAGAATTGCGTGATTTACTTTGTCAAATGCTTTTGAAAAATCTGTATATATCACGTCAACTTGTGTGTTATTGTCGACTATGTCCTTAAGATCTGTGGTGAAAAGAAATAGGTTCGTATTCGTAGATCTATTCTTCATAAAGCCGTGCTGTTCGGTGGCAATGTAATTTTTCATATGTCTGTACATGATTTGGTGTACCATTGATTCAAATAATTTAGATATAGAAGACAGAATCGATATCGGTCGGTAATTGGTAATTAAGTCCTTTTTACCATTTTTAAATAAAGGCACTACTCTCGCTTCTTTCCATACTTCAGGGAATCGGCCTGTTTGAAGAGAGTTATTGAATATTGCAGTAAGTGGAGGAGCCAATAAATCTGCACATTTAACTAAAAATAACGGGTGTATATTATCCGGTCCTACGCTCTTATTTATGTCAAGCTGTTTTAGTTTTATTTTTACTTCTTCAGGTGTAAATTGAGTATTGCCTATTGTTTCGTATGTTTCAGTATTTAATAAGTTATTATTAACGGTGTCGTTATCTTTTTTATATACTGATGCAAAGTGTGTGGCAAACATATTTGAAATTACTTCTTTATTTGATGATGTCGTGTGTGTATTGTCGTTTAATAATGTCATAGTGTCGGGATATGATGAACAATTCTTGCGTAAGTTTTTTATGTGTGTCCAGAACTTTTTCGAATTTTGCATAATGCTATTTTCTACGTCATGTATGTATTTTTTATGGCAATATTTGAGTAGTTTGTTGCAATCTTCTCTTAAATATTCAAACTCGATTACGTCTAGAGGGTTTTTGTATCTCTTAATTTTGTCATGTAATTTCTTTTTTTGTCTTAATAAATATATTAACTGAGAGGAGAACCACACAGGGTGGGAACCAGTTTTCATAACGGTCATCGGAATGTACTGTCTAATAGTCGTGTGAAGTATTTCATAGAACCTAGACACCATGTCATCAACATTATTACAGAGACTAAATTCAGCGATCCATGATACTGTACTTAGGTGTTCTCTTATTGCCATATAATCTCCTCTGTGAAAGTTTGGACAGGAAGGTAATGATATTTTCTTACTTTCTTTTACAATGTTTGTTTCAATAACAAGCGCTGGGTGATATTTGTCCGTTTTTCTTACTGGTTGCTGGCATTCATTAATATTTAAAATATTTTCGTCACATAATATCAAATCCAAAATTTTATTTTGTGCGTTTGTTATGCAGTTAAATTGTTTTAAGGTATTTAACGACAAAAAATCCACAAATCTATGAAAAAGTTCACGGTTTGCGTACTTTGAAGGTAATGCACACTTTGAATTATTCTCAGTTACTTCTGCAGTGTCAATTTCCCAAGTTATTCCACTCATATTAAAGTCACCGGCAATCAATGTGTACTTATAACCACTGTGTTCCATAACCGAGCTGACATTGTCTACAAAGATTTTTAAAATATCATCTCTTACTGGTGGCGGCAAATAAACAGCACACAATCTTATAGTTATCGGGCACTTACCTGACTTAGACGCGGCAGTGGTGATCGAAACCCAGAGATCCTCACACTCGCTCTCCCACTCAGTAATTCGCTTGGATAATAAATCTTTGGAGACAGCTATTAGCACTCCGCCACCTCGAACTGATTGAGACACTGAAGAGGTTTCACGATCCCGTCTGTATACGACATACTTATTTTCAAATATTTCAGAATCAAAGTTGCCGCCACTTAGCCAGGTCTCAGTGAAAATGTACACATCAAAATTATTGGTAAGTATTTGTAGCCGAACCTCTTCCGCATTTGAGTTTAGACCTCTTACATTTTGATAATAGATTTTAATATGATCAGTTAGCATTCACGATTTTATTATTAATGTAGAAATAAAGACAAAAAACAATTAAATAACTAATAATTAACTATCTACGCAGAATTTACAAATTGAATTTAGTAAAAACTCAGATATTTTATGGATTCACAAGCTAAAAACTACTGTAATTGCGATAATTCTTGAACACTTTTAACTAGTTTATAACCTGATGTCTCAGTCTTACGCATGTAGATATGACCCTGCTTAACCCACACAAATTTATAATTGAGTTCCTTGGCTCTAGATCTTGCAGCTGCGTGGATTGCTTTTTGAGCTGGAGAGAGATGCTCAACTACGAAAACTGGTTTTTTAGCACCACCTATCCCAAGATGAGAAGTATTAAGTTTATCACTGTTGTTGGCAGATTTTTTATTAAATCTTAAAGTAGCTGCTAAGAATTCGTCCCTTATTCTTGGTGAGGAAAATTTGACCACAACTGATCTGGGGCGCTGACTATCGCTATTTATTTTTGCAACTCGTGTGCATACGTGGATATCCCACTCACTCAATTTATAGTTTGCAGTAGTGGCAACGTGTTTGACAATGCTTACTAAGTTTTCAGCTTTATGTTCGGGTAAATTTTGTATTTCTACGTTGCTGGCTCTAGAGTGTTGTTCCACACGAGCAATTCTTGAGTTCAATTCATTAACTGTTGATCGAAGTGTAGTATTTTCAGATTCTAATTGCGAGATTAGTGAGGCTGAACGTTCTAGGTATTTTTTAATAATATCTTGCTGTTTTTTGATTGAAGATATCGAGTCTGATAAACTCTTAAAACTGTCCAAGTTCTTTTGTTTTCACCTCAAACTGATTGAAAATGTTAACCTTGAAGGAGTGCAATATATTTTCTAACTCTTCTCTTACTACTTGTCGAATCGTATCAATCTGTAAATCAGACGTTTTCTTTTCGCTCTGACCTCCTCTGCGAGTATTTATATTTAACGTTAGTTCTTCTTGTATTTCTGACTGTTGGTTGGACCCTCTGATTGGTGTGTTGCTGTTATCTGTTTTGGGCAATTTACTGCAGCAATATGGACAGATCCATTTTGACTTAAACTCTTCAGTCAATTCCTTTGATGACTTATTAATATTTACACAGTTTAAATGATATTTATACTTGCAAGATTGACAAATTATTATATTTGGAGTTGATGTCTGTCGCTCACAGCAGCCAAAAGATTTGAGTGATTTCATACTAAGATCATGATTAATGAAAATTAATGAAAAGTTTGATACGAATAACTTACATTTTTATATCATAGGATAACAAACAAGCAGATGGCTTTTCTGATGGAAAGACAATACCTGCGCCTTAAGACAACAAAGATGTTAATGGTGAGTTGCTATACTTGTGGCGGGACCTTAATGCCACATATATAAGTTTAGTATCTATACATACACATCTATTGTAGCAACGGTAGTTACATATAATACTATTCGTTATTCGTATTAATAAGCATTGTGTTCGTGATACATTACCCTTGTACGAGATACAGATTGATGCTTACACACATAGATTTCATTAATGCATAATATTATGTACTACACATAACCAGCTGGCACTAAACGTTTGTTAAAAACGATTCTTAGGAAAACGGTATTGATCACTATGAAAATTGAATGTTACGCCGCATCGTAAACGTCTTTCGGACACGCCCCCATAATAGCAATATTCGTTTTATTGAAATTGCGAATGCGTTGATATTAAACACATTTACGAGCGTTTTTATCGCGATCTGTCGCCGCCTATTCAGCGGCTAATCTTCCCGGCGTTACGCGGTTTACGACAACAATATTTGTCCTTTCATGTCATTCATAAATGCACCAATAGTCGCCTTCTGCTCATAGCCACCGAATCGATTTTAATGCTTTTGTCGAACTAAAGGGTGTATGTCAGTGGCTTAATCATTTATTTCACGGAGTTAGCGGCATAATAATGGGATAAAATATATTAACAACTTGATAAAAACTCATTTTGTGTTTTCTTTTAAAGAAGTCTAACTATAATTTCACTTCATCAAAAGATCACGACGGGGCCAATTTTGTTGCGTTTTTTGTGGGGTTTGGTTGTAGCTGTCCAAAATAGGCTAAAAAAGTATTAAAATATAATAATATTCATCAATAAAAAACAGTAAAATATATCAGTCTAGCCGTTCATATATATATATATATATATATATATATATATATATATATATATTTATATAGAAAAAAGGGGCAAACGAGCAGGAGGCTCACCTGATCGTAAGTGATTACCGCCGCCCATGGACAGCCACATCACCAGAGGTCTTGCAGCTGCGTTGCCGGCTTTTTAAGAAGGAGTATGCTCTTTTCTTGAAGGTGCCTAAGTCGTATCCGTTCGGAAACACCCCCGCCGGTAATTGATTCCACAGAGGAGTAGTTCGTGGTAAGAAGTGCCTAGAGAATCGCACAGTTGTGGATTTCCAGACATCGAGGTGATGAGGATGGAACTTTGAGTTTTGCCGCGATGTCCGATGATGAAATTCAACAGCAGGGATCAATCCAAACAGTTAGTCGGAACACTCTCCATGATAAATGCGGTAAAAGATGCTAAGCGAACTTACATCTCTGCGTAAAGCCAAGGAGTCAAGCCGATTGGAGATTGCTTGGTCGTCAACGATTCGAACCGCTCTACGCTGAATGCGATCAAGTGGAAGAAGTTGATACTGCGAAGCTCCCGCCCAGAGATGAGAACAGTACTCCATGTGCGGGCGAATTTGCGCTTTGTAAAGTTGCAAGCGATGAGAAGGCAGGAAGTACTGTCTCGCTCTACTGAGCACACCGAGCTTTTTTGAGGCTAATTTAGCCTTTTCTTCCAAATGATCACAGAACTGAACGTTGTTCGATATGTCAACGCCAAGAATTCCAATATTGGCTGAGGTTGTCAGGAGAGTGTTCTCAAAGCGAGGTGATACGACAAAGGCCGACTTTTTAGCGGTGAACGCACACAGCTGTGTCTTCCTGGGGTTGAATTGGACTAAGTTGAGTCGACCCCATTCCGAGATTTTTTCGAGCTGAGTCTCGATTTCAGACACTAGCTTGTCCCGATTCTCATTGACGTGGTCCCAAGAAATACCGCTATGACCGGAGTACAAAGCATCACCAGTACTGTCATCTGCATAGCAATGAATATTACTAATTCGCAACATGTCATTGATGTGCAGAATAAACAGTGTCGGCGATAGCACGCAGCCTTGCGGAACACCAGCATTGACAAATTTAAGGTTACCTTATTACCTTATTTTAATACATGGTAATATAATCTGATGGGAATCTAAATAAAAAAATTAGAATGCCAATATACCAATTAGAATGAAATTTAAAATTGAATGAATGAAATTTAAGAATGAAAAAACTAGAAATATTTTTTTAAGTATTTCTTTGATAGAATTTTTTTATAATTTTTTTATTAAATTTAGCATGCCTTACTTATCACTTATGAAGTTTTTGCAAAATGCGGAGCAATAACTCCTGACAGTTCTATTCTCAGTTTTAAGTCCTATTCTCATTGTACACAGTATTCTATATTCTATTATATCGTAGTCGTATGTACGGCGATTACTAATTGTAACATCGAGAGATAATATTATGGTCCTACCGCTGTTTCGTGTGGGCTAATTTCGAAAAACTGGCAGCCATTATGACTAAAATTGTGCAAATATTAGAAAGAATATTTAAATACAACTAACTGGACGACTCAAATTCGCTCGGATGATATTTATTATGTGACAACGGACTATCACCGAGATGAATTTATCTAGATCAATTTTAATAGTAACATTATATTTGTAGGAAGTGGGTCAGATATGACAAATAAAATGCGGATGTGGTAATATAACAGCTCTTTATATTTTGTTCAACTTGTATCGAATCGAAGATAACATAAAATCACTATTAAAGCTTTCCATCACTAATGACTAGTTCTCGTTTAACAATTCCAAGTAACTTAATTATTCCTTATTACAAATAAGTCATAATTTAAGCAATAGATAGTAAACTATAAATTGTACTGCGACTAATTTATAGTTGACAATAATAATTAATTAGTTTGCACAAATTAATTATCCAAGAGTCAAGGATAAGCTACTAGCAAGATACAACAAGTGCACCGAGCCACGCCAGAGCCAAGACTGCCCGAACGGAGGACGCTCTGAGCCTTTTATACAGGTAGCAAAACAATTTGAGTAGTAGGGATATCGAACGATGCGCTCTGTGGCTTTAGGCGTACACCTGTTGTTTACAATATTCTTGCTTTGATGACGCGGACGCCGTCATATTTAAATTCAAGATTTGGTACAAAGAAATTTTATAGCCGTTTGGAGAAACGAATTACATACAAATACTTATACAAGAATTGCTTATTTAAAATACAAGATTAACAAAATCTACTGCTAGTGATAACCCAAAACTAGTTGAATTTTATGCAAACAAATATTCACGGGACAAATTACACTGATTGATCTAACCCCAAAGTAAGCAAATTATTTGCTTGTGTTATGGGTGTTAGTCAACGATACCAGTACATAGAAATACATATATAAATACTTTTAAATACATAATAAACGCCCAAACCCGGAAATACAAACATTAATGCTCATCACACAAACGTTTGTCCTCGTCGGGGATCGAACCCGAGCCCCGTTGCTTGCGTAGTCAGGGTCGCTAACCACTCGACCAACGGGGCGGTCATACAATGCAAATGCAAACAAACTAATTAATTGTAATTTTTTTTTATTAAATCAAGGCAAAAAGTTGTAGTGTTATCAATTTCCTATTGCAAAATGAACTTGGACAATCGTCTTTATACAGATATCATGTTAATATTATAAATATTCACGGGAAAATTAACCTTACCGATCTAACCCCAAAGTAAGCAAATTATTTACTTGTGTTATGGGTGTTAGTCAACGATCCTAATACATAGATATACATAAATAAATACTGAAATAAAAAATATATTAATTTTGGGGTTTGTGTGTTTATTAAATATATACCCAACACACCCAAACCCGGAAATACAAACATTAATGCTCATAACACAAATGCTTGCCTCCATCGGGGATCGAACCCGAGCCCTGTCGATTGCGTAGTCAGGGTCGCTAACCATTCGACCAACAGTGCGGTCAATATAATATCTATTATACTCATTTTTCTTATTTTTTTACAACATTTTAAATTCATGATAAAGAAAGTTACAGATTTCACCTCGATTTTTGAAAATCGGTTTCCTCCATGTTTCAAGGTCTTTAGTTTTTACGAATATTCTAACGACTACATCAGTATGTCTGCATATATGTATGTGTGCGTATAAATACCTATATACATATCAAACCACTCATAACTTTAGAACGTCTTGACCATCGAAACTTATTTGACGACATTCGATTCGGTTTCACTATCCTAAGAATGTGAATTAAGAACTTTGTGTGTTGTGTTTAAAGAGGTGTTGAGCCTCTTAATCGCCACAAATGCGTTGATTTTGTATGTGAATTCTAAGAGCAATTATTCTGATGATCTTTTTGAATCAGTACAAGCATCTATTTCCGTCTTCATAGTTCAAGTCGTAGTGAAAGATTTCATCCATACCATCTAGAAGCTTGGTTATCTCAACTGTTCGCTATTTATACAAGTTTCTGGCACAAATGGTAAAACTTTGTAATAATTTACCGTATGGGCCAGAAACTTGCATATTGTTTACAAGCGTTGATAAGGGGATTTATAAAAGGAAAATAGTTAACAGTTTTCTGAGAGATAGCATAGCATTAGTGGTTAATCCCTTTTGTTGCTTATTTCCATGGGCAGCGGTTACTGCTTTTCACTTTCTCACATGTGTCAATTTATCGAAGTTGTCAAGTTACTAAGTTTAAAAAAAGAAAAATATTTAGGCTACGAAATTTTCTTCCTATTAAAACGAAGATACTTTTGATTGATGTCTTTTTTTATATCATAAGATAGCAAACAAACAGATGGGTCTCCTGATGGAAAGAGTCAACCATCGCCTATAGACACCAAAGTGTTAATATTATTAATGATTCTTCTTCTTCTTCATCATCATTATACGAATGGCAATTATCTGAGAATTTTGTTACGTAATTAGCTGGCATGTATTATCCTAATTTAAGCGAAGATTGACAGATTACAAAGCAATGCATTATTTTCCCCCGTAAATTTCATCATTACTGAGTATCATTATTCATATATTTATCAATATCTCGAAGATGACAACATTATGCTATATTATGCATTTTATTTATCATATTGTTTGATATAATAGATATACCACTGTTGATTTTTCATGCTCATTCCTGGCCCAAACAGTAAAACTCTGGAACAATCTCCCAATACGTTGTTTCCAACTAGCTTTAGGTATTTTTAAGTGAAAGACTGTTTCTTTAAAAGTTAGCATTGCGTTAGTGGCTACCTCCTTTTACTGCTCATATTCATGGTACTGGTGATTGATTTCCATCAGATGATCGTTTGCTGTCAATTACAAAAAAAAAAAAAGAAATATGTATGCGATGCGGTTCAGTAATCAAATGTCCTTTATTCAAATGTTGATGCTTCAACAACTTTTTATTTAAGTTACTATCGGATTCTGTGGTCCGGTGTCGGTGTTGACCTTTTGAGGTCCCAGATTCGATTCACGATTCAAGCAATTAAAATGTGTTTTTTTTCAGTTTTCTGATATATATAAACAGCGTTGTCCGGGATTGGAAAATGCCCGGTTGGCGATAGGTTTGTCACCTATCACATATGTGGGGCTAGGTATCTTTGGCAAATCGTGGGAGTATAGGTTGAACCTCTGCCTACCTCTTCGGGGATACGAACGTGAAGATACTTTTTTTATTACTAATTCGCAAACGCAGCCACACATTGCGGCTGAAGCTACGTAAGGTAGTCGGAACTGACACCGATTAAAAGTGAGTTAAGATGTTTTTAATTATTTGGTTAACAATTTCTCACGAAAATTTAGCATTTTTATAATATATTTATCGCAAATCCACCTTTGTTGATATTATATGTTTATATTTGGTGTACAAATAAATACATAGCAAATAATGAAACTAGATCTGGAAAAATTAACGGTACTTTATAAAAAAGGTACTTTATAAAAATTCATTTCATTTTTAGTTTTCGATGTGAATACAAGCTACATAATATTTTACATTAATGGCATTCCAGATTCAAAGTACGCGCCAATATAATAGATTAAATTTGATGAATTTCAGTAAAGTGTACCAGTTTTATCCCACATTTATTAATATGTTTGTCAAGGGATCTTCTCAATCAGCAGTGGTTTGGCTAAACAAGCTATGCAGAAAGAGTACCTCCCTTATCGCTCTGCAGATTAAAGAGCAAATAGAAGCGAAATGTATTTTTATTGGTTAGCTCTAGTGGATGACCACCGCATTTCCATTTCATCAGGTTATGGTTAGGGAGGGACAGGTATCCCATAATCCAATCTCTCTAATCCATCTTAAGTAGGAGATCAGTACATTAAGATATTCGTGGTCAGTACATACAGGTTGTTTTTTAGTGATGGAGATTGTAAGAAAATAGGGTTCAACTAGCTGTGCCCACGGTTTTGTCTGCGTGGAAAAAATTCTAAACTAAAAGTAGCCTAAGTTACTCCTTATTACATCATCTATCTACCAGAGAAAGACCCGTCAAAATCGGTCTAGTCATTTCAGAGATTAACCGAAATAGACAAACAGAGTTACTTTCGCATTCATAATATTATTATGGACATGTCTCGTTCTGTAGGTACATCTTATATCTTACCTTGGGTCTCAAACTATTTCCATACCAAATTTCACTTAAATCGGTTTGCTGCTTTAATATACACACAGTCTCGGCGTTTTACCTGCACAGCTCCCCTTCCCGGGGGATTGTCGGGATAAGAATTTTACATCCTACGTTAGGTTTCAAAGTATTTTCATACCAAATTTCACCCAAATCTGTTCGTGGTTTAAAAGGTAAGCAGCCTTAAGGTTTTACCCCATTGTTCCCGTTCCCGTGGGATTTCCAGGATAAAAACTGTCTTTTGTCCTTTTTCGGATTTCAAACTACCGTTATACCAATCGGTTATTATAAAAAAAATCATCCAAATCGGCTCGCAGTTTAGGCATAAAGAAGAGACAGATGCAGAGAGTTACTTTCGCATTTATAATATTAAGTATGGATTTTGTTTTTAGCCAGAAATGTCATCTGCTTAAATGGTGTAGCATTTCAGTATATTCAATATACCAAAGGTTGTATATCATAGCAAAATATCATTATTTATCAGACATAAAGAAAAATAATCCAAATAATCCTCTTATTTTTCTCCTGAATGATATCAAAATATGAATAAATTGTTTCAATAAATATTTTGATTCCCCGCTAATTAGTACCGACAAATCCATCTATCCCGACGTGGCTGCCACACACATTTGTATTATCGACATTAATGTCATGTGGGGCCATGGGATAATTAGTCTGCAAATAATCAGTGATTTATAGTTTGATTTGAACGTTATTGAAACTGACATTTAGTTGACGGTGTCGTGTGATTCACCAATAACAAAGCGATTACACAAGTTATTATTTAAATAGCGCTAAATCTACTATACGGTAATACGTATTAGCTACACTGTGCCAATACCGTTTCATATTTACATTGTATAAATAACGTAAACAGTTCCGCTGGAAGCGGTCACTTGCCTGAAAGATTTAAATTATAATTTTCACAAATATAATCCAAACTAATATTATAAATGGGAATGTGTGTATATGTGTTTGTTTGTTCGTCTATCACGGCAAAACAGAGCGACGAATTGACGTGATTTTTTAACCCCTTTAAGACTCAGACTGGAAAGATATGACCGCTGTGTTCTATAACTTTCGGTCGGCCCAACTCCAACACTTTGCATTTATATTCTATATTACATTTTACATAATAATAGTGATTAATTAAGTTTGAATAAGCTAAGTAATTGACAGACTTGGATATATTCTTGGAAATGAGACAGCTATATTGACATTTACAGTTGGCTTGTTAAAATTTTTAGCATTTTGTTGTAACTGCGTTGGTATGTCCTTTTAACGGTCAAAGGTCAAACGCCAGCGCGTAAATTCCGCGCTTGCGGCCTTGAGTTCCGAGGGGTTAATGGGAGATAGTTAAAAGGATGGAGAGTGACATAGGCTAACCCATCTTTCTAACTCCTCCCCCCTTCCCCAAATTTAACGCCAGCGAAGCCGCGAAAAGTTAGTATCACAATATATTTGAAAAAACCTTACCCCATCTAGTTTTGGGCCTCTTTTATGAATAGACCGTCTGCTATTCTAAAAAGGCGAATGACTGGCTAAATATGTCACTAAAATCGTGACTACGAGGTGGTAGAACTCTGCAGTGTTTCGACCAGGTTCGATTTCACGGCCTTACTTACTCTTGCTGCAATAGTATCTCTGCTTGTCATTGTTGTTTCGTTTTAGGTAGGGTAAGGTCAGCGGTAAATTTATGCATGTAGAATTACCATTGCGCCACACACTTATATACATATATTAACATCAATGGTGTCTGTTTCTATCAGGAGAGACATGTACTTATGTGAGTACAATGTTACAGCAACCGCGGTGAGTTCACCCCGTGTTGGTCCAGGTCCTCTTTGAAGAAAGGATCAACTGCCGTTCTACCAGGCAGGTCGTTATAGGCGACCACTTGGCTATGCGTGTCATTACCATCGTGACTACTAGGCGGTAGAGATTCGCAACGTCTCACCCGGGTATATGGTATCTACGATTTACCTATTCCTGCCGCAATAGCGTCAATGCTTTTCACTGTCGTGTTCCGGTTCGGAAGTTAAGGTAGACTTATGCACGTGGCATTGTCATCCCGCCACACAGATAGCAACGCACTATTAACACCTTTGGTGTCTGTAAGCGATGGTTTTCTTTCTATCAGGAGAGCCATGTACTTGTTTGCTGTCCAATGATATAAAAAAATCTGTAAATTGGTTGACCCTGCAGGCCATCACTGAAACTTCCCGCTAAGTTGAAGGATTTTAAGCTCAAATGAACAAAAACCCGTAACTAAGCATAGGTTTTTTCAGAGTACAAAACTTTTTTTTTATAGTAAGGGGGCAAATGAGCAGGGGTTGCAACTTATGGTGAGTGATCACCGCCGCCTGTGAAAATCTGCAATACCAGGGGTCTTACAGTTGCGTTGCCTGCCTTTTAAAAATGAGCAAGCTATTTTCTTGAAGGTCCTCAAGTCGTATACGTTCGGAAACACTCATGCCAGTAATCGATTCCACAAAGGAGTAGTGCGAGGCAGAAAGTGCCGAGAAAAGCGCACGGTTGTGGATTTCCAGATATCGAGGTGGTGAGGCTGGAATTTTAAATTTTGGCACGATGTCCGATGATGGAATTTAGCGGCAGGAATTAATCCGAACAATTCGTCGGAACACTCCCCCTGATAAATGTGATAAAAAATGCGATAAAAAATGTGATAAAAAATCTAAATTTTGTTATATATACCAGGAATTTAATTTTTGAAAAGCTGTATATTTCGGAAATTATGATAGATTTTGATCTATTGAATGACATTCAACGCAATTTTTGAGCTCTATATTTTTTTCTTAGCTATATAATCTATAGGCTGAAAAATTTCAAAGAAAAAAAAAATTATATTTGTTCAAAAATTTTCTTTGTTGATAAATCCCAAATAAATCAACCAATTTTGATTCAATTCAAGATATTTGACGCAGTTTTTTTACAAAAAAGATGATTAGATATAGATTCAATCGATAAGATTAGCTTGAAAGTTATTTTAGTGATTTTTTTCTGAACAACAAAATATTATTATTCGAAATGCTGAAACTTTTAAAAATTCTTTCGATTTTACTCATTTTGAGTAATAGAATAATATAATTATTATTCTAGAAAATCGAAAAATAATTGGTTTAAAAATCTCGAAGCTTTTATGAAAGTAAAATTCAATTCAAAATTTTTCGTCAATGATAACTCCCGAACGGATAAACCAATTTTAATGCTATTTATGCATTTGACACAGTTTTATGAAGAAAAGAGCTGATTAAATTTTGTTCTCAATTAGTACATTAATCTGGAAATTATATTAAAAAATACTTTTACACCAAAAACCTTTTTGAGGTTCAAATTCTTAGGAATTCTAAGTTAAGCGGAATCCAATCGAATGCAACCAATCGCATTTCGATCAGTCAATCTGTTCAAAAGTTATGGGATGTTTACGTACACACATACACATACAGACACACACATACACATACACACATACAAACATGCATAGAGCCCTATTAACCGCCCCGTTGGTCGAGTGGTTAGCGACCCTGACTACGCAATCGACGGGGCTCGGGTTCGATCCCCGACGGAGACAAGCATTTCTGTGATGAGCATATATGTTTGTATTTCCGGGTTCGGGTGTTTAATAAACATATTCTAGTAACTAGCTGTTGCCCGCGGCTTCGTTCGCGTGGACTTCGTTTACTCTGCACAGCTCCTCCCTCTTCTTCTTCTTCTTCTTCTTCTTCTCGTGCGGAGACCCCCGCAACTCGACGACTAGCGCCTTTTTCGCGTATGGTTAGGATGGTTCTACTCTTGCCATCCCAGCTCCTCCCTCATAGGTGATAGCGTGATAATATGTAGCCTATATGTCGACCCGACATGTTAGTAATATTCATGCAAAATTTGAAGTAAATCCATGCAGTACATGTTAGTCTTATTTAGTTGAGTTTACCCCGGACATACATTGAATTCCCTACGATTTTATTATATGTATATCGATTATATATTATGTATATCTATGTATTAGTGTCGTTGACTAACACCCATAACACAAGCAAATAATTTGCTTACTTTGGGGTTAGATCAGTAGTAAGTGTAATTTGTCCCGTGAACATTATTTATAATTAGCTGTTGCTCGCAACTTCGTTTGCGCGGACTTCGTTTACTCCGCACAGCTCCTCCCCCGTAGGTGATAGCGTGATAATATGTAGCCTATATGTTGACCGGACCTGTTAGTAATATTCATGAAAAATTTGAAGTAAATCCATGCAGTAATTTTTGAGTTTACCCCGGACATACATACAGACAAACAGACAAAAATTCTAAAAATTATAGTCTTGGCTTCGATATCGATTGTAGATCACGTCCCAAGTATTCTTTTAAAAAAATATTGAATGTACAGTTTTGTCTTCCTACGATTTTATTATATGTATACGTAAATCACACTATAAATTTTGCGTATGTCCGTGGTCGTACTTCAGTAGTATCTGTGAGCACCATTCCACGCGAGCCCGCTTCTACTCCGCTGTCAGTTCATGAGGGATCCAATACGACAACAAAGTTTCCGAACTTTTAATTCTTCGCGTAAAATTTTCTGAATTTGGCTCATACCAAACCCCAATAGTGCTCGAATTGTCTCATAGGTAATCCGAGGGGTTTTCTTCAATTAACCGCTTAACAGTAGCCACATTATTTTCGTTGACGGCAGTTGGAGGCCGCCCTTCACGAAATTCGTCATGTAAACAAACTCGACCTCTCTTAAATTCAGCAAACCATCGCCTCACGGAGCTCAAACAAGGTGCTTCTCTCCCAAAAGCATTTTGAAGACGAGTGGCATAGTCTTACGGAGAAAGAGAACTTTTAAAATCATAAAAAATCATCGCTCTAAAATCTTTTCGACTAATTTCCTTTTACGTTGCGTACGTAGAACTTTGATGTGTGATAAAAAACAATTGACAAATCATTTCCCGCCAATTATTTTTTTTATTACTAAGAAGGTTGCAACGTTTTAAAAATATAACATTCGAAATTCAAATAGTTCCGATTAGCTAGAAGTGCAAATATTTTAGTGTGCCTCATGTAGATTATTTATTTATTTATAGACATACTGACGTTATTGTGAAAATAGTCGGAAAAGGTTCCTAGGACCTAAAAACGTGGAGATCTGGTAAAAACTCGATTTTCGAAAATGGTGACATAATCAGTAACTTCCTTTAATCTACATACGTAGCGGGAAGTTAAAAATAACGATCGAAGAACATACGTCTTATTATACGCAGACATGACTCGAAATAAATAAAAAAAGCAGGTAGTGTTGAGATTTTATCCGGATAAATACTCAAAATGCATAAATACTCATTAATATCTGTTTTTACTCGAGTATTTATCCAAAATAGCGGATAAAAACTAATTACAATTTTAATTTCGTTTTTTACATAAATTTTGTTATTTTTGAAATAAAAGAATTTAAGTATATGAAAATCTGGAAATATATGAGTACCATGATTTTTTAATCTCTTTAATAATAACAGAAAACCTGCACGTGGTACTCAATCATGAATATTTTTGTCAAACACTGGTAAAGTTAAATAAAATTTTTAAATTGTGCATAGTATGAATGCACCATATTATTATTGTATAATATGGAATTAATAAACACAATGTTGAATTTTACTTATACGAGTATATAGTACAGGTACCTACTACATGTAAGAATGTATATTTAGAGGTTTTTTGTGACCGTCAACGACGATCTTTCTTTTTATCCGTTGAGTATTAATTATCCTTCGCCCATCACTACACACAGGTATACGGCGCTGCAACGGTAGCGCTTCGCAGCTACACAGTAATTATGACACAAATTGTTTCGCGTCAATGAACGTGCCCGTAGTGCAACCTGTTCAGACATGATTACATTCGCTTCAGTGGAGACGTCGCGGAATTAATTTTAATATAATTTCCTTGTATGTGTAATGAACTTACCGACAGATTACATAAACTTAAATTGAAAATTTCATTTTACACGTATAGTTTATACACGTAACAGGTATAGTTTCATAAAATATTAAGTATGGTCTATTAGTCCTTAGAATACCTGTTCTTACAATGTGTATGCAATTTTGTTCTTTTTTAAGACGTTTTATAAAGAGACACATAAGTCTAGAAATTTATATCATACTAGCGTACCCAGCCCGCTTCGCTGAGCTAGATTTTGCTTTATTTTATTTAAACAATAAACTGATGTAAGTTTAAATTAAATTTTTAATTTAAGTCTTATAATATATTAAATCATTTATTTCTCTCCGTATTCATTCTCTTCTATCCTCTTCTCGAGCGGGTGAAGATAATTATCTACACCCATGTACATATGGTAATAATGTGTATTGGCATAAAGTATATTGGCATAAAGTATATACTATATTGGCATATACTATATTGGCATGAAGTCTTTGGGTACGTTTTTGAGTTATCTCGGAGGCCCGCGATGAAGATTCTTTGTCACGCTTTTCTTCAGTTTCTATATTTCTTCTTTTAGATATTCTGTTACGATTTTTGTCAAGGCGTAACTCACGTTATTCAGCTATTTCATTTACTCTTTTTTCCTTTACTTTATTCGATTTGGATGTTTGTTTACAATGCTTGCTTTTTTGGGTGGCATTTTTATTAATTACAATGATTCTGTGAAGAAACATGATTGGTGAAGGAAAATACAATTTCTCGTAGTAATAATTAATTAAAAAAGCATCAGTAAACGGATACATTTGCGGCACTATAACTTACCTTGAATACTTCAAAATCCTTAATTATTATCTTTAATGTACTTCAGTATACTTTGTTATACTTCATTATACTTCAATAAACTCCATTGTGATTCCACATGGTTCATAATGACATAGATATACACAACGCATGTGTCAATACAAATTTGGGTTATAAAACAATAGAATATCATCATAGTAAATAAAAGCTGTATTTGACAGTTCAAAAATAGGAGTGCTCCGATCGTCACCAAACTTTATAGGATTACTCGCCAGGTCAATCCGGAGATTCCCTAAAAGTTTCATTGAAATCGGTCCAGCCGTTTCGGAGCCTATACGGAACATACCCACACACTTTCTCTTTTATATATATAGATAGATTTGCCCGACAGAAATCATTTTGAGCTAAAAAACTATGTTCAAGAAAAATTTGGGATGGGATCTATCTTTATTAAAAAAAAAATGTATTATATAGGAATTAGTTTTAACAAACATATTCCTAATAGTCTTAGGGCGGCTTGCACGAAAATGCTTAAATGTATTTAGTCCTTTAAACACGTTTAGCAAATGTCAAAACGCCTCAAATGCTGCCACTTTAAACTTATTTAGTGACTTAAAATGATTTAAGCATTTTGGTGCAAGCCGCCCTTAAATGTTTAACTTTAGCAAAATTTTGTAAAGCACCGTTTGATTATTACTGGATAAAACATGCTATGATACTATATAATCATTTACTGATAAAGTCAAACGTTGATTGCAAATATATTAAACAATTAAAATTAAATTGTTGATTTTAATGCAATATAAATTTGAAGTTTTTGTTTTTATCAAAATGTTATGGTAAATATTACAAACTAGCTGCAGCGTGCAGCCCGCTGCATTATAAGAGTTTTTGGCAATTCCCGCGGGATCACCTAACTTTTCCGGGATAAAAAGTAGCCTATGTGCTATTCCAGATCATTATCTACCCGTGTACTAAATTTCATTCAAATCCGTTCAGTAGTTTTTGCGTGATTGAGTAACAAACATCCATCCAAACATCAATCCAAACATCCAAACTTTCGGATTTATGATATTAAAATATAGATTATACATATTTAAAACTGCATGCTGTCAATATTGATAAAATCTATACTAATATTATAAAATTGTAGCGTTTGTTTGTTTGTTTGGTTGTACGTGAATTACGTTAGCTGCAATCGGAGGTTCGAAAAAAACCAAAATTATTTTACTACTTTATTTAAAATAAAAGAATTACAATTATTTTATTCTAAGCCTAATCTGACTGTCTACCTCGAAGTGAGAAGTAAAAGTGAATTATAATGATAAATTTACAATATGGATGTCGTGGTGGATGACGTAAATACAATTCAGCAAATTGACACTCATAAGTGTTCCCATGGGAAAGTAACTAAAGAACACAAGTTGTAGTTGCAGCGTCAGCTATCCTTCTTGGGTTCCGCTATGTAATTCGTGCTAATTTCGAAAACTGCTAAACCGATAATACTAATTTGCTAATAAAATAATTACTAATTTGCTCATATTTTACAGTTTAGTAATAAACGCGGGTAATCATTTTTTCCGAAATATGTTAAAAACTTGACATGACATTGTTTTAAGAGAATCATCAGTAAGACCATTGAAGAGTATCTCAAAAACGATCAAACAATTACGTGTACGCTCATAATTAATTTATAAGCTGCCAACAGCTTAATGAGAATTTGTTGAGTGACATAAAAGAAATTTAAAATTCCGAAAGTAACGCCATAATAATTTGTTCTACGTAGTTGTTTTATTTCAGAGTTTCGCGAGCGGCATGAAGACCCAACTGGCGCGGTGACAAGAGAACTGCGGCACAGTTAATGAGTGAGGGCGCAGCGCGGGGCGGACTGCACGGCGACCCCGCCATCTTGTCTCAGGAATATTATATTTAGGGGCCCGTACGGAAAGTTACAACAGTTATTTTATGTTAATTGGGAGATATACACACACTGTCTTCCACTATGAGAATATGATTTTAAAATACTTGTATAATATAAACATAATATTAGGGCATAAATTACACTAATTGATCCAACCGTAAAATAAGAAATTTATTTGCTTGTGAAATAGGTATTAGTCAACTATAGAAATACATATATAAATACTGAAATAAATTGAATGAACACCTAAGGCCAGATATACAAACATCTATGCTCGTCATATTATTGGCTGTGTGCGTTAGGAGTCGAGCCCCATTGATTGCGTGCTCAGGGTTGCCAACCACTCGATCGACGGGGAGGTTGAAGATAATAATACTTGACCGCCCCGTCGGTGGAGTGGTTGGCGATCCTGACTACGCAATCAATGGGGCTCGGGTTCGATTCCCAACAGGGGCAGGCATTTATGTGATGAATATAGGTGTTTGAATTTTTTGGGTTTGGGTGTTTATTAAATATATTTGAATTTATTTATGCATTTATATATATTAATATCGTTGACTAACACCCATATCACAAGCAAATAATTTGCTTAATTTGGGGTTAGATCGATTCGTGTAAAACTGTCCAGATATATTTATTATTACTATAATATACATAAGCTAATTATAAGATACGACATATCACATGAGTAAGATTATAATATTATAGGTATACTCTAACCTAATTAACAAATTCTTTCCGTAAGACATACTTTGTAGGGACGACGTAATGTATCTTACAGTTTGGCTGTAACAAAAAAGTGCTAAACACTGACATTGTGGAATTCTAGTTCCACAATGGCAGTGTTTAGCACTTTTACGAGTAAGAAAGGCGGACTAACCACTAGCCATGACGGAAGTGCCAAACAAAAAGAGCTTAATTCGGAACAACTGGTATAACACAAGGATAAAAAGCTTGCATTAGACTGCATGCACTAAACTATTTTGCCCCGCTCTTTGAAAGAAGAAAGGTTATGGCGGGGATAAAACTTCGCTATAATGCTTAACGCGACCACAATAATAAAAGAACTAGTCAACTGGTAGACGATCGATGTAAATGGATTTGTGTAAAGCGCAAGGTTCGACAAAGAGCGTTTTACTCGTATTTCAACCGATTTCCAAAAATAGGAGGTTTTCAATTTGTCATATTTTCTTATGTACATAATATATTCACGGAATACTCAAAGGTTCCTGAACCGATTTAGATAATATTTTTTTGGGTAGTTTTATTTTAATTTGACGAAGATCAGATGCAAGGTTATAAAGACACAGGAAATGGGATTTCGGTAGTTTTCAGTATTACTGCGTTTAAATTATTGTATGGAAGCTTCCCTTAGAAATACATTTAACTTTTCTATAATTTGTTGGTAGCGTAAATGACATACTTTGTGTAAATTTCAAGTACCTACCTCACACGGTTCGTGAGCCAGAGTGCTGGAAAGGAGATCTAGGAAAACCCCATTTCTAATGATTTTTTGTATGGGGAGCCGCTTTGGGATTTAACTTTTAACGTTTTTGTGATGCTAGCTATATTATCACACATTTTGTGGTTTCTGGTACTTATTTTGTTCAAATAATGCCCTGTGACAGTCTGCCTGATGGACAGCGGTTATATTAATAGAGTTCCGCTTGTCGTCCTTAGGGTACGGAAACCTAAAAATGACGAAAGTCCCTAATTATTAATGATAGAAACATCACATAAAAAATCATATCGTTGCTACAGAACCCACGTGATACTAGCAACTGTCGCGTAATCATGTTTCAGCTTGGCGTTTAATGTGTAGTTCTAAAACACTAATTAAGTTGCAGTTCCACTTTTGTACATTTTCACAATTAAAAGTTTCTCAAGGAAATGTTCCATTTCAAGGGTTTAAAAATAAGAAAAATATTTATTTTCGCTTAAAACTAGGTTATGTATAAAAATGTGTATTCATTGACGACTTTTGCGATTCTTTAATATTTTATTGTCTCCTTTCAGTAATATTTTATTGTCCTTCTTGATATTTTCGTCAACGACAAACCCTGGCGGATTTTGTGATTCTTCTATTTCTGTTTGCGAATTTAAGCGCAATTATGTCTGGCAAAACTAAATTTAGATTTTAAAAACCTTGTCACGGCGGTCGTTGTTGTATATGTGAGCATAAGATGACTTTGGATGGATCGTGATGATAAATTGTTTCGCGTCAATATTTTCTTAACGCTTTATACAAAACTTGTAACAGCCTTTTAAGCAGGGTTGAGCTATTCTCGTTTCTATTTCGCGAGCTCTTCCCAGCCTTAATAGGATAAGTTGCATGCACTGAGATGGCGCTTTAAGACAGTCTTGTAAATTAAGTACTGGCCTCCAAGCATGCGCTCTCCCTCCATACGTTGAGTACAAGACATCCTTAGGCAACCAAGAGTCGTCCGTATGCACAATATGTCCACACCATCCTAGCTAACTTTTTATGAGCATGAAAATAGCTCTATCCTTCTTAGAAATTCAGAATTTGGAATTCGATCCAGTGATTTTACACGTAGGACAGTTCTCAGACATTTCATGTGAAAACTGTCCAGTCGCTTAATATCGTCTTTATAAAAGCAACAGGTTTCAATGGCATAATGCAAGATAGGTAATATTGTGGCTCTATAAACAGCATTTGAAATACATGAGGATATGGCGGGTTCGAGGTGGCGATAACTGCCAAGATACCGAAATGATGTTTACTTCCTCGAGTGTTTTTACACCTAGATGTATCGATGTTGGATCGATCGTCTTATCACGTATTGGTTTGTTCGAGGACTTCTGCCTGTGATACATTTGTTAAGTTTCGACACAATATTTAGGCCAAATCGTTCGCATGATTCATTGAGGTGACTAAGTAAGCATCGCAGGTTGCTTTCAATAATAGACTAACTGCTATTCCACCAGACAGTTCGTAAAAGGAGGACGATTAGTTATACGAGTCACTGGTATCGTGACTCCTGGGTGGCTAGAGTTCCACAACGGCTCGCACCGGTCCGGTACCATCATCTGACTTAATCCTGCCTCAATAGAGTCAGTGCTTGTCACTGTCGTGTTCCTGTTTGAGGGTAACCGATAATTATCTATATGGCCTTTTAGCTTGCCATTGACAAGATGTAGTGGTGAGTCAGAACATCAGATTAACGAAAACCCAGACTGTTTGAGAAGCTGATTGGAATTTTCAAAATGTGACCATTACCAAATATTACGTACCTGTTTATAGAATGCGAGTGCATTGATATCGCCTCTCCCTACTATCGTGAAGTACACTAGTACACATATTGTATATATTTTACCTATTTGGCCTAGTATAATAACTTGAAAATGATAGTAAATTCGTGATTGCTAAAACTTACTGAAATCATTTAATTTTTATAATATGAGCAGAAAAATTAAACATTATATTATTAAAATTCTTTACAAATTCATACAAATATTTATCAAAAGATTTACTGGCGTTAAAAGTGCAAAATTAAAACCCATTTTGAAAATTTGCGTCACGAATTGTAGAATTTCAGAAAACCGTCTGTAAATCCTCAAATCACAAGACGCTGAAATGCATCAAAGAGAGTGGAAAATGAAAAGTAATTCGTCGCTGCGACGAAAATAGTAAATACGATATTGTGGCGGAATATCGCTTTAAAAGATTTAACCGGATTTAAGTACGTACGAGTGCGATTTTAATTTCATCTCTCAGGCCTTTCAAGGCCCGTTGATGCTATATTAAAACAGACTCGGCAGCGCTTCTGAAATAATAACCCGTCGCGGCCGAGGGGGTTTCCTCCACCGGACCGACTGGATGGGGTTATTTATATACCATTATGAAAGGGAAAAGGGGGTTACGTCTATAGACTTTAGTTCTGTTTGATTTTGAACGTGGGTTTTAATTGTCGTCTAGCAATAAGATATAATCTAGCATTGACTGCATTCTTTTTATAAATTACTAGCTGTTGCCCGCGACTTCGTTCGCGCGGACTTTATTTACTCCGCACAGCTTCTCCCCCATAGGTGATAGCGTGATAATATGTAGCCTATGTGGTAATATTCATGTTCACCCGACCTGTTGGTAATATTCATGCAAAATTTGAAATAAATCCATGCAGTAGTTTTTGAGTTTACCCCGGACATACATACAGACAAACGGACAAACGGACAAACGGACAAACGGACAAACGGACAAACGAACAAACGGAATAACGGACAAACGGACAAACAGACAAAAATTCTAAAAACTATATTTTTGGCTTCGATATCGATTGTAGATCACGCCCCAAGTATTCCTATAAAAAATATTCAATGTACAGTTTTGACTCTCCTACGATTTTATTATATGTATAGATTATCGTTTTGTTTATCTCAACATACTTGATAACATTTTTTAATATTTATTTTGGTACAGGTAATCGGCATCCTTTAAAAATTGCAGGTGTCTGCCTATTTCTACTAACGAGATAGAGACCTGTGACAGACTGACAAACAGGCTTATTAATAGGGTTTCGAGACCTCTTAGCTACGGAATTCTAAAATTGAAACGATATTTTTATTTATTGAATTCTCCCGTCCCGTCACAATAATGCGGACTTAGAAGAGGACTTTTATTGTTTCATACTATGAACATTAAAACTGTTTAAGATCAGTCACGGATATACCGCCTACAGAAACTTCTTCATGTACATTTTATAAGCTGGTCGATTATTATCACTCAAAAACTTGTAAATCCTTCTAAGCCGTGATGGTTTTCCTTTTAATCTCAAATTTCATTATATTTACTACTGTCGTGAATTTTTTTTCTCCCCCAAAACCAACCGTGTCGCTGGTAGAGGGGGGGGGGGGGGACACTTGACTTCAACAAAAATTAACACTTTAAAGCATAATATTTTACAAACGAGTTCCTTAATCGATAAATTGTCACAAAATTGCAATATTTTTTAAAAACCTGCCCAACGATATACCACAATATGGGCTACGTGAGAAAAATTGAACCTTCCCACATTACGTGTAGAAGAGCCACCCTAAAAAATATTTTTCAAGATTTTATGTAACCACTTTATCGTCGCGACTAATATGTAAAGCTGTAATACAGCTTTCTAGTACTAAGATCTCAGGGCTATACTGCAGACGGACGGACAGATGGACGGACAGACGGATGGACGGACATACGGACATAGCGAATGTAAATTGGTTCCTAGTTTACTTTGGAATAGTAAAATTTGAAGATTATTTAATTTTAACTCCCAGTGTTGCCATTTTCCTAAGAATTAAAACAAGTTTAACAAGAGAAAACCATCTCCTATAGACATTATGCTAATGCTAATTTGCTACTAACTACATTGGCTTCTTTAAACCGATACACGATGGTGACAAGCACTGATGGTTATTGCGATTAAAAAAATGTGTAAACGGTTGACCCTTCAGGCTATCCCTGAAATTTCAGCTAAATTAGGGTATTTTAAGCTCATAAGAGTAAAAACTAAAAGCATAGATTTTTTTAGTTCAAACAACTAGTTAATTAAAAATGACACTAAGTATATTGATTTTTGAAAAGCTGTATGTTTTGGAAACGATGATCAATTTTGATTTTCGAATAGTATTTTTTTTAAATCTGAAGTATTGTTTTAGCTACATGATTATGACTGATAGGTTGAAAAATTTCGAAGCAATGTTAAATTGTTTTTTTTTTTTTCAATAATTTTCGTTATTGATAAACAAATTGACCAATTTTGATTCAATTAACGGTATCTGACAAAGCTTTATGAAGAGAAAATCAGATAAGATTTTTAAATCAAACGGTATATTAACCTCAAAGTTATTTTAAAAATATCAAGTAAGTTTGCTAAAAATAAAAACTATTATATTTAAAAAGCTGCAGTTTTTGAAAACTTGAATAATTTTTGCTTTCTGAAACAGCTGTATTTGACGTAGTTTTTTAAATACTGTAGAAAGTCGAAATATTATTGGATAAGAAATCTCGGAGTAATTTTTTCCAAAAATTTTTGCCATCGTTGGCAAACATTTTTGGAAAAAAACTCCCAAACAGATAAACCGATTTTGATACAAATTATGCACTGGCCGCAGTTTTTTGAGGAATAAAGCTGATTAGATCTCGTCAAATGTAACTGTGTCGAATGTCACACTTCACCATTCACGTAGTAATGCTAAAAAGGGGTACAAAGTTTTTGCTTCACGTATTAATAAATAGATGTATTTTATTACTATGGTGTAATTATTTGCAGCTACTAACTACATACGAAATTCAAAAGAATATTTATAAAGCTGAAAAAGTTTTGGGTTATGATGCTTACTAAAGTAGTTGTCTAACATTGAGTACGTTTTTGTTGTCAACCCAAATTAAATATTACCTCTGTGAGCCTCGATCAAATATACTGCTGATCGAAGTCTCTGAGCTTGGCTTTCTAGTGTCCGCATCGGCACAGTGCTCTCCTCTAAGGTATTCACTAAGTCACCTGTCATAGTCGACCGACACCATGATGAATGGTAGTTGTGTTGTTATCGTGGATTACAATTGATATTGAAACGAGGAACTAATTCAATCTAAATAATTTACATTTTGAACTCTTCCCGCACGACATCAGTGTGATTGATACGCGAACTTCGCAACTGTCGACAAATCCCGCTTTCTCCCTCGTCATAGGGTTTCCAGGCAATCGGCGTTCTTTCGGACTGTCCACAAATTGTAAAAATGTTTTCAGCATAGTATGCCTCAAGTTTCAAAAGGTTCTAGAGCATTTCTACAGAAAATGTAATCTCTTTCGGGCATCGAAAGTTAATGTTGCACGATATTAGATTCTAGCTAATCGAATAATTTCATTAAGACAAAAACCTATAAATAAATATTTTTAACAAACCTAGTGGTAAAAGTCGTGCAAGAAACCACAGGTAAATGTTCACAAAACCTTTATATATAACCTTATATAACCTTTATATATGTATAATAAGATCAAATAAGCAGATGGGTCTCCTGATGGAAAAAGTCAACCATCGCTTAGTCAACCACTAAAGGTGTTTCACTCACAAGTTTACCGGCTACCTCACCCTCCAAACCGGAACACGACAGCGACAAGCACTGACGCTATTGCGGCGGGAATAGGTAAGGCGGTGGTAGGTATCACACCCGGGCGAGACCATACAGAACTCTACCACCTAGTAGCCTCGATGGTAGTAACTCGCATAGCCAATTGGTCGCCTTTTACGACCCACCTGATAGAACGGCAGTTGGCCTATCCTTCAAAGGCTTCCGGGACCAACACGGGAAATACCAGAAAATTTACAAAAATCCCGGTCACCGAACGCAATCTCATAATTTGAGCCTAATAGGTTTATCACAAGACTACGGGAAACTAGTAGGATCATAATACAGGTATCAAATAATTTGTCTCGAAATATGCTCCAAACTGACTGACCACCCTACTTACAGTTTACGTCTTGTGATATCAATCTCACCCAATCGAGATGTGTCAAAGTGATCCTCATAAAAAATGTATCACCGCGTATGCGGGGGCGGGGACGCGGGGGACGGGCGTGAGCGATGCGCGCTGTCGGTCTGAAGATGTCGTTTAAGCTTTGCACTTTAGAAACGCAGTACTTTACACTGACTTATTTATAAACAAAATAGCAATTTAACTTACACATTAATAATAAATAAAATAACATATATACTAGCAAAAGCAGAGCTTTGTAAGTAGTCCAGTAAAAAGTTTAACGAAACCATGATCGACCAGTTTTGGCGCAATGAGTAAAAATGTGTTCATTAATACTTAAATAATGATATTATGAAAGAAATTTTGATTAAAATTAAGGGGAAAGGGATGAAAAAAATAAAAAAAGGGTTGAAAAATGCCTTTTTTTAAATAACTTAATAACGGTAGGAAATAGAAAAAAAAGTTTCAAGTAAAAGCTGTAGAGAAAAAAATTCTACACAAAAAGTTCCTCTTCATTTTTTTGTTATCTGCTTTAGTTTAGCTACAAAAAATAAAAATTAAATTTGTAGTAAAATATGTAAAAATATATAAATATGGGAATACATGTGTAGTAGTGTTAGTACATACTAATGTGATGCTCGCGCTACATGGTACAGGGCCGTAATAATTCTGGTAAGGTTTTATAATTAATTACAAAGCAAATTTAATTTTTATTTTTTGGAGCTAAACTAAAGCAGATAACAAAAAAATGAAGAGGAACTTTTTGTGCAGAATTTTTTTCTCTACAACTTTTACTTGAAACTTTTTTTTCTATTTCTTACCGTTATTAAGTTATTTAAAAAAAGGAATTTTCAACCGTTTTTTTAATTTTTTCATCCCTTTCCCCTTAATTTTAATCAAAATTTCTTTCATAATATCATTATTTAAGTATTAATGAACACATTTTTACTCATTGCGCCAAAACTGGTCGATCATGGTTTCGTTAAACTTTTTACTGGACTAAAGGGCTCGCTATGTTATATTACCTAGTAATATTCTTAGGAAAGTATTTTTATGCGAATTACATCTTTTAATGTATCATGGAAATTATTTATTATATTCGCATCAAAGGCGTCGTCAGGCTTTGTATCTAGAGAGGCGCAGAAAAATAAAACCAAAATAATAAATAAAATGTTTCTAATATAATTTCTTTTTTAGTACTTATGTTTAAGAAAAATTCTTTACAATTTTCTTGATTTATTAAAAACACGATTTCTATAATTATCAATGTTATCTACACAGAACAATTATAAAGGTTATCTACATATTTTACACCATATTTTCTGGTCTACCTATAACATAGTACCTACCACCACTTTAAAAACTGTACACATCACTGTAAAAGAGTTTTCTAGGAAAAATGAGTTTTAAAAATAAAAGTTGATCTTATAAATTTAATTTAATAAACCTTCAACATTTTTAGAATTAATATTGGACTTACCGCAGGCACGAAGAATTGGCGGTAGAAACTCAGCGAAAAAATTTTTCGAATTTTTCCCTCAGAGAAACTCTCGGGGTTCGATTCCCGAGTCAGGCAAATCAAAAATGTGTTTTTTCAGTTTGCTGATAAAAACAACGTTGCCCGGGATTGGAAAAGTACCCAGTTGGTGATAGACTGGTCACCTATCACTGTCTGTAATCTGTAAATGTTTGATCTTGCAAGCCATCCCTGAAACTTCCCGCTAAATTAACGTATTTTAAGCTCAAAATAGTAAAACCTATAAGTATAGGTTTTTTCAGTGTAAACATCTATTTTGATAAAAATGGCAGTATATTGATTTTTGAAAAGCTGTATATTTTGGAAACGATGATCGATTTTGATCTTTCAAATGGCATTCAACTCAATCTAAATATTGCTTTAGCTAAAAAATCGGTAGGTTCAAAAATTTCGAAGCAATGTCAAAAAACATTTTTTTCAAAATTTTTCGTCATTGATAGATCCCAAACAAATTGACTAATTTTTAACCAATTAACGGTACGTGGCGCAGTTTTTAAAGGGGAAAAGATGATAAGATTTTGAAATCAATCAGTACATTAGCCTGAAAGTTATTTCAAAAATATTAAGTAACTTTGCTAAAGAAAACGTAATTTTAATATTTGAAAAGCTGTAACTTTTGAAAATAAGATTCGGTTTTGATTTTTAAAAGGGCATTCGACGTAATTTTTTTAGTCATAAATATCGTAGAATACCAAAAAATGATTGGTTGAAATATTTCGAAGTTATATCGAAAAAAAACTTTTTTCAAAATGTTCGTCAACGATTACTTCCAAACGAATAAACTTATTTTGAGGCAATTTATGCATTAGACGTAACTTTTTGAGGAATAGAGCTGATTAGTTTTTGTACTCAATCAGTACATTAATCTGGAAGATATTTAAAAAAATTCTGTTTCGCCACAATGTTTTTTTTGGGTTTTTTTCAAAATTTCTCAAAATCTCTTGGGCCCATTTGGTTCAAATTTTCAGGAAGTATAAGTTGAGCAGAATCTAATCGAATGTCATCAACCGCGTTTCGATCGGTCCAGGCGTTAACAAAATGTATGAGTTGTTGACACACACAAACACACACACATACATACAGACATACTGACGTCATCGCGAAAATAGTCAAAAATTGTTCCTAAGGCCACAAAACGTGGACATGGTGGTGGATATGGTGAAAACTCCATTTTTGAAAATCGGAGAAAAATCGGTAACCTCCCTATCTACATACGTAGTGGGAAGTTAAAAAGTACAAGTGTTTTATAGATTAATATTGTATTAAAATGGAGTGAATGAAAATTAATTAAATGAAATTAAACTACGACGCCAAAGCTTAAACCTAAAAGTGCGATATTTTTTCAGTTAAATGTACCACTAAAGGGCACAGATCGTCGCCTAGTGTAGCTTTGTAGCATTTTAACTCTTTAGTTGTATAACAGATGGCGTTAGCAGTAATAAAATTCTAATACAAAATGTATCTTCTATTTTTTTAATATTTATGAAATAGCATTTTAATGGTAGATAACATATCTAGACACGAATTTAAACCACCACGTCAAAGCTTAAACCTAAAAGTGAGATACTTTTTTAGTAAAATGTACCACAAACGTGCATAGAAAGTGGCCTAGTGTAATTATAATGTTTCATACTTTTGAAAAACCCACCTAAAATGTTGGTCTTTATTAGTTCTACAAAAAGTCCGCGGTACTGTATAGCTAACTTTTGTGAATCACTACAAACTCTACCATTCGCGAAACAATGTTTTTTTTTTTAATACCTCTCAGATTAATATACTGATTTCTAACAAAATTAGCTATCTTATGATATAAAAAAAAAAAACATTTGGTAACTCTATGAATTAGATAAAAAATAATAACTGTTCTGTCAACCGAAATAAAACGCCTCTCGTGAGGCACACAGACCAGGATAAACTAGATATTAGTCATGATCAGCAAAACCATTCAAACAGTGGACTATCACGAAGAAATGAACGCGGAGATTTACGAAGGACGGTTTAAAGAAATGGTGCAAAATCTGGAAGAACCATCCATAATTATTATGGATAACGCTACATATCACTCCAGACAAATTGATAAAATGCCGACGCAGGCCAATAAAAAACAAGAGATAATTGACTGGCTCCAAGGTCATGGCGAAAATGTGGATAGCACTTTATTAAAAGTACAATTACTGAATATTTTAAAAAAAGAAAAACGCCTCTCTAAACGATAGGTTTTTTTAACGGCGAAATAGTTGCCGAATGTGGTCATTGGGTTTTTTGACTTCCGCCGTATCATTGCCAGTACAATGCTATAGAACTAATATGGGCACAAATCACAGGACACGATGCCACTCGAAACAATACCCATCCCCCTTTTACGGCAAATAAGATGTTAAATTTATTAAAATAGGCTTGAGCGGAAGTAACTGTCGAAAAATGGGAAAAAGATGTGAAAAGTACCCAAAACATTATAGCGTCGGATTATGAAATTCATGTGGCATTCGATAATATACAAGAACAGGAACTTGTAATGGGAGAGCTCATCGAGTGACAGTGGCGATTCATCAGATTTTGATTAAAATAAATAAATAAAGATTACCTGTCGATATAATTATTACATTTCATTGTCGAGAACCTACCTGTACCTACTTATTTTACAACAGGTCCGAAAATGTTAAAGAAGTAGGCATTATCAATTAAGAATTTATACGTGTAATATTTTATAATAAAACATAATATTATACTTTCATAAATTTGTACAAAAGTAGTATAGTTTCTTACATTTTTAAAAAAACGGGTCTGTATTCGTGTTACATTGTGTATGAAGCACAGTATTATTTGTGAGACATTTTAACGTAAACAACACAAAATTACATGGGCGTCGATCTGTTATCGAGAAAATAAAGAAATGGAAATAGTTTAAAAGATCTCTTTTGCGGAAATACAGACTTAAGGAGTTCATTTCATAATTTGGTGGTACGAAGTAAAAAATTCCGAATAAACCATACTGTTGATAAACACGGTATTGCGGGTGGATGTTCCGGCCTTGGCGAGTGTTGTAGCGGTGAAAAGAAGTAGCTAGTATTAAACTAAACAATTCCTCAGAGCACTCCCCATTATAAAGTCGGTAGAGCACACTCTGAGCACCAACATTTCTTCTCAAATCAAGAGACATCAGATGTTTGGTCAAATTGGAATCGTGTATAATGCGGGAAGCACGTCTCTGAATGCGGTCAAATGGAAGAATATGATAACTAGGTGCACCAGCCCATAAGTGTCAACAATACTCCATATGGGGACTGACCTGAGCTTTATAAAGTAAAAGTCTTTGACCAGGTGTGAAGTAATGTTTCACCCGGTTAATCAACCCGAATTTTTGGATGCTAATTTTATCTTTCAGGTGATTACGAAACTGAACATCTGCGAAAATTTTTACTCCAAGAGTTCAAATGCCCTGGGCAACAGTTAGAAAGATGTTCCAAAACTGGGGCGCCAAATCAAAGGGGTTCTTTTTGGTACTGAATGCTTGTGTCTGACAAATTAAACTCTACAAGAGTAGCCTTACTCCATTCCGAGATTCGCTCCAAGGTGGCCTCTACCTCAGACACAAGTACATTCCTGCAATCCTCCACCCGCGCTTCAGGAAGTTTTGACTTTCTAAAAACAGCGTCGAAAGTGCACCATCGTCATAATAATTACAAGTTCCTTTTAACAAATATTTGTTAAAATAATTGAAACTATTATAGCTTCCATTGAAAAGGTATTTGATCAATAATTAAAAGAAAACAACGGTGGAAAATGGCAGAAGCATTTTAATTGCATCGTTATTTATTTACAATCCAACGGGAAGTGAACACAATTTCTCGCCATTTGATTTGAGTGCTCACAAAAGAAGCGGAGTGGCGGCGGCGAGGTTGTCTCGTTAGCATCACAAAGGCGATCGGGGCTCCAGCACTTGGCACAAACAAAACAGCGCGGACCTGATCTGCTACAATGCGATTTATTTGAAGCAAGAATAAATCCCCGCCACTGGGAGCGTGTTCGATGACTCGCTTGTATAAACACTGTAAAGTCTTTATTCCAACTTCAAAGCGTCTTTTAGAATTTTATTTCAAACAACCTTTTTAAATTTTGATTGAAACTTTTTATCTGTTAATAGATTAAAATGTAAATATCTGTTTTTATATCCTTCTGCAAAAGGAATAGTTTTTCCTTGTTTGAAGAGCGTACTTGGAAGCTCGTAAAATACAAGTGGAGACTATCGTGTCGCTATTATTGCGTCTACTATGTACCTATTATATTTATGCAACGTTTCGCCGCGCCGCCGTCGTGTTGCGATTTGAAGATTAAGATGACCGTTAAACTTATGCATGTGGTATTACGTCCCTTGCATTTAGGGTGGTATCAATGATGGTATTACTTTATAAATCCGCTCCCGTTTGGTCCCTCAGTCCTCCTTTACGGTTCGGTCTCCTAAGAAACCATTAAAATATATTGAAATGACTATGTAGTCATTCTTTCAGTCAATTTCATAACGAAGGAGTAAGGGAGAGGAATAAAGTGTGCGCGTTCAGTCACCCACATTCGGACAGACGCCATTAGAACGAAATCAAAAACGCTTAATTCGCTTTATACATACCTAGTAATAAATGCACCAGCTGACTCGCAGTTTTGCTTGCGAGAAAACATACAAGTCATCAATTTGACGCATTCTTTTTTCCCTTATTTCTCAGCCCTTTAGGGGTTTGTTTTTATTCAGCCTTGTTCTCGCTCATATTTGAAATTATTGCATTTATAATATTAGTATGGATAACTAAATAACAATTACAACTAAGAAATAGCAATAGAATCGAATTAAGACGGGCACGGCTTGCTAAGCGCATCGCTTACCACTTTCTCTTCCCCTTTTAATTCTCTGTCTTCTTTATATAAATGACCGCAGTACACTAATGTATAGCTGTACTGTATATCCGTAATATAGATCTTCACAAAGAATTACCGACACTACAAAAACACTTCAAAGAGACGTCAGTACGCCACTTTGAAAAAGCGATAAGACACCCTAACCCTCTGGTAAAAGAAGCGGCAGACTACCTCGCGGACGCGGTCACCGCTGACAAACTTAGAAGGCCACGTCACGTCCTATCTGATCCCTATGATCCCATCACAACCTACACGTCGCAATTCACACGCCAAAGTTACTCTCATACAAAGACTCGGCCCACTATTTCGGCCCGCCGACACTCGAGACACCACTTAAGAGCCATTAATCAATATATATCATCAATCAATATAACAAATAAGAGTCGAAATCCTGATGCAACTTACTCTCTCTCTAATCATCAAGATACTGCCCTAAGCCGAAGTTCGATGTCGCAGGAGATACCCTCAGGGCGGGGTCTTAGTTCACTTAACTTAAACTCTGGCTGAGCACTCTGCTCGCCCAAAACGCTCGGTTTCACAGTAGCGGTCATTTGGACGAACTGCTTAAAATTATTTCGAAAAAAAAGTGTCAGTCGGACACTTTTACTATGTAGTTATTTTATCGCTCTTTTATTCACAAAACACGAGTTAAGGAATTTTATTCTAATAAATACAAATATGATTTAAAAAATATGTAAATTGGTGTTTCCCCAGTGGTTGACAGCAACCCCTGAAACTTCCCGCCAAATTGTGATATTTTACGCCTAAACCAAAAAAGCTAAAGTAAAGAAGGAGCCAAAACTTTTTTTTTGAGTTCAAAAATCTAAACTTTTTCAAAAATGTCTTATTTACATATTTGAAAAGTTGTATATTTTCAAAAAGATCGACCGATTTAGATCTTTCTGCCATTCAATGTAATTTTTGTCTTAAAACTGACGAAGCAATTCTTCATCAATAGGGGTGATGTTAGAAATAGAGTTGTACAATGAAAAATATCAGTGAGAAAATATTATAGGTCAGGAAATCATTGGTTGAAAAATCTCGAAGTTATGTCGAAAAACTCTTTTTTTCAAATTTTTTCGCCAAAGTTAACGGATATATTGATTGTGATACATTTTGCGACATTGAACTCAGCTTTTAAGAAAAAGAGCTCATTAGATTTTGTACTCAGTCGGTACATTTTACAATTTGGAAGTTATTGTAAAATTTGTATTTGAAATACTCGTATATGCACATCATATCATGGTAGAATATGTTATGTTCTACAAAATATTCTTGCAAATATTTTTTTCATTTTTCAATAAAGCATTGATAAGCCGATATTTTCAGTATTTCTCAAAATCTCCTTGGCCAAATCGGTTCCAATATGATTTAGGAAGTCTAAATTTGGTGGAACGCAATGCCGTTAACTGCGTCAGTCAAGCCGTTCAAAATTGTGGGAGGTTTACACGCACATAATGTGACAGATGACAAGCCTATCGCCAACCAGGCACTTTCCAATCCCGGACAACGTTGTTTATATTAGAAATCTGAAAAAACGCATTTTTGAATTGCTCGACCCGGGAATCGAACCCGCGACTTCACGTGGTCAACGCCCATACCGGATCAATAGTCTACAGAGGCGATTAGACTACAGAGAAGAAAATGTGAATAACTTTGTTATTCACATTTTTTTATTAACTTAATTATCAGCATTTTTATTTACTCAACATTTGCCCACTGGAGTCGAACTCAATGATAATTAAATACTAATCAAAATTTTGTTGACTTTAAGTAAAGTATTGATTGTGAGGAGGTTCAGTTCAGTTGATATCACCGAGCATTAGCGAGGACGTTGCCTTTTGCCCCGCAACAATATTGTTATGAACTCCGTAATATCGTGTTCAACTTTATTAGCTGCTGACGTCTGCGAGCACTCCACTCTTTCCCCCGTCTAATAACCAATAATTACGAGAGATTGCCTTCTATAGTTTATTAATATGTTCCGAGAATGTTATTAGCTTTTATTTTCTTTTAGTCTACGTAATAATTGCATTAGCGACTATCTCACTTTTTAAATTTTATTTGGATTATCTGCGCACAAGTATGTGGAAGCCAACCTCGTTAAAAAAATGGCTTAAGCCGTCCACCGGGGTTTTTACCAACCCCGGTCCGAGGCGGACGTGGATGCTGGCGGGATAGTGGAAGAATGCTCACGAGTACCCATCACCCCGCCTACAAAAGCATCGAGGAGAGACACCGCAGGGATTTTTGTGGGTATGGTCGGCTCGTTTTGAACCCGAGCCGGCGAGTCCCACACTCGGACTGCGCTTAGTGGCCCGGTCGTGCGTAAATGCATTTCCCCTGCGTTAACAAAAAAAAAGGTTACTTATCAACCTATGTTTATCTTAATAATAATTAAATAATTATTATTATCAAAGATAATTATCAAGATTTGGAAATCTAAATAGCAGTTCCTCCAATTATAGGCAACACAGTTTATAGGATTAGCTTTAAATTGTATGTGTGTGTATTTGTTGCTTATCCACGTTTAAGCACTAAGATGAACTTGTATGAAACCTGGTATTCAAGTGATCTTTTTCTATAATTTATAAACAAGCAACTTTTTATCCCAGATATATGTATTGCTCATATGTAGTGGGATTTAAAATATATGTAAATTTTGTGAACACCAAAGTGACTGATTGATGAACGTAAAGCCCAAACTACTTCAGTGAACATGCTGAAATTGACATAAACACATCAGTCGAGTCGGTTAATGATACGATATACGCAGATATGACAGGCCATCAGTTATATTCGCATACATTCGGATTGCGTGTGTCTTAGCGCGCATACAACTTCGGGACGATAGACGCAAGTGCGGCTCCAGCATTAAGTTAATTTGTCAAAAATTTGTGTTTTTAGATAAAACATAGTTTTTAGATATAACATATTAGAGAATTTTTAAATGATAAAATCAGGTATTGATAAATATAAATGTAATTATTAATTCTAGAAAATATTTTTAATGTTTATAAAACTGGGATTACTTTTCATTTCGTTTCGTTCCATTCCATTACATTTCATTTTTGCCGTCATTAATACTCTATTATTAGATACTTGCGATAACCAGAGGTTTATGCTTTACGTATTCTCCGGCCGGCTTGATTGCATTGCAGTGGATGCGCAAATAGCAACGCACCATTAACTTCTTAGGTGATCTATTAGTAAATGCGTATACTATGTTAGTGTCAGTTTTGATAAATTTTATTTAATTATTTTATTTAAACCCTCCGTGTTAGTATGAGTCAAATCTTGCAAGCTAAAGTTTGCCCCACTTTCCATTGACAAAGCTAAAACTTGGAGTACTCCTATAATTCTAATGACAATGCAATTATATATAACTAATATTGTTGTTGATTCAAAATGGCCGCCGCAACAAAATGCCAGATTACATATTTTTGTACAACCCACTTAATATGGGTGTCGAATGAAAGGTCTTAACTTGTAAAATACAGTATAATTTAAAAGAAATTGACTCCTAGATGGCCGCTGTATTTTTGATTTTAGTATAACTGTTTTAAAATTTAAAAAAAAAAACGTTTTTTCGTAAACTTTATACGAACCGGTTCATCTGTAGAACTTTTCCTCAAAACAACAGCAATAAAAACAGGCTACAGCTGGAAATTCCAAATATTTAAACAAGACTACCAATCATATATAACAAGTAATAATAAACAAAAGATAGAAGTAAATACAAAGTTATGGCTATGTTTAATTTGTTTATTATATAAAAACATTGCTTTCATAGAATGTTCTCCTACGTGTTTATAAACAAAAGAAAGCTAAAAACATGAATTCGAATGAAGCGGGCCTTTCAGAGAATGCTGAGTGGCTCTCATCTGGACACTGCTTGCCGAATTTCTAAGAACTTCCCTTTGAGGAGCCGCCGCGGCCACATACTGATGTATTGATTACATTTGATTATTACAAATTATGTGTGTCTATTAACCGCCCTGTTGTGGATGAGTGTTTAACGACCCTGACTATGCGGTCGATGGGGCTAGGATTCGATCCACGGCCATGATGAAAATATTCTAGATATTAATAGCCTATTAGGCTGCTGGTGGTGGGTTATTGTAGTGTGATCCAGCTCCTTTTTTTTTTCTTCCTCGGAAGCGCAGAAGCAAAACCAGAAATATTACCTAATCAAGCTGTCTGTTTCTCAATCAAACATAAACGTAGGTGATCGCTAAAAATCACATTTTTAATACATATTTAAACGCCTTAAAAAAAAACTGCTCAATCCCGTTGCATAATATGTGGCGTATACCACATTTTTTATATCATACGAGCAGATGGGTCTCCTGATGGTAAGAGTCAACCATCGCCTATAGACACCAAAGATGTCAATGGTGCGTTTCTATTTTGTGTTGATATTATGTTATAAACACTTATACTGTTTTACTTCGTTTTTAATAATTAATACCAAGTGTTTATAACATAATATCAACACAACATAAAGTTTTACGAAGTGCCGACGATATGTAGTGTACAAAGTTTCTATATTGTGACCACTTCGATGTCATTCATTACATTACATATGCATAAGTAATTTTCTAAGCTGGAACACGATAGTGAAAAACACTGACTCTATAGTAATATGTTAGGCGGTGATACCAGACCCGGGCGAGACAACACAGTACTCTACCACATTAGTGACTCACATAGCCAATCTGTCGCGTTTTACGACCTGCCTAACAGTACGGCAGTTGGCTTATTCTTCAAAGGAGCTCAGACCCGGATAAAACTAAGCCCACATGTCGGTAAACTCACAGACTTATCACCCGGTTACGTTGTCTGTCCTCTGACGAGATATATAGTAACCCCATTGCCGCAAAATAAATTTTCCTGTATTGTTCTAAAATTATTTACAAAAATCACCTTCCTGACCGACTTGTTGAAAGAATATTGCACTCGCGTTCAGTGAGGTAGTGTTCGTGTCTCCTGAACATGCTTCGATTTTGAAGTAAAACGTGCATTTAAGGCGTAAATTGTGTGCTTCTGTGCTTGCTGCTTACGTGGATGAAAGTGTAGAAGATGTGGGAGGATAATTGTGTCCAGACAAAAAAAAAGATCCTTTTTTATTCGGACCCTCGGTGAGTTTTTCTTAAACCACCGGTTTTCATTTCGATGTCATCTCGGAGGTCACATGAAACAATTTGCGGCAAATAGCAAATTAATTTCACCTTTTATTCATGGATTTCCACAAAGTAACGTCGGAATCAATGAAATATCTAGAGAAATATCCTACTTCTCTTTAAATAAAGGTAGAGAAGCTTTTTAACAAAATTTATTAGACTAAGTTATCCGAATTGAAGAAATTAACTGCAAATGCAAAACTCTGGGCTTATGTAATAAGTATTTATATCACATGCAACTTAATATAAGTTTTATTAATAAATGTATAATAACGTAAAACTGCAATAGTAGACTTCTGTTGCTGTATCTCTGGAAGAATAAATCAGTTTTTTTTTCCAAATGTATAGGCCATCAAACGAAAAGCATATCCTTACAAACAAAATAAGAATTTTTCGAAAGCGCTCAAGGCTTCTTTAGGTAATCAGGGAACATACACAGAAAAAGACTCGGAACATACTGTATAAAAATTAATGTAATACCTAGAATAATACTCCTTTTTTAAAAAGGCAGTAAAATCAGTTTCGTACAAAGCAGCACACGCCTTAATTTATTACGAGCTAACCGGGACAGTTTCACCCGTAAGTAAATTACTATGTCGCCTATATACTTTTTACACAAACTTTTATCCCCTTTTTCAGCCTCTGACGTGTTGAAATGAAAATATTTACTTGCAAGGATATGGGTGTTACAAGTTATTAAAAATTAATTAAGTTACCAACATATTCTATCCTGACATGGTGTGCAAATATTTAAGAATTGTCATTATCTATACTATATATATAATAAAACTGAGAAGTTTTTTGTTTGTTTGAACGCGCTAATCTCTGGAACTACAAGTCGAATTTGAAAAGTTAAATACATTTGTGTATGATAGCTACAGTCGCGAGGAAGGCTATCAAACATTACGCTTCGATTCTTAGTCAAGCTTAAATATCGATATTTGTAAATCAAGTCGAAAGAAAAAGCGTTATCAATTTGCTGTATCCGCGTGTGCTGGCGTAAAAGTTAATTATACATAAGTACAATGTACTACAATTATTTTGATTTTTAGTAAATCTAAAAAAAGTCCGCGACACTATGTAGATATCTATCTATTATAATAGGCCAGGATTGGAAATTTTGAGACAAAAAAAACTTGAGAGGTGTCAAGGGACACCCGTATGGAACGAAGTTCCTTTCGATACAAAAAACCTGTGTACACTCAACAAAAATAATCGTCGCGACACCACACTGTTCAATGCGAAATAGAAATGAAAATATCTGGCTTGCTTTCTATAAGAGAGAGAGAGATAGAGAGAGAGAGAGAGAGAGAAACATTCGTACGCCGCACAGCTTACAATAGCTTACTATAGCAAAAAGTGTCGTGACAACTTTTCGTAAGAATTTTTTCCGTCTAGCCCCCTTGCACAACAAGCGATAAGGAACTTCGTTCCAAAAATTTTTGTAAATTAATAATTGACTTTTGAGCAGTATTTTTAGGCACGCATATTAAACCATACTAACGAAAAGTACTTCATCACTAAGAAAATCTTATGAAGATAAGCTTTGGCTTTTATACTATGGTTTTTGGATGCATAGCTTAGGAGGAAATGTAGAATGAAAATAATTCAACAACACTACCTATTTGCCGAACGGCTGTGCGAGACGCGGCGCGATACCGCTGAACGGAACCCGAACATTACCGAGAAAAGCCAAACTGTGAAATCCAACGGGGTACATGCGTGGAATCATGCCATAAAAAGTATTCTAATTAATTTAGGCATGGTACATTGCATAATTAGCATATAAAATTTCAAATGAAATACATTTTCATACATCGCATTTGTTACACTCTTCATTTGAGATTTGATGTAGATATATGCTATACGTCTATTTTCTGGTGTTGTTGGGAACACGCGATCGTTGTATTTGGCTTGATAGGTGTCTAATTCGTTAATAATTACCTCGGTGTAGGTATTCGTACAGCTACTCAGTAAAGATTTGTAGTTATTTGGAAGTAGGTAGGTATAAGAATAATGTAGCGTTCTTAATTTTTATTTTAATAATTATTGTTATTAATAAATAGTGAGGTACAATTGTGCACAAACAGTACATTGTGATTATTAGATATGTAATAATGAAAGAATAGCCTGCTGTCAATTTGTGACCAACGGAAACTTGAGTGCAAGAACTGTACCTACTCTCTTACATAATATTATGTATGTACATTGATTCTGAAACACTGTGGTGGGACAATATAATAGTAGTGAATCGGGATATACACAAAGCATAAAAATGTAAATTTGGCGGCTCTGTAATCATCCGGCTGGAGCAGTCGCGGTGCGAGCTGTGAATTTAATTGGTGCAACTGAACTGTAGCATCAGGGCCTGCGCGCACTAACGCTAACGCCTTTTGAGTTAAGTTTAAAAAAAAGAGTTTTACTACTTTTTTGTTTATTCACTTTTCACTTTAAATACAATTTATTGACTGGCATGGAAATGGTAAATTATTAGTAAAGGATAGTTGGATAGGGAATAGAAATGGTAAATTATTAGTAAAGCCAAGCGATCTAGCAGGAATCTAGATGGAAACTGAAAAAACTTTAAAAACAACAAAGAAAAATATCGACACGCAGGGATTGAACCTGCGACTGTCTCCCTAAAGCCGGGACGCTCTTCCACTGAACTAGTGTCGACAGGTTTGACGTGGCGAAATTCTTCTTTGTTATATGATCGATTGCGTCGATTGTACTGATCGCTAGGTTTACATACGTATAAGTAGTTAAACGAGTTCATCGTTACAGATGAAACTTACATTTATAATTTTGATCAGCACTTTCGTATTTCTTATTATTTTTGTGTTATAGCACTCACCCCGTGCTTGAGAAAACTGGAAAAAACTTTAAAAACAACAAAGAAAGTTTCAAGTTTTCCAGTTTTCCCAAGCACGGGGTGAGTTTTATAACACCAAGATAATAGATAGAAACTGACTGATGCGGACTAGGGAATGGAATAAGGGTTGAAAGTGCTGATGAAGTACTTTTGAGGGTATTGTTGACGGAGATCTGATGCAAGCCTTTTAGTTTTCGATTAAGTGTTGCCACCGGTACGGCACGTTGGCTGGAACAGTGATAAGGAGTACGTTTATAGACACCTATCTGAATCAAATGTCACTCGGATTCACAACATTAAAAAAACCGGCCAAGCGCGACTCAGACTCGCGCACCGAGGGTTCCGTACAAACCTGTATACATGATAGCAACAATATTATATAAACCGCAAAATAACCAAAGTGTTTTAGTAACAAAAAATGTACGGTTTCCGAAATGTTTCCTTTAACTGAGCTATAAGGTGTTGCTTTGTACCAAATTTCAAGATCCTGAGTTCACGGGAAGTACTCTGTAGCTTTTGATTCTCTTGCGAATTTTGAAAATATGCGGCATAAAAGGCTGTAGCTTTTGATTGCCTTGGCTTAAACGTTTTATTTTTTCACAGCTCTGAGGAACAGTAGACCTGAGCATTTGATATAAATTTCAGCTTAATAAATCCACGCCTTCCTGAGAAAAAAGTCTTGACAGACGGACGGGCAATAAAGTGAACCTGTAAGGGTTCCGTTTTTTCCTTTCAAAGTACAAGGCCGTCCCTGAAACTTCATGCTAAATTAAGATATTTTAAGCTCATATAAGTAAAAACTATAAGCATAGATTTTTTCAGCCCAAACATTTATTTTGTTAAAAGTGGCAGTACTTACACTGATTTTTGAAAAACTATATATTTTGGATTTTGAGCTTTCAAATGGCATTTAACTCCAATTTTGAGATCTAAATTATTGTTTTAGCTACATAATCGATAAGTTGAAAAATTTCGAAGCTAAAAAATAATTTTACAAAAATTTTCGTCATTGATACATCCTAGAAAATTTACCGATTTTGATCTATTAAACGGTATTCGACACAGTTTTTTAAGGAGAAAACCTAATAAGATTTTTAAGTATATCGGTGTATTAGCCTGAAAGTTATTAAAAAAATATTAAGAGAATTTGCTAAGAACAACATAATTTCAATATTTGAAAAGCTGTAACTTTTGACAATTAGATTCGATTTTGATTTTTGAAACGGCATTCGACGTATTTTTTAGGATTAAATTATCGTAGAATACCAAGGAATGGAAAAATTTGCCTGCCTCAGAGGTGTTAAAATACCATTTACATCTTTGGTGTTTAGCGGTGATCGTCGTTTTTTTCCACCAGGAGAACTATACGCGTGTATGCCATTTTGTATATACAAAGCAAGAATAGTAATGAGAAAATTCCAGATGATTTTTAATCTATTGACATCGTCTGATTTTAAATCTAAAGACACGGTACACTTCCTGCAAGAATTTTTCAATTTCCTTTGCCCTGCTAGATTGCTTCCATACGTGAAATTAAATTCAGGTTACAGGTATGATATGATAAGACTGGTATTATGTATATAACGTTAGGATCATGCTTTTGAGGAATTGAAGTTTATTTTGCAGCAGTGTGCATAGAAATGCATAACTTAAATTATTATAAAACATAGCAAACAAGCATTTGGCTCTCCGAACAGAAAAGGATCGCCTAGAGATTCCAAAGATAGTAATAGTATATGTGTGGCTGGAATCATAATGCTTTAAACGAAATTTTATTGGCTACTTTACCTTATATACTAAAATACGGTAGCAACGTTAAGCATCGACGTTTTGTCGGCAGAAATAAGTCAGTGGATGGTGATTGGTACCATCATGGAGACGGCAGATTTCTACCACCATGTGCTAGTTTCGTGTTATGAAAATACAAGCGAAATTCTCAGTGAGAAAAGGTCGCGTGTTTCACGTGAAGTGCAAGAGGAAAAGAATCGTTAGCGATATTTGAACGCGCTCATTATACTGACAGTAGGCGCGAGCTTGTGGACCAAAACGGGCGACGGCGGATGGGGAGTACTCCTGTCTTATAGAGATGCCATAGTTACTCCAACGTCTATACAATGGGAACATACACATAATACAACAAAAAATGTATAAACGATTGACCCTGCAGTCCATCTCTGAAACTTCCCGCTAAATTGAGGTATTTCAAGCTCAAAGAAGTAAAAACTGTAAACAAAGATTTTTTTCATTTCAAACTAAAATATGTTTGAAATGAAAACTGATGTAAGTTAAAAGTTACAGTATACTGATTTTTGAAAAGCTTTATACATTGAAAACTATAATCAATTACGATTTTTCGAATGATTGAAAGTTGAATACAACTGAATTTTAGAGATTTTGTTTCGGCTATATAATCGATAGGTTAAAAATTTCAAAGCAATGTTATAAAATATTTTTTTGCGAAAATTTTCATCTGTAAATCCTAAAAAAAATTATCGATTTTAATCCAATTAACGATATTTGACACAGTCTTTACGGCGAAAAGCTGAAAGTTATTTTAAAAATGTTAGTAAATTTGTTAAAAACAACAAGTTATTAATATTTAAAAGCTGTACCTTTCGAAAACTCGATTCGAATTTGATTTCTGGAACTGCATTTAACGCAGTTATTTTAAGTACTAAAATATTGTAGAAAGTTGAAAAATGATTGGTTAAAAATCTCAAAGTTATGTCGAAAGAACACCTTTTTCAAAATTTTTGATTTCGGTTGGTCAAGCCGTTCAAAAGTAATGAGATGTTTACATACACACGTACACATACATACATATACATATACATACATACAGACATGCTGACGTCATTACAGATAAACTCACTTGTACTTCATTGTATTGTTGTAATTCAAAAATCGGGCCAAAATTAATAATTTACCTATAACATACGTAGCGGAAAGTCAATACAAATAAATTTAATTTAAATATTTAAATATACCCTGATACATTCCTTTGAAATATCATCTTCCTGCTTCCTGTACATCATTTTTTGAATAAATAGCGCTGATGATCTTTGAATGTGGATTCTGCAGCATCAGTCAAAGTTACTATGTCATTGTAATATTTTTGAAGTAACAGAATACCATATTTAAAAACGATGTCTGTACCAGATGATTAATTCCTTTCATCAAGTTGAAAACAACTAATAATTTGAAACTGCTGACAAAATGTTTTTGAAACATATCTGAAAATATTTTGGGCAGACAGAGCTTTCGCTAATAAAAAACCACAATCAAATCAAATCTATGATGTCTGAAACAAACACACAAACACACAAATACACCCGTTAAACTTGTAATACCTTTTTTCATTGGGGCTTAAAAATATTGATAGTGTCTTGGAACATCCAATTTTTGTACATTTATTTTATTTTAATAGCAGACCCGCGCAGCTTCGTCCGCTGTACAGTTTTCAGATTTCATCCCCTGTTTCAGCCCTTTACTGGATAAAAAAAATAACTTATATTTGACCCCGAAACTTCAACTATTTCTATGCCAAATGGATAAAAATCGGTCCAGCGGTTTAGCCGTGAAAGCGTAACAAATAGACAGACAGATTTTCTCATTTCTAATATTGTATTGACGAGTATGAATATGATAACTATAACGAGTCACACGCATAACCACATGTTTACGGACTACCTTACAAGTACAGGAACAAAATGGATGCATAATTGAAATAGTAATCGAATGAAAATAGAATTAAAGAATTTAAAGAATATCGTATAGTCGTTCATAAAAAGCTGGCTTAGCAACTGCAAGACTTCTGGTATTTTATATTTCCATAACCACCTGCCCACTTAGGATTTGCAGCGTGAGAAAATTTCTCAACTCAATTTCTTGACAGAAAAACTGTTATTAAAGGCGTTATTGTAAGCAAATTGATTGTCTACAGTAGCCACAACAAGGAAGATCCCCCCCCCCCCCCTCTCCCCCGTTTTGCCCGTGTGATCCGGGCTCCCTTTGAAGAACAGACCATCTTGTTATGCTAGGCTTTTTTTATATTATATATGACAGCGAACAAGCATATCAGCTATAGACACCAAAGATGTTAATGGTGAGTTGCTATCTAATGGCGAGGTCTAATGGCACATGCATACGTTCTAAGGCTGTTCGGTAAGAGACAAAAGCCATTTAGGTGACTATCAACGTGGCAATTAGGTAGTAGAGTTCTGTATTGTCTCGCCCGTGTCTTACACCACCTTATCTGCCACAATATCATCAGTGCTCATCACTGTTGTGTTCAGGTTTGTACGGTAACATAGCCGGTAAACTTATGCGGCATTAAGACCCCGCCACTAAGGTAGCAACGCGCTATTAACCTCTGTGGTGTCTTTAGGTGATGGTTGCGGTTTCTATCAGGAGAGTCAACTGCTATATAACATAATATGTTATGTTATAAATAAAAATTGGTCAATGGTGTTGGGCCACTCGCAACGTAGGGTTCCGAAGTCGCCCATCACGATAATGTGGACTACGAAGAGGGGTTTTATTGTTATATACTATAAACATTTAATTAACCTGTTTGACGTCAATGACGGGTATATCCGTAGTATACCTATGATATACACGTCACAGCCTATAATAACTTCTCCAAGTACACCGTGATGATCCGGGCTCCTTTGAAGAATAGGCTAACTTTCGTTCTACAAGACAGGTCGTAAGAGGCGACCGATTGGCTGTACTATAGGTGTCACGTAGTAGTCACGATGGTAGGTGACTACTAGGTGGTAGAGTTTTGTAACGTCTCGTCTGAGTATTTCGTAACAGCGCCTTACCATTCTTAACCGTGATAGTTTCCCTTTTAAATTCATTATATTTCCTATTACCGTGTATTTTTTCCATTCTCAAAGCCAACCGTATAGCTGGTATAGGGGGGGGGGACACTTGTCTCTAACAAAAATTAGCACCTTAAAGCTTTATATTTTATGAACGCGTCCCTTAATCGAAAAATTATTTTCGCAAACCGACGATATTTTTTAAAAACCTATCTAACGATATCGCACACTATGGGGTACGCGAGAAAAAAAAATACGTCCCTATTTTACATATAGGGGAGTTACCTTAAAAAAACATTACGTATATTTATGCCAAATTACAGCTTTCTCTGAACTATGGGGCGGACGGACGGACATAAGGTAACTACAAGTGTTCCTAGTTTACTTCGGAACCTTAAAAAAGATAAATGACACATCGACGATAACTCTTCTGCGCTACATATTGTACGTAACAGATACTTTTTGCGGAGCGGTTTTGTAACAGGTGACCAACGAAGCCTAGTTTTCCTTTTTTTTATTTATAAAAAAAATTAACCATAACTAAAGTGGTCTTTATTGTTTTAAATTTATTTTGTTTTAAATAACTATCACTACCTAATAGTTATCCTAATAAGACATTGATATAAAAAACCCAAGATGCACATATGTCTTTACATATCCAACATATGTCTTTGCATATCCAACCTTAAGTGCGAGATTTATAGTTGTTTTTACAAAGCAATGTACGAAAAGAAACAAAATTGACAGTGTCGCGGCCGACGTGATTCTATTTGAAATGAGCGCACAATTTAAAATTGTGCGCTCATTTTTGGAGGACGTTTTTGAAATGCTGATTGTGTATCTTGGGTTTTTTATATCAATGTAATAAGAATATTTCTAACGACACGCATATTTGACGGTCAGAAAGCCGTCGCCGAAGCAAAGGCCGTTTGAAGTTTGCCGGTGCACCACCAGCTTGCTCAGGTCGTTTTCAAGTTTCACCTCACTGAATTTGAAGCGTGTCAGCAGCTCAGCTGACACCATGTACGGGCTTTGTCCATTGCAATAACGGGACTGCAATATAAGTGGTACAATTATTAACAGTTACGCAAGTTATAGATTTCTTACTAGATTCTCTAGATCTTACTTAGATCGACAGAAATCTATCTATGCATGAATACTCTATAATAATTTACTGCATTATTCTTTGCATGAGATTCGAAAACAAGCAAACACAGCAATAAAAATATGTATGTAAAAAATAAACTTAATTTAAAAAAAAATGTCGTTAGTTTTTAAATATATATATGTCTACGAAATAACGTCTAGCCTCACCCACCAGGTCGTACGTCCTGTCGCACTGCATTGGTAGTAGTAAATATTTTTTGGTAAAATTAGTCAGATCGCCTACTGGTCCTACAAACAAGAAAATTTTAAAACACCTTCTGTTTATTACACGATTAAAAACATTTTGTGTTAAGTCTGGACACTGAATACTTGTACTTATACAACTTCGTTAAATTCCATTCAGCTACTCCTGAGAGAGAAAAAAATTAGAGAAATCAATATTCTTACTGTAATAACTGAATTCTTACTTTACTTCTAAAACACCAGCAACCTCGTAGGACTAGGTAGCTTACATCATTTGTTCTACGACTTTTGACAATGTGTTTGATTTTACTTTCATACAAAAATTATTATGAATTAAATTTTTTGCTTGAACGTTCTTAACTCTACGTGCATCGCAAAGATTAGATAGGAAAGTGTTTACTATTACTACTTCTAGCAGCGCATCCGAACGAAGAGTTAGAAATGTCACGACAGGACAACGAAAACTTTAACAAATATTTTTATTTAATGTATTGAGTTACGTCAAAACTCATAGAACAAATGTTGTTATCTACAATGTTAGGCATCTTGTCCTGCGAGGTTGCTGGTGTTTTAGAGGTAACCCTGAATAGTAGATCAGCTACGCTTTTGTGACGACGACGAGACGCAGTATACAGTCGTATAGTGAAACCAGTACAAGTGTTTTATAATTAAAATGCACCAAGCGCCGGCGATTAACAGTATAGAACATTTTAGGCGAGCTCTTACTTGCGACTTCGTTCGCGTGAACAGAATCATTTAGTACATCTTTTTGCTTATTAAGGGAAAACAGTAGCTTAAGCTTATGTCACTCCTGTTCAAATTGCGTCTAGCTTCAAGATCAAATTCTAACAATACAAATGATGGAGATATAACATTTTTTGTCACCTATGTATTTTTTAGTCAATTGTCAGAGGGACTGACAAAAGAATGAAAAAAATATTTTGATGTATCGATCAGGAAGGAAGCCTGCAATGTAAATCCCGCCAAAACACCAATGTAAAATGAGAGCCAAGTTCAAAATAAGAGTATGAGTCTCTGTCGACTTCGCAGACAAAAAGTTGAGATCTAGTTGGGTGCCAAATTTGTATAAAACTCCTAAGATTTTAATAACAAGAACCTACAACATTCTTACACACTACAATAAATAATAAATGATTATATAAATAAATTGATATAATCATTTATTATTTATTGATACCACCACAGTACTTGCTACTTAAAAAATAATATAAGTTCATTTATTTCACTTCGAATATATATCTTGCTCAAAATATATTTATAAGACTTTGGAAACCAAATGAATTAAACTGGACAGCAAATAAACCGGCCCACCCGCTACATTGGAACTCTCATTCGATTTTCTCAAAAAATATGAAACATACAACTATCAAAGTTATACCCTAAAAAGTGCATTTCATGTTAATTGAAATCACTACAAATTTATTTTAAAGTACTGTCAATTCACATTGTAATCAAGCAATAACCACAATACTATAGATTTGCTCTGTTTTGACTAGAATTCGCGATTAGCGTTCTTTTTTGTACAATGAGGGTAGTCGGATATTTCTAATGATTTGTTTAACTGTCGTCCATCATATGCTTACGATGCGTAAATTTTTGCTTTTTTCTTCGGTCAATAATGGATACGATACCTCAGGAAGCAGTTCAAGCTGTAGCACTACTTCAAGCAGGCGTTTCGTAACGTGAGGTCGCTCGGAGACTTCGAATCAGTAGATCTTCGGTACAACGGGTTTACAGACGATACCTAGAGACTGGAGCATTCGATCGCCGACCAGGTATGAGGAGACCTAGGTCTACATCAGCAGCAGATGGTCGGTATATCCAATTTACTGTTTTGCGAAATCGCCGCCTTAACGCAGTTCAAGTTCAACGAAGTCTACGTGACGAACGCCAAGTGGTCATAAGTTCAGATACCGTCAGAAGAAGACTTGCTGAATGAAACCTGACTCCAAAGAGAGCCGCAACAGACCCAAAATTAACGGTAGCCCACCATCAAGCACGACTTGAATTTGCTCGAGAGCACAGGGATTGGACGTTAGAGCAGTGAGGCAATGTACTCTTCACTGATGAGACCAGAGTGAGTCTACGTGGACGTGATCGACGTCAAAGAGTATAACGTCACCCTAGAGAATGTAATTCTCAGTGGTGCATCGAGGAAACTGTTGCTTAAGGAGGGAGATCTATAATGGTCTGGGGCAGCATCTGGTTAACCGCAAATTACGTTAGTTTTCATAATTTGACGAGCCATGCACGTGGATTGACTTCACATCACTACATTACTGAAATCCTTGCAAATCATGTGGTACCTTACGCAGGACATATCGGGCAGGATATGCAGTTGATGCATGATAACGCACGACCGCATGTTACACATGTGGTGTCCCAGTGCCTACGCGACTTCGGCATTCGTACGACGGCCTGGCCAGCTCGTAGCCCGGACTTGAATCCGATCGAGCACTTATGGGATGAGCTGAAACGTTGAGTTCGAGCCAAGGTACCTGCTCCAACAAGCTTTCACGAGCTGCAAATCGCAATTGAAGAGGAGTGGAATGCAATTCCTCGAGATTTGATCGTCAGGCTGGTGAGGGGAGCAAAGTATACCCTATACTGCATACTACAGCTATAAGTTTTATACTTTTTGAGAAAATCATACCAGAGTTCCAAGGTAGCGGGTGGCCCGGTTTATTCGCTGATGCGTGTAAGAGGTTTGAATAAATATGCTAAATTTTATGTGTATGAGATGAACAGTTTTTGAGTGAAGGGTCAAAAACAGCTCGAGATGGTTCGTATACACACGGGTACACATGGTTGCTGCGCCGCCAGTTCCTTCTTCGAACTTACCTGGACACATGCCCGCGTGTCTTGATATGCTATTATATTAAATTGCAGGTTAATGTTATATTTGTGTAACAACCACATTGTTACTTATTTCTGATTTATTTACCATGAAAACCATAATATTTACGAAAGAAAAAATATCTGATGGTTGGCTATTTTCATCAAATATCTTATGATATAAAAAAATACTTGATAATAATTCGTCAAATACGATGTCCAGCTGCAGAGGTCCATGGTTTTATTTTTTTTGTAGCATAAAGTAGCGAACAGGCAGATGGCCTTCCAGGCGGAGAGAAACAACCATCGGCTATTAACACCAAACACGTTAACGGTGCGATGCTATGTTGCCAAATGCATGAGCATTTACTGGCTACCTTACTCACCGAACTGGAATACAATGGTGATGAGCACTAAGAATTTTGCGACAGGAATGGGTAAAGCAGTGGTACCAGACTCAGGCGAGTTAATGCAGAACTATACCACATAGTAGCCATAACATCTATAATGTTTTAGTACTCATAAAATTATTTCAAAGTAAGTCATTTCAAAAATGAAAATCAATTCCAATTTAAATTAAAAATTACAGCTTGTCAAATATTAAAATTATGCTTTTTACGGCAGTATTTGCTTCGTATTTTTAAAATAACTTTTAGCCTAACATACCCATTTATTTAAAAATCTCGTCAGCACCACTACTTATAAAATTGCGTCAAATGCTCTAAATAGGATTGAAACTGGTTAATTAGTTCGGAATCTATCAACGACGCAAATTTTTGAAAAAAGTTTTTTTTTACATATCTTCAACATTTTTTAACATATAAATTTTATAGCTTAATAAAATAACTTAGAGCTCAATACTGCTTTAAACGCTATTCAAAATTACAAGCCGATGTCAATTAATAATAAATAAAAAGTATTAATTTATAATTTTATATGTTTTATAATTAATAGAATATTAAAAGAACCATATTATTATTGTAACCATACCTGCCTCCCATTTAAAATTAGCTGGCCATTTGTCTGCCTTGAAAATTGATTGATTGACATTGCGTAGGTATGTTTTAAACTTTTAAACAATTTCAAAACTAAATCGCTATCTTACCTTTTTGTTCAAAAATCAGATTGTTATCATAATAACCATAAGACATCGTGATAGTCAAAACAAAACAAATTAGGCTGACCAACATATTGGATGGTTTGTAGGACTGCAGGTAAGATGTTCCGCTGTGATTGTGATTTAAACGATAATAATAAGTAATTACAGTACGGCACTCGCGTTTTATGGCGTAAAATAATTGTCAATGGACTTGAGTCGTGTCGAGTTACATGCGTCAATTTGATTTGTTTCAGATTTGTGAAGCGTGATGTGTTTAAAAGCGCAAATATTGTATAACTGTCTACACTCTAGAAGTCCTAAGATGAATGTTTCAAGGCAAATTGTAAAATAATATTTATTTGCGTATAATGTGCCCAAGTGCTAAGTCTCTGTGCCAAATCTTCTAAGTAACTAAACTAAACAGCTAAGTCCAGAGAAGAAACTGAACGACGCAACATCCGTGTGTAATATTACATGAACCATCTTGAACTACTATTGAACCCTTCTCAACTCAAAAATTATTTATCCTGCATACATGAAAGTTTTACACATTTGTCAAAACCTTTTAGTTTGTCTAGAATCGAATATACAAAAGAAACATTTGTTAACTCAAAATTCTTGATAACTACCTACTACAGTCAATGAATAAGTAATTCACAACGTACGAAAAGTACTGAGCACGTACAAAAAAGAAAACAATACAGCGTAATTACTTCAAAAACCCAAATCTCTCAATTTTCTATATATTTATTTTTGAGCAGCTAACTGTATGTGATGTTGAGTTCTGTTTTTTAAGCAAATAAGTTCAAATACTTTAATTTCTTTCATTATCATCGGTCAACCTAATGTATTCAGAAATTCTTTAAATATATTTACAATCCCTTGGAGATCTTAGTTTGGGTTATTCACCAATAAACAATGAAATGACGAGACAAGTATTATAGATCAAAAACTAAAGGACGGTTCAATAAGCATGATTCATTTCGAAATGTATGTATACGGTTCTTATTTATCCTATGCAAATTTGATCATGTTACTAAAATACAGTACAAAGCTCAAGTGATTGCAAGCCATTTTCCACCGTAAACCCCACCATTCTTTTACTTCAGAGGACCTACCATGAACTCTTCTAATACTTGTCAAGTTCCAGGCAGTCCAACTATGAGTATTAACTTGTCAGGTTTTACTATCGTACCATAAACTAATTTTTGTTGAACTGCAATGCGTCGTCTTCTGGCCGGTTGCATTATCTCTGGCAGGACATATCAAATTAACGTTGAGAAACACATAACTTGCCGATTTTTAAATTTTAGAATAAAGTTATTATTATTAATGTATTTTAATTAGAAATCTTAAATTTAAGAATACAAATTGGCAAAAGAGATCGAGTTTTAAGTTATTTAAAGTCTACGTAAAATATATGGAACATAAAGTAAACCACGTAATATTTGTTAAGCGGCATCCATTAAAGAACGCAACTCTGGGAATATTACACTTGACCTTGAATTGTTTAATAAAGATAATTATGTATTGAGCGCGGTTTTTAAATTTCTTGAGTACGTCTTGATTTTTTGAGATTAGAGTTTTGGAATAGTTTGTGACTATTTTAAAGCTTAAGATTACACATTGATTTACTGAACGTGATTGATGTTGGAAGCAAAACCATCGTATGATATCAATATAGTTTTGTTAAATACCCATAAAGATATTGCAACGGGATTCAATAAAATTGCTCATTCAAAACGCTAATTTTCATCACACATATAAATTTATGTGTATCGCCTCTGTGGTCTAGTGTTCCGGTGTCGGAGTTTATCACATGAGGTTCCGGGTCGGACAATTCAAAAAAATGTGTTTTTTCAGTTTTCTGACAAAAACAATTATGCCCGGGATTGGAAAAGTGCCCGAGTGGCGATAAGCTTCGGTTAATCGTGGGTGCACTTGTTGTACCTCTGCCTACCTCTTCGGGGATACGGGCGTGACGATACTTTTTTTATCTAAAATTAAAAATAAATAAAAAAGTTTTCTGAATAGAATGTTTACTTGCTTTTAAAAAAAGCAAGTAAATATTCTATTCAGAAAACTTTAAATAGAAGTAATAAATTAGGTACTATATTTTATACCAATATCAATATTTTTCTAAAACATAGTTAATGTCAAAAAATATGCAATATAAATTCAAAATAGGACTAGGGCTAGGAACAGCAGTTATAATAAAAAATACTTACGTTCACAGTATATTTAAGACAAAGCAATCCAATAAAAGTTACTTGTTTACAGCTGCAAGTGACCGGCAATATTATGACAATTCAGCAGTTCAAATATCGATTTTGGTCTGTCTGTCAAAAACACTTCATGGTACGTTAATGCAGGTCAGAAGTATGTTTGAATAGTAATACGATCGCTCGCCGGCATAGGTCACGTGGTCACTGACTGGCCTGTTATATGATGCTTTCATGGTACGAAATAGCAGGACAGTTTAATTATCGGCTAAAATTGACCTGCTATAAGAGTTCATGGTAGGGCCGCTGATCTGTGTCCTGTTTGACTTGCATACTCCTAACTATTCAAAAGAGAGGATGTTGAGTTAAGGCAGCTTAGATCGGTATGTAACTTACATTTGCGCGTTCCGACAAAGCGTAATTTAATAATCATTTATTCTTTGAGTATATAGACGTTTAATGTATCTACAAATTTATTTGTTGAGTTATTAGGCAATAAAGTTACCTACACATAAATGTCAAAACAGGTACATTTTAAGTATCTTTAAATCAGCACTAAAAGATGATTATTTTAAACGGAACTGAGAAAAATCATTATAAAATCAATTTTTATTCTATGGATCTGGGCTTCTTTATAATACATAATAACAGATTACCTTCTATATTACCAAGCATTTTGTAAAAGGCAAACTATTAGTTAATCGTGACTTTGGTGATAGATTTTCACAACGTCTCGCCCAGGTTGGTTACTAATACTTTAAGGCACACATAGCGACAGTGCTCTTCAATGATGTGTTCCACTTTGAAAGCTAGAATAGCCAGTAAACTTATGTATTTTTTATATTATGGAGATTATATATTAACTTAATAAATTTATGATAGCAAATATAGTCTCCTGATGAAAATACCCTGGTGTGAAGTTTGTATGCGTAAATAGTTATGATTATGGACACTCCTAAGCAAATTTCTCTTGATCACGGTCTAGACAATTTTGTGTTGCTTCCAGTAGCCATATTGGAAGCAACACAAAACTGTTGTCTTCACCTATCTCATGAGAGATTTGGCGTGAAGATAAGATACATGTTAGCAAACTATATATTTTAGGAAATAAAATAGAAGAATATAAATATTAAATATATCTTTAACTTCCTGCTTTAACTTATTAATTTTGCTCCGATGTTCAAAAATCAATTTTTCCCATATCTTCACGTTTTGAGGTCTTAGAAACCTTTTCTGACTATTTTCACGAAGACGGCAGTATATATTGTATGAAAATTTCAAGGGGTATTTATTTATTAAATTTTGCAGACAATCCAATTTATTGAGAAGTGATTAGTTGAGATCAAAATAGCATATATCAGCGTAGTCAATAATGGGAAAGATCAATGATTGTACCAAAAGGGTTTTAGTGTTTGTTGTTAAAAATTTATCTGTAAAGACTACCTAACGTGTTATTTACTACAAACTTTATTTACACGAGGTGTCCATAGAAAGGTATTATTAATTAACAAACCATGATCTTTAACATGCGGACTCAAGGCAATCGGCATTTTATTACATAAAATATACGGCAAGGAATCCACAGGAATGCTCTCAAGACAACGTTTACTGCCAATAATTATGACTTGGCATTTGGAATGGTTCACATCAGTTCCAAACCTATTAGACCAGTCGTGTCTAATAGGTTTGGAAGATCGGCATCTAATTTTACCGTGGCATCCTTAATATCCTCTACGTGAGCATGGGCATATACTTGTACATAATCAGCATACGAATGATAAGAGCATTTTAATAAGGACACGATGGAATTAATAAATATGGAAAACGAAAGCGGAGATAGTATACCGCCTTGAGGAACACCTGCAGATATGCTGCACCAGTCAGAGTGCTACTGTAATACCTTTATGGTATTACATGCATACTGGCAGCTTTGTCTGTTTTTAAACGTAGAACACTGTCTAGTTTTTATATGGAATGTGTAAAAAAATATAAGTGATCGAAGTAATCTTGACGGGCTAAGACATATGCCCCAAAATAAATGAAGTTCAGAAAATAAGTGGTATTATTTTAAAATATAATACTAAAACCCGACGGTCTTCGGGTACCTCAAGCAGCCAAGCAAATAAAGTTAAATCTTCCGGGCAAAAGGCTTTACAATTGGTGGAGTCGCCCGGCAAGGCTTTACAATTGGCGGAGGCGCCGTGCAGTCGCTACGTGCAGTCGCTACGTGCAGTCGCTACGTGCAGTCGCTACGTGCAGTTGCTACGTGCAGTCACTACGTTCAGTCGCTACATACAGTCGCTACGTGCAGTCGCTACGCTGGACGAAGAAACCAGGAGAGCTAAGTATTTTGGTCAGAGGGTAAGAGTCAAGATGGAGGCCATCAAGCGTTTCGATGGAACGCAGAATTTTGCATTTGCAGAATTTATTAAAGATTTCAAAATAGTCGCTGCAATTAATAAATGGGATGTGGAGAGTTTGCCATTACTTTTAGGATTGTATCTGGATGGGCCTGCGTTGGTATTTTATAAAATGATTTAAAGCGATACAGCCAATTTTAATGATTTGTGTATAAAAATTGAAAATGAATTCCCCATATCAATTAATTATATTGAACCATTTTATATAACCAAACAGGGCCGCGATGAGGAGCTATTAACATATTTTTACAGACTCAGCAGTATTGCAGTCAAGGCTGAGATATCGGACTACATTTTTATAAAACAATTTCTTAAAACGATATTACCCTCGTTTAAGGAAAAGTTGGATTACAATTATATAAGTCACGAGAGGAGTTGCGTGACGTAATTGTGCAGTACAACGAATTATTTGGAGGACAACCGAATTCCACGGTTAACCTTCCATTACAATTACCAGTTGGGTTGCCGCCGAAGTTTTTGTATAGGGAGAAACCAGACATCCTTCCTTGTACGCCTGTGTATTCATAGCCAGAACATCAGAAACCGACGGAAGCTTTTCATACGCCTCGGTATAATAAAGCAGCCTTATGTACACAAAGTTCTTTCAGAAGCAGTCTGAAATCACAACAACACACAGATGGCGTGGGCCATTGCATCAATATGTGCGAAGCAATTACGCCCGCACCATTTCAAGCCAAACAAGAGGAAAAATATCAGGTGTAAAAAATCCATGTATTCGTTTATGTGCTAGGGGGCAGGAATGTCTCGCATTAATAGACACGGGAGCAAATATCTCGTGTATGTCTGCGAGTTTAGCAAAAAAATTAAATCTGTCATATGGAGCCATTGTTCCATATAGCAGAAATAAAATTAAATCTGTTACAGGGTCCACACTAAAAGTCGTTGGTGAGGCGAGAGTAAATCTACTCATTAACGCAAGGGTCTTCCCCAACGACATGGTGATTGTAAATAATATTGGTTACGAAATGTTCCTGGGACAGGATTTTCTTAATAAATATGATGTGGTTATTCATTGTAAAAAGGGTTATTTGTGTATAAATGAAAAGTTTTTTATAAATTGTAATTTAAATTATTTTAGACAGTTCATAAATAATAAAGATAGTTGCCATGACAACATGCGCAATGTATATGTATAATATTAAAAAACGAGTTGACATGAAGTCATCGTGTTTATTGACTACAATGTCAAAAATAAATATGAAGAAAAGTATAAAAACTAATATATTTTATTCCAGAAAAGATAAGGATTATCGCAATGATAATTCATACGAATTATGTAGACGTAAAAATGTGGTGAAAAAACGGTGCGCGAACACGCGTAAGAATGGAAATATTATCATAAAATGTGATGAAGGGTGTAAGAAACGTTTGGTAATTAGACCCAATGAAAGATCATTCATTAAATCGGTAGCGGGTAAAATTGTAAGAATGTGAGTAGATGGCGAGGGTGTTTACCCACAGGATGTGTTGGAAATGTGCAGGATAGAAAAGGTTTTGAAAAGGGGGCTTGTAGGAAAAATTTGCAATTATCGATATTTCATACGCCGAGACGTGTAAATAATATAAAGGTATATAAATTACACAAAAGGTCTTGTACAGATATAACATAAATATATATTTAGGGTTCAACATTATTATATAAATAGGTTTTTGTGTATGAATAAAAGAATAGTTAGGTAGTCATTCATTGTAGTAAATAATTGATACATGTTAGACCATTACTTTTGTTTGGGCGTGTATATGGGAATGCTAATATTTGTATTTGTTTCATGTAATATGACGGGGTTCAACCTGCTGCTGCTGTGATGATGGACCGGACCTAAAAAGAAAAAAGATGACCAAAAGAATATAAAATGAAGAAATGTTATGTTTTCAAATGAAATGTATTCCTCTCAAGTCTTTCTGTTCAATAATAAAGTCTAATGGGGTATAATGTATACTAGAGACAGAGCCGCCTTAGTATGAAGTCGTAAAGTCAGTATAGGTATGGGGTTGAAAGTCATGTGAATGTGAGTTCAACTTTGTAGTACAACATAGTCGACACAAAGAATATCTGTATAAGATATATATGAACTCAGATAGTAATGGGAGATATTTTAATGATGGTTTAATATGGTTCAGAATGAGAATTATTTATATTCGAGATATATATATATATATATATATATATATATATATATATATATATATATATATATATATATATATATATATATATATATATATATATATATACATATATACATATATATATATATATATATATATATATATATATATATATATATATATATATATATATATATATATATATATGTATATATTGGGGCGAGCTCGATGTTGAGAGGAAGTAATACTTCAATCTTTTTTCTTTTGGTCCACCAAAGAAAACGAAGTTTGAATTGTTATACCTTTCATCTCAAATTATCTCATATATAGCTAGAGCCCTTCAGGCTAAAGTTTAATAAAATAAAAAATGTTTGCGGTAGGATAGATTAGGTGAGTGCATAAGCAGGTAGCTAGCTCATTAACTCCAATTATAATAATTGGAGTTTAATACAAAATGAGCTACCTGCTTATGCACTACAGCCTCTAAGATTTTTGAAAGAAATAGCAATATCGAAATAGGCCTATAATGCATAATAGAACTGGGATTATAATTTTTAGGAAGAGAAAGGATAAATGCTTTCCTCCAAAGACAAGGAAAAATACCCGATGCAAAAGAATGGTTAATAATTTAAGTTAATCGTTGCAAAACAGATTCAACAACAGGGATAAACATACCTCTGTGGACATGATGAAAGCCATTTAATCAAGTTCACAGAGGTATTTCGAAGGTCGGCGGTACTTCAGCTCTCAACAGTTACTAAACCTGTACACGGCCCAAGTTCCATTTTGCATGGAGTACTGCAGTCACCTTTTGGAGGGTTCAGCTAAATATCAACTAGAAGGTTTAGACTCTGTAAATCGAAGTGCCCGTAGGTGAATAAACGACGACAAGCTCACAAATAGAAAATTACAAACATTTGAGATTCGTCGCAAGGTCGCTAGTCTTTTACAGGATGCACTTTAGTGAGTGTGCGAAAGCTCTCTTCGAACTTGTTGGACCCTTACTATTCCTTTACGGACTACTAGACGCAGGCAGAAGTTCCATCCGTACGTTGTTGATATATCAAACGGGGCTCGGGTTCGATCCCCGACGGGGACAAGCATTTGCGTGATGAGCATAAATGTTTGTATTTCCGGGTTTGGGTGTTTATTATGTATGTAAAAGTATTTATACATGTATTTCTGTGTATTAGTGTCGGTGACTGACACCCATAACACAAGCAAATAATTTGCTTACTTTGGGGTTAGATCAGTAAGTATAATTTATCCCGTGAATATTTATTATTATTATTATTAAACTCTTTTTTGGTTCGAGTCGCCAAGGCTTCAAACGAACTGTCTGCGTCTATTTTTCCTCACAAATATAGTCCTGGAACTTTTAAGTCTACTCGTGAATAGTTTTCTTTTGGAGGGGCGTATACCGCCTTCGTCTTCATTGACACTTTCCACCAGGCACGATGGAAGACAAACGCCTGTTCCAATACTATCTTAAAAAAAGTGTAGATGTTGGAGTGCCTAAAATACTTGCCTGCCTAGTATACTAAAGATAGACTCCTATTGAAAAATTGTTAATTAGAAAATAATAACGTTTAATAAATTCAGTCCAGAATAAGATATTGGCATTAAACAAAAGTAATCAACGTTCCTTATTTGTGAGAAACAAATATTTTTAAATTAACATCGTTTTGTAGTTTATTATTAATAAAAGACAAAAGGCCCTTGACTGCTTATCTTTCTTATTGAAATTGATACAAATCCATACTAATATTATAAATGCGAAAGTAACTCTGTCTGTCTGTTACGCTTTCACGGCCAAACCACTGAACCGATTTGGATAAAATTTGGTACAAATATAGTTTGAGACCCTAGAAAGGACATAGGATAGTTCTTATCCCGGAAATCCCATGGGAACGTGAACTATGCGGGTTTTTATTTTAGATTTTTTTCCACGCGAACGAAGTCGCGGGCACAGCTAGTATACAATAAAATCATCTTTTAGAAGTAAAAATAACATTAAATTAAAAAAGTGTATTAGAATATTTGTTTTATTTTAATTTTTTTCAAAGAACAAGATAAGCTTCTTTAGTTACAGGCATCGAGTATGTAGCCAGTAGAGCGGTTATGTTGTTTGTTTTGTTAGAAAATAAATTTCACCAAAACACTACGCCGGTTGTAATGCTGTGATTGGCCGACTCAAGGTTAATGTGATAATAAAACGTAATTACGTCTGTTTTACAATTCGATGTTTTACTGCTTTTTCCACACCATCTAATAAAACAACACGACATTATGCGGTATAATATACCAAATTTGAATATTTTCGAGAGTATCGGGGACATACACACAGGTCACTTGTTGTTGCGGTAATGCTTTAGTGCGAGCGTGAATTGCTATTTATAAGTGGCAAAACACTGATCAGTTTCGGAATTAGATGGCTCATATTGTTACGCTATTAGGTTACATGCTCGATGGTTACAGATAATTATGTTTTTTATTAACAACAAACTACGAATCCGTATGTAAATTTAAGTTTTTTGATAAAATTATCTTTACGCCTGTATCCCCGAAGAGGTAGGCAGATGTACAACCAGTGCACCCACGATCACCTTAGGATACTTAGTCCCACAATGTGACAGGTGGCAAACCAATCGTCAACTGGGCACTTATCCCATCCCGAGTAACGTTGTTTTTATCAGAAAACTGAAAAAAACATATGTGTTTTATTTGCCCGATCTGGGAATTGAACCCGGCACCTCATGTGTTCAACACCGATACCGGACCACTAGACCACAGACCACAGGGGTGATAATTTATTTTAATTTTTAATGAAATATACTAGGTGGTAAAGCTGAATTTTCTCACCCAGGTCTGGTACCACCGCCATACCTATTCCTGTTGCAATAGCGTCAGTGCTTGTCACTATTGTGTTCCGGTTTGGAGGGTAAGGTAGCTAGTAAACTTATGCATATGGCATTAGACCTCGATACAAGATAGCATTCCATCATTAAAAACTTTGGTGTCTATAGGCGATGGTTTTCCCTCTTCACGGTGACTTTTTCCGTCAGAAGCAGCCCATCACTTTCCAGCAGATGAGCTGCTTGTTTGCTATCTCATCATATTACATAAAAAAATAAAAAACTATTTAATTTCAAAAAACATTTAATTCATACAATTATCATTTTTAATTTAAAAAAAAAGATATTTAATTGAAATAATTATCGGTACTAAAGCTTGCCTAAGCCCCGTACTAGACGGAGGATGCTAGTAGTTTTGCGGTAACTTATTTACAGTGCACTCTCAGCTCTACCCTCGCTTGACCGGTACAAAAGTCGCCATCAGCACTGCCACTTCTCATAATGTAGACATCTTTCAAGTTCTTAGGAATTTTTATGTCCGCATACCCCACTATATCTTTAACAGCAACCTGCACACGCATTGGAACTCCTTTGGTGCACGTCTGCAAAATTAAAATCGTTTTATATTATCAATCAATCAATCAAATAATATTTATTCAACGTAGGTACATTTAAGAACACGTGTCGACAAAAAAAAAACATATCACAACAAAATATAAAAGACAATTTATACAATATTTGTAAAATACAATTCATAAAAATCACGTCAACCAGAGAGAATTTTGTTTTGCTTACAGAAATGACCAATTATTTTAAAAAAAATTAAATAAAATATATATTTTAAAGTTATAATTTTAAGCGAACATGAAGACGGACATTTATAAAATTAATAATCTAAATATCAGATCCCAGTTCCCTTTAACGGGTTAGGCAGAGTAAAAAAAAATGTATACAGACTTTCCGGTCAATCATCATACGGTTTTGTCGAATGACGAGACGAGTGGTGATCCCCATTTGCATTTTACTTGACAACGATTTATGTGAGCGGTAACGCACCACCTACCAGACTCCCAGCTGCTACTGGAAATCTGAATTTTTGAGAATAACCTCGAAAACATTTAATAACAGTTTTGTCTGATTCGGGGATCGAACTTAGGACTGATCTGAGCCGATAACGCCCAGACCATGAGGCAGTCAAATAATTTTATACAAACAGCGTATCTTTTTATATAATGTCTAACAAAAACCCAGTGCCATCATCAAATGCGTTATTTGGTAGTTTTGTACGACATTACATTTGATATTATTTTGTTGATATTGATAAATCTATATTAATATTATAAATGCGAAAGTTTGGATGTTAGGATGGATGGATGTTTATTACTCAATCACGCAAAAACTACTGAACCGATTTGAATGAAATTTGGCACACAGGTAGATGATTACCTGCAATAGTATTTAGGCTACGTTTTATCCCGGAAAATCTAGGTGATCCCGCAGGATTCACCAAAAAATTTTGTAATATAATTTATAAAAAATAGTAATTTATAAAGATCGACATAATTCATTTTGAATAATATTTTTAAATATTACCAATTATAATCTAATATGTAACAGATTATTTTCTTGTCAAGTGGGTGGCTCAAAAACGTCGCTTCTATGACTGAACGTGATTTTGTCAACTCTAAAATGTTTGCTAAATTTAAGAGAAATTGAAATATTAATTTGAACACTTCAAAATAGCATATTTTTTTTATCGCTTTCGAATCACGGTATAAAACTCACTTCTATTCGCCAACATATTAAAGATCGACCATATTCCCGAAAGTTCCGAAAATATCGCGTAAACAATCCTGAATGTAAACAAGTTATAATACATGCTGTTTTCACCCTTATATTTTATGACAGAAGATCTATTATAGCATAGCTGCTTGGGTAACGGCGGCTATTGTTTATCGATAGAAGCACCTATCTGATTCTTTTATTTCTAGATTTTTCCAATGTTTTCACCCTTCATTTTCTAGATTATTCGCAACATTACCCCCCTCTCAGTTATGTTCGTCCCGAACATCATTACTTCCATTATAGACGGCTGATCGATCAACATGAATAATCTTTATGGTCTTTCGTAGCTGCTCTGCACTCGATAGGTTACGTAATTGATCCGTGTGATTACTTTTTATGGCCCATCCCAACGTCACTGTAACTAAGGTGATTTACTTTTTCGTCGAAACGGATTATGTAGCTAAACAAGAGATTCTTCCTGACAACCTTGATTAGTGTTGATTTTATGTGTTTTCACTTATCAACGAGTGAATATCACGTAACCTCTTACGATTATTTTCAAGATATTCCGGTATACATATTTAGGTCTCTGCATTCGGCGGCGGGCCTACAGTCATTCAGTCATTAAATCTGCTGGTATACGTACCTGTCTGCCGAAGTTAGTATAGGCTGGCGTTACTTTTATGCTTTCGTATTTCGCTGTTCGGTATTTCTTTTTATATATATCATAAGATAGCAAACAAGCAGATGGGTCTCCTGATGGAAAGATTCAACCATCGCCTATAGACGCCAAAGATGTTAATGGTGCGTTGCTATCTTGTGGTTAGGTCTAATGCCACAAGCGTAAGTTCATCGGCTACCTTACCCTCCAAACCGGAACACGACAGCGCAAGCACTAATTAGCATTGGTGCAAGTACGGCAAGAATAGATAAGGCGGTAGTATCAGACTACTACACTACCACCTAGTAGCTACGATGGTAGTGATCGCATAACCAATCGATCGCCTTTTGCGGCTTGCCTGGCAGAACAGCAATTGGTCTATTCTTCAATGGAGCCCGGAACCAATACGGGGAAAACCACAGGGCAAGAACAAATGTACTTATCCCAGTCTTTTTGATGATATTCTTTCAGCTTGGCTAAGTGCCGTTCCAAAATTTGGTTAAATTGTTAGACCATTCCGTCAGATTGGGAGTGGTATGGTGTGGTTTTGTATACGCCTAATAATTATAAATTTCCTAGAATACGTTACACATCAGTGGAACATCGAATCCGCATATCACCTTATTGACCAATTTCTCAGCAACAGTTGTGGCTTCCCGATTGAGAATTGCAAACACGTCCGGCCATTGATGGTTTTTTCCATTTGCACCCAACAAATTTTTGTAAATGTACTGAAAGGAGCCAGTTCTTGCCATTCTGATTTTCCAGTATCTTGTTTTATCCAATCTATTAGAGGTCGCAAATCTCCATCTTCATATTGGGCCTTACGCATTTCATCAGTTTCACACCTGTCATCCGTAGGCTTATCTCTCAATACTCGAAACTTTTCCTTCGTTTCCATCCTTACACAATATTTACAACCTTCCGTACATGGTATCGTGATAATGCATCTGCATTTGAGTGAGTCTTTCCACTACGGTGTACTGCGTTCCTCAAGTTAACATTGCTAGCTACTTCTGGTCGCACTACAGTTCGTGTAGCTCCAGTTTCCGGCGTTAAGATGCAGTTCTTGCCATTAATAAATCCCTTAATGGATAAACTGTTGCTTTCGCTCACCTGAGTCCTCTCACACTCTCTGTGTCTCGGCTTGAGACATTGTGGTAACATCTTCCATCGGAATAAGTGGTATTTTTTTTTTCACAATCTTACTTCCGACACCAGTTGTTACGTGTTTAGAGTTCGTATTGTGCAATAAAATACCACTTATATTAAAACTGTGTTTACAACACAAATGTACAATACACTACTACGCAATACGTAAATACACTAACGAACACCAATAACATTCACTTTTTATTTAAACACTAGAATTAACCGACTATACCGAATCACTGAACTAACATACTTTCCGTATCACACTGATCGTCCGACCTATCGATTCCGGATCACTGTATAAAACTCACTTTTATTTGCCATCACATCCTCATTTATACAAAACGTAAAGTTTGACCATATTCCCGAAAGTTCCGAAAATATCACGTAAACAATACTAAATGTAAACATCATCATAGTTCACGCTGTTGTCACTGTATTATATTTTATGATAGAAGATCCATTGTAGCATAGCTGCTTGGGTAATGGTGGCTATTATTTTTCGATAGAAGCAGCTATCTGTTTCTTTTATTTCTAAATTTTTCCAATGTTCTCACTCTTCACCTTTCTATATTATTCGCAACAGTATTAAACAATGAAAACCCTCTTTGTATTCCGCACTATTTTGATGGGCAACTTCGAATCCCTACATTGCGCGTGACTCGATACGTAGTTCACCAATTTATTTTAAATATTATTCAAAGATTTTTTTTTTAATTTAAAAGGAAACGTTTTTGAATCAAACGACATTTGTTTTCCCCGTGAAATTTCTCCGTGTTGGTCCCAGGCTCCTTTGAAGAATAGGCCAACTGCCGTTCTGCCAGGTTAGTCGTAAAAGACGGCTGATTGGCTATGCGATTCACTACCATCTTGGCTACTGGGTGATTGAGTTCTGCATTATCTCGCCCGGGTTTGGTACCACCGCCTTACCTATTCCTGCCGCAATAGCGTCAGTGCTTGTCACTGTCGTGTTCCGGTTTGGAGGGTAAGGTAGCCAGTAAACTTATGCATGTGGCATTAGACCTCGCCACAAGATAGCAACGTACCATTAACATCTTTGGTGTCTATAGGCGATGGTTGACTCTTTCCATTAGGAGACCCATCTGCTTGTTTGTTATCTTATAATATAAAAAAGACCTTGAAATTTAACGTCAGTGAGAGGTGATGACACAGCCGATGGCACTTACCTGGGGGATGAAGTAGTTGCATTTGCCCGCAGGTATTCTGATTGTTTTAATCCACCCCAAAGGCTTACCTTCATACCCTGTGAATATAATAAAACATTTGTTAATCTTTTTATACAATTATATATATGCGTAATTTGCACATCACATTCCTTGCACGACATCCAAGGGCCTGATTTTTATCAAATGTAACTAGGACTGGATATGTGCCGAAATGTTTTCAAAATAACATCAAAACGTATGGGTACCAAGTCAAAAAAGTAGACCGTAAAGAAAAGGTACATATTGTCTTACCTTGATAACTACAACACTAATAGTCTTACAAATATGAATTTATTTTAATGGCACTAAATTTATATTTAGTTCATATGAGTCAGCTTAGTGTTATGACCTTAGATGTCATTGGCACTCTAGGAGGAGACAGCAGAGAGGCGCTTCATAGAATGAAGTAAACCGGTGTTTTGCTTAATTCAAGTGATTTTAGAAAAATCGATAGTGATGTTTTGATTTTCTTTTTATTTGATACTTATAATAAAAATTATGATGTATATAATTATTGCTGTTTTAATGCAAACGTAAATAAAGAAAGAAAGAAAGAAAGAAAATATTTATTTGCAAGAATATGGGTGTTACAAGTTGTTAAAAATAAATTAAGTTACCGACATATTCTACCAATATATGGTGTGCAAATATTTAAAAAAATATCATTATATAATATTACATTTAAAACTATAAATTGTATCGATTTTTCAGAATTACTACCGGTTCGGAACGCGGCCACACACTGAGAAGATCTGGCGAAAGAAACTTAGCGGGCTGGTCTTTTTTTCTCAATTTTATGTTCTTGTTATAAATATACAAGGATGATTCCATATTACAAAGTTATTTTTATAATTACAAGTTTCATATTTTAAGTAATTATTTTTTTTAATAATTTACATAATGTTCACCATTTAAAAAATTTTTACTACATTGAATTTTTTTTAAGGACAATTCAACAAACTTATATTTCTGTCCTGTATAGGCTAAAAATTCTTTAATATCATAATAAGTTTTACCTAACAGCAAATCAAACAACTTTTTGCGAAATTTATTTATAGGCAATGATTTAAGACTATCAGGAATATGATTGTATATAATAATTGACATACAATACACATTTTTTGTAAAAATATTTAATTTTTGGTTAGGCACATATAATTTAGGATAAGGAAGATCATTTATATAACAAAACGCAACCCAGCAGCTCTTCAATACCTTCGTGAACGGTTCTCCTTTTTACATTCCCCTGATTCTAATTGTTGCAATTTTGTGCGATCGTTATTGAAGTTTCCTGAATCTCATTCTCAAGCCTATTCTCGCTGTTTTAGTGTTCAAGACGTCAAGTTATGGAATGCACTCGCATTTCACGTTCGTGATAGCCCATAATTTAGTTATTTCTGTGTATAATTTTTTTCTTGTTATTTTTTATTTCATAGTTTCGTAAGTTAGTCTCTTTTTTTTTTGCTTATTTCATGTGTATTTTAACTTCAAGGTTGATTGTGCACAATGACTGCTATTTATTTGTAATCACTTCATAAGCTGGGTAGGCTGGAAGAAATATTTTTACCTTAGAGATAAGTCTACTTTTTGTACGTTTTTAGTTACATTTTTTTCTCTGTTAAATCTTATAAGTTGTGTACAATAAAATATTAAATAAATAAAAAAAATATATCATGAGATTTTACACTTTTATATCACTTTTAAGACCTGCCTGGCAGAATGGCATTTGGTATATTCTTCAAAGCAGCCCGGAACCAACACGGGGAAGAGACTTGTTTGTCAAAAGCAGTAAACATAGATTAGCACATTATACATGGGGCACACTAAAAGTTTTGCACTTCTAGCTAATTGGAACTATTTGAATTTCTAATGTTATATTTTTAAAACGTTGCAACCTTCTTATTAATAAAAAAAAACAATTGGCGGGAAATGATTTGTCAATTGTTTTTTTATCACACATCAAAGTTCTACGTACGCAACGAAAATGGAATTAAGTTGAAAAGATTTTAGAGCGATGATTTTTTATGATTTTAAGAGTTCTCTTTCTCCGCAAGACTGTGCCGCTCGTCTTCAAAATGCTTTTGGAAGAGAAGCACTTTGTTTGAGCCCTGTGAGGCGATGGTTTACTGAATTTGAGAGAGGTCGAGTTTCTTTACATGACGAATTTCGTGAAGGTTAGCCTTCAACTGCCGTCAACGAAAATAATGTGGCTACTGTTAAGCGGTTAATTGAAGAAAACCCCGGCTTGCCTATGAGACAATTCGAGGACTATTGAAGATTGGTATGAGCCAAATTCAGAAAATTTTACACGAAGAATTGAAAGTTCGGAAACTTTGTTGTCGTTGGATCCCTCATGAACGGACAGCGGAGCAGAAGCGGTGCTCACAGATGCCACTGAAGTACGACCACGGATATTCTAATGCTGTATAAGACATTGTCACAGGAGACGAAACGTGGATTTATTGTTTTGAATCCGAAAAAAAAACCGCAATCTTTTGAATGGGTTTCTACCATTTGTTTACCCAGGGTGTTAGAAAAAGTTCGCGAAAGACGACCAAAAAGCCGCATTCTCCTACATCATGATAACGCTTCTTCACACACGGCCAACAAAACAAAGTCAGTTTTAGCTTCCGAAAAAGTACATCTCGTCACTCATCTTGCGCGTAGCCCCGACCTAGCACCCTGTGATTTCTGTATTTTCCCCAAAATCAAAGATTTGATGAGAGGTTTCACTTTTACCAACTCCGAAGAGGCAGTGATAGCGTTCAATCAGCACGTAGAAAACATGCCTTCAGATCTGTGGTCCTCCTGTTTTAAAAAATGGTTTGATCGCATGAAAAAATGTTTAAAATGTAAAGGAGATTGTTTTTAAAAGCAATAAACATAATATTTTTGTTATATCATGTTGTTTTTTTAATGAAAAAAAAAGTATCTTCACGCTCACTTCCTCGAAGTGGTAGGCAGAGGTACAACAAGTGCACCCACGATTAGCCGAAGATACTTGGTCCCACAATGTGATAGGTGGCAAGCCTATCGCCAACCGGACACTTTCTAATCCCGGGTAACTTTGTGTTTCTCAGAAAACTGAAAAAACCCTTTTTTTATGTGCCCGACCCGGGAATCGAACCCGGGATCTCATGTGGTCAACGCCAACGCTGGACCACTATACCACAAAGGCGATTGTTTTTTTAAGTTACGCAAAACTTATAGTGTGACCTACGTAGAACAAAAATAATAAAAGAAATACCTTTATCTAATACTATTTTGTAGTCTTCACCAAATGCAGCGGCGCAAGCAGCAAACATCAGAACAAGAAGAAGGCTGTTATCGGGCATACTGATGAAATTTCAGCTTTTCACGAAGTAATGACTTTTCGTTTGAATTCATGCTTAATAAGCAGCAGCTCTTTTAATAGTAATATTAGTAAACGCTTATTAACAATAACACCTTCCCCGCTGCAAGGGTCCGGAAATCCCCTACTACTCAATATCATTAGGTGCTTGAAAAAGTTTGTTAGGTGTTGTTCTGTGTTATTTTTTGTTGTTTATTCCAACATTTTTTATATCTTAAAAATTATGTTTGACAAAATTTACGTCAGGTTTATTACTACTTTTACTACGATAATATTATGACGTATCAACAAACTTTATTAAAGTAATTAAATTCTATTTTCAAAACATTATTACAATAATTTAATTATGTAGTCACTATTTGAAGATTACAGGAGTAAAAGGAACCACCATTTATATTTTGAGTTTTGAACAATCTACAAATTAAACTTTAAATATTAATGATGAATAAACAATTTTTCTTTGATACAAATACTGCAATCTATTTGTTTTAGCTTAGTTAAGCAGGTAATTTGCACCTTTTGTGCAATTTTGGAATGTTACCAGATCGTTTTATTTCGGGCGCTGTTTTCTAAAAGTGAGTTTACGTAAAATAGGCTTTTTCTGTCTTATTTTAGTAAACATTGTTGGATTGAATTGAACATTAACACCATATAATAAAGAAGCCAATGGCATGATTGGTTCCAAAAGTTTTAAATTATCAATGAGCCCCCTGTTCCCGTACCATTCACTTGCTTTTACTACGATTACTCTCATAACACAGAAACAAAAGTCAGTTTTGTAGCATTTTATTGCACATATATAAATAATTGTAAATTATGTTGTCAATATTTTAAACAAACACAAAAACAAAATATTTAAAATGAGTATATGCGGTGGTATATAATAGTATTAATTTAAAATATGTTAAATAATTAACAATTCTAAATATTTAATAAGATATACGAGTTATTTCAATAATAAGTAACGAATTAACAGTTCATCTTTATTTCGACACAACAATTTAGAAATTGATGGCCGCATATATTCATTTTATATATGTTTGTGTAAAATATTGATAAATATTATATTAGAAGTTTGCAGCGGGAAGAATATCATTATGGCCTTGTTCTAATACTGGAGAGAGGATGTTAGTGGCTTTGACAAAAGTATCACAGTATACTCGTAGCTCTACCTTTGCTTGGCCTAAACAAATGTTAAGACTGGCCTTTCTTTGAATAGTGACAGTTTCCAGGTCTTCACTAATTTGTACGTCCGCGTACCCCAGCTGATCCAGAACCGTAGCCTGCACACGTTTTGGTACTCCTCTGGTTCCACACGTCTGCAAAATAAAAATCATTATATATAAATCAAATAATATCTATTATATTTGCCTTCTCCTCCTGGACCTCCTTTGAAGGTTAGACCATCGCCGTTCTGCCAGGTGGTTTATAATATAAACTAAAACTAAGATACTACTAAAAGTAAGGTGAGAGATAGGCCATACGTGTCCCTACCATCGTGACTACTATATGGTAGATTTCCACAACGTCTCGCCTGGGTATTTGGTACCACTGCCTTACCTGTTCCTGCTTTCTGGCCTTACGTCAAACCGAACCATCTGCAATCCTTCTTGGTAGTTTAAATCAGCGACCAAACGAATGTGCCACTGCGATTGTCACTACCAGCTCTGCCGTGATAAAGAAAAAAGACGTTTCTGACATTTTTTCCAAAATTTAATTAGATACATATTCGGCATTAGTAAAAAATAACGCACCTACCAGTATTTTTATATTTCGTTTAAACTTGACACATCCCATACATCTAAATCTTACTTTCAAAATGGACATAACTCAAATGGATATAACTCAAATATTAATAAACAGGAAATACATTTTTGACGTATGCTAAATTGTAAAAAAATTTGACATTTAACTAGAAGTTTTTGATTTAATCATAAAGTAAAAAATCATTACTGCACGATCTTCAAAAATAAACTAACGTAAATGTGCCTTTTCATCTCAGTATTTCGAAAAATAACCGGACGCTATATAGTAGCAGCAACGTCTTTTCTAATAAGTATTGTTAGTTAAGCGGGGTGAAATAGGTTCGCAATTCGAAATACAACTTGAGATCAGTAACTCCCAGGCCAAAGATAAAATTGTTATTGCTACAAATTGCAATGCTTCAAATATATAAATGCAAATATTTTTCAATGTTATATTTAACTGTGTACCTACTTACTGTTACTTTTTGTAATGATATTTTATTTTCTGGTGTTGACGTTCAAAAAATGTATTTTTATACTTATTATAAATAAAAATTATTTGATTGATCGATTGAATAATAATATGTGTTTGCTGGATTGTACTTCTTTCACGTAGCAGTGAATAGTACCGGACCGGAATCCAGATCCAGTAGTAATCATAAAAAATGTCAATTTTTTAAAAGTGCTTGTACAAGTTTAACTCCAGTTTTTGAATTTGAAATCGAAAGATGTGATTTTTTGATAGAGGTAGTTTAGAGATAGCTTAAAAATAAAAAAAATAAAAATTATTTACGAATTGAGAGATAACTCTAACTTGACTCTGATTTTGATTGAATTGATTTTGAAGATGACTTTGATTTTGTAACCATAAAAATCGTCCTGAAGATAAAAATCGATTATCACGTTTAAAAGTTACATCTTTTTAAAAACCAAAATAGTGAAATAGTCTTTAATCTTATTCTTAAACGTGCAAGTAATTTGTGGGTATTAATTTTAATTTTTGAACTTAGATATATTTTTTATTTAAGCATATGTTAAACTTGAGCTTAAAATGCTTTAACTCAGCGGACAGTTCAGGGACAGCATTTTGGGGACAATCGGCTTACAAATTTCTTTTTTGAAAATATATGTCTGATTTCCATATAATGATACATAGAAACGCCTCTGTGGTCTAGTGTGGTCCAGCGTTAGCGTCGACCACATGAGGTCCCGGATTCGATTCCCGAGTCGGGCACTTAGAAAAAAAGTGTTTTTCAGTTTTCTGATAAAACAAAGTTGCCCGGGATTGGAAAGTGCCCGGTTGGCGATAGGCTTGCCACCTATCACATTTGTGGGACCAAGTATCTTCGGCTAATCGTGGGTGCCATTGTTGTACCTCTGCCTACCCTCTCGGGGATACGGGCGTGAAGATACTTTTAGAAACGTCCTTTATCCTTATGAAGGCAGAGTTAGTGGAGCTTGTTACGTTGTTACGTCCCTGACGTGTTTCATACCCGAGTCATTCCATATGAAATCGTCTAATTAGCAAAGTCGACTCATTTTAGATTTTGGTGTAACTTTGAGAAACTCTTCTCTAGGGTCCCAAAGAACAAAATTTACACGAGTTTGATTTTTACAAGCGCTTGTTTTCGCCTATTTAAATAAAGACTTTTAAAAATCGATATTTTTAAGCCTTATCAACTTTAACTGTGAAATTTTTTTGTTTGAAGCTATCTGCATGATCAAGATGGAATTCACAGTGGGAAAGATAGTAGTTTAAGGGTAAATGAAGATAATTGGCTCGGACGAGTCCTTTGAATATAAGCAGCATGCTGAAAATGAGTGTTTTTTAGTCATTTTTCGTGAATTTCATTCAACTCTAGCGTCGTAACTGTTGAGAATTAAAAACTCATGCTCCGCGGGAATTAAGTATTCATGTCATAGACAAAATTCAGCCACAAGTTGACTTGAGCTGCCCGCTCTTCATAGAAGAAAACTTTGCTCGAAGTTTTGAAATTTAAAAAAATTCCAATTTTCAGGTTATGAAACGATCGTGTTGACTGCGAGATAAAAATCTCTCGCATCTCAAAAACTCACAGAATCTATTGTTCTTACCTTCAACTTTAAACGACTACATCACTTGTTTTGTTATTTTCATTTTTAGTGCATGTGCGAGCGGTTTTTTTTACAGCAAAAATCTGGACGTTTTTACAAATGGATTAAAATTACTTACCATCAGAAACAATTATAAATATGAATAATTTTTCTAGTTTCAATAAAGTTATGGATATTTGGGGTATAAAAGTAAGTGGTAAGTAATTTTAATCCATTTGTAAAAACATCCAGATTTTTGCTGTAAAAAACCGGCTCACACATGCACTGAAAATGAAAATAACAAAACAAATGATGTAGTCGTTTAAAGTTGAAGGTAAGAATAATAGATTCTGTGAGTATCAGATTTTTATCTCGCAGTCAACACGATCGTTTCATAACCTGAAAATTGGAATTTTTTTAAATTTCAAAACTTCGAGCAAAGTTTTCTTCTATGAAGAGCGGGCAGCTCAAGTCAACTTGTGGCTGAATTTTGTCTATGACATGAATACTTAATTCCCGCGGAGCATGAGTTTTTAATTCTCAACAGTTACGACGCTAGAGTTGAATGAAATTTACGAAAAATGACTAAAAAACACTCATTTTCAGCATGCTGCTTATATTCAAAGGACTCGTCCGAGCCAATTATCTTCATTTACCCTTAAACTACTATCTTTCCCACTGTGAATTCCATCTTGATCATGCAGATAGCTTCAAACAGAAAAATTTCACAGTTAAAGTTGATAAGGCTTAAAAATATCGATTTTTAAAAGTCTTTATTTAAATAGGCGAAAACAAGCGCTTGTAAAAATCAAACTCGTGTAAATTTTGTTCTTTGGGACCCTAGAAAAGAGTTTCTCAAAGTTACATCAAAATCTAAAATGAGACGGCAACAATTTTATTTTTTTTCAGACGATTTCATATGGAATGACTCACCCTTATTTATCATATTTGATACTACTAGACTACCTGAAGATCCAAGGGATAGCTTGTTCGGCTCAGATCATGAGATTCCAGGTTCGATCTCCGAGTCGGCTACGCTTTTTAGTAGCAGCTGGGAGTCTGGCGGGTGGTGTCTTACCACTTTCCTGCCTTGGAAAGTTGTCGGTAGTCAATAACCGTTATCAAGTGGTTACAATGCGGCTATAGGGATCACCACTCATCTCGCCAACATATTCACATCTCATTGGCGATTGTTATCTGTTTACAGGGAAATTCATATGTTAGCTATCCTGTGACAAAAGATTCCAATAACTTTTATATCTTCTCGTAGATTAATTAAGGGGATATATATTTTTTTAATGACATGACTCAACTTCACATTAGTAAGAAAACTTTTTCATGCGTAGTGTTTTTGTTTAAATTTCCAAATGATTTCATAATATAACAGTAACATTTGTGCACGACATGACATTGTAATGAAATGTCAGTGAAGCCCCGGCGCGGAGGTGACGCGGCCGATGACACTTACCCTGGGGACATAAGCGCTACACTGGTTCGAAGGTATCGTGAATGTTTCACTCCATCTTAAAGGCGTGTTTTCCAATCCTTAAAAAATACAAAACATTTGTTGCATAACTCTATATAAAAAATCACAATGGGAATCGCACATTAACTAGTTAACTAATATACTTAGTACAGCAGCTAGTGCAGTTAAAAAGTAAGAATGTGTGGGTGTCGATACTGTAAGAATTGGCTACTTTAATTATTTCCACAGCATTATGACATACAGGATTCTTCTCTGGAATAATCAAGATGAAATACTATACTGAACTATACTTGTATTGCAGAAAAGAGCTATAAGATCAGTTAACAACGTTAACGCGAGTGTTTCTCTGAGAGAACAATTCAAAGAAATCAGTATTCTAACTGTGATATTCCAATATAATAGATCTATAAACCGGTTGACCCTGCAGGCCATTTTGAAACTTCCCGCTAAATTGAGCTATTTTAAGCTACAAAATCAAAACTTATACCTAATCATAGAATGTTGAGCCTAAACAGTGCAAAACTAGTTTGTAAAAATGGCAATATTTTAATTTTTGAAAGCTGTATATTTTCAAAATTAAAAGCAATTTTGATCTTTTAAACGTTGTTAATCTCTACAGTTTTCTTAGCTGCGAAATCGATAAGTTAAAAAAGGTCGACGAAATGTCTACAACTATTTTCAAAAATATTTTCCATTAATTGACCACCTCGTTGGTCGAGTGGTTAGCGACCCTGACTACGCGATCGACGGGGCTCGGGTTCGATCCCCGACGGGGAAAAGCATTTGTGTGATGAACATAAATGTTTGTATTTCCGGGTTTGGGTGTTTATTAAAAATATTCTTGTATTTATATATGTATTTCTATGTGTTAATATCGTTGACTAACACCCATAACACAAGCAAATAATTTTCTTACTTTGGGGTTAGATCAGTAAGTGTAATTTGTCCCGTGAATATTTATTTATTATTTATTAATAAATTCTGAATGAATCAATCGATTTTGATGCAGTTTACAGTATCTAATACATTTTTTTTATTAGAAGAGCTGGTAAGATTTTGAAACCAATCAGTATTAATCTAAAAATTATTTTAAAAATTATTTTAAAAATTGGTAAAGTGCGTGTCGGGCAACGCACGCTACATTGCGCGTTTCAAAGTTGCCATCACAATAATGCGGTCTAAGAAGAAGACTTTCATAGTTTTATACTATGAACATTTAAGCTATTCAACGTCTATGACACATATATCCACGCCTCAGGTTCACCATATATAAAAACTTCTCTAAGTACATTTTATACTCAAAAACTTGTAGAACCTTCTAAGCCGTGACAGTTCACCTTTTAACGTCATTATATTTACTACTACCATGATTTTTTCCACCCCCAAAATCAACTATTTAGCCTGCAGAGGAGGGAGGCACTCTTGACTGTAACAAAAATTAGCACTTAAAAACTTAATATTTTTTTATTTAAATTTTATTATCGATAGGAAAGCGTTTTTTTAAGTACTAAAATAGGAACGGACGGATAAATCAATTTTGTAACAATTAGCGAAGAATCGATTTTGATGCAATTTGCGGAATTGGCGCAGATTTTTAAGGAATACAACTGATTGGGTTTTGTACTTAATAGGTTTATTAATCTGTAAATTATTTAAAAAAGCATTAATAGCTGAAATTTGGAGGTTTTATTTTTAATTTGTCAAAATTTACCTAGCCGAATCGTTTCAGAATTTCAGAATATTTAAATTTAGTGGAACCCAATCGAACGCCATTAACCGCGATTCGACCAGTGGAATCTTTCAATAGTTATGAGCTGTTTATATACACGTATAAATTATACATACGTACTGACGTGATCGTGAAAATAGTCGGACAAGTTTTTTAGGGCGACAAAACGTGAAGGTCGGATCAAAACTCGATTTTTGAAAATCGGGGAATTTCAGTAACATCCTTATACTAACTACTAACGTAGCAGGAAATAAAAATAATTGCTCGTTTAAGAGAAATAATGATGAAGATACTGTACACTCTGTTGAGCATGTATCCGGTTTATTTTATTCGACTAAAGGCAGTTGATATATTTCACAAAAGGAGATCGAATTAACACGGGTGATTCAATCACATCATGAGATGGACGAAGGACTACTTGTCAAATATTTATTTACTTTCAAAAATGATGCATACCGCTAGTTACAGGTTTTTGGGATATTGTATTTTAAATAAAACAAATAGTGAAAATTAGGGAGTACCTAAAAAACAAACCGACAGTCCAAGAATATTTTTTTTAAATAAATAACAATGTTTGCCCACAGCTCCACTTGTTTGAATTTTGAAGTGAAATATTGTTATCGCATTTGGATCTGGTTTATAGTACAACTGTTCACTGCTATCAATTTATGCAACACAATGAGTAAGTTTTCTAAATCAATAAATATAATAGTGAGTGTAAGCAGTGTATACATTTTTGCTAAGTATCAAGAGTACTTTTGTCTGACTACACAAGTGTAGCGTACTTTAAAAATGTTTATTGCTTTAGTGCATGACCTTTACTCGCCAAGTCGATCGATTTTAGCGACAATCTCAAAAAAACAATAGTTCATACGTGCGAATGTATGTATATGTGTGTTGAATGAATGAGCAATATGTAGTTTAGGTGCATAAATATATAACGTACACGTTTTTCACTTCTTAACGACAAAAGGGCTTAAACGTTATGTTTAAAATTTAGTATACTGGAACGTTTTACACTAAATTACATCCTATTATCTAATGCTGTTATTGCGGCAGAATAAATAAAGCGATGGTTCTGAACTCAGCCGAGACGCTGCAGGACTCTGTCACCCGGTAGTCTCGATAGTAGTGACTAGTGGCATGTTTAGCCAATCGGTTAACTCCTATATATTGCCAGGCACGAAAACAGAATTTGTCAAAAGCGATAAACGTACACCAACAGTTTATAGAACAGAAATCATAAGAAAATACCTTGATCCATTGATTTTCTATATCTTTCACCAAATGCAGCGCCGCAAGCAGCAAATATCAGGATGAAAAGAAGGCTGTTCCCGAACATACTGATGAAGTTTCAGCTCTTCCACGATGCAATCAATTCTCGCTTAAATGTATTCTAAACATAGTACCGCTCTTTTATTAATAATACCATTAAACGCTTGACTAACATTAACACCTTACCAACTGCAAGGGTCGTGGAATCCCGTACAACCCATTTTTTTATATCATAAGATAGCAAACAAGCAGATGGATCTCCTGATGGAAAGAGTCAACCATCGCCTATAGACACCAAAGATGTTAATGGTGCGTTGCTATCTTATCGCGAAGTCTAATACTACATGCATAAGTTTACTGGCTACCTTACCCTCCAAACCGGAACACGACAGTGACCAGCACTGACGCTATTGCGGCAGGAATAGGTAAGGCAGTGGTACCAGACCCGGTCGAGCCGATGCAGAACTCTACCACCTAGTAGTCACGATGATAGTGACGCGCATAGCCACTCAGTCGCGTTTTACGACCTGCCTGGCAGAACGGCAGTTGGCCTATTCTTCAAAGGAGCCCGGGACCAACACGGGGAAAACACCAATACCATACCATTTCCTATTTGAAAACATTTGTTAAGATGTTGCAATGATGGCCAACCAGTAGTTATTTTAAAAAAAACGATTAAATAACTCTATTTAGCACATTCGGGTAATATTTATATAGCCTATGCCACTCTCATAACTGTGATAAATTTAATCTATCGAATCACTTAGGCTACAAAGCGTGTCAAAAAATATCCATACATACGAACATACTATGACGCCCATTCGTAAAACATAATCCTCCAATCATAAGCGCTATTAAATGTTGATAAATATTCAAAGCAAGAAGAATTATGTTATTTTTGCTTAATTACACATAATGTAGAAAAAAACACTTAGTAAACTTAAAACGCAAACTTAAACACTGAGAACACATGACGTAAAATTTGTTATGATTTATAAAGTGATACTAATCAAATGAAAAAATATTAGGAGATCCGCAAGATTTTAGCTTGCGCATTGGCCATATTCGATTGCGTTTACCTCGACACTCTAATTACCAAACATTTAATTACTAATTATGTAACGATTAACAGGTATCGTATTTAACGGAAGCATTTAGTAGTTGCTCTTTCATAATTGTTCACACTTTTGAATAAAACTTAAATATAATATATTTTTTTAAATTGTCTCAATCAACGAAATGAATTAAATTCAATTGATTGATTTTACAAAATAAGAATACCTATTTAACTTCCTGTGGGTTTTCAACATCCACGCCAAAATTGCGTTCAGTTTTCTTGAGCTGCTCGAAAGTGTCGTGCTGACACTGAAGTAGGCTATCCATTTTGTCAGTGTGTAATTGATATTCACTATTTGCGAAGTAAATAGTGGAGAGAGGGCAGGCGCGGCAGAAATTCGCAACATTCGAGCAATCGATCAATCTTACATTGAGATTTCCTAATTTTTATCGTATCTTAAAATTAGTCATAAATGTTTTTTGTGTTAAACGCAAAACATTATAAGAACATAAATAATCAATTTAAATCCTACGCTTTTCCTACAAAGACCCAGAAGTCAAAGTAATAAATGGATAGATGCAGTAACAGGCAGAAGTATGTAAAGTATATATAATAATTAAACTACGATACATCAATTTTACTGAGTTACATTTAAAGGTCCGGCCAAATTTTAAAATTAGGCATTAAATACTGAATTAAATGTGTGTTTTAATTATTATTGTAAAATTATTGTAAGATGACATAAAAATATTCATTTCAAAATATTCCACTAAATTTATGAGTCGGGTGGATCGAATCGTGTTAATCGGCCGTCGCCGTAATTAGTATTTAAAATAGTGAAATTCTCAATAAGATGAGCTCAAAAATAATTATTCGTTATATTATTCGTAATATTTTTTTAATGATCCAAAATTTATGTTTCAGTATATTTGATTACTTTGCGCTTAAAATAGTTCAAGTTAGTGGGAGGTTTCAGAAATGGCTTGCAAGGTTTGGAGACTATATTATTTAAAATATTATTGCGTCGAAATATAATATATTTTATATACGTTTTCTATCTCATACCAAATCACCGTCTGAGCTTCTTTTTATGTTTAAATATTTTGTTCAACTATTTAGAAGGAAAACTAAAGGAGATTTTTTAATGCGAAAATTTTCAAATAAAATATAAAGTGTACCTTTCTAAATATGACATATACATTGCAACCGACATAAGCTTAAATTAAAAAAAGGCTTTATGTTATATATGGGCCTATCACCTCTGTGGTCTAGTACTCCAGTGTCAGAGTTGACCACTAGAGGTGCCGGGTTCGATTCCTGGATCGGGCAACACAAAAAATGTGTTATTGCAGTTTTCTGATAATAACAACGTTGCTCGGGACTGGAAAGTGCCCGGTTGGCGATAGGATTGCCACCTATCACATTGTGGGACCAAGTATCTCGGCTAATCGTGGGTGCACTTGTTGTACATCTGCCTACCTCTTCAGGGATACGGGCGTGAAGAGCCTGTCTGAGAATGAGCCTGTCTTATAACTTAAGCGGATACAATAGTCCATTTATAAAATAACACATACATTGAGGGGTTGTAAATCCACACTATAACAGTATTTTCATGGCGATAGCACTAATTTTCGTATTTAATGCTCGTTTTTCATTATTATAGTTTCTAGTTAAGCGTAATAAACGTGATATTTTACTGTACCATTTAAAATAAATTTATATGCCTATTAGTGTATTGTTGTTAGATACACTATGGTTGTATTATGTTTGGTAAATCTTTGACCGATGACAGAAAATCGACGGAGTCGTGTGCATGTCACATACAAGATAAAATTAAAAATTTCAAAAACCCCCGACACATCCTCAGACCGTCATTCCGCTACATACGCATTATTTTAAGAGTAAAACGTGAAAATACCTGATGATCTACGAAAGGGGATCTTGCAGCATCAGGTTAAAGTTACCATAGTTTCTTACTCAATGAGCTTGAGTTATTTTATTCCAAAGCTTCCATGGCCTCTAGCTCCACTGTGTAGTCCTGGAAATCATTTTGATACAGAGTTTATGTAAAATATAACAAATGAGACCACACTCAATGGATTTATTTTGAATAAAATCAGGAGTTCCATGGCCACTTTCTATTTATATTATCAAACCCTGCGAATCTCCTAGTAATAAAAGCCAACGATATCAGCCCAATCTTCGATGGCCACACTTCAGTTCCATCATTATTATATCTTAGAAAACATCCGGCACCTAAACATTTGCCAAAATAAACCGAATTAGCCAACATTTGATGGGTTTATCTAGATTAGCTTAAAAGTTATAATGGACCTCTTCCAGCTTTATTGTCAGACACTGGAAAACAGAAAAAAGAACGATTCAAACGAGATCAAAATCGATGGTTCGTTTCGTTTCTATGACCTTCTCTCACTTTATCATAAGAGCTTCAAAATCATCTAACACCAGATTATTTGTCAAAACAGAACAAATAAGTTCAAGCGCGTTGAGTATGTCTTGTTTGGTTTAAAAGACCCTATAGCCACCTTCAAGTTAACTTCAATAGATTCTTAAAATCAGCACCAAACAGTATACTAAAACAAACCCAATTAACCGATACTCGATGGGTCCGTCTGGTTTAGCGAGATTTCATGGACTTCTTTCAGTTTTATCTTGAGAAACTGGAAGTCATTCTGTTCCAAATTCCTTATTAGAACAAACAAAATGAATGCATGCTTTATCATAGGACTACAGAAATTATCTAACACCAGGGTAACTCTCAAAATAGAAGAAATGAGTCCAAACTCGATAGGTTTCACTTGTTTATTTCAAAGGTTCCCATAGCCACTTTTAATTTCCATTATTAAATTCAAAAAAATCATCTAGCACCAAAAAATATGCTAAAACAAACCGAAGCAACCCACACTCAATGGGTTTTTCTGGGTTAGCTTAGGATTTCTCATGGACTTCTTCCCACTATCATCTGACACCGGAAGCTATTCTACTCCAAAAACTTTCTCCTTCCTGCTTCATTATAAGACCCTGGAAAGCATCTAGCATTAGAGTATTTGTCAAAACAGAACAAATGAATCTAAGCTCTTGTTTTTTCTATATTGTAAGATAACAAACAAGCTGATAGGTCTCCTGATGGAAAGAGTCAACCATCACCTGTAGACATCAAAGATGTAAATTGTGCTTTGCTATTTTGTGGCAAGGTCTAATGCCACATGCATAAGTTTACCGGCTACCTTACCCTCCAAACCGGAACACGACAGTGACAAGCACTGACGCTATAGCGGGAGGAATAGGTAAGGTGGTGGTACCAGACCCGGTCGAGACAATGTAGAACTCTATCACCTAGTAGCCAGGATGGTAGTCACTTGCATAGCTAATCGGTCGCCTTTTACGACCTGCATGGCAGAACGACAGTTGGCATATTCTTCAAAGGAGCTCGGACCAACACGGGGCTCAATGGTTTTATCTTGTTTAGTTCAAAAATTATCATGGTCACCTTCTAGTATCACCATCAGATCCTAAAAATTATTCAGCACCAAAGTATATGCAGAACAAACCCAAGCAGCCCACACTCAATGACTTTATTTGGATTTGCTTATAAGTTCTTATAGACTTTTTCCAGTTCTATTAGGTATCAGGCACTGATAAACAACGTGCTTCAAAATCCTTGTAAAAATTTACTCCATTTTATTTTAAAGTTCCCATGACCTCTATTATCGGCTCTATTATAAGACCCCAGAAATCGTCTAGTACCAGGATGTTTGTTAAAATACAACAAAAGATCCAAGATTTATCTTGTTTGGTTTAGAAGTTCCCATGACTACGTTCCAATTCCATCATCAGATACTAAAAATCGTCTAGCACCAAATTGTTTGCAAAAACAAACTGAATTTTTTCCCCACTTGATGGGTTAACCTCGTTTAGTGTACGAGTTCTTAGTTACATCCTTCAGCTCTATCATCAGGCACTGGAAGCCATCCCGTTCCAAAGTCCTTGAAATAACGATACAAACTATCTCAAATTCGATGGTGTTGCTAATTTTATTTCAAGGTTCCCATAAAGTATTTCCAGCTCTATCATGAGACTCTGGAAATCGTCTAGCACTAGAGTATTTGTCCAAACAGAACAAATAAGTCCAATTTCGATTAGTTTATCTTGTTTAGTTTAGGAGTTCTCATGGTTACCTTTCAGTTCCATCATCAGATCCTGAAAATCATCCAGCACTAAGATATTTGCTAATACAAGACAATTAAGTGCTAATTCAATAACTTTACCCCGTTTAGTTTAGAAGTTCATTGTAGTTGAACTTTGAATCAGGATTCTTAAAGTTCCAATGTCACTTTTTCGGCTCAATCTTCAGAGCCATAACATCATGAGAAAGATCTTACTGTAACAAATGAAATGACTCCAAACTCCACTATATTAGCAATTTCTATCTGTGAGTTATAATTACACTCTTCGGCTACGGCTTCATATTAAGTTCTTCGACATTATATGTAATGGAAAGTAAACATCATCAAAAATCCATCGAGTTCAAACTTGACTATCTTATCTCTTTCTACATTCTACGCGTGAGTTTCAGTAGCACTTTATCAGCTCCATCTTCAAATCCTCGTCATCATGAGCACTAATCAAACTTAGTATTTATAGCAACCAGACTTAGTCTAAGCAAGATTGTCTTGTTATAGCTCTGCATCAAACAGTTCCAGTCCCTACATCCAGGCTACATCACGAGCTCAGTTGGATGGTACCATAGTAATTGCATTTCCTTCACAAGTCTGTCAAGTTTTTGTACTAACGGATATCAGAAAGTCGTTAAAAAGTGGCTTGCAATATTTAGAAAATCTGTTATTTAAATACGAAAATTGCCAGTTAAATAGATTGATGATCTTCGAATGAGAATCTCAAAGTATTAGCTTAACGTTACCATGTAATTGCAATATCAATAAAGTAACAGAACACAAAATTTAGTATTGATAAAGCATTTACAAATTATTTAATTCCTTTCATCAATTTGAAAAGAGCTGGTTATCTTGAAACGGTTGAACAGATTCTGTTGAATCTTAGCTAAGAACCACCTCGCAAAACAGGGCTTTCAATTAAAAAAAACCGCAATCAAATTGGACCATCCGCCAGGGCTCCACGATGCCACGGACAGACACACAGATACACACATTTAAAAAAAATTAAATTTAGCCTTTAAAAAGCTCGGTGTGCTCAGCAGAGCGAGACAGTACTTTTTGCCGGCCCATCGCCTTCAACTTTATAAGGCACAGATTCGGCCTCACATGGAGTACTGTTCTCATCTCTGGGCCGGAGGTCTCCAATACCAGCTTCTTTCTCTTAATCGCATACAGCGTAGAGCGGTTCGAATCGTTGACGACCAGGCTATTTCGGAACAGCTCGACTCTTTGGCATTACGCAGAGATGTAGGTTCACTCTGCGTCATCTATCGTCTTTATCATGGGGAGTGTTCCGACGAGTTGTTTGGAATAATTCCTGCCGCCGAATTCCACCATCGGACATCGCGTCAAAATTTAAAGTTCCATCCTCACCATCTCGATGTCTGGAAATCCACAACTGTGCGTTTCTCCCGACACTTTTTGCCTCGCACTACTCTGTTGTGGAATCAATTACCGGCAGGGGTATTTCCGAACGGATACGACATAGGGACCTTCAAGTTAAGAGCTTACTCATTCTTAAAAGGCCGGCAACGCAACTGCAAGACCTCTGGTATTGCAGATGTCCATGGGCGGCGGTGATCACTTACCATCAAGTGCAACTCTTGCTCGTTTGCCCCCTCTTCTATAAAAAAAAACATACACAGATACACACCTGAAACTTATAACACCCCTCGTTTTGCGTCGGGGGTTAAAAAACAAGGATTAAAAACGCTATCAGATAACAAATTAATTTTATGATACTTAACCTTATTACTTTAGCAATATCTCAGTAGCAAAATTTTTTCAAACACTATATGTATCGCTACTCAAATAACAGAACGAAATTGTTAACGCTAAATACCATCATAATATCAATATGTATGCAACGTTTGCCGCGTTTCGTACTGTTTCGTGATTGGTCTGCCAACTAGCGCTAGAAAACAACGTCATACTATCATATATCATAACGTTATTTTGTAGTGTAGTGTATAACAGAACGTAATGAATAACGTTATTAAACAGTAACAAATTCTGTACTATTTTTGGATAACGCTATGCTTGAAAATAACGTTATGTCATGCCGTGAGCAATACGTTACCACGTTTATCTAGAAGACTGCACGGCACAGTCGTATTTTTGAGGCTCATCGCTACGGCTAGTTTAGTGCTACACTGCGTATAAATTTCCCATCAATTAATAACTATAATAACTAGCAAAAAGCAGAGCTTTGTAAGGGCTCGCTTAGTTATATTACCTAGTAATATTCTTAGGAAAGTATTTTTATTCGAATTACATCTTTTAATGTATCATGGACTTTTTTATATTCGCATCAAAGGCGTCGTCAGGCTTTTATTCTAGGGAGGCGCAGAAAAATAAAAGTATTTTAAATTTAAAATTTAAATTTAAATAAAATTTATATTAAATAAAAGTATTTAATATAAATTTTAGTACTTGTGTATAAGAAAATTTCTTTAAAATTTTCTTGATTTATTAAAAACACGATTTCTATAATTGTCAGTGTTATCTACACAGAACAATTATAAAGGTTATCTGCATATTTTACACCATATTTTCTGGTCTACCTATAATATATTATCTACCTACCTATAATATGTAGCAACTCAAGATCTATCTCGCGCCATCACTTCGCTCTTGAAGTCTAATATTGATAGAAATCAATTTTTATTTATGGTAACTTTCTTGTAAAATAGTTTTCTAGGAAAAATGAGTTTTAAAAATAAAAGTTGATCTTATAAAGAAAATTTAATTTAATTAACCTTCAAGATTTTTAGAATTAATATTGGACTTACCGCAGACACGAAGAATTGGCGGTAGAAACTCATCGAATAAATTTTTCGAATGTTTCCCTGAGAAACTCTCGGGGCTCGATTCCCGAGTCAGGCAAATCAAAAATGCGGTATTTCAGTTTGCTGATAAAAACAACGTTGCCCGGGATTGGAAAAGTACCCAGTTGGTGATAGACTGGTCACCTATCACTTTCTGTAATCTGTAAATGGTCGACCTTGCAAGCCATCCCTGAAACTTCCCGCTACATTAACGTATTTTAAGTTAAAAATAGTAAAAACTATAAGCATAGGTTTTTTCAGTATAAACATGTATTTTGATAAAAATGGCAGTATGTTGATTTTTGAAAAGCTGTATATTTTGGAAACGATGATCGATTTTGATCTTTCAAATGGCATTCAACTCAATTTAAATATTGCTTTAGCTAAAAAATCGGTAGGTTCAAAAATTTCGAAACAACGTCAAAAAACATTTTTTTCAAAAGTTTTCGTCATTGATAGATCCCAAACAAATTGACCGATTTTAATCCAATTAACCGTACGTGGCGCAGTTTTTAAAGAAGAAAAGATGGTAAGATTTTGAAGTCAATCGGTATATTAGCCTGAAAGTTATTTCAAAAATATTAAGTAACTTTGCTATTGCGTAATTTTAATATTTGAAAAGCTGTAACTTTTGAAAATAAGATTCGGTTTTGATTTTTAAAAGGGCATTCGACGTAATTTTTTAGTATTAAAATATCGTAGAATACCAAAAAATGATTGGTTAAAATATTTCTAAGTTATTTCGAACAAACACTTTTTTCAAAATTTTCGTCAACGATTTCTTCCAAACGAATAAACTGATTTTGAAGCAATTTATGCATTAGACGTTATTTTTTTAAAGGAATAGAACTGTTTAGTTTTTGTACTCAATCGGTACATTAATCTGGAAGTTATTTAAAAAAAATCTGTTTCGCCAAATTTTTTTATTTGTTTTTTTTTTCAAAATTTGTCAAAATCTTGGGCCCATTTGGTTCAAATTTTCAGGAAGTATAAGTTGAACGGAATCCAATCGAATGCCAATAACCGCGTTTCGATCGGTCCAGGCGTTCAAGACTTGTTGACACACACACACGCACGCACGCAGGCACGCACGCACGCTCACTCGCCCGCACGTTCGCACGCACGCAAACACGCACGCGCCACTAAAGGGCACAGATCGTCGCCTAGTGTAGCTTTGTAGCATTTTAACTCGTTAGTTTTATAACAGATGGCGTTAGCAGTAATAAAATTCTAATATAAAATGTATCTTCTATTTTCTTAATGTTTACGAAATAGCATTTTAATGGTAGATAACATATCTAGACATGAATTTAAACCACCACGTCAAAGCTCAAACCTAAAAGTGCGATACTTTTTTAGTAAAATGTACCACAAAAGTGCACAGAAAGTCGCCTATTGTAGTGTGAGCATGCTGCCTGAATGTTTGAGCAGCCAAAATTTTTCTCGACCATACGCGAGCAATTCGCAGTTCGGTGTACGCTGACCATTGCAACTTAATTATGCCTATTAATAATAATATTAATTTTAATAATTTATTTGCAAGAAATAGGGTTACAAAGATCTTATATCTAGTTTATTTATTCGCCTATTCCACTGTACGTTAGCATGCAAATTTATTTACAATTGTTTTGAAATGAATTTATATTTTTTTATGTATACAAAAATTATGTACAAAATAAAAAGAAATCTTATTATATGTATGACGTAGATTTAGACGAAAAACGTTTGCTTTTCTTTTTAAAGATTGTGCCCTTTATTTACGCCGATTTATGTATTGCTTTTTGTGACTATACCACGATATAATTTAAAGTGTTTTAATTAATACAATCTCATAATGCAAATCTCAAATGAACACACGTTCAAAACTCAAGAGATCCAGCACACTATACGATTTCTAAGAGATAGTGATATTAGTGTTTGTAACTAAATGAAATAAATTTAACTATAATCATCAAAATAAAACATTCATTAGACATTGAGAAATAAGTAAAGTATGTCATCAACAGAATAGATAATAGCAAAGTAAAATTATTAAATAAATCATTACATATATCTTATTAATTATTAAGCCTTAACGACTACTGTTGTTGTCTGTGAAGCATCGATCTCTGAGTAGAACTTAATCAATACTCGTGAGTTTCGTCTTCGGCGACACACGCTTGTACCCTTCCGGGGCAACCGTTAAACTTACTTAACGTAGTCAGCTTCTTCGCTGACCTGATGAGTACCAGATAGTACGAAACGTTCACATGGTGGATTTTGAAACCTACCAATCGCTAGGAACAATTAAAGAAGTCCTGATGAAAGTGGCTTCTCCGTGCCAAGTCCGGCGTTTAGATTATGGATCGAACTCGTGCTGATGTATACCTGCTTGCTCTTCGTGAGCTCGTGCTGATACATACCTGCTTGTTCTCCTGCTAATCTAACGCGGTAGTAGCTTTCGCTACGGTGTGGGAAATTGTTTTAGCAACAAGTAGTTTTGCGCTGATTTTGCGCTATGGTCATCCTGAGCCTATGCGTCAGGGAAAGGAATGGATATTCCGACCGAACTGTTTTGAACCGAACCGAACCGACCGACCGAACCGAACCGAAGCCACTTTCATCAGGACTTCTTTAATTGTTCCTAGCGATTGGTAGGTTTCAAAATCCACCATGTGAACGTTTCGTACTATCTGGTACTCATCAGGTCAGCGAAGAAGCTGACTACGTTAAGTAAGTTTAACGGTTGCCCCGGAAGGGTACAAGCGTGTGTCGCCGAAGACGAAACTCACGAGTATTGATTAAGTTCTACTCAGAGATCGATGCTTCACAGACAACAACAGTAGTCGTTAAGACGCAACTCAACAAACAAACTGTCGTACGGACACTTCCGTACCTGAAGAGTCGAATAGAAGACGAAACAGTTCGGTCGGAATATCCATTCCTTTCCCTGACGCATAGGCTCAGGATGACCATAGCGCAAAATCAGCGCAAAACCACTTGTTGCTAAAACAATTTCCCACACCGTAGCGAAAGCTACTACCGCGTTAGATTAGCAGGAGAACAAGCAGGTATGTATCAGCACGAGCTCACGAAGAGCAAGCAGGTATACATCAGCACGAGTTCGATCCATAATCTAAACGCCGGACTTGGCACGGAGAAGCCACTTTCATCAGGACTTCTTTAATTGTTCCTAGCGATTGGTAGGTTTCAAAATCCACCATGTGAACGTTTCGTACTATCTGGTACTCATCAGGTCAGCGAAGAAGCTGACTACGTTAAGTAAATTATTAAGCCATTGATAGTGTATGTACAATTTGTTAATCGAATAATAATACACAATAATAAAAAAAATGTTAAATAAATTATTATATGTCAAAATGTAAAATCACTGTCAGTATGAGATCTTTTTTACAATCAATGTCAATAAATTAATTAAAATGTCAGTGTCAAATATTGTTTGCGCGGGAATCAGACTTCCGTTCCTCCGTCTCTTTCCTTCCTGCATCCGTCATATGTTTCTCTCACTTGGAGAAAGATGGCGTCGCTAAATAGCCACATCGCGCGATCATACGCCAGCCCATTGGCCGACCGCATCGCGAGTGATAGCGTACCAGTACGCTCGCATCGTCTTGACAAAGGCCTAAACGGAACCGCTCGCTAACGCCGCGCCGCATATGCTCACGCTCGCTCGTCTCGAAACGCAGCTGGAGCCAGCTGACGGCAAGCCGCGATAAGTGTAATCCACCAGTACAATTCATTAGGTGAGTCCTTATCATTCTTAACATCCATCCTATCATACAGTCCATGTTACATCGCACCCCGCTGGTCCCGTCGCCTTTTGGTATAACCTACCTCCGCATATGGCGGGACCAAATATAATGATTAGATAATGTAATAACCTAAATAAACAATGACAAAAAAATTGTATTAAAGAAACTATTTGCTTTCAAAAAACTCCTTGAGAGTATATAAGGTTTAATTAAGCAGCCAATTTTTTTGGTATTTTATTAACACTTTAATATTCAGCATACATATAGCAGTTTTGTTGGAAAATCGATCATTTACATGATGGAAAGAGTAATCTAGTAGGGTCCCGTAATCCCAGTCTAGATGTATCTCTAGCACTGTTGTACAATTGAATCCAGTCCCCGCCATACGCTAGTAATGCACTATTAACATCTTAAGTGTCCATAGGCGATGGTCATCTCTTTTCATCAGGAGACCCATGTGATTGTTTGCTACCCTATGTTGAGGAAAATAAAACCCTGTATGCCAGCTGGTTTAAGATTACCATTCATAGACAGCTAATATAAAATATTTAATAAGTATAGTTATTTTTTCCAAATGATCAGTCGCATACGTAGAACAAGAGTGCTCTTATATATTTCTAAAGTCATTTTAAGACGAATCTTGGGAGTCGTCTGTTTTATTTAAATTCTTTATAACAGTTTACGTTGGGACAGTAATCGAAGATCACAGCCTCAATCATCGCACGTGTGAAATTTCATAAATAGAACCACAAGTTTTAGAAGCATGTTACGATATAACGGTCAGAATATTTATATCAGTGAAGTTTTGGGTCGGACGTAGCCCCAGGGTCAGGAATATAAATCAACTGAACGGCTTCATTTCGTACCAAAAATATGGAATATAATATTTTAACAACAGCTTCTCGGGAGAGCACTTAGGATATTGTCATATTAAGGGAATCAGTATTTTATTGTCTACTAATTAAATACATTGTTTATAATCTATATTTCTATATCTATATCCATACTAATCCGTACTAATATTATAAACGTCTGTCTGTCTGTCTGTTACGCTTTCACGGGAACCGCTGGACCGATTTTGATAAAATTTATGTATGGAAGTAGCTAAAGATACGGGGTCAAACATAGGCTATTTTTTTTTAATTAAGGGGCTAAAATAGGGGACAGATTTTATATGAAAAACTATTCAGACGACATGTTAGTCTAGTCGCGGGTGAAGCTGCGCGGGTCAGCTAGTATCCAATATATACAAAAGTAGGTACATGAATTTGGCCACATCTATATTTTTATACTTATATTATAAATGCAAAAGTTTGGATGTTTGGATGGATGGATAGATGAATGTTTGTAACTCAATCACGCGAAAACGTTTTAACTGATTAGGATGAAATTTGGCAACTATGTAGACGATGACCTAAAATCTATATTAATATTATAAATGCGAAAATTTGAATGTTGGATGGATGGATGTTTGGATGGATGTTTCTTACTCAATCACGCAGAAACGACTGAACAGATTTAAATAAAATTTGACACACAGATAGATGATAACCTGGAATATCACATAGGCTACTTTTTATTGAAGAAAAATTAAGTAGTCCCGCGGGATTCACCAAAAACTTTTATAATGCAGTGGGCTGCACGCTACAGCTAGTTATCCAATAAAAATATTAAGTACAAAAAACATGATAAAAAACATGACAGTTCCAATGGCGTTGAGGTTTACTACATAGTACAAATATGTCGACGGTACAATATAATATGGTGAACATATGTTTTGGCTTATTATTTTTGGTTAAACAATATTTTCTTTGTGTGTGTGACTATTATTAATTATCGTGTCCTTTAATATGTTCACTCTTTTATCAGTCAACATAATATAATTATACGTATAAGATACTAAATTCTAATCGAATTAATTATTTAGCAATACCGGTTAGATCATCATGAGTTATATGATTATCAAGTTATAGCTGAAGTCAATGCTGAGCTCACGCTATTTTATATCTACTTGCTATGCTACACCAGCACCGGCTGGACGTGCTTATCACTTACTACCCAGCTACTACCGCGAACGCTACAATGACTGAGAACCACCATTATGTTTTTGGCACCTTATCAATTCCTGTCAGCAGATTTCCTGATAATGAAAGATAATGTTTCCTGACATGTGCCTTAAATGGTAAGACAGCCGGTAAATTCGTGCTGGAATTTCGATGCATTAACTCATATTAACTTACACACAGACTTAAGTATACAAGTCGAAGTTTGGTTTAAAATGAAATATTACCTCACTCACTGATAATGTGATTAAATAAAAAAATTAATTAAATCGAGTGAACTTACAAGAAATAAACAAACAGTTTGATTTCTCTGTATAATATTGCTGCTCTGTCTTACTGCTTAATGAATATCTTTAGCTTGTGATTTCAGCTCTATTGAAAAAGAAAAATGACATCAATTAAGTCTTTTTTTCATTTCATTAGATAGCAAACAAGCAAATTACTCTCGTGATGGAAGAGAAACCATCTATAGACACCAAAGATGATAATGGTGCGTTTCTATCCGTGTGGTGGGATGGTAGCTACATGGATAATTCTACGCCTATCGCACCCTCCAAACTGGAACACGACAATGACAAGCATTTACGCTATTGCAGCAGGAATAGGTATGGCGGTGTCCAATCCAATCTGACCAATCTGATAAAGATTACTGGTTATTTCTATCTGTAACCAACAGACTCCGAGTTGCTGCTGAGATTTGTGTCTTCGACAAATACCGCGTGCAGACCTCAAGAACGCTCTTTTGTCTGACCCGGCTGTATCTGTTGTTCAATTTAGGGGCGCACATCAAACGGGGATACCAATCTCTCCCATACAAAGCTAAAAATATTAGACATGAACAAAAATAAAAACATATGATCATGAACAGAGGGGCGGAGGTGAACTAGTGGACCAAGAAAAGCCAACGGTGTTAAGTGTCGTGCTGTGACCATCCTATCGATAAATCGGATATATGTACATTTTTAACTCGGAATTTGAACTCAGGACCTGATAAAACTATTATTCCCAAGCCGTACCGTCCGTACCAGTAGATTAAAAATAAAAACGACAAACCAATTTGTTTCTGTGGAGTATGTTTTTTGATTAGAAGCTGCTCGTAGTGAGGTTAGTTTGTGTGAATCGTAATATTTAGGTAAGACTCTGCTCGACATACGAGCTAATATGCGGTTCTATGAAAGGACCGTTGTATTCGCGGCTCGTTAGTGCTGATCGACTAGCGAGTAAAACTGTCGTATTTTGGGCTCGTTGGTATATAAAACCGCGCTTTTAAATGATACCGTCCCAGTTTTACCGGCAAGCCACAAAATCACGGTTTCACTTGTACATCGGGCCAATGACAAATGTTTGTTCAAATTTTGAACACATTGTTAAAGTCCGGTGCCACACATAGCAATCAAACATTTGTTCAAATGTTTGAAGCTGTATCTGGCGCCGGCATTAGAATAAGATAACAAAATATCATAAATTAGTCTTCACATCTTTATTAGTTTTTGAAATCAAAAATAAGAATGTAAATAAAATACAATATTTAGAATTTTAAAGGCGGGAGATATTTTTGACCCACCAGTGACGATCGCATTGGTGGCAAAGTCGAAACACCTGGAAGTGGCTGCAGGGTAGTCGTCGTGATAGAAGGATTGTCTTCTGGTGCGCAACCTACTCTTAGTTCTACGATTGCTTCGTTGTAGCATCCAAATTTACTAGGCATACGATTGATGATGATGGGAAGAAACGTTCCTCCAAATGCTATCTCAGGATATGCCTGGGTATCCGTGACAGACACTGACATGCGTTTAGGCACCCCTCCGAAGCCACAAACCTGCAACAGAATAGGAACAATCATTAACAATTAAGAAAGTCAATATAATTACAAGGATACGAGGCCGAATGCAAAGCCGACGCGTGTCAGCGTTTCGGCACTTCTCTATAGCCACAGATCTGCAACAAGAAAGTACAACCATTCAATTGTAAATCTCCCCGCGGTGCCAACACCCTACTAATATTATTTGACCAGGTAGCGTTATGGATATGATAAAAGTATAGGTAAGGTAGTTTCTTTTCCAAAAACCAGCAAATGTGTTTACAGTTTTAATGTTTCGATGAGGATAACACGTCTATGTAACTAACTCCCTCGAAAAGAGATCATCATAAGGATTATATATTAAGTATTATTTTATGAGCATTAAGCTGTGCAGGCAGCAGCAACAAACGCTCTGCGTAAAATACAGTTTTACGTTAAATTATAAATTCTTATCAGATTTGAATATGATATAACAATGAAAGATTTAAACTTGATCCAGGTTTTTAAAGCAAGAGCACAAAGTAAGCGCTAATAAGTCCAACTAGTATTTTCATATAGATTTGATTTCCTTCTAATCTATTTCATTCTTCTAGCTACACAAATCACATGACTTGTCTTAATCCTAATCATGCTTGCTTATTTCCTATAATACAGGCTATTCTTAAATATTATAAGATAGCAAACAAGCAGATGGCTCTCCTGATGAAAAGCCTGAAGCCTGAAGCCTGAAGCCTGAAGAAACCTTCGCCTATAGTCACAAAAGATATTAGTGGTGCGTTGCTATCCACTTGGCGAAATGGCTAAGCCACATGCATAAGTCTATCGGCTACCTTACCCTACGACCTGGAAGACGACAGTAAAAAGCATTGAAGATATTGCGAAAGAAATAGGTAAGGCCGTGGCACCAAATACCCGGCGAGACGTTGCGGAACTCTACCACCTAGCAATCATGATGGTAGTAACACACATAGCCAATAGATCACCTTTTACGAGTCGCCTGGCAGAAAGACAGTTGGTCTATTCTTCAAAGGAGCCCGGACCAGCACGGAAATATAAATAATTAGTAAATCATATATAAAAAAAATAGGAGCCCGTTACTCTTGTTTATAATGCACTTATTTGCAGGAGCTCTTTTTATAGATAGGTTTAGAAAGAAGCACTGAACGTAAGAGCACAAAATACTTAGACATTTGTAGATTGACGGAAGTGCCGCCAATTTTCGAAAAACTGTTTCGGTTCATATCTCCGTAGCCGTGCACCTTTATGATAGATAATTTAATTTCCTATCTTTTTTGTAAGATATTTTTATATCACTTGTCGCTTACGAATTTTAAGACTATAATTATTTGTGTATAAATTTTTTAACTTCCCGCCACGAATGTAGATAAGAAAGTTACTAATTTTGCTCTTATTTTTAAAATCGAGTTTTCACCAGATCTTTACGTTTTAAGGTCCTTGGAACATGCTCCCTTTTTTTTACGATGATGTCAATACTTCTGTATGTATCTATGTGTGTGTATGTTTGTATGTAAACATCCATAACTTTCGAATGGCTGATCGAATAGCGGTTGCTGGCATCGACTGGATTCTGCTCAACTTAGACATTTTGAAAATTTGAACCGGTTCAGTCCAGGAGATTCTGAGAAAATTTTTTGGTGAAATAGTACTATGTTTTTAATATTACTTCCAGATTAATTTACAGATTAAGTACGATAATCAGTTCTTTTCCTCAAAAACTACGTGTAATGCATAAGTTGGATCAAAATCGTTTTACCTGTTCAAGAATTATCGTTCGAAACGAAAAAAAGAAATGATAATACTTCGAATTTTTTCAAACTATCGATTATATAGCTAAGAAAACATTTTAGAGCTCCAAAATTGTTTGAATCATTCAATTCATTCAATCATCAATGTATTTTGAAAACTATGATAGATTTAATATTTGAAAGATCAAATCTATCATAGTTTTCAAAATATACAGCTTTTCAAAAATAATATTTAGATGTTTGAACCCTGAACAAAATGTAAGCTTAGGTATCGTCTTTGTTCCTTTGAGATTAATATACCTAAATCTAGCGGAAAGTTTCAGGGATGGCCCGCGGGCTCAACCGGTTTACAGTTTTTTTTACATAATTTTTAATGTATGTACTTCCGTTGTCCTATTTTATAAGTATTGTATTTAAGACATCGTAATGAACCAATATAAAAAAAATAACTCCTACTCCTTAGTGCAGGAAAAATTCTCTATTGCCTGTCGTATTAATCAAAATCATAATTAAAAAGTAACAAATGGTACATATTTTGGCTAAGTTGTAGAGTTTGTGATGTTAGGGCTTGTAGGGCGTGTAGAGTTAGAACTTTTTGTTCCACATGAGACCTGATAACTTTTTGAGAGTGCAAGCCATGTTGGTTTTGTCATGGCCAAATTTTACATGAAAATATTTTAAATTAATTATATTCTCAGTAATGAGTTCTGTTGATTGTGAACCTACAGTTCTGGTTCGATCCGTGCGAAGGTGAAGGCTGCACGCCTTCGCATGGTTCAATTATGAATGGCTAATATAATAATAAATTAGCTAATAATATCTCTACAATAGTATGAAGTAAGTGCTTATTAATGCCGAAATGTTAAAGTGTTTGTGATTGATAGGCCAACTGCCGTTCTGTCGGGCAGGTTGTAAAAGGCGACCGATTGGCTATTCAAGTCACTACCATCGTGGCTACTAGGTGGTAGAGTTCTGCATTGTCTCGCCCGGGTCTGGTATCACCGCCTTAACTATTCCTGCCGCAATAGCGTCAGTGCTTGTCACTGTCATGTTCCGGTTTGGAGGGTAAGGTAGCCGGTGAACTTTTGCATTATCGCCACAAGATAGCAACGCACCATTAACACCTTTGGTGTCTATAGGCGATGATGACTCTTTCCATCAGGAGACCCATCTGCTTGATTGCTTTCTTATTAAATAAAAAAATATACATTTTATTAAATAAATTTTAAACATTGGTAGCACAAAATGTCGACTTTAAATATCAGCAGTCGACTGGCGACTACGATATGAACGAGGTGCTTCTGATGTTGTTACACGTGGCCGCTGAGTAAAGGATTGAGCACACCAGAACGGGCCACAGTGTGACGGGACGCATCGCAAGACTACATTTTGGCAAATTCATAAATTTTATAAATGAACTACCGCACATTTATGCAAGGGCACAACGGGGCGGATTTCGGTGAATGTAATGCAGCTTGTGTGAATGAATGTAATAACCAATATGCCATAGTGAGCGGAATTATGCATAAAGTATGATAAATAATTTTAGTTCATGATTATAAAGGCTATCCATCTAGCAGTATACTTTTCATATACAATACAATATTACTCTATGAGTATCATAAAAATTCGTCACTCCCTACGGCCCGGCACGTCACTTATGCACTACATTGCTATGCGGTCCGCCTCGTCGTGGTCTAATGTGCTTGAATTTTCACGTGGTGTTGTACAGTTTAAAGTATTCCCTGAACTTTACTGTCCTCAAACTACCTATATGCTTTTTTCTGGTTTGACAGGGTTATTGTTACTCACCGTGTCATTCAAACAAAAAATTACTTACAGAGATAGCAAACGACCTTTGGTCGTCCAGGTACCGAAGTAAAAGAGAGAATACTATGTAGTTGGTCTGTTAGTCGATAAAAACAAGCCCGTGACCGTGGCGCGGCGACTGGACTTACCATGAAGTCAATGACGCCGTTGCACTGCCCAGCTGGGATCACATATTTCCGCTTTTCCCCCAAAGGCACTCTGTCCAGACCTATAAATATTATTAATATAAACATCTTTAAAAGAAATATTGTATAATATTAGAGTCTACATCTATAGTCCCACTAATATTATAAATGAAAAATATGTTTGAATACATGGATGGATGGATGCATGTTTATTACGCTTTCACGCAAAAGCCGGCAAACCGATTTGGACGAAACTTGGTAATCGTAAAGATAACTTGAAATAACACATACGATATTTTTTACTGCGGAAAAATAAGTTATTTCCGTGGAATTTACCTTTTATGATGTAGAACGCTCCTAGATAAAGAGGAGAGATTTGATTTTTTTAATTATGTTACGATTTAACTCAAAAACTACTCAACCGATTTTAAAAAAATCTTTCAGCTTTAGAAAACAATATTACGCAGGAGTCGTATGAGCTAATTTTTACCCGACTAAGTAATGGGAGGCAATAATTTCTGTTCACGCGGACGAAGTCCCGAGTAAATGCTAGTGTTTAACAATCGTGTATTGTCATCTGTATCGCTATAAGCTTTTACTTACTGGTATAATGAGCACGGACATTACTGCGGCAGGAAATGTAGAACGGTAACACTAAGCATGGTAATAACGCTACAGAACTGTACCTGGTAGCTATGATGGCAATGACAAGTTTGGTCACTGGTTCGTGTTTATCCAACCTTTTATCCTGTGTTGGTCAGAGCTCCATTTGAAGAATAGGCCAACTGCCGTTTGCTAAGTAATTCAGTTTTTCTAAATAGATACGACTTGTCTATAAATCATATCTATTTCGAAAAACTAGTAGGAAATTCTTATTATAGGTTATATATTAGGCAGAAAACACTTCATGACCAAAGTGCGCTCATCCTGAAAAGTCCCACAACGCCTCGCGTAGTGAGCTTATCACATTTTATGTGCGGTGATCACTCTGTCAGGTGATCGTCTCGTTTGATTTCTCCCTATTGCTTGATAAATAAATGTACAAAGACTTCTGTATGAATTAACTATTAAAACTCGTACCCGAGTATATGAGGCATGTGTGTGCGTTTTGTGTGTAAACATGTGCTGCGTAAGTAAGTGCAAACAGTAGCTTACGCTCAAGTGTTACAGCGGGATGGCTTAAGTGCGGAAAGGACAATCCCGGTTTTGGTTTTGCTTTAGAAATAATCAGATATAAACATACCTTGTTCAGAACTCTTCCTGTACACCTCTTCCGAGCAAGACGCAAAAGCCGCAAGAGCAAGCGCGAAGACGACGAAGCTTCCAATCATGTTGCCACTAGTTACCTGTGAAAGACCCGAATGAATACTTTCCTGTCGTAATAACACACTTTAATAGTAAACACAGTAAACGCTTCATTACTGTTAACACATTCACTGCTTTCGAGTTCAAATGTGTCTCTTTCAAAACTTATTTAAGTAATATTAAATTTGCAAAAAACAAGTAAAAAAAAAATTGCTTTGATAATATCTGTAGAAAGACCGATTTCGTCGTTTCTGTCGAAAAATGCATTGTTTCACACTCTTTTCGTCAAAAGTAGAGATTACAAACATGAAAAGTTGAAATACGTACATGTAATGCAATTGAAATCAAGTACATTTCCAAACTCAAGTACTTTGCGTTACAAACATACACTCTGTACTGTAAGAAACAACACTGTCGCCAATAAATACCAAAGCTAATCATGATATTCTTATATTATTATTACGCTATATTCTATTATAACACCACATTCGTATGACACTTACCGAATCAATAAAGGTGATATTAATTTTTCAAGATTAACAGATATTTAAGTTTTTATTATAGTAATATTAAACCTATCTATATTATTACCTATTATTATTATCAATCTATATTAATATTATAAATGCGAATGTTTGGATCTATGGATGGATGGATGTTTGTCACTTAATCATGCAAAAACTACTGAACGGGTTTAAATAAAATATGGCACACAGGTAGATGATGACCTGGAATAGCACATATGCTACTTTTTATCCCGGAAAATTAGATGATCCCGCGGGATTTGTAATGCAGCGGGCTGCACGCTGCAGCTGGTAATATAATAAACTAGCCGGTGCATTATAAAAGTTTTTAGTGAATCCCGCGGGATCACCATACTTTTCTGGGATAAAAAATAGCCTATGTGTTATTCTGGGTCTTCAGCTATCTACATACAAAATTTCACCGTAATCGGTTCAGTAGTATTTGCGTGAAAGAGTAACAAACATCCATACATACATACTCACAAACTTTCGCATTTATAATATTAAGTAGGATGTGAAAGTTTGGATGTTTGGACGGATAGATGTTTAGATGGATGGATGTTTGTTACTCAATCACGCAAAAACTACTGAACGGATTTGAATGAAATTTGGTACACAGGTAGATGATGACCTGGAATAGCACATAGGCTACTTTCTATCCCGAAAATTTAAGAGATCCCGCGGGATTTACCAAAAACATTTATAATGCAGCGAGCTCCACGCTGCAGCTAGTAAATCATAAGTATTGCTGGACAAATTATACGAACCGACCTAATCCCAAAGTAAGGAAATTATTTGCTTGTGATATGGGTATTAAGCAACAGAAATAAAATATTAAAAATTTATATATCTAAATTCTCAAAATATCTGATTTCTGATTATTTTTACGATACTAATACCGAAACAACCAATTTTAAAATTTCTTTCCGTCTGTGTGACATTCTGTTCTGTACGGAGTAATCTCTTGGAAACGGCTACTAGACTGATTTTACATAATTTTACCGGTGGTAGGGATGCACCGTGTCGCTTTCTCGGCTGTATGGGTACCACCATCTTGCTGGTTTCTCCCTTTACTATGTTTCGGAGAGAAGGGCAAGACATGCAGTGTCATTACTGGCACCGAGACTTAACATCTTATGTCACAGGAAAGGCAACACACGAATGAGTTACCTGGGCTACTTCCAGGTAAACCAGTTTTTGTTCATTGGCGACGTTGACCACTTACCATCCGGTGGCACGTCTACCAGTTTGCCTATCCAAGTAACATAAAAAATAAAAAATCTTTCACTAAAAGATAGATGAGTTTATAGAGCAGGACATGGGCTACTTCTTACCCGAGTGAGAAAAAGGAAGTAAAGATTTTGGATCACGTGAACGAAGTCGCCGTGTTGGTCCCGGCCTCCTTTGAAGAATAGGCCAAATGCCGTTCTGCCAAGCAGGTCGTAAAAGGCGACCGATTGGCTTTCGAGTCACTAACATCGTGGCTATTAGGTGGTAGAGTTCTGCATTGTCTCGCCCGGACCTATTACCACAATATTCCTGCCGCAATAGCGCCAGTGCTTGTCACTGTCGTGTTCCGGTTTGGAGGGTAAGGTAGCCGGTAAACTTATGCATTAGACCTCGCCACAAGATAGCAACGCACCATTAACATCTTTGGTGTCTATAGGCGATGGTTGACTCTTCCATCAGGAGACCCATCTGCGTGTTTGCTGTCTTATGGTATATAAAAAAGTCGTGATCGCGAAGCTAGTTGATTAATATATCTTGTGATCATCTGCTTTAACATTTCTTTTTAGAGATATCTACAATGTATTACACTTCGATTTTGAGATTGTAATTAAATTGTTTTAGTTACACTTCGATTTTGAGATTGTAATTAAATTGTTTTAGTTAAACTTCGATTTTGAGATTGTAATTAAATTGTTTTAATTAAACTTCGATTTGAGTGACAAAATTGTTTTAGTCTTTGCTGTAAGTGACCGATGTTTCCCTGTTGGCCCGGCTCCCGAATGAAAAATAGCACTAAAGTGATGTTAATGTTGATTCTAATAATTTTATCATTTAACACACATAAAGATTAATCCATATTTTTCAGAAAGACACGTTTCAGTGTTGAATGTGAGAAGTCAACAGACTGAAACATATACCTAATGAGATAAAATCTGAAATCGTACATCAGTTACTTGAACCTTTCAACATTAATAGTCACGGCTGATTCTCTTGTAACCGAATATAGTCTCAATTAAACGTGATAATAAACAAACCTACAAATATCCTTATTTAGAAGATGATCGTTAGTTATTGGTACGAAATATGTTATCGAGTCTTGAAACTGAAGTGTGATGACACGTTACGTTCAAATTTATCCTACATCCGGCACCAGACATAGAAAAGTATTAAGGTTGTGGCGGCAGAATTTCGCATATTTTCGTTTTATCTCAATAATTTTTCTCATGGGTCCATTAGGCCAAAGAATACTGAACAGGTTAACACGTGTAAGTAATGCAGACCTGACAAAATTGCAATAAAACAACGTAGTTTCCTGTGTAATTTTTGTTAACTTTATTGCGTGGCACAAATTATAAAGACACGCCTATTAATATTTTCTGCTAATAATAATTAGAGTTATTTTTTATGCAAGATTTAAATACTAATATATCTAATACACTTGAGATTAATATGCTTGAGTTCCGTTTTCAACAAAAAACAATATTTAAAATAAAATAAGTTTTTAAACTCAGTGTTTAGAAATTTATAAAAGTATGTAGTGATTCTATAATATATAATTTGTTTTTGCATACGTTTATTTATTTATAATGACTATATGCTGAGATACATTTTTGACTTCTTTGAAATTCAACTTAGCGGGAAATTTCGGGAATAGTCTCCAACCGGCTTACAATTAACTATGATAAGATACTATGATAAGATTGATCGAGTACTGTGCGAAGGCGGTGTCAAAAGTCTTCGCAACCGGCGTGTTTGAAAGAAGAGAGTAATAAATGTGGAGGAAGTGAGACAAGCCTGCAAGGATCGCGATGTATAGCACTCGGTTCTCTGAGCCTACCCCTTAAGTGATCTGCCGCGAAGATATGTATGCATGTATGAGTAATTGAGAATGCTTGTATGCTGCACTTTGATAAATGTCGCGTTTGCCCTAAAAAGAAGCATAAACAATTGTTGAAAACACGGGATTCTAATTTTGGTGAATTACAAATACATATTATATCCTTTGTGTTTCGATTGGATCATGTCAGAGTTTGAAACATCGTATTCTGTTAATTATTTAAGGCCTAATGTAACGTTCCAGTGACACACGGTCGCATCACAACTCAATCATCACTGCGCAATTTGCTATTCTGATCTTTAATCTTGTCACAAGTTTGTGCATAGTACTTGCATAGAACCCTAAAACGTAGCCTGCTCGTTACTTGACGTGTGTTTTCCATTTATTTCAACCACATTTCAATAGTCTCTCACTGACAATCATACATCTTACTATTGAAGTACGATTTAATAACAATAGGCTATTGAACGCCTAAACGCGAAGCACATAGACTTGTATTGGCAAAGCGTTTAGGTTTTGCTTTACTGCTCACGCATAAGAGATATCAAGCGTATTTCTGAAGTAAAAATGTCTCTATTGCACTTTTAGGATAATATAAATACAATATGTACGTCAAGAAAACACTAGCTTTGTTTAATGTTTTTTTATATCATAAGATAACAAGCAAGCAAATGACTCTTCTTATGAAACAGAAATCCTTCGGCTATAGACACCATAGGTGTTAATGGTGCATTGCATGCTATCCGTGTGGCGAGATGGCAATGTCACATGCATAATTTTGACCGACCCGTTGGTTGAGTGGTTAATCACCCTTATTACGCAATTGACGGCGCTTGGGTTTGATCCCCGGCGGCGACAAGCATTTGTGTGATGAGCATAAATGTTTGTATTTCCGGGTTTGGGTGTTTATTAAATATATTCCAGTATATATTTTCCCCGTTTTGGTTCCAGGCTCCTTTGAAGAATAGGTCCAGAATAGGCTGCCGTTCTGCCAGGTAGGTCGTAAAAGGTGACTGATTGGCTATACGAGTCATTAACATCGTGGCTACTAGGTGGTAGAGTTCTGCATTGTCTCGCCCGGGTCTGGTACCTTACCTATTCCTACCGTAATAGCGTCAGTGCTTGTCACTGCCTTGTTCCGGTTTGGAGGGTAAGGTAGCCGGTAAACTTATGCATGTGGCATAAAACCTCGCCACAAGATAGCAACGCATCATTAACACCTTTGGTGTCTATAGGCGATGGTTGACTCTTTCCATCAGGTGATCCATCTGCTTGTTTGCTATCTTATAATATAAAAAAATATATATTTATATGTATTAGTAAGTAGACTAACACCTATAATACAAACAAATCAAGCAAATAATTTGCTTACTTTGGGGTTAGCTCAGTAAGTGTAATTTGTCTCGTGAATATTTATTTATTTATAAGTCTACCAGGTACCTCACCCTCTACACCGAAACATGACAATAAAGAGAATTGATAGTCTGGTCAACAAGTGCTTTTTTGGTCAACTTTTTTCAGCAGTCTCCGAAAATTATGATTGAGGTGTCATTCGATTTGGAATGGCATCTAGATAGTTTTCGAAAAACAATGAAGTTCCGCAAATAAAAATTACAAAAGTTATTAACAATTAACTAAAAATAAAAAGGGGGGTTTAGTTTTTTGCAAATATCTCATAAATTAATAAAGATTTTTCAAATTTGAAAAAAGATTCAGAAAGAGGAGGAAATTTCTTAAAAAAAGTTCCGACTCCCGGAATTGTAGGACTAATATTTATAATTTTCCCAGAGGGTTGAAAATACGCCCGAAAACGGGTACTCCGGCTTGCGCAAGCCACGCCTCCTTCGGACCTTTAATGAATAAATATTATTTAAACTTATTAAATATGAAAATTAAAATTTGAAAAAATTCAGGTGCCTACAGGACAGATCAATAAACAATAATCCGTGGTCAAAAAATTTTTATCGCGATTTTTCAATAAGTTATCCATTAATTAATTAACAATTTTTTGTAGCACGAACATTAACATTGCAAGTGCGATAATTGTTAAACTATTAATCTAGGATTTTTTTTCTTTCGTGGAGCTATTTTTCAAAGGTCTTAGAATAGATTCCCGTTGGAAAAATTAAAAAATTGTAAATTTTCATTTTGTAATTAACAGTTTACTAAGGTGAAAAATTATAAAGCTTTATTAAACATTGAAAAAAATTTTTTTTTCATAATATTATTATTGATCCGTTTTTTTATGATCAGAAGCTACTTAAAAATGATTTTTTATAATTTTTATCTCATATTGTTTAAAAAATTGTTATAAACAAATGCGTTGTTTATGAGATAATTTAAAAATTTTTTTCGATAACATAATCTTTGATGATAATTATGATTTTTTTTAAAAAAACCGTTTCTTAAAAAAAAAATTTTATTGCTAAAAACGCATTTGTTGATTAACAATTATTTTCTCCCACTTCTAATTAACATTAAGGAACCATTTTTTTTAAATCATTATTTATTTTTCTTTTTGATATAAAAAAAATTATTTAAGTTTTCATTGTTTATGTAATAAACAATTTGTTATAAACAAATAAATTTTTACCTTTTATTTTTGTTTCTTATTTTACTTAATATCACAAAAACTGACATGATTTATTTTTTCTTTTTAATTTTTTTTACTATTTTTTTTTAATTTTTAAATATTCGTTGTCTGTAATTTCGTCATTCTTGCCTGGTTTTTCATCCTTAAAATTATTATAATTTATAAACTAATGGAGATATGATGAAAACACCCAAGACTTATTTATTCTTTAACTAATAAAGACTATACTAGATAAAGAATAAATAAGTCTTGGGTGTTTTCATCATATCTCCATTAGTTTATAAATTATAATAATTTTAAGGATGAAAAACCAGGCAAGAATGACGAAATTACAGACAACAAATATTTAAAAATTAAAAAAAAATAGTAAAAAAAATAAAAAAAAATGTCAGTTTTTGTGACATTAAGTAAAATAAGAAAAAAAAAAATAAAAGGTAAAAATTTATTTGTTTATAACAAATTGTTTATTACATAAACAATGAAAAATTAAATATTTTTTTTTTATATCAAAAAGAAAAATAAATAATGATTTAAAAAAAAATGGTTCCTTAATGTTAATTAGAAGTGGGAGAAAATAATTGTTAATCAACAAATGCGTTTTTCAGCAATAAAAAATTTTTTTTAAGAAACGGTCTTTTTAAAAAAATCATAATTATCATCAAAGATTATGTTATCGAAAAAAATTTTTAAATTATCTCATAAGCAACGCATTTGTTTATAACATTTTTTTAAACAATAGGAGATAAAAATTATAAAAAAATCATTTTTAAGTAGCTTCTGATCATGAGAAAACGGATCAATAATAATATTATGGAAAAAAAATTGTTTTTCAATGTTTAATAAAGCTTTATAATTTTTCACCTTAGTAAACTGTTAATTACAAAATGAAAATTTACAATTTTTTAATTTTTCCAACGGGAATCTATTCTAAGACCTTTGAAAAATAGCTCCACGAAAGAAAAAAATCCTAGATTAATAGTTTAACAATTATCGCACTTGCAATGTTAATGTTCGTGCTACAAAAAATTGTTAATTAATTAATGGATAACTTATTGAAAAATCACGATAAAAAATTTTTGACCACGGATTATTGTTTATTGATCTGTCTTGTAGGCACCTGAATTTTTTCAAATTTTAATTTTCATATTTAATAAGTTTAAATAATATTTATTCATTAATGGTCCGAAGGAGGCGTGGCTTGCGCAAGCCGGAGTACCCGTTTTCGGGCGTATTTTCAACCCTCTGGGAAAATTATAAATATTAGTCCTACAATTCCGGGAGTCGGAACTTTTTTTAGGAAATTTCCTCCTCTTTCTGAATCTTTTTTCAAATTTGAAAAATCTTTATTAATTTATGAGATATTTGCAAAAAACTAAACCCTCCTTTTTATTTTTAGTTAATTGTTAATAACTTTTGTAATTTTTATTTGCAGAACTTCATTGTTTTTCGAAAACTATCTAGATGCCATTCCGAATCGAATGACACCTCAATCATAATTTTCGGAGACTGCTGAAAAAAGTTGACCAAAAAAGCACTTGTTGACCAGACTATGATGCTGCTGCGACATGAAATAGAGATAGGGAAAGCGGTAGTACGAATTATCCGGGCGAGTCATCGTGGAAATCTACCACACGTACATCCAATCGGTCGCCTTTTACGACCTGCCTGGAAGAACGGCAGTTGGTCTGTTCTTCAAAGGAGCCCGAACCAACACGAAGGGGTAACAAGTGTTAAAAAATCTGACAAAGCAAAAACTCCAAGGCTCTCTGGGTGTCTTTGTACATGGATGTGATACGATCACGGCTGCAAAACTTAACATTAACCAAGTGACAATTGTGAGCATTTTATTAATTATTATTATTAGCCATATCTGTCCCACTTTCCCACAAGGCAAAGGCCTCCCTATCCTTTTTCCATTCCTTATGATTTAACCCTTTTTCGTTCCAGTTGGGGCAGTGTGAGTCCAGTTCGTCCCACCATCTTCGCCTAGGCCTACTGCGACGTCGTGTTACTCTATTTGGGATCCACTTGGTGTTGCATTTGCCCTATGGGTCAACTGAAATGCGGCTGATGTGGCCTGACCAGTTCCACTTCAGTTCGGCTGCTTTATAGCCAACGTCTTTGATCTGTGTTTTGGAGTGCAGAGTTCTATTCCTGATGCGGTCAGTTAGTTTAACACCAAGGATGCTGCGCTCTATACCACGCTGACATAACTCCGAGCGTTGATTTCTGCTGTTCAGTCAAATGCCAAGTTTGCGCGCCGTAGTGCAAGATGGGGAGAATACATGTGTCCATGAGTTTCTTCTTAAGGCTGAGCGAAAGGGTGCCCATCATAAGGTCTTTCATGGACCAAAATCTCTTCCTGGCATTTTCGGTGCGAGGTGCAAATTCTTTATCTTATCTTGCCTGAAAAGAAATTAATTGACCCAAGTAGATGTACTAATGGACATACTCAATCTCCACTCTTTCGACTTCTATCCTACGTCTTAAGCTATTAGTCATCAGCTTGGTGTTAGACATGTTCATCCGTAGTCTGACCTCGAGGCTTACCTTATTAAGATCATGAATCATAGATCCGAGATCTGATGCTGTAGAAGAAAAAAAAGGACAATGTCGTCAGCAAAAGTAAGGTTTGTTAACCTGTGTTCGCCAACAACTATGCCCCTAAGTTCCCAGTTCGCCGCTAAAGTTCTGAAGACTTATTTTAATGTAGCTGTAAAAAGTTTTGGAGATAGCGGATCGCCCTGTTTCACTTGTAATTTTTTATGTGCTAATACACGTTTTTAGCACATTTTTCTAAGCGTTATTCCGAATCCAATGAGCTATCGCACATAATTTTAGACCATTCTCTATCTATCTTAGACCATTCTCAACTTGTCGAGCAAACTACTATCAAACAAGGTCATTGTTCACGCAGTCGTGAGAACGTGAACGCATGTGATTGGTGGGTTCGAGTGGCAATTGAATTTTATTTTGTCTTTTTTGACATGAAATTGAACTTTATTTTAATTGAGTGGCAGGTTAGTGCGAGATGCCATTTTCACATTTCGAATCACTAAATTTGTTGAATGTGACGCTTACGTTGAAGTAAAGTTATCACTTGGATTTTGAGTGAGATCGTGGAAAAAGACGAAGATTTTGCAGACTTGTTAAAAATTTAATTCATTCATGTGGCAAAAATCATGGCCGGACCGGTCATGACTCTTTTTTTTCACCTGGAGAATGTTTGCAGCTACGCCGGCAGAGAATAAGCACTATTATATGGGAGAAGCAATCATTGCAAGCTCTCAAACATCATTTAACGCGCTGCTGGACCTCACAGAGAAACAATTCAGTGATTGCTATCGCATAAATAAAAAAACGTTTAAGCGGTTGTGCAGAGAGCTAAAATCCTTGCTAAGCTAAGCTAAAAAATAAAATCCTTTTTAAAATATGTTTTTTTTTATATATTTTTTGGTACTTTTGTACTTAGTGCTTCATAAACGACACTATTAATTCAAATTGTGATGCACTCGTTTTAATTTTTAATTATCGCTATGAATAATCTCAAGATTCTCAAGAAAATAGCGATCGAAAAAATCAAATAATAATGTTTTATTTTGTAGTTTTAAGTATAAACCACTACTTCTTTAGTTATAATCACTCAAGAATTGTGTACTTCTGAAAATAGTTTGATTATTCACTCGACGTTAACGTACTACCCACATTATGAAACAAATGCTCGCCGCTCACGGTGAGTAAACGCAAACCATTCGTTTGGCTGAATGGTGACTCACACTCGTTGATTCTGGATACTCGGTAAGTAAAAACTTTATTCGATTAAGGCCCAATTTTTCAATAGTTACTTGAAACGTCAGATAGCTAACTATTCAATAACAATAATAAATAACTGAGATTTTAACAAACGAATAAAAAGTTTCAATTTTTCAAACTACAGATAACATTTAGTTAGCTACCTGGCTGATTTTTGTGACTAGCTTCACACATATCTGCGAGGGTGAGACATGCTTATGTACGTTTATAGATTTTAGAAAGAGATAGTAAACTTTGAAGTAAGTCGTAAATTGTAACCAGATTTCGGCTTGGCCTGTCTGTTTGTTACTATTTTACTATTCGAACTTCGAATCAAAAACTACGTGTTGTATTTTTTTTATTTGTTCGAATAGTTTCTATTGCTGTCACAAAGTACCTACTATGCTATCCTCTCCTGATAAACAGAAAAACGATCGCCTATAGATACCAAAGATGGTAATGGTGTGTTGTGGTCCGTATGGCGGAATGGCAATGCCACATGCATATGTTTACTGGCTACCTTACTCTCTAAGCAGAACACGACAATGACAAGTACCTATTAATGCTATTGCAGCAGGAATAGGTAGAGCGGTGATACAAAATACCCAGAAAAGATATTGCGAAACTCTACAACCTAGAAGCCACGACAGTAGTGACACAACATATCAGTCACCTTTTACGAAATGCCTGGAAGAGCGGCAATTTGTTTATTATTTCAAGGAGCCCGAACTAATACGGAGGAGTAGTACGATTGAAGTGAGATTACTAACCAAATTGGTGGCAAACCATCGCAGAATAATAAAAAAATATATATTTAGTTTCACAGTGTAAAAGCAAAAACACGAACATACCTACAAACATTTGGCGCGCACATTACGCAACTAGAAAGTCAAATTACTCCACAGTTAACGAGCTAACTGAGATGTAAAGGGACAGTTAAGTTTATTTATAGTTAGAGTATTTAACTAACTAATCGGGGTCACCACTGTGGCGCCGCTGGTCCGTACCGCGAAAGAGTCATACTGATGGAACCAGCGGGCCAGCTTCTTCTTAGGTGACGTCATAACTGTGGAGGTTGATGACGTCACACAAGGACAAGTAAGGGGAAAAGGAAGATCTTCCCAGCCAGGCGAGGTGTACTGCCTGAAGACTGAAGTGCATTTGAAAAGCGTTGAAACTTGTATATAGTATGTACAAGATAAATAATTGTGATATTGCGATTCAGGATTTTATTTTGAATTTCATATTTTCCATTTGTTATTGATTTTTGTCCATTTTTTATTATTTTTTCTTGTAGCGTTTGTGATTGTTTTGAGCCGCTACAGTTAGAGCCTATCTGTCAATTGAAAAATCTAAAATATTGTTAATTGTGGCATTTATGTTATCAACGTTTAAGTGACCATTGAAAAATCGGGCCTAAATCGATGTTAAAGCTATTTGATCAGTTTTGCCAAACTCGCACTCGGCTCTGCTTGTTTGTTACCCAACGGTATCCATCCATACTTTCATACTTTTATATCAATATTATAAATACGTACGTTATTATGTTTGGATGGATGGACGTTTGTTATTCAATCACGTAAAATCTACTGAACGGATGAAATTTGGCACACAGGTAGATAAGACCAGGAATAGTACATAGGCTAATTTTATTCCAAAAAATTTAGTGATCAACACTTCCAATATTCTGTGTCTCTGGAACTCTGCATCATATCTTCGAAATTTTATTGGATACTTTCCATCGTTGGCACTTGGTGAAACAGCAATTTGAAATAGATATTAAAAATAAACTCACTTGTACTTCCAGTTCACTCGTATTTCATATAATTTTATACACCCAACCAGTTTCGCTTACTACAGCATCATCATTGATGTTTTACACAGTTATCAAATGATTATTTATTACATATATAATAATTATTAATTAAATAATTATTTAATAACTGTGTAAAACATCCCTGGTGATGCTGTGATAAGCGAAACCGGTTGGGTGTATAAAATTATATAAAATTCATGTGAACTGGAAGTACAAGTGAGTTTATTTATAAATAGCTGTTGCCCACGACTTCGTCCGTGCGGACTTCGTTTACTCCGCACAGCTCCTCCCCGTAGGTGATAGCGTGATAATATGTAGCATATATATTGACCCGACCTATCAGTAATATTCATGCAAAATTTGAAGTAAATCCATGCAGTACTTTTTGAGTTTACCCCGGACATTCATACAGACAAACAGATAAACAGACAAAAATTCTAAAAACTATATTTTTGGCTTCGATATCGATTGTAGATCACGCCCCAAGTATTCTTTTAAAAAAATATTTAATGTACAGGTTTGACTTTCCTACGATTTTATTATATGTATAGAATAGATATCTATTTCGCAATTTTATACATGACAAAGTGAGAAGTAGCCCCTTCTCCTGCTTCTTAAGCAACAAAAAAAAACCGTACCAAGCATCTTGAGTAATCGTAAAACATACATAAAAAGATTACGATGAATATAGAACCTCCTCCTTTTTAAAAAAACCGTTGATATTGTTGTGCAAAAAAAATATATGGTGTCGATATTTTAAAAATTGCAGTAAAATGTTTAAAGAAACAAGAACACAAACTCAACGGGGTGCGCTGCTCGCTAGTTTGTCACGAATTTGTAGCACCCCTGCATTGAACGGGGTTATTTATATCGCCTTGTGTTCATATTATACGGCATGTTTTCATTTTGTTCCGCGGCACCTTGTCCTACGGCACATCGATTACCTTACCAGTTTCATGGGGCCGTGTCGTGTGTAATAAACGTATTTCTTGGTGATAATGCCACTATAGAACGTCGAAAGATCTATCCATAAAACAAAAATCGATCGTAAATACTAAAACGTAGTAAAAATCGTAATGTTTTATGACGGTATCGATTTTTACTCTACGAAGTGATAAGGATCAAGGCTCTTTCGAAGAAATCTGCTACGTGTATTTACCATTACCTAATAGTCACAATGTGATAGAGTAACGTTAGTTATAGTTCTGTAACGTATCACCAGGTATAGTACCACCTCTTTATCTATTAGTAAAGTACCATTCAGCGAAACGTCCGTATCACAATAGCATCGGTGACTGTCGCTGTCGTATATTGGTTTGGAGAGTAAGATAACCGATAAACTTGTAGCGGTCAAGCAATCTTTAACGCTGCAATACATAAAATTTAAGGAAATTGTAAAACGCGGTATAACAATTATTAATCTTGCAATACATCATACGAGTTTGATTGCTTCTTAGACGGTGTTTGGTCCCCAGAGAGTAGTACGCCTTGCCTGGCTGGGAAGATTTCCCTTTTTCGTCCTTGTTTGACGTCATCAGCTTCCACATTAATGTTGTCACCTCGATGACAAGTATAAGGTAGCAACAAAACAGATTGTTCTTTTGATAGAAAGAGACAACCATCGCCTATAGGCAACAAAGATGTTAATAGTGAGTTGAAATCCTTGTGTCGGATTTTTAATGTTGAGTGCGTAAGTTTAGCGGCTACCTTACCCTACAAACTGGATCATGACAATGACAAACACTGTGACAATGGCAAAAAATAGGTAAGGAGGTGATACCAAACGCCGAGGCGAGGCGTTGCGAAACACTACCACCACCTTGTAATCGCGAGAATAGAGAAGAGAGATAGACAAATCATTCGCTCGCCTCTTACGACGAACTGCCCGACAAATTGACAGATGATCTTTTCTTCAAAGGGGGTCTAGGATCTTGCATATTCCTACTACATTAGCGTCAATGATTGTCACTGTCGTTTCCAATTTAGAAGATGAAGTAGCCAATAAGCTTATACATAAGGCATTATCATCTCGCCACACGAATAGCAACGCACTATTGACAGTTTAGGTGTCTATGGGCGATGGTTATTTTTTTTTCATAAGAATACCAACAGTTTGTTTGCTAGATACATACACATGTTCACAGTAGATCCCATACGTGGTAGGCAGAGGGGAGTGAGTGACATATACTATCTCTGAAGATTTGAGTTTCTTTTTCCACATTAATGACTTCATTTATACAAACCCTTCGGTTTCGGCGACTTTCGACACCACCTTTGGATAGCAGCTGCTCAATATATACGTCTGGCTTTTCATTTCCCCCTACCTACATCTTTTAACGGTAATACGTACGTTATTATTCCTCATTTTACACCTAAACTATTTTCATGCCTACCAAATTCGGTTCTCGAAAGTTACGCCATATATTTTTCGTGGCAATCTAAAGAATATAAATTAGTAATCCTTTGCGGGGTAGGTAGAGCAATGACCGACCAAACGTCTATAGACTCTACAGTTCACCACGATTTGCTGGTTAGTCAGTTGGCAAGATGAATGGTAATCTTCATCGACACATTTTGTCGACTTGGTAATGATTATCAACTATTTCTAGCGATAACTGGGACCAACGGCTTTGCACGCTCATTCAAGGTACGGGAGTGGTAACACACCAAACGGGACTGTTACTGACGTCCGTAGTTAGTAACCCATTGAGAGTACCAAAAAGTAAAAGGTGCTAAAGTCCTCTCTCGGCATCTGACCACCTTCAGGATACAGTTTGTCACTATATAACGTAATGGTGTGTTCCGGTAATAGTGCCTGGTATCAGCTCCCATTTTCCGAACTGGTTGTCCCTGGTGAAATGTTAGTCCGTAGTGCATTATAGACAAATTAAAGTAACTAGGTGGAACAGGTTAGCGCAAGCCAGGAAGGCCTAATGGAACTGTTTTCCGCTGGCCACCCATTGGTTCGTGGGAGACCCGGACCCTTGCTTTTCCGGCTTAGGAGGCTGTCCCGTTGCCAATGCAACAAGTCCACTGGAGGTTTGTCACCACGTAATGGCACACCGGAGTGGAACGTGTCAGGTTTGCGTGTATCCCTTCCGTCCCCCGTGCCAGCCTCTTACTAAACTCAATCTACCTAATAAGTTACATACGCTTTCTCTTGCCTTACCTTTCACCAGCGACCCACATTTCGATCTTTTTCTTAAAACATAAAAACAAAATGATCGATTTAAAAAGAAGAGTTCATCTAGAGTGGCAACCCCTTCCACATTTCAATTACATCTTTGTAATAGAAGAAGCTTACACTTCCACCTGGAATCTGTTCATTTTCACCTCGGAATAGCAAAGCCAATGATATTTTTTTTAATCAAGACGCAAATATCATTTCCGTGTCGTTTATTTGAAGTACCGAGGATACAACTGGAGCACAATTTTCTTCCTCGAGTTGGTGTTTGCGCATTTGTTAGTAGGAACATTTTTTATAATATTCTTGGTCCCTTTGAACCTCAGGACCTATCAGTTATGTGAATTCGTGTAGAGTATAGTGGTTAAATTCTTATCTACGCTTGTCTCTATAGGTCTAACAGTGGTAACGTCGATACTTAGAAATATCTTTAAGCATGTTCAAACGAGGTCTGACTATTTAATCGCAAAGGTCCCATCCGCTGAGGTGGTTATATTAACGCACATCTTACAAAATGGTAAGGTTTCCGGTTACCAACATTGCAGGAAGAACTACACGTGACGTTACTTTGGTATATTGTCTGACTCAGACAGTGGTATCACTTACTCGTATCCCTGATATAGCGGACCATCCTCCGTCCTTATTAGACCTTTTGCTGAAAACGTAACTCGATAGCTACGAGGTCTCGATTAGAGCATCCTTGGGTAAAATAAACTATGCTAAACAGTGATAATAATAAGCATTCCAGCGCTACTCGGATAATCTGGTATTACAAGTCCGCTGATTGGGATGGATTACGAGATTTTTTTACCTAAATAAACTATTTAATACTGTCTCCAAGTCTCTTAAGCACGAAACAGCCAGAGCTAAGTCAAGTTACATCGCAAGAATTGCCAAAAGATTAGTGCGTTTTTGGTCTGAAAATCACACGTTCTCGTCTCTTTCCAAGGCTGTTTAAGGTAGTTTTTGCTGCCACTTCCACTTTTATGCGAACCAGATAAATCGCTGTATCCTCACTATATTGCTTAGAAAAAGCACTTCTGAGCTTACACCGGCGATAACGTACCTTTTCTGACTGTCTTACATTCAGAATACTGTTGCTGCAACGTGGAAGGCTGCCCTGGTTCACTCGGTTTCTTAAAAAAGTTACAAATTTGACACTTCAAATTACCTTTTTGCTCTTCAAAGTAACATAATTAATGAGAAGTTGCTGTAGTACTTAGAAAATCACCAGCTAATAAACAACAAACAATACGATTTCCTTCGAATTAACTCTGTTGATGATCTTCTGGTCTACTTTACCCATCTCTAGGCTTCAGCCATTGAACGCAAGGGGGGGGGGGGGGGATTAGCAGTCAGCCTTGATATTACTGAAGCATTTGATAGAGTTTGGCATATCGAAGCTGCCGTCTTACAGTTTGCCCTTGAAATTGCAAACATGGACCGCCAGCTTTTTCAAAAGGCTGCAGCATCAAAGTTATTGTTACGTACATCGGGTTCGTAATTCTAAGAAAACACCACTTATATTAAATCCGTGTATTTACGATACATCCAACACACAAGACAACACAGTGTAATACTGAAATACACTTTACACACTATTCACTCACTGTACTATCTCTGACTACACAATAAAACACTTCTCGCTTCGCACTAATCACTTTAAGTATCGCTCTCGATCGCTCGATTGATAAAAACTGCCTTGTCTTTGTCAACACCTCTCTATTTATAGGCAGGGTAAAGTCCTAGCCGGATCCAGAAAAATCTAAATGTATCGGGAAACAATGAATCACTTCTTATCGTAACACGCTACTTTCAACCTTATGCCATACCCCACAAAGTCCATTATGGCATAGCCCAGGTCAACTATTTATCAATAGGAGTAGCTATCTCTTTCTTTTATTTCTAGATAGTTAGCGCGCGCGCGCTCCAACTCTACACGCTTCTAGATTATTCGTAACATTATTATTAATGTCGTATTCTCTGAGGCGGAAACAGTTGATGTTGGTACCCCGCGAGGCTCTATGGTATCTCCTACGCTATTTACGACAAACGTCAATATCACACACATCAATAACAATATTCATTGCTATGCATACGACAGGATAAAATGTGATGTGTTGTGTGACATGGATAAAATGTTGACAACTTTATTCTTACCAGCGATTTTGAACCCCTTAGTCACCGTAAAAACTATGGATTCTATGTGTGTTCTACTATTTGTTATCTCTACGAGTGTTTTGCTGATCTTTTCTAGAATGAATTATCAAAAATGATTACTTCTTTTTATTTTATCAACAAATAAAAAGAAGTAATGATTTTGTTTGTTGATTAACTTGTACGATACGTGTCACACGTATAACAAGTTAGAAATAAAATAAACAGGTTTTAATAATTTTATTACAGAATAGTAATTTAAAGTGACAAAAATATATTTGTTTAACATCAATTTACTCATATCATTTAAATGTTGTACCAAACTCTGTCTATAAATGGCGAATTCAAAATATTTAATGATAAATTTACTAAGAGGTTACACTGTGTTGGTCCAGCCCGGACCTATTTAAGAATAGACCAATGGGATTCACTGCCATTTTGGTTACTAGTTAGTTCTGGATTATCTCGTCCGGGTCTGGTACCACCGCCTTAACTATTTCAGTCGCAATAGCATCAGTGCTTGCCGCTGTCGTGTTTTATTTTGGAGGATAAGGTAGCTGGTGAACTTATGCATATGACATTAAGACCCGGCCACAAGGATAGCAACACACCATTAACATCTTTAGTGTCTATAGGCAATGGTTGAAGAGCCATCTGCTTGTATGCTATTTTATGATATAGATATAGAGTATAAAAAAATGCTTGGTAATAAAAAAATATCCAGTTACAACTTTTTATAGCGTATTATTAAACGATAATAAAGCATAATTTGTTTTATTTCACATAGATTTCTGTTGGCAAAACTTAAAAAATACGATGTAAGAGGAAAAGAATGCTGAAATTTCAAAATTATCTTTCACATCTACTTCAAATTATAGCTATAGTGCCTCTGGGGTGCCAAAAAGAAATGTTTCAGGACCCTTGGCTTTATAATTTATATTAACGGTCTTCCGAAAACTGTCCAACATGAATCGATTTTATTTTTAAATAACACTTAACTCCACATCAAATGTAAAAATAAAAAAAAATTTAGTAAAAAAACAACTGAAACCTACTTAATATTTTAGAATACCTTAAAAGTAACAATCTAAAAATTAACTTGACTAAAAAACATAATTGATTTTCAATCATGCTACAGTAATAAATAAAAAAATCAAATATGTTATTCATCAATACAAATAATAAAATATTTAATATACGAAATTTCTAGAAATATTAATTGCCAAACATTGCAAAAAGAAAATGAATATTGATTTTCTTTTTAATAAAATTGGACATGGACTCTTATATAATGTGAATAAGAGCGAACTCCTAATATTTAAGTGTAAGGGGAATTATTAGGAGTATCGGGGGAAAATTTTCCACCAGTATACATTAATGGAGTCCCTTTAAAAAGGACAACTGAATTGAAATATTTGGATCACATTGTTACAGAGGATTTGTCAGACACAAAAGATATAGAAAGTGAACGTAGAGCATTGGCAGTCCGATGCAATATGGTAGCCTGCAGATTTGCGCGCTTTAGTAAGGAAGTCAAAACAGCACTCTTCAAAGCTTATTGCCAAACTTTTTATACGTGCAGTCTGTGGGTGTCGTATACGCAGAAGGCTTACAACGACCTACGTATTTAATATAACAATGGCTTTAAAATGCTTGTGGGATTGCCGGGTTTCTGCAGCGCGTCCCTGATTTTTGCCGAGGCGCGCACAGAAGGCTTTCATGCAATAATTAGAAAAAGAGCAAAATCAGCGATGAACAGAATTCGTGGAAGTCCTAACAGCATTCTAAGTCTGACCAACACGATAGTCTGTTTATGAAACACTGAGAATATATATGTAACTTCGTATGAACTATATATCCTCAATGTTTTAAACATAGTAAATAAGTAATATCAATAAATAAGTAGTAGTCGTGACAAATAACCCTAACTAACATAGTTTTAAGTATCTTAAATCTACTATTACACTAACAAAATGGATATTCATATCTGAAAAATAAAGAACTATTATTATATTACGGATATGTTTCATTTATATATTACAATATAGACCCTATTTTGAGGAAAACTCAAGAATTTTCAGAATTCACAAAAAGCGTATATGTAATTTTAGTCAGCTACACTCTTAAACTCCCCTTTAAAACTTTTAAAATACTACATTTACCTTGTTTTCATATTTTGGCGGTAAGCATATTTTGTAAAAATACATCAACATTTGTGTAAAACAAGTGCTGAATTATTAGGGAGCTTATATTTTACAAACAGTGAGTAACTGAATGTTCCTGCCAAAGACTGAATATTTATAAAAAATGCATACTGCATAAAATTAATTCATACAATATGCATTCCAATAGTCTTAAATCATTACCTTAAAATAGGTTCTGCAAATGCCTATTTCAATCATTATGAATTAAATATCAATTCATTTAATTGATCTTTGCAGCTTACGGTCACATGATTTTAACATAATTTGTTTATTAAAACTAAACATTGAAAGTATTGTTCGGGCGTGGTGTTAAGAATCTCCGAAATCAGCATGTTAGTATGGAAATCTGCACAAAATATGGCGCTCTATTGTCTTTGTAATTTGTGCTTTGATGCAAAGATGTTTTTTTTTATATCACAAGATAGCAAATAAGCAGATAGCTCTTCTGGTGAAAAGAGGCAATCATCGCCTGTACCAGATAGGTTAATGGTGCATTATTCTGTTAATAGTGCGTCAATCCATACTAATATTATAAATGCGAAAGTAACTCTGTCTGTCTGTCTGTCTGTCTGTCTGTTATGCTTTCACGGCCAAACCACTGAACCGATTTGGATAAAATTTGGCACAAACATAGTTTGAGACCCAAGAAAGGACATAGGATAGTTCTTATCCCGGAAATCCCACAGGAACGGGAACTATGCGGGTTTTTATTTTAGATTTTTTTCTACGCGAACGAAGTCGCGGGCACAGCTAGTACTATATAAAATACAAACACATTTAGACAATAAAAATGCCAATAGGACCCGAATTGTTGCGGGTACTTCGATATATATATATACATATATATATATATATATATATATATATATATATATATATATATATATATATATATATATATATATATGTGTGTGTGTGTGTGTGTGTGTGTGTGTCGCTATACAAACAGTGTCGGTATTTTATACACGTAAACATTCAATACAAACTGCCGAAGGCAAATTGTTGTTGACATAAATTCGATTAATGTCAATTATATACTTGGATGTCGTCACAATTTTTTCCAGGTGTGAGACCAAAGGCAACTCAACAAACGTACTCCTTTTTATTTAAGAAGTTGGATCCTTATCCGACTTTTATTTCTAAATAAAGTTTCTAAAGTCGGATAAGAATCCAATTATAGCATAACAAGTAATTTAAACAATATGCCGCGGCAATTTGTTAACGGCGGCGGTAAATGTCATTATATATGACGACATTTTACATTTGACATAAGGCATTTTCTAAAACGTATATTTTTTATATCATTAGATATCAAACAAATAGACGGCTTTCCTGATGGAAAGAGAAACCCACCAAAGATATTAATGGTGCGTTGCTATTGGTGTGGCGGGATGGCAATACCTTACGTCCTTCTTACCTTCCAAACCGGAACATGACAATGACAAGCATTGACGCTATTGCAGCAAAAAAAGGTAAGGCGGTGGTACCAAATACCCGAGCAAGACGTTGCGGAACTCTATGGAGAAAACACAATGGTGGTGAAACGTGTAGACAATTGTCGTTTCTTACAACCTACCTGGCAGAAAGGCGGTTGGTCTATTCTTCAAAGGAGCCCTTGACTAACACGGGTGATATCTCAATTTCACAAGATAGCAAACAACTAGATGTCTCTCCTGATGGAAATAGACAACTAAAGACATCAAAGATGTTAATGGTGCGTTGCTATCCGGCTAGTGGAGTGTTAATATCATATGCATAAGTTTTCCGGCTGTCTTACCCTGCAAACCCGATCAACACGGGAAAAATCTATCATTATGATCTGACGACGCCATTCGTATACGGACGAATTATACAATTTGCTTGCGACTTATATACATCAGCTTACATATTTCAACCTGTAAACAGGTCTTAGAAAGATAAAAGTCAAGATTCTTTTCAAATTTTCCCGAACGTTAGTGCAAAATATAAATGGGTTAATTCAATAATTAATATTCAGTTGACTCACTGATAAAATAGCCAAATATCTTATTACGAAATTATTATTCTAATGATTGTCAATACTAATATAGTAATAAACATAAGCACATTATCGCCGATATTTGTCACTAGCTACACGCTTCCCTGTAACTATTTATGTATTTGTGTTTCCTTTCGAAAACTTTGGCGTTGAAGATTCTTAATACAATTCTATTAAAATGCAATTTTCTCAGAACAGATCAGTCTCTCGGTTACTTTAAAAATTTCAATTACTTTAACACAAATTTCAAATAACATGTACCTTGATAAATTATGATTTTGTAATGTTTATTGTAGATGGCATTGAGATTTGTGTTTGCTCTGGTGGATCCAAGTGCAGAGATAAATCGCTGGCTAGTAGTTTATAAGTATTATGTTTGGCTGGATTATTTTTACATCGTTTTATTTGATAAATTGACACTTCGTTCAGTAGAATTAAATAAGCTTGTTTGCAATGAGTCACGGCTATGTGAAGATAAATTATTTGCAAGGGTTGTGAGTGATACATTTAAATTTTGTGATAGTGATTCAGTTATGTCTGTGTAATTATTGATCATAGTTTTATTTAATAAATTGTGGTTTTGTAAATTCATTTTATTTTGGATACTTGAATTTGATAGTATTTCTTTTTCATCTAAACTTGTTGAATTATAACTAGCTGTTGATGAATTTGCTTCAGTACTTGTCTTGGGTAAATCAGACAGCGACAAGTTCCCTTTTTCACTTAAATTTGAGGTCGATGAAATATTTACAACACTAGAATTTAATAAGCTATGCGCAAACGATGTTACATTTTCTTTATCTAGATTTATCGATATGATTTTTGTTTCTAATAACTTAGAATTGTTTACCAAGGGATTTTCCATTATTTTCAAATCTAATACATCATGACTGGGTAAAGATGAATTATCCTGTGCTTTTGATACTTTGTAATTGGGTGACGATTCGTCTGTTATTTTTTTTTCTAATGTTATAACATTATTTAATGCTAAATCTGCCAATAAATTTGTTCGTACTAGATTATTATCAGAAAAAGGGTTTGCATCCGCGCTTGCATCTTGTAAGTCACGATTCACATTGCTTATTTGTTTGGAAACGATTAGATCTGGCAACTTGTAATAAGGTAAGGATGTTTCTCGCTTTTGCCTCACATGATTTTTAGTATCAGTAAATTGAGTTGAAATATTAAGCACAGGTGATAAGAGATTTCTCATCTTATTATTTACAACGTTTTCATTAAGACAGTTGTATTTGAGTGTAACGTGTGCCATTCCATAACAAAAGTTATCATTATTTCTTCGAAAAATATTTACGTTCTTAAGCTCTTTATCAATTACTATATCTGGAAATCCCATGTTATCCTTCACTGTTACTCGGAACGCTTCAGGTTTTGGAGTCAAGTGGCACACATTTGTCTGTAACAATGCAATGTTTATTAATAAAACACACTACTGCTATGTACTGAGATTTTAACGTTGTCTTAGCAAACCATTGTAACTGCTGCTGTTAATGTATTGTAACCGATAGATTAACCTATATCCGGTGAAACCAGGCGCTTACTTTAACAAATATTGACAGAGTAATCGAAATACCATTCAAGTTTAGATATTTTTTTTTAAGTAAACTTTAGAATTGTGTTGTCTTGAAATATATTTCAAGCATTATCTAGTCGTACTTAATGAAAGCTGGGCTAGGTGAAACAGGCAAAATCACTATCACAATACGTTGAATCTTTGCTAATAACAAAAAGCCAAGTATATTAGATTACTTTTGTAAGAAAAATAATCCAATACTAAATGCCCATTGAAATAAACAACAAAATAAAATGGGATATCGATAAAAATTGAAACTTTTATCAACAGTTATTATCATAATTTATTTTCTTAAACGAGAGGCTCGTTACACAAAAGTATTTAAGCATATAATATGTCGATTAGAGTAGTTGTCGACGGCTGCTCGTCCGACCAAACGGCTATAAATGCCGAAGTTCCTCAGAAATCAGTTCTCTCCGCAACTCTATTCCTGCTATACATTAACAATCTGCTAAAGCCCGGTATCTATGGGTACGTAGACGATAGCACTGTTGTGGAGAGCTACGTATCCAGCGCGCGGGCCAGCACGGCACTGATCTGGCCTCACAGAGAGGCGATGATCGATCATATGAACCTGTCCTTACAGGTAGTCTTCGATTGGGGCTATGCCAATCTAGTCAAGTTTAATGCAATTAAGACCCAGGTGTGTCTATCCTCTGCTAAACGGAGTCCATTCCACCTATATATCTGTCTTTCCAGGATGTGTCCGTGCCGATAACTGACCACCTTGAGCTCCTTGGTATCACCTTAACGCCTACTCTCTGCTTTGATTCGTATACCTCGAGTTTCTATTTGAAGTTCAATGAAAAAAATAGCACATAGTACAAGTTTGATCGATTTCAGGAACACCTTTGAGTTAACATACCTTACTGGTTTTTATTTGAAAGTAATATATCTAATGCAAATAGATGTACATACAGGTTGACTGATAGAAGACTGTACATAATATTATAGGGACACATATAATAAAATGAATATTACTTAACTTTATTGTAAATTTTACCGAAATTAGTGTCGTAATATTAAAAAAATATTCTCACGGTGTAGGCGACAGGCGCGCGCTTTGACTTTAACGTGCCACGGAAACATTTAAAAGAATCGAGTACTGAACAACTGAAAGGGGGTTCCGTACAAAGCTAAGGTTTCTAAGTATGTAAGTTCAATAGCTCGCCCATCAGACTCCTGTAAATTGTAACATAGTACTGTATGTACCTACCTATCTTATACAATCACATGAGATAGTTGCTAGAATTCAGAGATACAATGAAAATGTCTAACGATATTATTCCCCTAAAAGAGAAAGTACATAAAGTACAAACTTAATTTTGCCATCCTTAGACACGGTAACCGTATCAAACGAAAATAATAAATTTGTAAATTCAACTTTTTTAAACTTTATTTTTTTGTTTACTTGTGCTCTAAAACTACTTATCAAATTTAATAAAACAAGGAGTTTTAATTCTCTTATAAAATCAATAAATATTCGAAAATATACAAAAGTCTTATCTATTGATCGCATTGAATTCAACGTTTGATATTTTTAAAGTTGAAAATCATAAATTTCAACTTTTTGCTTCACGCATTCCAGTTAAAAAAGATCGTAACGTATTAGTCAACGTGAGCGGACAACAATGTGATCTTAGGTTTCCTTTTTCCTTTTGAAGGAGGGAATCCTAAATCTGATAAAAGTGACCAAACATCTATCATTGTACACTATCGAGATCGTATTTGCATTTTGCTGTTGATTTCGACGTTATACTGGCGAACCACTGGGCAGCCTGCCGCATCAATTAAGATGTCTACCCCATGTGAATCCCACGAGAACGACGTATGATATAGGTATATAACAGAGCCCTTTTCGGGTTTATGTGTTATTTTTAAGCTTAAATATTTCATAGCGTTAATTACTTGTACATCAAATTTTACGTAAGTTCAGTTGTTTCATCATGGAGAAGTCTAACGATGGTTATTTATCTCCACCAGGAGAACCATTTTAAGCAGGAAATAAATAACCGTCGGCGTATTTATTTTGGTGTTGTGATAGATGGATAAATAGATAGGTAGATAGTGTGTTAGTGGTGCATTGCTATCCGTGTGGCGCGGTGTAACGCAACACAGAAGTTACAGTCTAAGCATAAAACATGACAGCGACAAGCGCCGGCGCTACTGCGACGGGAATAAGTATGGCGGTGATCACAAACCAGGTCGAGATTTTGGAACGAAGTTCCTTACGGCAGGCTTGGAGGGGATAGGGATTTTGCTGCGCGACCGAACTGAAAAAAATGTGATAGTAAAACCGTAAGAAAAATGCGTGGAATAAAAGCGTTAAATGAGACGTGCGCAGGCGCGACAGTCGCGTACACAAGCGAGTAGTGCCGTTTAGCCGAAGGAAGTTCGTTCCTACCTGGTGTCCCGCGACACCACATCATTTTATTTTTTTAAATATCATAAGATAGCAAACAACCAGATGGGTCACCTGGTGGAAAGAGTCAACCATCGCCTATAGACACCAAAGATGTTAATGGTGCGTTGCTATCTTGTGGTGAGGTCAAATGTCACATGCATAAATTTACCGGCTACCTTAGCCTCCAAACTGGAACTCGACAGTGACTAGCATTGACGCTACTGCGGGAGAGCCAATTATTACCAGAAAGCTAATGCAGAACTTTACCACCTAGTAGCCACGATGGTAGTGACTCGCATAGCCCATCGGTTGCCTTTTACGACCTGCCTGGCAGAACGGAAGTTGGCCTATTCTTCAAAAGAGCCCGCGACAAACACGGGGGGACCGACGACGACACGACCGGGCGTGATGATACTTTTATATGAATTTTCAACAATAGTTAGTCTATGTTTAACCCTGGATCTTCTACTATCTCCATGCTAAAATTCAATCCGATGGAAAGCCAGACTTTAGCAGTTAATACGTGGTAGAGTTCTGCATTGTCTCGCCCGGGTCCAGACCCGGGTACATGCGGTAGGAATAGGTAAGGTGGTGGTACCAGTACCAGCACCTTACCTATTCCTACCGCAATAGCGTCAGTGCACGTCACTGTCGTGTTCCAGTTTGGAGGATAAGGTAAACTTAAACATGTGGCATTTGACCTCGCCACAAGATAGCAACGCACCATTAACACCTTTGGTGTCTATTGGCGATGGTTGACTCTTTCCATCAGGAGGCCCATCTGCATGTTTGCTATCTTATGGTATAAAAAAAGACTGACAGACAAACTTTCGTATTTGTAATATTAGTACGAATTGAAGTATACTGACCAAGCTAATGTGTCCGCTGCACTGGCCGTGCGCGATGTAGAACCGCAATTTAGATTTTGAAGTCAGAAATTTGCCTGTAACAAAATTACCAATTAAATACTGTTATTATTTATCCCAAATTAATTTCCACGTGAAAACTATAGTCTAAAGTTTGCTAAGGGATTGAAAATCAACTCTTGTTACTGTCGTATTTTGCTTTGGAAAATAAGGTAAATTTTGCATGAGGCATTGCCATCCCGCCAAATGGATAGCAACGTAGCACTAACATATTTGATGTCTATAGGCGATAGTTTCTCTTTACATCAGAAGAGCCATCTGCGCGTTTGCTATCTGATGATATTGAAAAAAAAAATTGAAAAAAAAGAGCCATCTGCGTGTTTGCTATCTTATGATATTGAAAAAAACTCGAAAACAACAAAAACTTTTGAAAATATTTATTTTCCTAACATTGTTTTAAAAAAAACTGCTGTGAACATTTTAAAAATATTTTAAAGATTGTAATTTGAACCAAAAAATATTTAATATTAACAATTAAGGTTTTCCTCTTAACAGATTAATTCGTATGATTTTAGTTATAAAATACTTGTACTGGTTTTACTACATATATATTCTTCCAAATTATTTAAAGTCTACCAGTTTCGCGTATTAACGCATCTTCAGGACTTACAGCTAAAACTTAGCTTAGGCTTAGCTATAAGTCCTGAAGATGCGTTAATACGCGAAACCGGTAGACTTTAAATAATTTGGAAGAATATATGTGTAGTGAAACCAGTACAAGTATTTTATATCTAAAATCATAATGCAGTTTCACCAAGTGCCGACGATAAACAGTATAGAACTTAATTCGTATGAATTTTCTGTTCCTAACTAAAAGCAATAAATTTGCACTGAAAAATATTACGTTCATTAAATAACGTTGTACAATCCTTACCTTTCCCCCCGGAAATCCGGTATAAAAACGGTTCAGCAGATGTCAGAACCATCACGCAACATATAAATACAAAATTAACGATCATGGCGTTCACTCTGCCCGGCTCACTTTATGCCTCGACGATAAAACTATATTTTTTGCACGGTTATATTATTTGCAACACATAATGAACAAAATGGTTTCATTCTAATTATAGTTCCATTAATTAGTTTTGCTTTAACTGCAATTACGCAGAGGCGTTCATAATCAACTGACGTATTAGGTAATGCAAGTTTCTGCGACTGCGGAGACGAATTAAATACAAAAAAATTACAAGGTTAATGAAATATTTTTGGTTTAGTAATAAACGTCTTCAATAGTCGATTTTGATTAAATCTCGAAACTGCCAATTTACGAAGAAATTTTAATTTGCAAACTTCCACGAATTGTGCGATGCTATTGAAAGGAAACCAAAGCAGTGATCGCGGTGTAAGAAATGGAATAAACTTGCTGTAGGTCTAAAAATTGAAAAAGACCCCAGTAATACAGTTATTGAGCTTCGCCCATTACACTTTTCATCATCAAAGCACATAGTATATGCACTCAACGTACTTTTACCTCGCAACCGAAGCATATTCAGGAAGTGAAACGTGCGTTGAGTGCGTATACTTTTGTGGTGAAAAGTGTGATGGACGGAGCTGAAGCTGAATAACTGTGTCATTGGGGTCTTCTTTATTTTTCAGACTCTGTATGAAATTCTCTATATATACAACATATACTAGATGGACTAGTAACGTAATCACCTCGCCTCGGGACAAGCTCAAGAACCGAAGTGCAGTGCAGTTAGCTTATCCCCGTGCTTATGTCTCTCCGTATTTTAGCTGACAGTACACTTCTATTGCCGAATGTGCATCAAAACTACCAAGACTTAAGTGCAGCGTCACCTAGCCGTAGCCAAATCGACGCTCTGGAACTACTGACACGTTTTGGTTACGTGCTTACGTTAGATTGACGTCTAGTTGACGGCAAGGCGATACGACGACGATTCTTTTCTGAGTTGATATGTGTGCAATAATCCATACTAATATTATTAATGTGAAAGTCTGTCTGTCTATCTGTCTGTTACGCTATCACGGCTAAACCGCTGGACCGATTTTCATGAAATTTGGCATGGATATAGTTGAAGATTTGGGGTCAAACAAAGGCTAATTTTTTTTCAAAAATCAGTCCCTGGAGGGTTGAATTAGGGGATGATTTTTTTATTAAAAGTTATTTGGACGACTTATTAATATACTCGCAAGCGAAGCTGCGCGGGTCAGCTAGTTCTAAATAAATCACACCACTATCAAGATACAGATCGATGACACAATGCAAGTATTTTAGATATTACCACCGCTTTTTTATAAGCTATTATTACTGGCTTGTTCTGGTTAAAAGAAACACAATTAACATTAACTAGCGGGATTTCACAAATTACATTACATCATTACGAGTATAATTAGCTAGTAGGATTAGTAAGTTGGAGTACATAATATTATGTGTGTTACTGCCCTTGCTACTGACGTGGTAGAAAGTGTGGTGGACGTGGGTTGACCTCACTCCTTACACTACTTTTTGTTTCATTTACATTAAAGAAGTTTTATAAAATTTTGCTAATATTTTACAAAATAAAATACCTCAATTTCCTCTTTGCGTAATGGAATTCTGCAAAGTAAGGCCTAAATCTATAAAAGATGAGTCCTATGAGTCTCTTTGACAAAAGCATGCATCCGAAGCAAGGAAGCGGATGCATCCTGAGCGATTTGAGTTGATACGTCACATCACATGTAGCCGATTATTAATCATTATATCTGTCTCTAATATAATCACGGTTTTTAATGACATACCAAACTATAATAACCAGGTTCTATGGTATAATGCATACAATTTATAAGGGTAATTAGAACTGAGTTGGTTATATTTAAAGCGATTATATTCTAAAGGTTTTATTACGTTACAAAATTAGTGAAACTAAATGTTGCATACTGAAATGGTTTTCGTAAGAGTAAACATATGACGAGGTATACTACTGTATATGCTTAACTTGCCAATAGCGTAAGCTGGCATACAAGTAGACAACAAGGATGTTAATAATGCCCTACAATTCATGTTTTTTATATCACTAAATAGCAAATGTGGATGATGGAAAGAAAAACCATCACCTTCAGACACCAAATGCTATCCGTGTGTCGGAATAGCAATGCTGCATGGATTAGTCGACCGGCTACCTAATCTTTTAAACCGAAACATGATAATAACAAGCATTGGTGCTATTGCAGCAGGAACACGTAAGGCGGTGATGTCAAATACCCAGGCGAGAGATTGCAGAACTCTACCGCCTAGCAGTCACGATGTTAGTGATACACAAAGTCGCCAATCAGACACCTTTTACGATCTGCCTGGCAGAACGGTATTTGGCATATTCTTCAAAAGAACTCGGCGGGACATAATGTCATGTCTATAAATTTACCAACCAATACTCTATCAATATTATCCAGAAACATTTTAGGCTATCACACCCTCTAAGCTGGAACACGATAGTGCCAAGAACAATCGTTATTTATACTTATCATACTGATTGAATTATGCACTTCAAATATTCTACGATAAATGTGGTAGAAAATGTAAAGAGAAATGACACCATCGAATTAAGTCGACTAGAAATAGCCCAGTCATCAATAACTGAAATAATTCTATTATTTGTATGTTAAAAAAGGGAAATTGTTATGTGTTGCGTTAGGTACGAGATAAGAACTGTATTTTTGAAGAACACAGAATTTTAGGATCTAACATGATCCGACCATAAATCCGTCAATGCTGGTATTCCCCAAAACTGCGTGCTAATACAGTCCAACCGCCCGTCGCAATACATGTTGCGAATAGTAACATACATTTCTATACGGACGACAGTACTGGTGATGCTCATACTCCGGCTGTAGCGTTATTTCTCGGGAATTTGTCGAAGAGGGACGGAACAAGCTCGTGTTTGAAATAAATTGAGAATCGCTTACTGATGCCTCGCAATGCGGTTGTCAAAACCTAATTACATTTAACCTCAAGAAGGCTCAGTTTTGCGCATTAACCACAAAAAGACACCCTTTGTCTTTTCACCTAAGTTTGAGAATACTTTCTTGACAGCCTCAGCCAGTAATAAAATTCTGGTAGTCGACATATCGAATTCAAAGACGTTCAGTTCCGCGGTCACTTGGATGGAATGACTAAGCTAGCTTAGGCTTCAAAAATCTTTGTGTGCAAAATGTAGCTAAACTAATCTTCAAAAATCTTAACAAAGTGAAGCAGTACTTTATGCCAGTTTATCGCCTCCAACTTTATAAGGCCTAAATTTGTCCTCACATGGAGTACTATTTTCATCTCTGTGCCGAAGCTACCCAGTACCAGCTTCTTCCTCTTGATCACATTTACTGTACCGTACATTGAACTGTATACCGTTGGTTTTAATGTGAAGTGTCTATATAAGTCACTTGTGTTAAATTATTATAGAAAAGAAAACGAGATTGACTTCGTCCTAAATATTTTAACACTTATATGTATTTCAATACAATACTGAATAAGTAGTACTATAAATACCATAACTTATAGAGGTGCTCTTGAAATTATATAAATGGTAGTAGTAAACGTCCTCGCAAAGTCGATTCTATTGTTTGCGAGCCTTGTCAACTTATACATGTGGTATTAGCCATTAATATTGCCACACGGGTAACAATGCACCATTAATATCTTTAGTGTCTACAGGCAACACTTGTCTCTTTCCAGTTTCTTCCGCTGAATCCTCTGAGGACGGCTGTGTTTCGATCCGGTAGTAATTCTAAAAAATCGATACAAGAGTTTTAAATGTAATATTATTATATATAATGAAAATTATTAAATATTTCTACACCATGTCATGGTAGAATATGTTAGTAACTTAATTAATTTTTAACAACTTGTAACACCCATATTCTTGCAAATAAATATTTTCATATCATTTCAGTTCATCAGGAGAGTGGAAGTCATCAGAATAGTCGAATTCACAGAAGTATTATATTTAGATAGTTTAGTTAATTTATATTTCTTGCTGGCTCTTGCTGACATACTGAATTTTGATTCTTTTGAGTTTTTGGTTATTTTTAAATAGTAATGTAGCCCAAGATACTTTTTTATATATAGTAGAGGAAACAAACGAGCAGGAAATGTACCTGCTGGTAAGTAATCTCCGCCGGCCATGAACATATGCAGTTCCAGGATTCTTACTGTTGCGTTGCTAGCCTTTTAAAAATAAGTAGGTTCTTTTCTTAAAGGTCCCCAATTCGTATCTGTTCGGAAACACCCCCGCTGGTAATTGATTCCACAAAGGAGTAGTGCGAGGCAGAAAGTGTTGACAAAAGCGCACGGTTGTAGATTTTCAGATATCGAGGTGGTGAGGATGGAACTTTAAATTTTGACGCGATGTCCGATGATGGAATTTAGCGGCAGGAATTAATCCGAACAATTCGTCGGAACACTCCCCATGTAAAATGCGTAAAATATGCAAAGCGAACCTACATCTCTACGTAATGCCTAATGCAGGGAGAAAATGATATGCAGAAGAAACAATGTCGGTAAAAGCACGCAGCCTTGGGGAACACCAGTTGTTGACTACGACCTTGATGCTCCGATCACCGAACAAACTGATGATCCACTTGCATAATTTCTCAGGACGCCTACGGGAAGGCAGCTTTGAGAGAAGTGCTTTATGCCATAACCGATCGAAGACCTTTGCTATGTTTTAACTAACTGCCAATACCTCCTCCTTGGACTCAACTGCCTCCGCCCAACGATGTGTCAGGTATATTAGAAGATCACCATCTGAGCAGCTACGACGGAAACCGTACTGACACTAATTAGCTGGTGCTCTTCTAAATACTTCAGGATAGGAGCTGACAGTTTATAAGTGTCTCAATGATTTTAGAAAACAAGGAGGTTATAGCTATTGGCTAATAGCGATGATCTTTTTTTAGGGATGGCTCTTTTTCGGTACATTCCACTTGTCTAACGGTACCTTTATGTTTCGGTGAGAATTTATTAGCGTTTTACGTCAAAAATAGGGAAAATCAGTTCATAATGGGCAACTACGTAATATCTGTATGTAAATCAGTTACAGCTTAATTATTGACTTTATTACTTGTAGTAATAACAGTCCGTAGCTAAAAGATTGTTACAGTGTACTCGCCGTCGCTATTGTTAGAGCTCCTAGATTTGCAGATTTTAGTTCTAATTGTCGAGTCAGGAACGTGACTATACCCTTGAAATGATCTGGATCTTTGGTGTAACACTGCTTCTGCTCTTCTCCACTGCTCGATTGGATGATCTGCAGTATCAATCTATATCTTTCAAAGGTAAATTTACACACACACATACACACACACATCTTCACGCCAAATCTCTTACGGCGTAGGCAGAGAAAGTTGAGTGCCATATGTCACGGTCTATACAGACTTGCCTTGCCTCCTGTACATTCATAACACTCTGCATACAAACACGCCGGTTCTGAGATTCTTGATACCACATTTTTGTCCCCACCTTTTTGTCCCCACCAATGACACAGGACTTTTTGTGAACTTAAGTGTCTACAACTAATAATTATTTCTTCTTGTCTTTCTTGCCAATGAGTCAAGGTGGTAATTATTATATTTTTTTTATGAAAAATCCTGTCGCTTTTTAGTATTTAAGGCTACTTATCTCCGCTACTAAAAATATTCATCAGTTTATAAAAGTAAATTAAGCACATGAAAAATAACTAATCTTTCCAACCACAACCTAAATGACTCTAGTGAATCAAACTGCATGCCACATTCGCGATATTTTATGTATCCTCAAATAAATTTATGTCACAATTGTGAATTCAAATTATATGATTTTATTTTAATAATCTCGTTTTTGCAATGCCTTTAGGACCTAAAAATGCAATTCTAAAAGAAAAATTGGTGTTCAGCATCCCATACGGCCAATGCAGCGGAGATGTTGATAAGGTGAGGATGAATTTATAAATTATTTAAAAGTCGGGACTTCGGTTCCTTTGATAAATCACATTAATAATACTGCAACTTTGTTTCAAGGTTTCCTCGTATTTCAAGCAGTGGGGCTAGTACCATCTGATGGATTATCCTCTCGAATGTTTATTACATTTGTAATAAATATGCATTTAGGTCCCATTGTCGACCACTAACATAGATATACTATCATTATATTGATACTAATATTAAGGGATTTGTAGAATCAGCCATTATTGTACCACTTTGTACTTGTCAGTCTCTTTCTATCTGGTTGTTTGCTGCCTTATAATATATAAAAAAATATTAGGTTACAGCTCACGTAATCACTTTTAATTACATTTTTAGTTTTTTACTCGTATTAGAATGTAAGTTTTGAGAGTACGCAATAAAGATTGGCTTTGCAACAATACCTGTGACTTTGAGCGTGTAAAATTTATTTTATCTTTTTATATTTATAAGGAAACATCTTGTTCTGAAGACTTTATTCTACCTCAAATCAATTTATATAAACCATTACGAACGCATCATTAAATTCATTTATTAATTTTGGAGACGTGCAAATAGAGAGATAAGCAAAACAATTTTGTCCCTTTACAAGTATTGTTAAACTTTGCAATAATTCACGTGCAAATTCTGCATTTCACTATTGTATTATAGAAATATAATAATAATCAATTTTTCGATAATGCACCTACTGCGAATTAGACTGAGTAAATGTATTTGAAATAATGGGAAGTTATCGTTGGTCTGGACTTAGTCCGTAGAATACGGCACAGCCGTTTGTAGACGTCAGTGTCTGTTTTCTGGTTTGAACATTAAAATATTGGTTTTACACTTTTAATCGTCGGCACTTGGTGAAAATTGATTGTTATCATTTAAAATAAAACTATGATCACCTGTACTTTGATTTCACTACAAATAAAGACATATAATTTTAAATTAATTGACCGGTTTCGCTTTTCGAAGCATCTTCAGGACATCCATATTACGTCCGGTTATCAGGTAGAGAATGTAACATCCTGAAGATGCTTTAAAAAGCAAAACCGGTCAAATAATTTAAAATTATATGTCTACATTTGTAGTGAAATTAAAGTACAAGTGATCATAACATGCATCGCGCCACTAATATACGGTATTGGTCGTGAGTATAATACAGTTAAATTAATGTGTATGCAGAGTCTCCTGTGCAACAACCAGAAGCCGACCGCCGTCACACTGGAGGTGCTGGACTCGCGGCCGTACCCGCTGATACACCTGGGCATGTTCGAGCAGGTGCAGGTGCAGCGCGTGCCCGACGAGGACGGCATGTGTCCTGGCCGCGCCAGGGTCATCGTCAGATTGGACTGCAGAGTCCCCCTCAGCTTCTAACTTTAATACAATAACTTATCATAATATCGCAAATATCCAAACTTTGCTAACTTTATGGCGACAAGTGTTGATAATCCCTTTCAAAACCTAGTTTTCCGAGTATCACGCCTTGATACTTAACCTACTTATCAAAGCAAGAGTAGCTCGAACATTCACCTTCAGCCCCACCTTCACTTCTCATTTGGATGACAAAGATCACGTTTCTACGTCTATAGACTTTCCGGTTCGGAAGGTGAGCTAAGTTGTGTCCCTCATCGCCGCCTTCGAACGATTATCGAGTATTTCGAGCGATAACCCGGACCGAAAGCCTTACGTACTCATCTGAGGCACGGGATTGGTAACACACCATTCTTCCAAACTACGAGCTGCTACTGAGAGCTGCTGATGAGATTTTCGAGAAAAACCACAAAAAAACCTACAACACTTTTGCCTGATCCGAGGATCAAACCCGGGACCTCATAATCTGAGTCAAACGGGCCATTCCTAGACCACGAAGCAGTCGAGACAGACCAAACCCCAATAATTATTGACAAAGTATTACTGAATACAAATTGTACACTGTGTTATATTTTACATAAATTAAATAAAGCATAAAGGCAACTAAATTCCTTCCACCAGTTTCTCAACATTTGGAAAAAAAACAAAAGTCGTCAACCGATTTCTTCTTGTTAAGATTTCTAACTAAGATAATCTTTATTAAGATTGTTATATCCTTTGAATGCTTTTACGTATTGTTATAATTATGTTGTATACGTAACTCTATAGGTAACTATTTTAAAAATCATCGCTTGTGTTTGTGTAAGCCAAAATTGTCAGTTTTCCGCCCTCTTCATGGCAATATTAATAGAATACGCACTCTACGCAGGCAGAAAAGTGTTATTAAGGGTCTTTTTAAATAAAAAAATCATAATAACAATTTTGTCCAACAACCTACTACTATAATAAGCAGTATGTGGTGGTAAGGTAGTTGGTAGACATCCAATGTAATATATGTATGTAAATTATTACGTTTATGTGAAAAAAACATTTTTCGCTAAATTATCATTAGCAAAATCCCATCGTTTTGTTATAAACTCAGAAGAGACAGTACAATAAACTTTGAAGCGTTCCGCTTGAGTCGAGGGACAGGTGCCACGGCTGTGACATTTATAATTCAATAGCCGTCACTCAGCTATGTCTCTCTATAAGATACTCTGTCACATAAAACTGTCACAGCATCAAGAATTTTAACTCGCACAGATATTTTCTAAAGTTGACATTCACCAGAAATGGAACCAATGGAGTCTTTTTATATTTTTAATCATCAACCCGCTTCTTTTGATTTACAAATAAAACATTACAAAACAAATTACGCCCTAGAAAATATCGAAAATGTTACCAGTAAACTTATAGCTGTGTTATACACCAACCATTAACATCATTTTATATGATGATTTTTTTTTCATTAAGAGATCCATCACTTATTTGTTATAAAAGTACATAGGCAGAGGTACAAGTGCACCCACGATCAGCCGAAGATACTTAGTCCCACACAATGATTGTGGCAAGCTTTCGCCAACCGCCACTTATCCAATTCCGGGCAACTTTGTTTTATCAGAAATCTGAAAAAATACATTTTGAATTGCCCACCCTGGAATCTAACCCGGGACCTAATGTGGTCAACACTGGCACCAGACTAATAGACACGGAGAAGTCTATTGGTCCGGATCTTGGATTGGATCTAGTTTGTTATCCTATGACCAAGGAAGTTACATTCTACCCGGAATATTCACACGCGCTTCAAAATCGTTCCGAAGAGTACCACGACATAAGTGGAGTGTGTCTCATTCTATTATACAAAGCGCCAATCGCCATATATATGTGCGGTCTTGCGTAGTTTGCAAATTACTTCTAAGTAATTCTACTAATTTGAGAAACAGTTTTTGCATTGCATAAGTAATTACGTAATAACTAAAATAAACACATTTTAGAACTCACTATGTTAATTACAATACATTTAATGCTAATTTATTTATCGACGTGTATAATAAAAAGGATTTAACGATTACCGAATATATAAAAATCTACCATCTAAAAAGTTTTATTTACACAGGCAATTGCAAGAAAGGGACAACATCCACTCTTGTCGTTGTCTTGTTCAGAACGTTCTTTCTCTCTGTTAAGTAAGAAACAAATGTCAACTTTATTACTTACGGAATAAAGTACATTTTTATTTTTCAAATATTGCTTCGTAGTAATTCCAGTTATCGTATATAAGTTCCTTGCCTATGACATAAAAATATATCTATCCTAAAAATAACGAAAACAATAAAATATATTTAGTGGGAAGTTAAAAATTGTCCAAAAATAAAAATAATTTAACGTGTTTTTTTCGTATTTTTAACTTCCCACTACGTATGTAGATAAAGAAGTTACTGTTCGAAAATCGAGTTTTCACCAGATGTCCACGTTTTGAGGTCCTAGGAACCTTTTCCGACTATTTTCACGATGACATCTGTATGTATGTATGTATGTATCTGTATGTACTTTTGAACGGTTGGACCGATATAAACGCGGTTAATGGCATTAGATTGGATTCCGCTCAACTTAGACTTCCTGAAAATTTAAACCGATTCGGTCCATAAGATTTTGAGAAATTTTGAAAATACCCCAAAAAAATTTTGGCGAAACAGTATTTTTTTAATATTACTTCCAGATTTATATACCGATTGAGTACAAAAACTAATCAGCCGTATTCCTTAAAAAACGACGTAGCTGTATTCCTTAAAAAAACTACGTCTAATAAAACAAATTGCGTCAAAATCGGTTTATCCGTTTGGGAGTAATCGTTGACGAAAAATTTTTAAAAATTGGTATTCTACGATATTTTAGTACTAAAAAAAACTACTTCAAATGCCGTTTCAAAAATTAAAATCGAATCTAGTTCTTAAAACTTACCTAAAGCTTTTCAAATATTACAATTACGTTGTTTTAGCACTTACTTAATTTTTTTAATAACTTTCAATTTAATTCACAGATTGACTTAAAAATCTTATCAGCTTTTCTCCTTTAAAAGTTGCGTCAAATACCGCTAATATAATCAAAATCGGTGAATCTTTTTGGGATTTATCAATGAAGAAAATTAAAAATAAAATATTTATGACATTGCATCGAAATTCAATCTATCGATTATGAATTTTATTATGATTATGAATTTTATTATAACATGATTATGCCTACAGACACCGAAGGTGTTAATGGTGCGTTGCTATCTTGTGGCGAGGTCTAATGCCACATGCATAAGTTTACCGGCTACCTTACCCTCCAAACCGGAACACGACAGTGACAAGCACTGACCGCTAAAGCAATATTTTAGATCTCAAAAATTGAGATGAATGCCATCATCGTTCTCAAAAAATACAGCTTTTCAAAAATTAATATACTGCAATTTTTAACAAAATAGATGTTTGAACTGAAAAATCTATGCTTATATTTTTTACTCTTTAAATACTTTTAAAAGAGCTTAAAATACCTTAATTTAGTGGGAAGTTTCAGGGATGGCCCGTAGGGTCAACCGTTTACACGTTTTTTTGCTCAATATTATAACGGTAGCAGGTAGTAGGTACAGGAAATTGTATATTACCTTTCAAAAAAAATAATTAAATAAAAATACAACAAACGTAATTTTTTTTACTCGATCTTAATAAACAGGTAGAAACTTGAATATTTACAAAAAATTAAGTATTTGGAAATTTATTAACTATAAAAATACCTATATATATATATATATATATATATATATATATATATATATATATATATATATATATATATATATATATATGGAAAGAGGAAATAGTCAACCATCGCCTACAGACACCGAAGGTGTTAATGGTGCGTTGCTATCTTGTGGCGAGGTGTAATGCCACATGCATAAGTTTACCGGCTACCTTACCCTCCAAACCGGAACACGACAGTGACAAGCACTGACGCTATTGCGGCAGGAATAGCGTCAGTGATGGTATGGAACTCTTCATTCGCGAGACCGACTCGCATTTGGCTGGTTTATTTTATATTATTAGATAGCAAACAAGCAGACTCTTCTCATGAAATTAAAACCAACACCTATAAATATCACATGCATAAGTCTACCGGCTATATTACCCTCTAAATCGGAACACAATAATGATGAGCATTAATGCTAGTGCGGCAGGAATAGGTTAAGCGATGGTCCCATATCTACCTGGTCGAGGATGGAGGATGGACCCGTATATCTGTGTAGTATGCAATGAATAATGGAGTATAGATTTATAATATTGTTATGTTATATTGATATAAGTTTCCCGAATTAAAAAAATAGTAGTATACACAATTACCTTTACAAACGCTGAACTTTGATACGTATTACGAGTATATCTTTTTTAATGGAATGCAATCACTGGAATAACTAGGACGCTAACAAGAAAATTGTGACCCAAATGAAATACCTACACTGTACACAAGTTTTGAAAGTACAACCTTAAGCAATGTTACAGAAAAAATCAGCAAAATGAAAGCCTTTTAGATGAACGTCGAGTGAGGCAACTAGATTGCTCTCGCGACAAGGACGCTCGTTGCTCTTTAAAATGTCTACGTGTATTCGTACGACGCCACACACGCGACGACACACAATTGCGACGTTCATGCGACTGATTGCGACCGATTTGAAGTCACTTTGCTGTGATTTCATTGTGATTGTAATGTAATTAGTAAATGCTGAATAAGTATTAAATACCTCGACAGGGTGAAATGATCGTCTATAGGTACTTCGGTTAACTTTCCCCCGTGTTGGTCCCGAGCTCCTTTGTAGAATAACCAACTGCCGTTCTGCCAGTCAGGTCGTAAAAGGCGACTGATTGGCTACGCGAGTCACTACCATCGTGGCTACTAGATGGTAGAGTTCTGCATTGACTCACCCGGGTCTGGTACCACCGCCTTATCTATTCCTGCCGCAATAGCTTCAGCGCTTGTCACTGTCGTGTTCCGGTTTAGAGGGTAGGGTAGCCGGTAAACTTATGCATGTGGCACAAGACCTCGCCACAAGATAGCAACGCACCATTAACATCTCTGGTCTCTATAGGCGATGGTTGACTCTTTCCATCAGGAGACCCATCTGCTTGTTTGCTATCTAATGATATAAAAAAAACTGCGAGTAACTAGTTTATAGACAGACGAGGTGAACGCTTACCCTAAATGCCGCTTTAAGCGTCCTTTTTCGACAGCTTTTCGTACTTTCCGTTGCACTGAATTTAAACACGTAGGATTTGAACCCACGACTTTCCCTCAAGCCGGGACGCTCTAACCGTTGGTTTTTAAGTAGTTTATTGAAAATTCAAATTCTTAGTGGCAGCTCGGAGTCTGGCGGGGTGGTATGTTACCACTCCCGTGCTTTCGATGAGCGCGTAAAGCCCGATGGCCTTACGCGCTCATCGAAGGCTGGTCCCGGTTATTTGATCGGTAAAAAGTGGAGACGGGGATCACCATTCATCTCACCAACTGACAAACTGGTGAATAGTGAACCGGAAAGTCTATAGACGTTCGGTTTACTCTGCTTACCCCGCAAGGGAAACGGGCATGATGATACAGTATAACTGTAATTAATTGATAAATATTGTAATGAAATGGAGTTTCACCAAATGACTGCGATGAAAAGTGTAGAAAATGTTGCAGGTGTCCACGTTACCATGTTTAGTTGCAGTAGTCACTTACCATGAGGTGAACTTGATCCTTGATCCTAATCACCAATCAATATTATCAAGATCAATATAAGTCATCGTCGATAACTTTGCGACATGTAGTCTTGTTGTAAGTGGCTGTGCTCTATTAAGATTGATAATTCTCTCAGCTCCTACACTGCGCCGTGACATTTAGATTCTTTGGCGTTTGCTCCACGTGTAATGTATTACGTTACAAGCACCGTCATCCCATTAACGACGATCTCTTTATAACGTTACATTTGGACAAATTATCCTATTCATTTCAATCGCAGTTGCCTCCGTTTTCTTATTAATTAGCCATCTCACTCTCACGAGTCCTGAGTTCTCAATATTTTATGTCACGCTGGGTATGCATGGCATGGCATGCAGAATGAAATGAACAATTTACCGAATTATCAACATCGGCATGTTTTCCATATTTAACAAATACTGCTTTTATGAATGGAATTCAACAAATTTTTTCCCTGGCATGGAATTTCCGCCAAGAGGACTTAAAGCTATTTCAAATAATATATAATTTATCCACAGGTTAAATTAATAGCTGTTGCTTGCGGCTTTATACGCATTTATTTCGAATTTGCCCCCTTATAGTTATGTTGAGCTTAAAAATTGATTCACAGAAATTAACCTTCTTCTCCTTTAGCTTATTGATAATATGTAATGCGCTTTCAAACTCAAACTCAAAAATTGCTTTATTCAAAATATACACCTTTACAAGCATTTTTGACGAGTCGACATTTTGCGTAGGAGATCTGTGTATACCCTTTATGTCATATACAGCGCTGTAGCATTTATTTTTTAGTATTTTGCTTTAGAGAAATATTTAAATTAATTATATCTTAAATGAAACGTCTGATTTGAGTAACTCATAGGCGCTGCAGCATTCTCGAATATGAAGTGATTGGTTTGAATAATAATAAATACTGAAGTAAGTAGGTATACAAAATGTGTTCTAGTTTTAGCCGGCGATTTCATTATATTTTTAAGTTCAGATCAAATCAAATTGTGTATATTTATTAATCATCATAAGGTACATTTTAAATCGCCATTTTTACATGATATCTGCACTTATTAAATATATATCAATTAAGCATCGATATTGGTAAATTAATTATTTGCTTGTTTTAGTAAAATTAATTATTCTTACATTTTTTAACTGTAATAACATTACTCATTGTTGTACTGCTATCCACGATTTGGATCACATGAACCAAAAACATTACTTCCTTTTGCTTAATCGGGTAAAAAAGAGCCTATGACTTTCTTCGGACTAGTTCATCCACGGATTAGCATGTTTAAACAAGGATAATTTAAGTTCAGAAAAACTGCAACAAACTATGGCAGTAATTCAATAGCCACATTTGTATGTTTTATGTACCCCTTATCAATCTGGGCTACCTTTAGAGAAAAGACTATCGCCATTCCGCTAAGCACCAACATCGTGACTACTAGGTCTTATCCATTTATGCTGCAATAGCCTCAGTGTATGTCAGTGCCGGATTAGCCATTTAGCAGGAGGCAGCAAATGCTATGGGCCCCGCGCCTTGAGGGTCCAAGCGCCTCTGCCCAAAAACACCACAAATATGTAAAATATGTAATGGAAAAGCACACACCTTAGCTATTCTCAAGGTGAGCGTTGGCCAAACTGTAACTACATAGGTATATTTTTATGCTGCAAGTTAGCAATACCACAATACGTACAGGGGGAATCCCTTAATACTGTTTTCGATTCGAGCTGTTTGTATAATCCGACCATGTAGAATAGTTTTCAAATGATAACCAATAAGAAAATAGTAAAATGGATACTTAATTAGATAAACCTACTTTAAAGTCAGTGTCAGCTGCTGAAAACAGACGTGACAGCAAAAAGCACGAGGCTTTGGAACTCCAATTTTAAAAAATCTAACAAAAAATCATTGGAATCCTGTTTTCCAAATGTAGAAATAGTGTTACGCATTTATTTGAGTTTGATGATCACAAACTGCAGTGGAAAACGTTCTTTTCAACATTAAAACGAGTAAAAAATGTCTTAAGGAACACAATGGGACAAGAATGTTTATCTCACTATAATGAATATAGAAGATGATTTACTTAGAAATATTGATTTGACGAGTGTTATTTCTAAATTTGTATGCATTAAATCACAAAAAGCTTTTTTTTAAATGTTTTGTTTTATTTACATCCTAAATTTCAATGGGCAATGTAACTCGAGGGCCCCTGTTCACATTTGGTACGGGCCCCGCGCCGGCTTTATTCGGCACTGGTGTATGTTACTGTCGTGTTGTGGTTTGGAGGGTAGGGTAGCCAGTAAGGCTTATGCATGTAACATTATTCTCCCGTTACACAGATAGCAACGCACTATTTGCATCTTTGATATAAATAGGCGATAACTTATCTTTCTATCAAGATAGATCTGTTTGTTTGTATACAAAGGTAAAAATAAATATATCATACCGTCCTACACTAATACCTAAATACTGAAATCTATGAACAAAGTAATAGTAAATTAGACCCCGATATCCAGCGCATATATACGAAAGTCATTAATGGGAAGCTCATTAATTAAAAGCTGCTTGACTTGTTGTTCAAACCCGTACGCGTGTACGTCGTCACCGTCACCCTGCCGATAGATCAATGACGAGATTATCAAATTATGTTGACTTGACTGATTTTTGAGGCGTGCACTTTTGCAACCAAAAGTGCACAATGCACTTTTGCAACCAAAAGTGTACAAAAGATCAATTTTTGTAATTATCTTCATATGTAAAATTCATTTTTCTTCTTCTAAGTTAAAAGTAAAATGAAGTAACTAATTTTTTTCATATTTTTAAAAAAACGAATTTTTACCAGATCTCCGCGTTTTGAAATCCTAGGAAATATTTGGAGTATTTTTACGATGACATCAGTAAATCTGTATGTATGTATGTGTGTGTTCATATGTGTATAAGTGTATGTAAACCTCACAACTTCTGAACGGCTCGACCGATAGAAACGCAGTTTATGACATTCGAATTTGTTCCGTCAAACTTAGATTTACTGAAATTAAAAAAAAAACGAAAAAAATTTCGCCGAATCAATATTTTATTTAAATAACTTCCAGAATAAAGTGCGAGTACAAAATCGCTTTTCCTTAGAAAACTGCATGAAATTCCGAAAACCGATTTATCCGTTCGGGTATTATCAGTGACAAAATTTTGTATACTTAAGTGTTTTTTCGACATAACTTTGAGATTTTTTAAACTAATAATTTTTTCTTACTTTTTGGCCGTTTTGTTACTAGCGTAAGGTGTAGAGTTTTGTGAAGTTAGGGGTTGTAGAGTGTGGGCGTGTAGAAATAATGGTTGGTTCTACATGAGGTCAGGTAACTTTTTGACAGTGCGAGCCATGTGGTCTCGTCGAGGCAACATTTTACATGAAATATTTTTCCCCGTGATGGTTTGGGTTCCTTTGAAGAATACACCATCTGCCGTTCTGCCAGGCAGTTCGCAAGAGGCAAACGATTGGCTATTCGAGTCACTACCATCGTGGCTATTAGGTGGTGGTGTTTTGCATTCGTTATCTCGCGCGGGTCAAGTGCCACCGCCTTATCTACTCCTGTCGCAATACCGTCAGTGCTCTTTACCGTCATGTTTCGGTTTGGAGGTTAGCCGGTAAATTTATGGTAATGGCATCAACACCTCGCCATTTGGATAGCAACATACCAATAACATTTTTGGTGTCTATAGGCGATGGATGTCTGTTTGTTGTTTGCTGGATGGGATGTAATATTCGAAATAAAGTCGAAATAAGTTTGTGCTCTGTTAATATGAGCTTGTGTCGTATATTTTGTCTGCAGGTGAAATCACAAATATATAGAGAAATAGTAATCGTGATTTGGCACATAACAAAAATCTACATGTACCGAATGTTCTTGATCATCGAAATATCAAATCAATAATTACGCGATCGCAGAACGCTAAGTTTTCGCCGCAGGTTTTGAAAAACCCTTTGTTCAAAATTAAAATCCCGTTTGTGTTTTATTCTGTGCTCCAGAAGTTTAGTATTAAGCTTGGTGCTGCAGATAAAAGGCCACTTTGCAAGTATAATGCGGGATTAGACGCGGAGCAGCGGCCGCGATAAACATGCGCATCCCGCACGCCGGTGATGTGCACTTTCAGTTTCGAGTTATCGTTTCGGGATCTCGTGTCGGTGATGAGTGTGCAAAGCAAGACAATAGTCAATTCCAGGTTGGGTTAAATCTCGTCATATCACACGCTTTTACGCTTTCTTTTGAACACTGCATAATATAGTAAGTTTATGATGATGTTTGTTTTGTCCCGATTTGACCTTTAGGATACTAAGACGGTTTTATTTCAGAAAAATGAATAATTCCGGATATATATGGGATGTCCCATTAGAAGAATAAATCAAATTAATACTGCCAGACAGCTCGTAACTGGCGAAAAAAGGTGAGTCACTACTATCGTGAAAATTAGTTGATATTGTACAAGCCATAGAAAAATCTCGAATCGAACTTTAGAGTGTCGACTAAGAAAATTTTCCATTTTTCGTGTAGGACAAAGTTACCCTTGAATTGAAATGATAATTACCAAGCTATTGTGAGGAAATTAGATTGTTATTAATAAATTTAAAAATCTCATGATTCCGACGCCTGGATCACATTCCAAATGTATAGGACAAAAGTTTTTTCGTTATTTTTTATAAAAAAATCAAGCGATTAAAATAAAAAGCGAATTATTGTTATTAATTTACATTTTTCCTTCACCAAGTTAACATGTTAAAAGCGTGTATTCGATTTGCAACGAAAACTTAATGTTTTCAAGTTTTTCGAAGATCAATATCGTAATAATGTGAGCAGATTATTCGAAGGATATTACAGTTTTTGCAAGATTAAGTCTTGATTTAGTGCACTGCAGAGCAAGAAAATAATTTTTAATAACGGTTTTTTAAAACGAAGACAGTCCTTGCATAGTAGTTTTCCCCGTGTTGGCTCCGGGCTCCTTTGAAGAATAGACCAACTGCCGTTCTGCCAGGCAGGTCGTAAAAGACGACCGATTGGCTATGCAAGTCACTACCATCGTGGCTACCAGGTGGTAGAGTTCTGCATTGTCTCGCCCGGGTCTGGTACCACCGCCTTGCCTATTCCTGCCGCAATAGCGTCAGTGCTTGTCGCTGTCGTGTTCCGATTTGGAGGGTAAGGTAGCCGGTTAACTTATGCCTTTGGCATTAGACCTCGCCACAAGATAGCAACGCACCATTAACACCTTTGGTGTCTATAGGTGATGGTTGACTCTTTCCATCAGGAGACCTATCTGCTTGTTTGCTATCTTATAACATAAAAAAAAGCATTTTACGAAAATCGGCGTCAAAGCTATCTTTCAGGACGAATACAACCATTGTAATGTGCCAGAATATTTTATTTTATGCATTTTTCCAACAGAATATATGGTCCTAAAGTGCAACATGGAGCCAAAATGACGAAAATATTATTGTTAGACATTATAAAACAATATAAAAAAATTACAAAATTAGTTCACTCTAACATTTTTTGTCACCAGTAAATAATTTCAATAGAAACCTAGAATATTTATTATATATGAATTAAGGTAATGCTCAATATACTGATTTTTTTCAGTCCGTTATATGAACTCATTTATTTAGAAGATATATTTTAAAAACACTATAAATCCTCACGCGTAATCGTTGGCCGATCAAATTTTGAACCTGCGGTAAATCGAATAATCAAGACTTAATCTTGCAAAAACTGTAATCCTTCGAATAATCTGTTCACATTATTACGATATTGTTTTGAAAAAACCTTGAAAACGTGAAGTTTTCGCTACGAATCAAACACGCGCCCTTAAAGCCTCCTAACATTTAGTTACCTGATAAGAGATATTTCGAAGAGAAAAAAGAAAGGCGTCTCGTCAAAACGAAGCTGTTTACAAAAATTCAGCTTGTTATTTATCAAACATGTTTATGTTCGTGGGATCGCGATCTATTACCTACAATATAAGAAACATATTGAAAATGTTTTGGCGAATAGACAATTTGTTCACTATCTGATATTTTCGCAAGTTAAGGAATTACTAGTTACTGACTGAAAACACAAAAAATTATAATGAAAAATAAAAAATAACTACATCAAAAGTTACAAAATTTAGTATTATCATGCCAGGTTTCCTTGCGGGGTAAGCAAAGTAAACCGAACGTCTATAGACTCTTCAGTTCACCAAAGTTCACCAGATTGTGGGTTACCACTTTTTACCACCACCAATTTTTTGTGGGTTAAAATTCACCAGACCAGTGGTAATCCTTGTCTCAGAATTTCGCCGACCTTATAACGATTATCGACTATTTCTAGTGATAACTGGGGCTATCGGTTTTACGTGCTCAACCTAGAAATGGAAGTGTTGACACACCACCCGCCAGACTCCGAGTTGTTACTAAAATTTTGAATTTTCGAAAATAACCTCGACAAAACCTCAATAACACTTTTGCCCGAGCCGGGGTCGAACCCGAGACCGCATGGTCTGAGATGAATTAGCTAACCCCTAGAAGACTAGGCAATCCAAGGATTAAATGGATACGCCTTTCGAGACACTTTCTTAGTATGTCAATGTAGCTAACAATTAAGCACAGAAATACAGTGCTATAGTACTCACCGGCGAAATAAAATCACTTCAAAGGTAATTTTTAAACCTTATCATAGTGTTCGATACGATAAAACAGTACAACGTGTGTTATTTCTATTTTTTCACAATGTAAAATAACCTACAAATGTATGAATTTTTGACGGTGATACGAGCGTTCGCTCATATTCGCGGGGACACGTTTCCTTCTCAATGGTGTTTTTATTGGTATTTATGTGGTCTGTGAGGCAGTCAAACCAAATTTAACTAGTTTTCATATGAAATTAATATGAATAGGAATGCACTGATGTAATTTGTCGAAGTGAGACTTTGTATGAGCGGTCGTCCGCGAGGGCCGCCCGCCGGTCTCGCCGATAAGAAACCCCATCCCTCGTTGTTTGCGCAGCGCTGCCGCTATAATTTATTTATTTGCCCAGGTCAGGGGCCGCTCGCTAAATGAACCTTTTTGTTGCAGACAAATATTGAATTATGTAAAATACACGGCTCTGTGTCGGCACACACAATTAGTTTGTTTCGTTTACATGGTCTGTTTGAATTGTGAATTTATTTATTTATGTGTCCAACATATACTTGGCACCTGCGTTTCGTGCGGGCATTCGTTTATACGGAGCGGGTTGACGACAGCTCATCAAAAATATGATTACACCACGTTCGCATTGAACCTTGATACAAGTGTTTACTTACAGGTACAAATTTTATAAAAACAGTCGACGCGTATCATATCAGGTTTCAGTAAAGAAATGTAGCTTTGTTTATGCTTCGAACAGAATGTACGGTATAAATTCGTAAAAGATTATTATTATTGATCTTATTTTTGTACGCCGCCATGAACAGAGGTAAGGTAGGATTTGGTAAGGCGGGACCTTACCAAAATCAAGTAACTTTCTAAATTCCATACTAATACACGTAGATCAAAGGCAAACGCTCGTTTTAACGTATTTGATATTTTTAATAGACATTTATTGTATTTAGTTTAAAATGAACTAATTGAAAAAAAATCTGGGCCTGTCTAGGTGTCTGTATGTATAAATCTGGCACGGTTATGCTCGTAAAATTTAACATGTCAAGATAATTTTTTTAAGCAATTGCATAGCTTCTATCGCGGGCCTTGAGCGTGGAGACCGAATCCAGAAATTCCGTAACGAAAAAACCTAACACCCGCCACTCCGTTCGGCACAGCGATGATACTTTTTAGTTTTTCCATCTATCGATAAATACCAGAACTTTTAATGACTTTTTGAAATATCACTGTAAAACTACCGTAATCAGCTGTTTGTGAGAAAGTATATAGGTGTATAGGTATTTATCATCTACGTACAACAGTGAATATCTGTACTCGTATAATTTGTGTACAAAGTGTTTTAAATTACAATACATACAAAGTGTTATATGTATATATATATATATTTTTAGGATCAGAAGGTAAAACAAAGAAAAAAACACACAAACATGAACTATTACAATTATTTATTTTTAATTAAAACACGAATTACAATAATCAAACGCTCTAATTTCCAATAACACTGGGTACACACAATAATTTAGAAATTATTAATAATTTAATTTAGTATTTAATAATAAAAAATAAAATATTTAACGCACAATGAATCACCGTACTCACTACTTGCCGCCACGAACGCCGAATCACGAATGAATCAACAACGCTCGTGCGACTCTTTTTATAGGCTATTCAACTCGGTATCTAATACGGCCTCTCCTGACGCGGAGTCGTCCACGACGACGTTTGGTGAATATTCTTCGGTATTGACTCTTGGCGCGCTGATATCCTCATCATCAAGCAGTGGCCTTGACGGTGCTCGGCTGGATCCAGCTGTCGGGTTATCAAGGTCATGTACTTCCTCATCAACATCGTCTGCGAACAAAAATAATTTGAGGATTGTTTCATTTACAACACGTTGGTTGCATATACTTGTCCCGACACATGTGCAACATACAAGGCGCCATTATATGCCACACAAATGCCACGACTGAGTGTACACGCTACCCGCAAAACTTGGTATCCCAGTGTTGTGCACTAGACAATACTCAAGTCATTGCTGATTTACATCAGGTGTTCAGATATCAAAAATATAACACATGTCTTCCAAATCACATAGTGACTCAGGTATCACAAGCATAATACATGTCTTCCGAATCATATAGTGACTCAGGTATCAAAAATACAATACATGTCTTCCGAATCACATAAGGACTCAGGTATCAAAAGTATAAACATGTCTTCCGAATCATATAGTGACTCAGGTACTAAAATATAAACAAGTCTTCCGAATCACATAGTGACTCAGGTACCAAAAGTATAAACATGTCTTCCGAATCATATAGTGACTCAGGTACCAAAATATAAACAAGTCTTCCGAATCACATAGTGACTCAGGTATCAAAATATAAACCTGTCTTCCAAATCACATAATGACTCGGGTAGCATACAAACATCATATTACTCACGACTAAAGAATGACGCACAGGATTCAGGACACCATTCGCCCTTCCACGGCACCATATACTGAGCCGCAGCCTGGGGTTTCTTCCCATAACCACCAGATAGGAGCTTCAACTCATAGCGGCCACCAGACAACACTTTAGTGACTTGGTAGGGTCCTCGCATCCCAGGATCCAACTTGCCAACAGACTGTGAATACTTAATAACAAAAGCAAGATCACCGACTTTATACTGCTTTGGAACCTGTCGACTTTGATTAACACGGTCATCTTGTCTTCGTCGGTTATCATCCAGCAGTTCACTGGCTCTAGCCCTACAAATGTCTCGCCATGATTCTCTATCAGGGCGCGTATCATCAACAGCCAGATCGCGAATGGCGGAGCGTATTAAAGGTGTTGCGCCATCTACACCCACCAAAAGTTTTAACGGAGATGACTGCGTGGTTTTCTGGCGTGTTACGTTTAACGTCAACTGGAGTCTCCACAAAGTATCCGACCAGGTAGGATTGAGGCGAGCTTCGACGCGTAGCATATTGAGGAGCGTCCTAATATATCTCTCAACCTGGCCGTTTGCATGATGCATCTCTGGAGTGATGTAGTGTATTGACGAGCCCAGTTCTTGTATCCAGCATGTGAACCCCCGCGACTCGAACATGCGCCCTCGATCCGTGATTATTAATTTTGGTGCTCCAAACAGAGCAACCGTATTTGCAAGGCATACTTTTAATTCCAACACGTCTTGATGCTGAATAGGATAGAGGAGGCAAAACTTGGTGAAGGCATCTACTGCAATTAATATGAACTTGTAATTCTTTGAAGTGGGTAAAGGGCCTAAAGTTTCAACATGAATTGTCTCAAATGGCTCCGAAGGTTTCTGCCACGACTTTATTTGTTGCAAGGGCTGTCTGGGTACCCGTTTCTTTGAAACACATGTTATACAGTGGGATATGTACTTTTGTACGAAGCTACGCATACCAGGAAACCAAAAATGCTTCCGTATTAGATCCAAAGTTTTTTCGGCGTTTATATGCTGATGTTCATCATGAAATAGCCGTAGTAGGCTCAACCTATAACCCTTAGGAATGAAGCACAAGAACTTGGCGTCCTCACCCGTCTGGCTATATTTGTAACACAGCAACCCATTACGAACTACATAACGGTTTGTATCCAGCTGTCCTTCTTGTAACTTAACCATTAAGTTACGAGTCTCATCATCGGCGGACTGAGCGATCTGTGCCCAATTTCGCGGACGCGTTATTTGATTAACCACTACCGGATGGTTACGACTTAAGTAGTCAACATGTGGCATCATAATACCCTGCCTATATTCGATTACAAAATTGAAGTCTTGGAGGTATAGCCACCAACGAGCCACGCGGGGCAACAAGTCTTTTTTCCGCTCCGTTGACTTAAGAGCGTTACAATCGGTTACTAACTTGAATTGCAAACCGATGAGGTAGTGCCGAAAGTGTTGCAAAGCTTTGACGACCGCCAAGGTCTCTAATTCATAAGAATGATATTTTGATTCGGCATTTTGTGTGACCCGACTAAAGTATTCTATGACGTGCCTACTATTATCCTCATGAATTTGCAATAGGATTGCACCGTAACCTGCACTACTGGCGTCGGTATGAACTTCCGTTTTGAACTTAGGGTTAAATATAGCTAAAACCGGCGCGTTCGTGAGAGTATGGATCAAGTCTAATCGTACCTGTTCTTGCTCCGGTCCCCAGTTAAATCTGACATTCTTTTTAGTTAAATAGGAAAGACTAGCCGTTTTAGTCACATAATTTCTTATGTATTTGCGAAAGTATCCCGCGAGGCCCAGGAGTTGTCTAACTTGTTTAACATTTTGAGGTGGAGAGGACCTCGTAAGAGCTTCTACTTTACGGGGGCTCGGCTTCACCTGACCTTCACTAACTAAACGTCCTAAATACTCAATTTCGGTTTCTAGAAATGAACACTTACTGAGGTTTATAGAGAAACCGGCACTTGTTAAAGTACGTAGGACCTCTTTAAGAAGAGCTATCCCTTCAGGGATAGAAGAGCTCATGATACAGACATCATCAATGTACACCAACACATGCCCCGCATTGATAAAGCTACGGAGAGTGTTATTAATGATACGCTGATACACTACCGGCGAGTTCGTCAAACCAAAGGGCATTTTAAGAAATTCGTAATGGCCCTCTGGCGTAACGAACCCTGTATAACGAGTGCAGTTCACATTAATCGGAATTTGGTAAAAGCCAGTAGCCATATCGAGACTCGTAAAATATTTGTAACTTCCTAACCTATCGATGTGATCATCGATCAAAGGCAGAGGATATCTGTCCCTTACAGTCAATCTATTCAGAGCACGGAAGTCCACACACATACGATCTGACCCATCTTTCTTTTTTACCAAAATGATTGGACTTGCGTACTCAGATTGTGACTCTTTGATAATCTCCTTATCAAGAAGATCGGTAATTATATCCCTAACTTTGAGTTTCTCCTGATGAGAAAGCCTGTAAGGGCGATAGACGACCGGTTCATAACTCGTTAACTTAATCGACATCTCACCCGTTTTAACAGTAGTAGTCGCTGTACCGGAGATAAAGTAGTTAGAGTATTCGCTTACTACCCCTAATAAGGAATTGTAATCAATACCCTTAAGCGGGGTGTTAATTTTGACAGTATCGGTAGTGGAAATTTTATTAACGACCCTCTTAAGCGAAGAATGAGAGAGGTATTGCCTATCTTTTTTCCTTACATAAACCACACCATCCCGATTCAAAACGTCTGTACCAATGATTATGGATGTATTCATGCATGAAGAAGGCACAACCATCAGATCTGCTTCGATCGAAATTTCGTCAAGTTCTATGGTGACGGTAACGAAAGAGGTAACTACAATTTCACGGTTGCTAATACCTTTAAGAACACAATAGGTTGACTGTGGTTGACTTGAAAGGTAGCGCAAAACGTCTGAGGATATCAGAGAAACGTTTAGTGCCCCGCTATCTATGAGAACGTCCATCGGTATACCTTCAACAACCGCGGTCATAATATCTCGGGAAGAAGAGTCTAAACGAGCCTCGCATAAGTTTACCTGTCGTTGATTGGGCGCATTTGAACGATTTTTCGCGAAACAGTCTTTCTCAACATGTCCTAGCTTTTTGCAAAACGAACATTGCAAACGATCAGTAGAGTTCGCGGTCCGGATTTGATTCGCACCAACGTTTGGTCGTCTACATGATCGTTCGTAATGGCCACGTAACCCGCATTTAAAACACCTAACATCGCCTCGTCTACAATTGATCGGATTCGAACGTTTTAATGGCTGAGTATTAACACGCGCATCTGGTTTGTTTTTAACCGTTTTTACGTATATCGATAGAAACGACACTAAAGTATCCACCGTCAAATGTGCATTAGTAGCGGCTGCCTTAACCTGGGCATCCTCTATGCCACGTATAACGATTAGAGTACGCAATTCATCACTCAAACCCTCGACTACCCGCAATCGAAGCAGGGTTCGTCGCGCATATTCAGCGTAGGTAGCGTATTTATCAGATGTTGTACACATAACATCAAAAAGGATGTTTGCGTAATCCAATCGTTTAGGACAAAGAGATACAAATTCTTTTTTAAAATTTGACCACGTACGATCATTGGTTATCCATTCTGAAAGCCACACACGCGCATCGCCCTTAAGACAGGAGGCTACTCGTGATAGGCACTCACAATCGGACCAACCGTTCGCAACGCGAGCACGGTCCACCTCATCACACCATGCGTCAATATTATTGACGGTAGGATCAAAATTAGACACAAAATAACTATTTGACCTTATAGGTTGTAGAATTTTTAAAGCCTCAATAAGTTCTGATGATCTGACCTCCCGATTACGAACGATATCACCGTGACTTGATGAGCCATCTACTAAACGCGCTTGTTGTGACACGTTGCTACGGGGTGACATGACATGGTACGTGGTATTTTGGTTATTCGTGGCTTGGGCAGATCTATTTTCATTATTAACACTAACCGTGTTCAAATTATCCGGTAGCAAATCCGAACGATCAACTAATTTACCGTGCGCGTTATCAGACAAATCGCGGGTTAACGTATTAGTATCAGTCGCATTTAACTTACGTAAAATTGTATCGAGCGTAAGTTGCAACTTATCATTATTAACAGAACGAGAATATGAACGCGAGGCGCGATTTCGGCGTTCGTGGGAACGAAAACGGGTTTGACGGTGGCGTCGCGAGCGACGACTGCTCTTATCCGAGCTAACGTTGTGACTACGGTGACGTGACCTATCCCGGTGGTCATCTGGATTTATCGCGTGCCGCGAAATAGTACGAGATCGGTGCGACGATTCACTGTTATCGCGAGGCATTCTAATAACCACCACAAAACAATATTGAAGATTACTATTATACACAAATAAATTTAAAAACTCAGGATTGGAAAGTAGACGGCGTGAATTTAGTTCTTTATCCCACCTCTGATTTTAGGATCAGAAGGTAAAACAAAGAAAAAAACACACAAACATGAACTATTACAATTATTTATTTTTAATTAAAACACGAATTACAATAATCAAACGCTCTAATTTCCAATAACACTGGGTACACACAATAATTTAGAAATTATTAATAATTTAATTTAGTATTTAATAATAAAAAATAAAATATTTAACGCACAATGAATCACCGTACTCACTACTTGCCGCCACGAACGCCGAATCACGAATGAATCAACAACGCTCGTGCGACTCTTTTTATAGGCTATTCAACTCGGTATCTAATAATATATATATATATGTATATATATATATATATATATATATATATATATATATATATATATATATAATTGTAATTGCATAAGTTGATGAAAAATTGAAAAATGCTACGCAATAGCTTTACCGCGGCAGTCTCCGAGTGCCACACGTCTTTTTATTACATCGCACCATTTCCTTTTGCAAATGGCTGCGTAATTCGGCGCCATTCATGACATTGCACATTATTTCATTTGTGTAGTGATCATGACATTGCATAGTATTTCAAGTTTTATTACACGCTTTTTTTTATTTTATATTATGTTGACCAATTCGTGACGTTTGATTTTATGACATAAAAAGGCACAGATCGTATAACAACCAGCCAATTACATACGTAATATAAAAACAGACAAATTATTTTAAATATTGTTCTTAGCAGCCATTGTTAGTAGCATTGATTTTAATCAGGCCTTTACGAACGTTTCTATCTTAAAAAGGTCATTTCACATATAGAGAGATAAGGATTTGGCGTAATTATGTAATAATACCCCGTGTTGGTCCCGGGCTCTTTTGAAGAATAGGCCAACTGCCGTCCTGCCAGGCAAGTTGTAAAAGGCAACCGATTGACTTTGCGAGTCATTACCGTCGTGGCTACTAGGCCGTAGAGTTCTGCAGTGTCTTGCCGGGTCTGGTAACACCGCCTTACCTATTCCTGCCGCAATAGCGTCAGTGCTTGTCACTATCGTGTTCCGGTTTAGAGGTTGAGGTAGCCGGTAAACTTATGCATGTGGCATTAGACCTCGCCACAAGATAGCAACGCACCATTAACATCTTTGGTGTCTTTTGACTCTTGCTATCAATAATAAGTCTTGCCCCCTGCCCACGATAAACTAGAGAAGCGTAATGGCACTGCCTACTTTTTCTCGAAGCACTTCGTCGTGTTTTTAGTCCTCATAACTTATAAATAAAATTCTTGAGATAACATGCCAACAGCAATCATATTAAACATACAAAGTTTGTATAGATTGTATTTATATCCAAATATCCAAAAACTCCAATTTCGTCACTGATTCACTCACTGATGGTCATCAAAACTGAGGGTACTTCCTGAAGCTCTAGAAAGCTGAAATTTGGTATGTAAACCAGTATTAGTACACAAACAATAAAATGTATATATATATATATATATATATATATATATATATATATATATATATATATATATATATATATATATATATATATATATATATGTAGGAAGTGGGTCAGATATGATAAATAAAATGCGGATGTGGTAATATAACAACTCTTTATATTTAGATCAGAATAACATTAGATCACTATTAAAGCTTTCCATCACTAATGACTAGTTCTGGTTTAACAATTCCAAGTAACTTAATTATTCCCTATTACAAATAAGTCCTAATTTAAGCAATAGATAGTCAATTATAAATTGTACTGCGACTAATTTATAGTTGACAATAATAATTAACTTGTTTGCACAAATTAATTATCCGAGAGTCAAGGATAAGCTACTAGCAAGATACAACAAGTGTACCGAGCCACGCCAGAGCCTAGACTGCCTTATCGGCGGGCGCTCCGAGCCTTTTATACAGGTAGCAAAACAAGTTGAGTAGTAGGGATATCGAACGACGCGCTTGCCGGCCCGGGCCGTGCATTTGTTGTTTACACTTTACAATATTCTTGCATTTGACGACGCGGACGCCGTCACGGCCATACTGACATGCACACGTCCTCGTGTGCGCATCTTTATACATCTGAGGACAAGGAACGCCTCGTTCATCCTGACATATCTTTTAGAAAACTAAACATAATCTCTTTTTTTACAACTCTATAATTAGCGTAATCTTTTAGCGAAATGTTACAATGGTGTGCTGGTCCGGTAACCCTTTCAGCAACCACAACTATTAAACTATTCTCGTCAGTTTTGAAACCGGAGACTGGATCCTACTAAGCTAGGAATCCCTCATCAATTGAAAAAACCGGAGACTCGATTGTACTAAGCTCCCTCTCATCAGTTAAAAACCGGAGACTGGAGTATATTAAGCTCCCTCTCATCAGTTAATAACCGGAGACTGGAGTGCACTAAGCTCCCTCTCATCAGTTAAAACCGGAGACTGGAGTGTACTAAGCTCCCTCTCATCAGTTTAAAACCGGAGACTGGAGTGTGCTAGGCCGGAAATCCCTTTAGCTAATGTGCTAGACCGGAAATCCCTTTAACTGAGAGTGCTAGACCGGAAATCCCTGTAGCTAATGCTAGACCGGAGATCCCTTTAGCTGAGAGTGCTAGACCGGAAATCCCTTTAGCAAACAGTGCTAGACTGGAAATCCCTATATCTAATGCTAGACCGGAAATCCCTTTAGCTGACAGTGCTAGACCGGAAATCCCTGTAGCTAATGCTAGACCGGAAATCCCTGTAGCTAATGCTAGACCGGAAATCCCTTTAGCTGACAGTGCTAGACCGGGTTGCAATCCCTGTAGCCAAAAGGCTAGACCGGAATGAACCCCTTTAGCTGAGTCATTGGACCGGACACTCCCTTCAATGACTCTAATCTTCCTACATTTTTTGTCAATCCTACATTTTTTGTGTCAATCCTACATTTTTTGTGTCAATCCTGCATCTTTTGTCAATCCTGCATCCTGCATCTTTTGTCAATCCTAAATTTTTTGTTAAATTACTTCCTTTACATTTTTTTTCCATTGATTTCTTTTCATAGTTTTATAAGACTCCCATTTCCTTTAATTATTTTTTTCGCTTCTTTTTTTTTTTTTTTTACTTACATTTTTAGTGATATTTTATCATCATTTTACTACATTTTTTTTTCGTTTACTTAATATCGTATTTTTTTTTGCTGATGATGTAGCCTCATGAATAGTGGCATTAGTTATTACAAGATTAGAGAATCTCCTTCGCAGGTAGATATTAAAAACTCTGACTGTTATAACTATTTACAATATACACTGCATTTCTATCAATATTATTTGGACCAGTTTTATGAACAAGATCATTATCATGAGTATACGCCGTCACGTCATCCTTGTTATAATTTTCATATAGGTACCTCAAGAAACCCTACAGGAATATGGGGAACTTCGCAGAGGCTATCATGGGCGCACTTGTTTTCTAAAATTGCGGTAACTTTTAAGGAGCCCTTATATTTTGAGTCAACAATAATTTTCGTTTAGTGTCGTTCTACATTCCTAACAAAGACAAAGTCACCTACACTAAAAGGTTTAACCTTTCATTACCTCTACTCAACCATAAAATGTCCGATTGGGCTGATTTTTTTTTCAAAGCTTGTAGATACTTTCGCGAGTTTTTGTTAGTTGCTGAATGTCAAACCTAATGCTGCTGAGCGCGTGTTAAATATTACCTAACCGCTTTTGCCATGATTTGTCAGAGAATTATACTGCGCTATCATTATTAAACCCTACAGGAATCGCATTACATATTCGGACCGACTGTTAGCTCTATATGTGCCTGTCGCAAGAAGATGTAAATCTGTATTGTTTTCTCTTTTTTTTTTTTTTAAAAATTAGTTTGAGTTTAGTTGGTAATAAACTTTAAGATTGCTTATTAACGATCTTCAAAGGGTCAACTAATTCGATTTCAGCTCGACGAATTTAAGCCCGACGGTTTTAATTCAATTGGTTGTCAATTGTTTTTTTTTTTTTTAAAAAAATATCTACCAAGCGCTCTCTATCTTTACCTACAAAGTCAGTATTTACCATACTCTCGCTAGCAGATTTTGAAACTGAGCAGGATTGTTTTTTTTTTTTTTTATCATAAGATAGCAAACAAGCAGATGGGTCTCCTGATGGAAAGAGTCAACCATCGCCTATAGACACCAAAGATGTTAATGGTGCGTTGCTATCTTGCTATCAAGATTGTGTTTAAGTATTGCTAAGCATTAATCTGTTTTCGCTTACTTCCTATTCTACATTGGTCCAAATTTTGCGGCCTAACGAAACATTAAGACTTATCAGGTCAAACGTGAAACTACCTCCAAATTTAAATTTTGCCTTGTGGTTAAGCATTTGATTTGTTCAGTGGAAACTACATCAAAACAAGCGACTATTTATAGATTCTTGTTCATAAAACCGTTCTCTTACAAAGGAATCACAACAGATTTGTTTGATATGGCTACATTCTAAGCCAGACTCAAATATAAAAGATAATTAAATTCTACTTAGTGTAATACACCATGTAACGCTCTGGAACAGATGTTGACTGGTTTTCTGTTTTTCGGAACTCAAAGTGGCAACTTCTTTCTTCTTGTAGCTCATCGGAAAAATGGAAGCTTTGTGGCTGGGCCGGGGTCACAACATACATAGCAGACCACTGGTGGTCGGCCACTGGACACGTCACCAGAGATAGTGGTAGATGACCTGCTTTCGCTGCAAGCAAAAATTATTTGAGATAAGTTTCTGTTTATCACGGCAATAGTTGTTACGATGTTCGATTCTATCACAAAATTGTAACTTCCTCGAAATACAGTGGTGCTCTTAAATCGGTTCATATCTAAGTCTAAAAGGAAGAGATCTTCAAGTCCTAATATAGCTTGCCAAGACAGCAGCTTGTGAAGTAGGTGACGGCATGACTCTTAAGTGAGTGAGTAGCTACAATGATCAGATCAACCCCGTCTATTTTTTTCTTTTCTATATTTATTTTACTTGAGGTACACCAGCTAGTAAGTTACACGACAAAAATCCTACGAGTCAGATGAAGGGTCTTTGGAACGACAGAAGCATCTCATTAAAAACAAAGCAGAGGCTGGTTTGTACGCTGGTGTTCTCCATATTTACGTACGGCGCAGAGTCATAGACACTAAGAGCTGCAGACAGACGTCGCATTGATGCGTTTGAAATGTGGTGCTGGAGAAAATGTTACGTATCCCTTGGACAACACACAGGACCCACACCTTCATACTAAAACAACTTGGAGTAAAGACCAGACTGTCTGCTACGTGCCTTCAAAGAATTCTATAATACTTCGGCCACATCTCTATAGAAAGCAAGGAGACAATCTCGAAAAGCTAATAGTGACCGGAAAAGTAGAAGACAAAAGACCACGTAGTCGTACTCCTATGCGATGGTCGGACCAGGTTTGCACCAATCTTATGTCTAAAATGTTTTATGATGCTCTGCACGTCGCTGAAGATAGAGTCCAATGGCATAATATTGTGCTATCAAGAACAATCTAATGAGGAGGTTACGACCCTCAGTAATGAAGAATACGAAGCTAGGAGGAGGACACCAGTTAGTCATATCGTCTGCTTCATCAGAATCAAAGTATATCAACTTAAGGGGAGTAGATGTATTTACAGAACGTGAATTAATATTTTCTGCTATTTTTCAAAGAATAATTTCCATACCACAAGTGAAAAGAGACATTTACTGCTCTACATAATTAACCGAAATAGTTTGATGCTGAAGTGGGAGTGAATCCGATCCCACTTCTGATGTAGGAAGTGGGTCAGATATGATAAATAAAATGCGGATGTGGTAATATAACAACTCTTTATATTTAGATCAGAATAACATTAGATCACTATTAAAGCTTTCCATCACTAATGACTAGTTCTGGTTTAACAATTCCAAGTAACTTAATTATTCCCTATTACAAATAAGTCCTAATTTAAGCAATAGATAGTCAATTATAAATTGTACTGCGACTAATTTATAGTTGACAATAATAATTAACTTGTTTGCACAAATTAATTATCCGAGAGTCAAGGATAAGCTACTAGCAAGATACAACAAGTGTACCGAGCCACGCCAGAGCCTAGACTGCCTTATCGGCGGGCGCTCCGAGCCTTTTATACAGGTAGCAAAACAAGTTGAGTAGTAGGGATATCGAACGACGCGCTTGCCGGCCCGGGCCGTGCATTTGTTGTTTACACTTTACAATATTCTTGCATTTGACGACGCGGACGCCGTCATATATATATATATATATATATATATATATATATATATATATATATATATATATATATATATATATATATATATATATATATATATATATATATATGCTAAAAGAATACCTAATACATAAAATAAATACTCGTATTTAAGTATACATACAGCAAACGTGATTTTCTTTTATAGGTGATTTTTTTTTATATCATAAGATAGCAAACAAGAAGATGAGTCTCCTGATGGAAAGAGGAAAGAGTCAACCATCGCCTACAGACATATATATATATATATATATATATATATATATATATATATATATATATATATATATATATATATATATATATATATATATATATATATATAAAACTTGGAACTTTACCCCCCTACCCATTTTTATTAATTAGAGGAAGAAATTTTGTATAAAACTTTCGCAAATTTGATGCTAGAAGTCTGAAAATGAATATGAGGACTATTTGTTATAAATAATAAAATACGTATTTTGGGGTTTTTAGTATATCGCACGCCACCCTTTTTATTAGATGATGGAAGTTTATAGGGTTCTTTCTCATAAAAACTTAATTTCTTGCAATAGACCTGAAAATTTTACAAAAGGTGCAGACTTTTCATTATAAATTAAACAATACACGGTTTAAAAAATATTTTTATAAGCAACTCACAACACGAGGTAAAATCCCACCAAAAAACACTTTTCATGTAAAATTTTGCTACGACGAGACCACATCGCTCGCACTGTTAAAAAGTTATAAGACCTCATGTAGAACCAAGCTTGCAACTACACACCCTCACTCTACAAGCCCAAACTTCACAAACTCTACACCTTATTCAAAATAATATGGTGTGTATGTCGCTAGGACGTTTCGCTACGATCACATTAAATACCAATAAAATTTTAATAATTATAAATATTTAAAAAATGTGAATTTTTTTTTCACTAATCATTACTTTTCATTTGTACAATAGATCGTAATAAATACTATAGTAACGAAACGGCCAAGCCACAAACACACCATATTTGAATAAGGTGTAGAGTTTGTGAAGTGAGAGCTTGTAGAGCGAGGGATAACCCATAATACAAGCATATAAATTACGGTTTAAGTCATTTATTTCTCTAAAGAATATTAAAACATTCGCTTAAAAGAGAAATACAAAATTGTCGTGCGGTACTTACGTGTGGTAAATCACAATATACATACACATTATCTATAAAATACACTTCAACTTTTTAAACTAAACAGATTCTCACATAAACGTTTTAAAAACACTTTACACAAACAAAAATTGTAGACATTATCACCGACAACAATAAAGACATAACATTACTTCTAACACTACCCTACAATAAAATAATACAATCAACGTGACAATACACAAGTTGTTTCTTATACGTAATAACTTATACCTAGTCTGTGGATCTTATTACGTGTAGCTTAGTAGGTGGTATCTATGCAATTTATTTTAGAACTGTTATTTCTATGTTATAGGAAATTCAAAACTGTACATTATATATTTTTAAAAATAATACTTGGAGCGTGTCTACAATCGATTTCGAAGCAAAAATATAGCTTTTAGAATTTTCGACTTTTTGTCTGTATGTATGTCCGGGCTAAACTCAAAAAGTACTGCATGGATTTACTTCAAATTTTGCATGAATATTACTAACAGGTCCAGTCAACATATAGGCTACCAATTAATTATTATCCCGCTATTATTAAAGGAAGTCGATGCGGACGAAGTCGAAGGCAACAGATAGTATTAAATATTATATGTTGCTAAATGATAATATTTTTCCTTTATTTATGCTTGACAGATAGATTCTCAAAAATAAAAATTACTATCATTGCGAGAGAAAGAAAAAAAATATTTTTTTGTAATACAACAAATTGAATGATACACTATGTGCTATATTCTGAGAAATGATTTATTATGTGATGCTTCAGCTTATTTTTGAAAATTTTAAATGATTTTGAATTTTTAATATCGTTAGGTAATTTATTGTATAGTTGAGCGCCTTCATACTTAATAGTTTTCTTTCCGTAATTAGTTCTAGGACAAAGTAATTGGATGTCATCGGGTCTTCTTAAGGAACGTTTTTGAATTTGAGATTTCACTTTAAAAGATATTTTTGTGTGTAATTGCCTAGTAATAATTTTACGTATTAATATACATGTGTTATATTTGTATAACTGTGATAGTGACATTAAGCCGGTTTTTTTATAAACTATGGGTGTGGGTGTTAAATAATCTAAATGGAAGAGTAATTTGACAATTTTATTCTGGGCTATTTGCAATGCTTTGATGTTAGATTTTTCAGCACTGCCCCATACTTCGATTAAGTAGTCCAGATGAGGTTTTACTAGTGAATTGTATATAGTATACCGAACCGATTTAGGAAAACACCGTACGTTTCCTCGTAAGATTCCCATGAGATTCCTTAGCTTTGTACAAATTTTATTTATATGTGATTTCCAAGATAGTCTGTTGTCAAGAGTAAGTCCTAGATATTTTTCAGTTTTGACTTGAGTTATAGGTTTATCATTGATAGTCAAAGGCTCAAAATTAGTTATTGGTTTGTTTTTAGCTCTAAAAATTATATAATTGGTCTTGGATATATTTAATGTCAATAAATTTGTCCGAAACCAAACCGATAGGGTGTTCAAATCATTTTGGGCGTCTTTTGCTATTGTAGTCATATTATCACCATAGTAGAATATACATGTATCATCAGCATACAATGACACTTCACCCTTGATATCTAGTTCATCAATACTATTTACATAAATGAGAAATAATAAGGGGCCTAGAATCGATCCTTGCGGAACGCCATAAGTAACATTAGCAGGAGAACTTTCACTATTGTTAATTTTTACTTTTTGTTTGCGATTTGATAAATACGAATGAAACATTTTTATAACCGTGCTTGTTAAACCAATAGAGCGTAATTTATTGAGAAGTAAATCGTGACTAATCGTATCAAATGCTTTTTTCAGATCGATGAAAACTCCAAGACCAATTTTTTTCCTATCTATTTGTAATTTCATTTCAGTGATAACATCGATACAAGCCGAGAGAGTGTTAGACTTGGGGCGAAATCCATACTGTTTTTTACTCAAGAAATCTATTGAATCAAGATATTGCTCCAGCCGATTACAGAGTACTCTCTCAAACACTTTGGAGATAACTGGAAGCACAGATATAGGCCTATAGTTTTCAACACTTGCTTTGCTGCCTTCTTTGTGTATTGGGCTAACTTTGGCTATCTTTAGAGAATCAGGGAAATAACCAGACTCTAAAAATTTGTTGATACATAGTGTTAGTTCGTGAAGAACTAGATGCATGACAAATTTGATGGTTTTACAACTCATGCCATCTAAACCACAACTGGTATTTACTTTTAAGTTATCAATTATCTTACTGATCTCATCAATTGTGGCTGGGATAAATTCAGAGAACTCATTGGAAACTTTCTTCGTGCTAAGTGATTGACTGCTAACAGTACTATGAATTTGACTTTTTACATTACTTTGATACACAGAAGAGATATTGTTTGCTAAAGTGGCACCTATATTTACAAAAAAGGAATTAAAGTGTTGGCATATTTCCTTTAAGTCAGTAGTTTTACCTGAGTTAGTTGTAAGTTTAGTTGGAGAGGTATTTTTTGTAGATTTTAAATTATTTAAATTACTAATAAGCTTCCACATTTTAATGGGATTATTGGAACAATAATTAAATATCTTCTGATAGTAGTTAGATTTAGCTGATTGTATTTGTTATCGAACTCTTTTTCTTGCCACTATATATTCTTCTTTAATTTCTTCATTATTCGGTGCTCTAATGCTTTTGTACCCTATTTTGTTTCTGTAATTGATAGCTTTAATAATATCTTTATTTATCCAGTCCGTTTTGGGAGTGTTCAGTATCTTAGTTTTAGTTGTCTTGCTTTGTTCAATTGCCTGTAATAATTTTTGCTGTAACATTTCATAGTTACCATTACATTCGCTTATGTTATCAGACTCTAAAATTTTAAGGAGTTTATCGTAAACTATACATTTATATTCTTTCTTTGCTGGCTTTTCTGTTTTAAATCTCTGAATTTCGAGATAGATTTGCTTATGATCAGATATTACAGATTCCACAACAGCAAAATGAAACTTGTTGTTTTTTATATTAGTACAAACGTGATCAAGCATTGTCTTTGTTGTAGAAGTCTCTCGTGTGCAATATGTTGAGTCTATTTTATTAAGTATAATAAATCCTGTTTCTTTCAGCATCCGTTTGTAAGCCGTAGTAGGTTGCATTTTCTTTAGCAAGTTGTAGTTAACATCACCAAATACTATAGCCCTTTTTCGTACTATAAGTTCTTGCGTATAAGTTTCTAAGAAATCAACATGATTAGTTCTTTCTGGTTTGTAAACAACACCTATGTCCACACAAAATTTATCTAAGTGTATCCACAAGAAGTGGTTATCGTCGTGACAGAGTTCACTTATAAAGTTGTGTTTTAAGTCATTGTGGACAAAAATAGATACACCACCACCTCTCGAGTCTCGTCTATAATTATAATGATGAGTATAATTAGGCAATTTAACACTCTCAGCATCGGTCTCAGATCTAATCCAGGTCTCACATAGTATTATCACATGCACTTGTTCAGGTATGGAATATAAAATGCATTTTAATTCGTCCAATTTTCCCCGTTTTACAATACTGCGTATATTTGCGTATAGAAATTTTAGTGATTTAGGTGTTTGGTGTATATCAGTATGGCTGCTTACTACTTGATGTGTTATTGTCTCTCTTGCAATTTGTGGTGTTTCTGTGTTAGGTTGTATCAGTTTTTTGGAGAGACAGCAATAATTGTCGGGATACCCTTAATATATTTTATAGTTAAGTCTTTTTCACCAGATTCTGTTCTATGCTTTAGCTCTTGTCTTAGTTTCTGCATTGTTACCTTTTGGTATGGCGTTTCGTCAGAATAAATTTTAACTTTATGGGATCCTTTTGATGTCTGTTTATTTCGCAAAATTAACTTAGGAGTTTCAGAAGACGTAAAGCAAACCTTTATGGGGCGATTTTTCTTAGTATCATGTTTTCCAAGCCTTATTACTTTATTTGGTTGTTCACAATTGGGAACAATCGACATTAACACGCTGTTTACTTGGTCCACGTCATGCTTACGCCTTTCTTCGGGATTACTAGACAAGATCTCTTCTATGCCTATCAAAATTAAATTCTTTTCTCTATGTATACGTTCATTCATCTCTGAGATTAGTTCATTGCAATTTGTAGGTAGTGATTGTTTGGCGATGCCCATTGAATTAGTTTTGATTGTGGCAATTTCATCCTCAATCACCTTGATTTTGCGGTCTGTCTCAGTTCTGAAAGTACTTATACTGTTCAGCTCCTCTTTGATGATGCTTTGCTCTTTAGCAAGACGGTCTGTTGTAGTTTTCATATGTTTTACTTCACTCTTAATCAATGATATATCTTGCGATATAGTATCCAGTTTTTCATTTTGAGTTTTAGACATTTCTGTTAACATATTTAACATTTTATTTTGGAATTCATCGAATTTAGTGTTAATATCGTCATCTGTGGCTTTTCTTTTAAAATTGTGTCGGAAAGAAATAGTTTTTGTTTCAGAGTCAAACAGTTTCAGCTGCCTTAGGTCTGGTTGTGAACCACTAGCGACATGAGTATTAGATGCCATTATGCAGTCGCTATCGCCATACGTAATCGATTCCTTTTTTTTTGGCGAATGACTAACACTCATATTGCAATCACTTCGTTCCGTGAGCAAGATAAAAAATAGCAACTGTCTTTTTTACTCGCGGGGGTGAGGAGGGGTTTCTTTCGCGATAAATGAACTTAAGACACTTTATGAAAGCACACAATTTTAGACTTCACGGTGCACAATTTGTGTTTCAAAATACTTAACACGATATTTAAATACTTTTTTGAAAAATCGACACACGTCCGTACCGTACACTTTCCAACTCCGAACTTCTATCTTCTCTTATTTCTAAATTGCTTACTTTAGGGTTAGATCGATTTGTGTAATTTGTCCAGCGATATTATTTTAATTACAGCAGGCAACCGTCGCCTACAGCTATCGCCGACGACAGTGGTGTGTTTTCATCCGTGTGCAGAAACGCAATATCACATGCGTAAGTTCACCGACTGTGATACCGACCGACCGACGGTAATAATATTAAAAGAAAAGTGACCAAACCCAGCCGAGATAATGCAAAATTTCCCACCGGGGTGGTTACGGTATTTATTTTTCACAAACTTCTTAGCAGAAAGTCAGATGGGCTCTGATCAAGCGGAGAAATCCTTGCTTAATAAAGTTTCACCAAAAAATAACTTGTTTTAAGAGCCGAATTCGCTTAAAGAAATCATTTTGAAAGGAGTAGACGGAGAGCTCTATAAGTAAAAATGAAGCAAATTAATTACGTAGCCTTAAGGGTAACAGTGTAAATGAATGGCCAATCCCGGGTCAGCGGCTCGGCTCGGCTCTGCGCTAGGCGAGCCATTACTCATTTTCGCATAATAGCTTTTGTAATCTCCCGTTTAATTATTTTGCACTGTACGAGTTTTATTTAATCTTTTAATTTTGTTAGTCGCTTTTGTGTCGGGATATCCAGCCGCCATTGTTGAGCTTTGAACGGTGAGCGCATTTCTGGTTGCGCTCGCTTTAAATTAATTTTATCAATTGGGTTTGCAGTTAAATTAAATTTCGCTTGAGCTCTATGCAGGTAGATTTGCGCTAGACATTTTCGCGATTTTCGTCGTAAGCGAACAATAGGAATGGTTATTTTTTTCAGCGTATTAACAGCTAGTAAAAAGCTGTTGCCCGCAACTTCGTCCGTGCAACTCCCCTCCCGTAGGTGATAGCGTGATAATATGTAGCCTATATGTTGACCCGACCTGTTAATTATATTCATGTAAAATTTGAAGTAAATCCATGCAGTACTTTTTGAGTTTACCCCGGACATATATACAAACAAACAAAAATTCTAAAAACTATATTTTTGGCTTTGACATCAATTGTAAATCACGCCCCAAGTATTCTTTTAAAAAAAATATTCAATGTACAGTTTTGACTTTCCTACAATTTTATTATATGTATAGATGTATATGTAACGGTATCAGTGTATACATATGAGTAAATGTGATATTCTAATGTTATTCTAAGTAGGTCGACCCGTTGTAAGTGTTCTTAAAGGTTAAAATGTGTATTTAAATTTTGAACTTACAAGTCTCTTTAACATGTTATTGTCAATAACATTTTGTCTGTGTCAATATTTACTTCCTTGATTGTGGCAAACAAGCTGCAAATTAAAGATAATCATTCAATAATCGTTCATTCGTTCTGCCTAATCTACAAAAGAAGTTGTGAATGATGTTTATTAATGCTATGGCTTATTAAGTAAAAATCCAGTACATAATATTATAAGAACCCATTTCTTATTTTTACCTAATTCGTGGTAGAATCTTGCAATGTTTTGATCGAGTTACGTACAATGGTCTCAGCTATTTCTATCACAATTGTATCAGTGGTCGTCGTTTTTGTGTCCCAGTAAAAAGGTAATATAGCTGAAAAGCATATGTATACTCAGCATTATATTTCTACCGCAGGTCTTCTAAAAGTTATTTCAAAAATACGAAGTAAGTTTGTTATAAAAAACACAATTTTAATATTAATATATTAAACCTGTAATTTTTGAAAAATTGATTCGGTTTTGTTTTTTGAGATAGCATTAGACGCAGTTTTTTAAGTTCCAAATACTGTACAAATTTATAGATTGGGCTATCTCGAAGTAATGACAAAAACACTTTTGAAAAATTTTGTCTACGTGAACGAATAAACTGATTTTGATGAAGTTTGCGACATTAAATGGATTTTTTAAAAGAAATAGAGCTTATTTGATTGAGCAATCAATGCGTACATTAGTTTGGAAGTTATTATAAATAAGAGTTTTCAAAATTTCACAAAATTGGTTCAGATTTTCAGTATCCACAACCACAAATTCGATAGGTCGGACACACATAATATGTACATACATATAGATACACTGACGACATCATGAAAGTAGTCGGTTCCTATGTTCGGCTTCCTTATCCTCCAAACCGGAACACGACAATGGCAAGCATTGACGCTATTGTGGCAGGATTATGTAAGGTGGTGGTAGCAAATACCCGGGTGAGACATTGCTGAACTCTACCGCCTAGTAGTCACGATGATAGTGTCACGTACAGCCAATCGGTCGCATTTTAAGACCTACCTGGCAGAACCCCAGTTGGCCTATTTTTCAAAGGAGCCCGGACCAACGCGGGAAATATTTATTTATTTATTCTATATTTTATTGTGTACAATTTAAATGTTAAATAAATAAATAAATATAATATAAAATTATTGGTAACTTTCGTTAAATGTGTTTGAAGGCGTCTGGAAGTACTTTAAAACCGACAAAATAGTCGGTTTTTTTCGAATCCTAAAAAAAACTATTTAAAAGATGAAATAAAAATCAAGTTGCTAAAAATAAATTTTCTGGGAATTTTTTTTCTTTGCAAATGTTGTATACTGCGCAGTAGTTAAATAACCGCAAACGCTCTACTAGACTCGCAGGCCCGGTATCGCCATTTGACGAAATTATATATTTTCGCAATTCCAATCTGCTAGAAGGACCTTCCCAAAATTCGTCGCCAGCTCCCAGTCTAACGGTGTTTTAAACTCAAAAGTAAAAACTATAAGCATAGATTTTTTCAGTTCAAACGTCTATTTTGTTACAATGACAGGATATTGATTGTTGAAAAGCTGTATATTTTGGAAACGATGATCAATTTTGATCTTTCGAATGGCATTCAATTAAATTTTTGAGATCTAAAATATTGCATTAGCTAAATAACCGATAGATTGACAAATTTTCGCCATTGATAAATAGGTTCAATTATAGTGCGCGCGGAACTAGTTGGCCGCGCCATACGTAATACGTAATACGTAAGGCGCGGCCAACTAGTTCCGCGCGCACTATAACGGTATTGAATGTAGTTTATAAACGAAAATAGCTGATAAGATTTTTACCTGAATAACCTGAAAGTTATTTCAAAAATATTAAGTAAGTTTTTGAATGTTGTTTTAAAATGATTGGTTGAAAAATTTCGAAGCTATGTTAAAAAACACTTTTTCAAAATTTTTCGTCAATGATTTTTCTCAAACAGATAAACCGATTTTTTAGGAATAGAGCTGATAAGTTTTTGTACTCAATCGGTATATTAATCTGGAAGTTATGTTAAAAAACACTGTTTCGCCAAAAACTTTTTGGGTTTTTTTTCAAAATTTCTCAAAATCTTCTGTGCCGACTTGGTTCCAATTTTCAGAAAGTCTAAGTTGAGTGGAATCCAATCTAATGCCACCAACCGAGTTTCGATCGGTCCAGACATTCAAAAGTTATGAGATGCTTACTTACACGCACACGCACACGCACACGCACACGCACACGCACACGCACACGCACACGCACACGCACACGCACACGCACACGCACACGCACACGCACACGCACACGCACACGCACACGCACACGCACACGCACACGCATACGCACTCGCACACGCACACACACATGCACCCACGTACGCACGCACGCACGCACATATGCACGCACACACACACACTCGCACACACACACACACATACATACAGACATACTGAAAATAGTTGGAAAAGGTTTCTAGGACCTCAAAACGTGGAGATCTGATGAAAACTCGATTTTCGAAAATCGGGGCAAAATCAATAACTTCTTTATCTAAACTTATCTAAATACGTAGCGGGAAGTTAAAAAAAATTGATGTCTTATAAAAACCCATGTTAGAGTTTGCCACTTAATGTTTGTAACGGACACAGTAGTTCAACGGAACAACCCTACCCCGAGTCCAACCACGCAACACAAATCTTTGATGTTTATAAAAAAATATTTTATTTTATATATATAGAAAATTTCTTTCTTTTCATTGTATCCAAAATTTATAACCAAATGTTTATAAATTTTGGATACACAAAAACGATTGTGATATCACCAACATTGGTTTAACGGTATTTCTTAAAAAAATCTCTGTAATATAGACCGCCCCGTTGGTCGAGTGGTTACTGACTACGCGACAGGGCTCGGGTTCGATCCCCGACGGGGACAAGCATTTGTGTGATGAGTATAAATGTTTGTATTTCCGGGTTTGGGTATTTATTACGGATGTAACAGTATTTATATATGTATTTCTATGTATTAGTATCGTTGACTAACACCCATAACACAAATAATTTGCTTACTTTGGGGATAGATCAGTAAGTGTATCTTATCCCGTAAATATTTATTACTTATTATTATTACAATACAAATGTAAATATTTAAACCGAAACCGAACACACACCTTGAAACTTATAGCAATTAACACACTTCAAACAATAAATTATTAAATCAAACTCAAATCATTTCTATAATGCATCAAATATTGTAGATAATATATTGCATTGTTTGTATGTACCGGCACAAATAGTTGGCCTTGCAGGCGTGCGATACAATAATGCATTTAATTCTATGTGAAGCGTAAAATACATACTGAAGAATAATTATTTAAATATACCCTACATTGCTAACATAGTTTATAGCATTTTTAATAATTTATTTAAATATATTTAGGTAATACATATCTTGTTAATCAGTAAATCTAGAAGATATACATTTATTATAAGTAAAATAAAATATAATAAAGGGTATAATATATTATTTTGATTTAATATATTTATATTATTATTATATTTAGTGTGTATTCATGTTTAAGAAATAGGTAAAAAAAGAGATCCCTAACTCAGTAAAAAATCTTTTTAATTAGCCGGAATTTTTTAAAGTTATGCTGAAAATATTTCTAGGAAGTGATCTTATGTGAAATGGAAAGACATTATTATATCTTTACACATTGCATAGCTGATCGCATATTTTAAGTAAAACATTGATTTAGAATTTTTCCAGTAACAGTTCATTATTTTTTAATAAGATTGCGTTATATTTAATTTGTATCTGAAGATAAATATTTCTAAAAAACTTTTCATAAATTTAGCAGCTTCCAGAAGGTACATACAAAAAAGAAATAAAATGTATATTTTTTGAAAACGTGTCGAAATGACTCGTAGGATGTCATAGTTATGTCATATCTCAATCTAATAGCTAAATAAAATTAAATAGGACAAAAACTTTGTCGGCGTAACTAAGTAGTTTATAAAATGTAAGAGATTGGTGCAACAGGTCACTAGCAACGTATTATGGTAGAGTTTTGCACTATGTTGTCCGGCGTTGGTACCACCGTTTTACATTTCCTACCCAAGTGTTCTGGCTTGAAAAGCTTAAGTAGTTAGTAAAACTGATACGTATGGCATAATATTTCCATTACAGACACGGCAACACATCATTAACATTATTAGTGTCTATGGGCGATGGTTGCCTCTTTCCATCAGAACTTTATAACCTAGCATTTGTACACATTTCAATAAAAAATTAAAATAATTTCCTACACAGTTAAAACTATAAAATATAAACAAACATGTAGACGACGCATTGCGGACTGTACATAATTGCGTAAATTGTAGATCTAATAACTCCACGTCCGGGAGCCGACAGTTAGACTTGGGTCAAAAAGTTTCATTCCACAAATCCAGTTTCAATTTCAACGTGTATTTTCCAATTGGGGCGCAAAAGTTTCGCAAGTAATTTCACCAGCGTCAACTCTGAGAAGGAATTTACACTATTTGTGGAACTCCCCTTATTTTCCTAATATTTAAAGTATTGTAGCTTTAATGTAGTTTTCTAATGTTGGTCCGGACTCCGGACCTCTCGTGTATAATATATAACATGTTTGTACTCTAACTCATAAAATGTAAGCAATAGCATTAATATCAACAAGGGCATACAAAGCTATGGGTTCATGCTGATTGCACGGGAGCACTACTGTCATCTAAACTGGACAGAGACTTCACAGCCCATATTTATATACTTATTTATGTACATAACTATATATATAACATTTTCACTACTGGAAAGCTACTAAGAAACGCCACGGCATCATCTAGACGGTAACTTGGAGAAATGTGAGTATAGTTTTAATAAAAATGGACCTTCTCATAATGAATTCAAGTTGTCTTACATTAAACTTTTTTCCGTTATGCTAATATTGTTTTATTTTCAAACTTTATTCAAAACTAGCGGCCCGCCCCGGCTTCGCACGGGAAGAAAATTATTAAAATCGATCCAGTAGTTTTGATTTATTCATTACAGCCCGTGGCCCGCACGCAGCGACGAAGTGGCTGTTTCGTCGCTGCCCGCACGCGTTAAATTTGGAGTAAAACAATTCCCCTTTCCCTATACCATGAAAATTTCCTGCTATCTTTGAAATATCTAAATTCATATAGGTACTACATTTTTAGTTTTTACACTTTTACATATTTCTTTTATTTTTACAATTAATATATTACAGAATGTCTTTATGTACAACGTTCACAGCTTTCTTGCCATTAGACAATACAAACATGTTTTGTTTAGAGGTTACTCTTGAAAGAGCGATATATAGTTGGCCATGTGAAAAACAGTCAACGCTTAAATCTCGATGCTATGTCAAAAAACATGTTATTTTTAATTTGATAAACAAAAGCTGATAGTATTTTAAAGTCAAACGGTAAATTAACTTGAAAATTATTTAAAAAAAAATTAAATAAGTTTGCTAAAAACAATGTAATTTTTATATTTGAAAAGCTATAACTTTTGAGAATTAGATTCGATTTTGATTTTTGAAACGGCATTTGACGTAGTTTTTTTAGTACTAAGATATCGTAGAACATCAAAAAATGATTGGTTGAAAAATTTCGAAGCTACATCGAAAAAACACCTTTTTCAAAATTTTTCGTCAACGATTACTCCCAAACGGATAAACCGATTTTGATGTAATTTATGTATTAGACGTAGTTTTTTGGGGATAAAGCTGATTAGTTTTGTATCATATCAATCATCAATCAATCGGTACATAAATCCGAAAGTTATATTAAAAAAATACTGTTTCGTCAAAATTTTTTATGGTGTTTTTTTAAAATTTCTCAAAGTTTCCTGGACCGAATCGGTTCAAATTTTCAGGAAATCTAAGTTGATCGGAATCCAATCGAATGCCATCAACCGCGATCGATTCCATCGATCTAGCCGTTAAGAAGTAATGAGATGTTTACATACACACACACACACACACACACACACACACACACACACACAACAGACATACACACATACAGACATACTGACGTCATCGTGAAAATAGCGCGAAAAGATTCCTAGAACCTCAAACATCTGAAAACTCGATTTTCGAAAATCGAGGTAAAATCAGTAACTTCCTTACGTAGTGGGAAGTTAAAAACGTTAAATAATAATTTAAAAGAAATTATACGATATACCTGAAGTCGCCGTGTTGGTCCCGGCCTCCTTTGTAGAATAGGACAACTGCCGTTCTGCCAGGCAGGTCGTAAAAGGCGACCGATTGGCTATCGAGTCACTTCCATCGTGGCTACTAGGTGGTAGAGTTCTGCATTGTCTCGTCCGGGTCTGGTACCACCGCCTTAACTATTCCTGCCGCAATAGCGTCAGTGCTTGTCGCTGTCGTGTTCCGGTTTGGAGGGTAAGGTAGCCGGTAAACTTATGCATGTGGCATTAGACCTCGCCACAAGATAGCAACGCACCATTAACATCTTTGGTGTCTATAGGCGATGGTTGACTCTTTCCATCAGGAGACCCATCTGCTTGTTTGCTATCTTACTAGCAAAAAGCAGAGCTTTGTAAGGGCTCGCAAAGTTATACTATCTAGTAATATTGTTAGAAAGGTATTTTTATGAGAATTACATCTTTTAATGTATGGACTTTATTTACAATTATCTAACCTAAAAAACCCAGCGTATTTTCATCTAAACATTACATTTGCATCAAAGGCGTCGTCAGGCTTTGGACTAGGAATATTTGTTCTATTTTCAAGGAAAAATGGGTATTAAAAATGAAGATTGATCTTATAAAAAAACACATTTTTAAAATTTTACTGAAATAATTGATTTTTTTTTCTAAACTCTGGAAGTTTCTGGTTTTACGTCGATTTATGAAATCAAAATCACAAAATGTTTTATTTAAATAAACCTTCAAAATTTTTGGACTTAATATTGGACTTAACGCAGGCACGAAGAATTGACGGTAGACACTCAGCGAATACATTTTTCGAATATTTCTGTCAAAGAAACCATCGGAGTTCGATTCCAGAGTCAGGCAAATGAAAAAATGTGTTTTTTCAGTTTTCTGATAAAAACAACTTTGCCCGGGTTTAGAAAAGTGCCCTACTGGCAATAGGCTGGCCACCTATCACATTGTGGGTCTTAAGTATCTTCGGCTAACCGTGGATGCACACGTTGTACCTCTACCTACTTTCGGGGATACGGGCGTGAATATACCTTTTTTTAGCTTTTTACCCTTGGGCTAAGATTGGGAATTGATCTCAATACAATATAAATCAATTAATACATCTGTACTGTTTCACAATAAACATACTGTGAAACTCTCTAACGCTCTATTTACTCTGTTCCCTGCAAACATCCCTGCTCTAGACCTAAATTCCCCTCGTGCCTCCCACAACATTCCTTCGAACTTCCCTTGCATTCTCCTTTCAATGATTTTATCATACACCTTCGATGCCAAGCTGATGGCTCTATAGCTATTGCAGTTTATACATGAACCTCGCATTTATACGAGGGCACGATGACCGCGCGCCGTCAGTCAAATATGAAGAAACAATTCAAGAAGTAGTCTTTTAATAAGTTCAAAAATTCTAATACAAAATGTAGCTTATAGAAGCTACATTTTGATAGCAATTTTAACTCGTTATTTTAATAAGAGATGGCGTTAGTAGTAATAAAATTCTAATACAAATTGTAACTTCTATTTTTTAATGTTTGTAAAATGGTATTTTTATGGTAGATAACAAATCTAGGCATGAATATAAGCTACCACGTCGAAGCTCAAACCTAAAAAATGCGATGGTTTTTCAGTAAAATGTACCACAAAAGTGCACAGATTGTGGCCTAGTGTAGGGCTCGCTGCGCTCGCCCTAATGACATAAAAAAAAACCTGAAGATATTATCTACGGAATGTGCTAACTTATTACATGATAGAATGTCCTTTACTTGATCAAATAAAATTTCGAAAACAGGCTAAAAAAATTCTAAAACAAATAATTTGTTAATACTATTTCTAATCTTCGACATGATTATTATATGATGATATTTAGTTTAAAAAAATTGTACTAAATTTTGGTTTTCAGCTGCAGTCCTATATTTATTATTTATCCGAAAATTAACACGTTTCCCAGCGCGGCGGTTTAACAGAACATACCGCGCGCGCGCGGCCACAAGCCCGTAGACCCGGAACCGCTATGAAACCGCTATCGAAGATATTACAGATTTAAAATGCAGGGGCATTTTATATCTGTAATATCTTCGAAAATATTCATTTAAATTACATGTTGTAAACAGCCATATTTATCTATATTAAATCAACAATATATTTAAGGAATTTAATTGGATAAGGGTTAGTGCTGTATTGCTTAAAATTGCTTCGAAAAAAAGCCATTATTTCTCGTAAAAAGTAAGTGACAAAAAAATGCTATTGTGGGTTATCCATAAGAGATAGACATATACCATCGCGGAGTTTTCTGTAGACCTTTTTAAGATGTATAAATACTTAGTACATTATTTTGATAAATCTCGTAGGGTTTAGCCTGCGTTTGCAATGTAAGCGGAAAAAAATATAATTAATTACGACATGACATCAGAAAACTCAAAAATTGCAGTATTTCTCTACAATACATTGAATATTATTATACATATAAACCTTCCTCTTTAATCACTCTATCTATTTGAAAAAACCGCATCTTAATCCGTTGCGTAGTTTTAAAGATTTAAGCATACATAGGGACATAGGGACATAGGGACATAGGGACAGACAGAGAAAGCGACTTTGTTTTATGCTATGTAATGATAAAATAAAATACTACTAACGATGGTACGATATGCATCCTTTGGATACGTTTTTGACTAGGCTATCAATTTTGCACTCTAAAACTGCGCAATACGGCATGTTTTTCTTTTAAATTTTAAGCAAAATCGTAGTGACGGAGCACGACTGACTTCTTAGACGGGGGAGTCAACTTATGACTACGGGAGCTCTGCTTACAAAGTACTACGATTGCCCCGCGTACTTGCTACTTCCATCTTGACATCTTTTCTGTGTTTTAAATAATACTCATAGTGAATGAATTCAAAATGACGCAAGTTGCAGGATATCGCTGTGCACCAGTATCTTTGCTTATCGGTAAAGTACATTTAATATAGTAATTTTGAGGTCAATACTGCGGACAAACTCAACATCAGCATAATGACTTTAGGAATCAAGACAGAAAGAAATAAAATCTTCAATATCACGAATAACGCGTGTTTTGTTGTTTATTAATTAAATTATTATATGTTTGTTTAGCTGTTCTCAATATAGATTTTTCCTGCCAGGCAGCTCGTGAGAGGTGAACACATGTCACAACCATTGTAACTAGTAGGTGGTGCAATTTAGCGATATCCCATCAGGACTTGTCTCACAATTCAGCACCTGTTCAAATCTTGCTGATATGCTTATGCCTTGGAGGAAGGATGTCAGTACATTTACGAGTAAGATTTTCCGTTCCTGACGCACGGATAACTATGCGCTATCAACATCTTTATTTTTTTTTTCGCCCCTTTGCTACAAATAACGTTAGTTTATTTATGAATCTACGTCATAAATAATAAAAAGTGTAAAGTGCGTATCGGGCCACGCGCAATGTAGGTTCCGAAGTTGCCCATCACAATAAATGGAAAAAGGAAGAGAGCTTTTTTAGTTTTATACTATGTACATTTTAGCGTTTCAACGTCAATGACAAAATGTATATATCCGCACCACAGCCAAGTGCACCGCCTGTAAAAACTTCTCTGAGTACATTTCATTAATCGGTCGACTTTTACTCAAACACTTATAAAGCCTTCTAAGCCGTAATAGTTTTCCTTTTAATTTCATTATATTTACTACTACCACGTTTCTTTCCCACCCCCAAAACCAACCGTTTAGCCTGCAGGGGGCAGGAGGGGGGTGAACAACGACGGCGGCCATTGACTAACAAAAATTAGCACTTAAAAGGTTAATATTTTACAAACGAGTCCCTTAATCGAAAACTTGTTTTCGCAAACCTACAATATTTTTTGGAAACTTATCCAACGCCGTCCCACACGGGGTGAGAAAGGTGAGAAAAAAAACGACTACGCTGAAAAAAACATTTTTTTAACATTTTACATTACCACTTTGTTGAAGTGACTAATATGTATTCTCACCAAATTATTGCATTCTAGTACCAAGCATCTCTGAGCAATCATGCGGACGGGCGGACGGACGGACATAACAAAAGTATAAGGCTCCTCCTAGTTTACTTCGAAACCCTAGAAACGATCAAACTGTGTCAATATAAGATCGGCCGGAAAAATTAAACAGAAATCAAAAAAGTGTCGTCATCCCAGTTATCTTGCGGGGTGGACCAAATTAAACCTCCAAAGTTGCCGCTATAGCGTCAATGCTTCTTATTGTCGTGGTCCCCACATCCATAGTGCGTACCTTACCCACCAAACCTCGAGCGCACAGCACTGATAGCAACGCACAATTAATTTTTTATGTCCGCTTGTTTGCTAATCTTATAAAAAACGTATGTTTTTTATATATTAAGATATAAACAATAATCCTTTCCAACGTTCCAATTCATTACGATTCAACAATTTGTTAGCTGGTGAGATAGATGGCCATAGTTTTGTTTAAATTTTTAAGTCAGTCTCTTTCAATTTGATCCTAGAAAGTCTCAATTTTAATTTAAAATATTTTTTGTTATAAATTGTGAACATTAAGGTTTTACATACAACGTGTTTGTGCTCCAGCTCTAATGCGATGGCCTGATTCTACCACGAGCGCATTGAGAACAAACATTTAAAATGTTGGAATTACAAATATCGCATGTACCGGTTACTATGGAACGAGGCCAGCGCACACCGCAGCCCCGGCGGCGCGACACACTGCGCCCACAGTAGCAGCCGCACAGGCGGCCTATTAAACAATTGCAGAGCATTGATACATATAAATCAATGTTGCAGAGATTTTTTCAATCAAAAAAGAGTTTTTTTTTTTCAATCTTCATTATAATTACTTTCAGCCAGCTAAGGTAAACATTTTGATATTTTGAACGCAAGAAAAACTTTTTAACGTCGACAAGTAGCTCGTTTAGGTACCATTTAGACTGACCAGTTTGCATCAGCCCAGCCCGGACGGTAGTTTACAATGCGGTTAAGGAAATTGGAATGTGTAAACAGAAATGACGTACGCCCAGGTACATGGTACCATCGCCTTACCTATTCCTGACGCAATAGAGTCATGTCATTGTTATGTTCCGGTTTGGAGCGTAAGGTAGCCAGTAGACTTATGTATCCATCTCGCTACACGGATAGCAATTCACCAAAAACATTTTTGGTATCTATAAGCGACATATTGCCTTTCTATAAGGAGAACCACCTGCTTGTTTGCTAATGCTATAAAAACTGTGTAAACGGTTGACCCTACGGGCCATCCCCAAAACTTTCCATTAAATTAGGGTATTTTAAGCTCAAAAGAGTAAAAAATATAAGCATAGATTTTTCAGTTCAAACGTCTGTTTTGTTAAAAATGGCAGTATATTAATTTTTGAAAAGCTGTAGGTATATTTTGAAAATGATGATGGCATTTAACTTAACTTTTGAGATCTAAAATATTGCTTTAGCCAGCAAAAGAGGTTTGTCGATGGCTTTAGCTAAATAATCGATAGGTTGAAAATTTTCGATGCAATATCAAAAAACATTTTATTTTTAAATTTTTTCATTGATAAATCCCAAACAAATCGACCGATTTTGATAAAATTGACGGTATTTGACGCAATTTTTAGAGGAGCAAAGCTGACAAAATTTTTAAGTCAATTGGTGAATTAACTTGAAAGTTATTTAAAAAAAAAAAGTTTGCTAAAAACAACGTAATTTTAATATTTGAAAAGCTATAAGTTTTGAGAATTAGATTCGATTTTGTTTTTTGAAACGGCATTTGACGTAGTTTTTTTAGTACTAAAGCATCGTAGAATACCAAAAAATTATTAGTTGAAAAATTTCGAAGCTATTTTGAAAAAACACTTGTTTCAAAATTTTTCGTCAAAGATTACTCCCAAACGGATAAACCGATTTTGATGCTATTTATGTATTAGACGTAGTTTTTTGAGGAATAGAGTTGATTAGTTTTTGTACTCAGTCGGTACATAAATCTGGAAGTTATATTAAAAAAATACTGCTTCGCCAAAGTTTTTTTGGTGTTTTTTTCAGAATTTCTCAAAATCTCCTCGACCGAATCGGCTCAAATTTTCAGAAAATCTAAGTTGAGCGGAATCCAATCGAGTGCCATCAATCGCGTTTCGATTTCGATCGGTTCAGCCGTTCAAAAGTTATGAGATATTTACATCTATACATACATATTTATTATAATAAAAATGTAAGAGGTCGAATTCTGTACATTGAAGATATTTTAAAAATTTTTTTTGGAAGATACTCTTTAATCGACACTGAAGCGAAAAATGTAATTTTTTTAATTTTTGTCTGTCTGTCTGTCTGTATCAAGGCCGCGCATCACGCCGAATCTACTGAACGGATTCAAATGAAATTTAGCATGGTTAAAATTCATACTCCGAAGAAGGTTATAGGATACTTTTTATCCCAAAATTCAATACGGTTCCCGTGGAATAGGGGATGAAAATAAAAACGTATATTTAGCTTTAATTCATTAACCTGCAGTCCGAAATCCTTTATTATTTTTTTGTTCAAAAGTAAGTACTATAAAGATTGTCCCTTAAAAATTTCAAAGTCATCAGTTTTATAATTTAGAAGTTACAGACATCACAAGTTTCAACGGTTTCCGGGTGGATTGTCCAGTTGAATGTGACACCCGCATTGTATACAAAACCTTTGAACGCACGGCTCATTATAAGTCAGGGTAATCATTTCATAGTATTTGTATAATGGATATAACCCGAGAGATCTGTTTAGAATATATATATACATATAATAAAAATGTAAGAGGTCGAATTCTGTACATTGAAGATATTTTAAAATTTTTTTTTGGAAGATACTCTTTAATCGACACTGAAGCGAAAAATGTAATTTTTTTAATTTTTGTCTGTCTGTCTGTCTGTATCAAGGCCGCGCATCACGCCGAATCTACTGAACGGATTCAAATGAAATTTAGCATGGTTAAAATTCATACTCCGAAGAAGGTTATAGGATACTTTTTATCCCAAAATTCAATACGGTTCCCGTGGAATAGGGGATGAAAATAAAAACGTATATTTAGCTTTAATTCATTAACCTGCAGTCCGAAATCCTTTATTATTTTTTTGTTCAAAAGTAAGTACTATAAAGATTGTCCCTTAAAAATTTCAAAGTCATCAGTTTTATAATTTAGAAGTTACAGACATCACAAGTTTCAACGGTTTCCGGGTGGATTGTCCAGTTGAATGTGACACCCGCATTGTATACAAAACCTTTGAACGCACGGCTCATTATAAGTCAGGGTAATCATTTCATAGTATTTGTATAATGGATATAACCCGAGAGATCTGTTTAGAATATATATATACATATAATAAAAATGTAAGAGGTCGAATTCTGTACATTGAAGATATTTTAAAAATTTTTTTTGGAAGATACTCTTTAATCGACACTGAAGCGAAAAATGTAATTTTTTTAATTTTTGTCTGTCTGTCTGTCTGTATCAAGGCCGCGCATCACGCCGAATCTACTGAACGGATTCAAATGAAATTTAGCATGGTTAAAATTCATACTCCGAAGAAGGTTATAGGATACTTTTTATCCCAAAATTCAATACGGTTCCCGTGGAATAGGGGATGAAAATAAAAACGTATATTTAGCTTTAATTCATTAACCTGCAGTCCGAAATCCTTTATTATTTTTTTGTTCAAAAGTAAGTACTATAAAGATTGTCCCTTAAAAATTTCAAAGTCATCAGTTTTATAATTTAGAAGTTACAGACATCACAAGTTTCAACGTTTTCCGGGTGGATTGTCCAGTTGAATGTGACACCCGCATTGTATACAAAACCTTTGAACGCACGGCTCATTATAAGTCAGGGTAATCATTTCATAGTATTTGTATAATGGATATAACCCGAGAGATCTGTTTAGAATATATACTGTTTTAATAAAATGTTGAAAATGCAATTTTACTAGCCTAAAAATGAGTAAAATATGTGTAAAATGTAAACCTAAACATTTTATTTATTTATATAAGAATTATAATATATTTGAAAATAAAACAGGTCATTTTTCAGTTTTTTGCCAATATCTCAGAAAATATGCACCTAATCGATATTAAGTATACTAATAAAATTTGTTATTTATAAAATTTTACGTAAGGATAGGCTATTGGAAAAATTCACTATTTTGTTTTTACATTGCATAACGTAAAAAAGGGTAAAAAGTATCTAACCGCCCCTACCCGAAATACGTAGGCAGAGGTACAAGAAGTGTACCCACGATTAACCGTATATACCATCTCACACAATGTGATAGGTGGCAAGCCTATTGCATACCGGGCCCTTTCCAATCCCGGGCAACGTTGTTTTATCAGAAAAGTTAAAAACACGTTTTGTTTTGCCCGACCCGGGAATCGAACCTGGGACCTCATATGGTCAACGATGACACCGGGCCACTAAACAACACGGTGAATATTTCAAAGTTCTTTGAAAATGAATGAAACTTCTGCGAAGTGTAGATGTTGAAGTGCCTAAACTACTTAGTGTACTCATTAAAGTCAGACTTCAAAATACTTTTAAAAAAATTGTTAAGTAGAGTATACGAACATATACTTATAACTTCAGTCTTGGGTAAGATCAGCATCTTACAGAAAAAAACTTTAGACAAAGATAACTTCATCAAAACAAATTCAGTAAAAAGTTACTTAACTTTCCTTTATTTGTGAGAATCGAAAATCAAAAATGTTAGAAAAAAATACGCGGCTTTGTTGTTTTTTACTGAAGTATCATCACTGCCGGTTCCCTTCCGTCTATAGACTTTCCGTTTCACCGCAATTCACCGGTTTGTCGGTTGGTGATATAAATGGTAATCCTCATCGCCACATATACCGACACGTTAACGATTATCGACTATTTGTAGCGATAACTGGGACCGAAAGTTTTACGTGCTCATCCAAGGCACGGGAGTGGTAATATACCACGCCGCCAGTCTCCGAGTTGCTACTGAGATTTTAGTTTTTTGAGAAAATCCTCGAAAATATCTCAATAACACGTGTGCCCGATCCGGGGATCCAACCCGGGACCACATGATCTGAGCCGAATAGGCTATCCCAAGACCACGAGGCAGAGTAGTTTGTTATTAATAAAAAAAACCCTTGACTGCTTATCTTGCTTATTGAAAATGATACAAAACATTAAATCTTTTAGAGATTTAAAAATAATAATAAATTTAAGAAAAGTGCAACAAGATTTTTTTACTGCAAATCGTTTTCAGTGAACAAAGATAAGCTTCTTAGTCAAAAGATATTTTGTTTTTTATTAATAACAAACCACAAAGCCATGTGTTAATTAATTTATTTTTATTCTTCTACACATATTTTTATTTATACTGCTACAAAAAGGGCCTTAAAGAAAAATGATTCAAAAAAATAAAACTGAATAAATAACTTTTCATCTTTCTAACTAGGTATATATTTTTAACTTCCCGCTACGTGTCTAGATAAGGAAGTTTTTGATTTTACCCCGATTTACGAAAATCGAGTGTTCACCAGATCTCCACGTTTTGAGGTCCTACGAACCTTTTTCGACTACTTTCATGATGACGTGTGCGTGTGTGTGTGTGCGTATGCGTGTGTGTGTGTATGTGTATGTGTCTATGTAAACATCTCATGACTTTGAACGGCTTGACCGATCGAAACGCGGTTAATAGGACTCGATTGGATTCCACTCAATTTTTAGGAAGTCCAAATTTTTAGGAAGTCTAAGACTTCCTAAAAATTTTAACCAATTCAGTCAAGGAGATTTTGAGAAATTTTGAACAAACCTCACATAACTTTTTGGCGAAACAGTATTTTTTTAATACAATTTCCAGATTAATGTACCGATAGAGTACAAAATTTAATCAGCAATACATCTTAAAAAACTGCGACCAGTGCATAAATTGCATCAAAATTTATTTATCCGTTCGGGAGTTTATAGTTGACGAAAAATTTTGCAAAAGTATTTTTTCGGCATAATTTCGAAATTTTTTAACTAATCATTTTTAATCTTCTGCAATATTTTAGTACTTACTAAAAAACTACATTGAATGCCTTCTCTTCTGCAATATTTTGGTACTTACTAAAAAACTACGTTAAAACTTATTACATATTGTTTAAATAACTTTCAGGTTTATATACCGATTGATATAAAAATCGAATTAGAGTTTCCCTCTAAAAAACTGCACCAAATACTGGAAATTGGATCAAAATCGTTTGATTTATTTGGAATTTGTGTATCAAATTATAATCAAATTATATATAATTTTGAAACGCTTACCTTTTCACGTTGAATGCTAATTTTGCGACATAAAAACAAATATTGCAAATTTTTACAATAGCCTACAATTAAGTGAAATTTTATAGACCAAATACATTAATATAACATGTATATTCGATCGTCGAGGCGCACAGATTCTAGGCATCGCCATATGGTGGACATTCCACATGCCCGGACAAAGCGGTTAGACTTAACATTCTTCATTCAAACCGCAAAAGAACATGCTTCCTAAATCTGTGTTCCCCGTCGACTACAATCTGGGGATCTTCAAGAGAAGAGTGAACAGGTACCTTCTAGGGAAGCACGTTCCATCTTAGACCGCATCTTAGCTTACCTTTCAGGTAATACTATTTATTTCTCCCTGACTAATGGGTCAGTCGTCAAATTTAGCCAGGCAAACTGCAAAGGAGTCAGATATTGTTATTTATCAGACATACACCACAGATTTCAAACTAGCTTGAATAATCATCGTTGCCCATTAAGAACCTAGGTACAAATTTCACCTTCAATCTTTTTTATCCGGTGGAAGGATAGCCCCAGCCATGCTTAAAAATGACAATACAGTTAAAGACTTTTGCTTCACGGTGTGTGATCTTTCTCCCAATAAAAAATAGGTTCTGGAAAAATTATCTTTAGTCAAATATAGTCATATGGAATGAGTATATAATGTCAGGCAAATAAAACTGCAAGCATGACTGTAGAAAAAAAAGGCGAGCTGACTTCAGTTAAACACTGCTTAAAGCCCTATAAGGCACAAAGGTCGTTATCAAAGTGAACGTGTTTTCAAATCCATAATAAAAGAATCCTTTCTTAATATTTCTCCTTTGATAAAAGTGCTTCGCCGTCCAAAGTATTGCTGAATACGAGAAATACTGTGGTCAATTACTAATAATTACTCTGCAAGGATGGCCAAACGCGAACGAAGTCGCGGGTACAGCTAGTATATATATATATATATATATATATATATACACACACACACACAGAGAGAGAGAGAGAGAGAGAGAGAGACTCACATACATACATACAGACATACTGACGTCATCGTGAAAATAGTCTGAAAAGGTTCCTAGGATCTCAAAACGTGGACATCTGGTGAAAACTCTATTTTCAAAAATCGGGGTAAAATCAGTGAATTCCTTATCTACATACGTAGTGGGAAGTTAAAAAAACTATAAATAATAAAGTATTTTTTCTCTTAAAGACCACTTTGGCAAACAAACGGAAATTAATAGTAACCGCCCGGCCACGCGAACCGGTGGCGGCGGGCGAGGTGAAAATTCACGCGACGCGGATTTTCATGTCATGCGGACTTACGTTCATCGCCACGACCATATAGTCCAAAAGCAAGATGACTTTTTCACTTTATCTCGATATTGCTTGGAGGGGAGTAGTTTTGTACTTCAACACTTATTGTTTAGAATAGAATGTATAGTACAGTTGAATTTCACAAGAAGTATGAAATAATACGTACTATATCAAGACAAATTTTTGGAATGAGTGGCGAAACTCGAAACCTTTGATTTATGGTGTTGCCGCTTGATAGTCCATTATCGATAGGGTTTCATTACCTCAATAAATACAATACCATTAAACAGCAATACAATCGATAGCATCGATAATATTCATGATTAAAAAATAAACTATCAAACGTATCGATACTATCGATAGTATTGCTATTTAACATTGCATTAATCACAATTACTATCGATAGTATCGATACTAACAAAACTATCGGTAGTAAAATTTATTCTAAAACTGACCAATGCTATCGATTGTAAAAACTATCGATAGTCAATGCAATATTATCTAATAATACTATTGATAAAATCGATACTTTGTATCTCCAATGGTTGATACTATCGACGCAATCGATAGTTTATTTACTTGCAGCGTTCAATACCATCGTATAAAACGTTATGGCATTTCTAGATTAAAACTATCGTTTTTTTGGCGACACTACTTATGAATATTCAACATTGTGAGAAGAAAGAAAAATGGTATCTCTGGACTTTTTTTATAGTAAAGGGGCCAAACGAGCTGGTGGTGCACCTGATGGTAAGTGATCACCGCCGCACATCTGCAATACCGGGGGTATTGCAGCTGCGTTGCCGGCCTTTTAAGAATGAATAAGCTCGTTTCTTGAAGGTCCCTAAGTCGTATCCATTCGGAAACACCCGAGGGTAATTGATTCCACAGAGGAGTAGTGCGAGGCAAAAAGTGTCGACAAAAGTGCACGGTTGTGGATTTCCAGACATCGAGGCGGTGAGGATGGAACTTTAAATTTTGACGCGATGTCCGATGGTGGAATTTAGCAGCAGGAATTAGTCCGAACAACTCGTCAGAACTTTGTTTATACTTATGATGTGGTGACCAGACTTACAAATTACTGGCCTGGTAAGTATTTGAAAATTAAAGTTAAAATGTTCATAGTGTATTTTCTCGGCAACTACAACTAAACCATTCTGATTCCTAGACTATTCGCTAAAGCCGCCGCCATGCGTTGTGCCAATTCATACATTTACCTCACTCGCTCGCTGTGTCCCGCACCGCGCGCCCGATTCACTCAGCTCGATTCGCTCATCAAAAATCTTCCGTCGTCCCGCTGGTCGCCGCGCCGCATGGCATGTTAAGTACTTTCCTATACATTTGTTTCAGACGCCAGACGCTTCGCCTTACGCGCCGCGCGATAAATCACAAGCGCGAATTTCCCGTGGCCAGGCCGTAAAGGTAACGGCTGTAGGGCGGACATAGCTGCCGACTTACTGGGGAAATTGTCTCAGCCGACTCGGCTGAGTTTGATAACTTCTCGGCTTGACGCTCGGTAGCTTTCTACTTGTAACTCAATTTATTAAATCTAGAATCCAGCTGCTGAAACTTCTTATTGGACTATTTTCACTTAAATAAAATCAAATTGTACTGTACCTACAATACTTAATTATTAATTAATATCAAAATTCTCATAATGCTAATATGTTCAATGCTTGGTGTAAATATAGTAGTAAAAATAACCCCTTGAAAGTTTTTGGTTGTACTTCATAATTCTCTAATACACTAATCTAAGATTAGATCCGAAGTCGCGTAAAATATGTTATTGTGCATAAGCATAAATAATTATATCTAGAAAATTCGCAGTAGTAGTATCACATCAGCATGAAGCCTCGGAGAGCACGAGACCCCTTCAGTTATGGCTATTGTAGCTTGTGAGAGATCAGGACAGAGTCGCCACTCACCTCAATGATACTATACATAATACGAGTATATTTGGTATAAAAATTATAATTTAATTCTGGTTTACAGAAGTTACAGTGGTGGGAACGAGAGGTGGGCTTATTGTCCTTAAAAAAAGAAACCCATACAATAGCCAGAAGACAGAAGTTTTTTTTTAATTTTATTAAAAATTCAGGTCTGTCGTAATGTCAAAAAATGATTTACTTTGAAGATCTGAAGTCAACTCAATGAACTCATTTTAAAAGAGTATACGGAGAGCTCTGTAATTAGAAATAAAGCTAAGTAAATACTTGGCTTTGGCTTTAAGGGTAACAGTGTAAATGTATGGCCAATCTCGGGTCAGCAGCTCGGCTCGGCTCGGCACAAGCCGAGCTATTACTCAATTTTGCATAACACTAAAGTTCTTGTATTTTAAAAGAGAAGAAACCAGAATGGGTATAGGAGTTTTGGTTGATGATGTAGTGCTGGAGCAAGTTGATGAGTTGTATATCTTTGATGTGCTTATAGCAGGAGTGGAAAGTGCAACGCTGATATCGAAAGAAGAGTGTATGTGCAGGGAACAGTCTTCTTTCAATATCAGCGATATTTGGATATACAGGTGATATCAGGAAGTCGTTGAAAAGGGTTTGCAATATATAGAAAATCTGTTATTTACTTACGAACATTGTCAATTTAATAAAAGCTATCGATCTCCAAATGAGGATCTTGCAACATCAGGTTAAGGTTACCATGTCATTGCAATATCATTGAAGTAACAGAATACAAAATTTAGAATCGAAAAAGCCTTTACAATTGGATTAATTACTTTTATCAATTTTAAAAGAGCTGGTGATCTTGAAACGGCTGAACAAATTCTATTGAATTATAGCTAAAGATAAGCCATCTCGTAAGATAGGGATTTCAATAAAAAAACAATCAAATTGGACCATTCGCCTGGTCGTTACGAGGCTACGGACATACATACAAATACACAGATACACATTTGAAATTAAATTTTGCGTCGGACCTTAAAAAATATTTATATGCAAAAAGTGGTGTCACAAGTTATTAAAAATTAATGAAAAATTACCAACATATTCCAGTGTGCAAACATTTATTACAGACAGACACTACGGATTTAAATAGTGATAAATATAAATTACATGATTTTTTGACGTGCTCCATTCACATGAACAACTGTTTGAAATGTTTATTCAGGTAACAAATCTTCACCAGCCTCCAAACTACTGCTGAAATTTTTTCTCGAACAAACTTCAATAAAATCTTTGGCTGATTTAAAACTTTATGAACAGGTAAAAGGGTCAACTAATAAAGTACAAGACCGTTACTCTGTTTTACAATCGAGACACATTTGAACAAGTTTTGATTCATTTAACAATATATTAAAGAAATAAAGCACTGGTGTAAAAGTTAAAATTTGAAAAATATGAGGAGACCGGCAACACCATAAATATTTTAAACAAGAGACTTGAAAAGTGGACCATTTTAATTAACACGACGAACAGCCATCAGTGGATGCGGCGGAACCGGAAGCGGGCGCATCGCCCAATTTGTGATACGGAAAACGAAGTTAATGTGACGCGTACAGTGGAACAGGAGGCTGCACTCGTGTGAGGACAGCTTAGCGAAAAAAACGGTTTACAACCTATGAAAAAATTTATTGAGTGTCCACAACAAATTGATCCAACTGAATTTTATTAGTATATATTTCACAACAAATGCCTTACAGATTAGAGAGCCCACCGCACGATCTCTAAACCTTCTCTGCTTTATCGATGACTTGAATGATCTTAAAACTTACAATTCTTAAATTTGCATGAAAAATCTGCCGACTACAAGACTAGCTACAGTAAAGTTTATATTATCACAAACAAGTGGACGAAATTTTACGAAAAATTGAAGTTATGCTTAAAGTATTTAAATTTAATAATTAAAGTTATAGGTACTTAAAATTGTATGATTATTATGTTGATAGTAAACAAGTATAATATGTTTGTCTGCGTAAACCATCCTGAACACTGTATTCTCATTTGATTAAGGTCCATCTTAATCAAATGAGAACAGTACTCATGATAGTGCAAAATTGCTATATATCATTATATTTTTTACATACTTGTGCATATATTTTAAATAAATCATAATCTATACTAATGCACAGTGAGTTACAAAACCCCGTCTGATCCAAAAGAAGCACCGTACAGTTAAGTCTATGAAGTTATCAGAAAATAATTTAACGATTCTATTTATAAAAACAACAACTTCATCTTATAATAAAATAGCCGTATTATCCTTCAATTTCGCTAAAAAAATGTGATGTGATTGCCAGGACTGTTGTCCTAGCTACAGCGTTCAGTAGGTGGAAGCACAAGTGACCAACACATGTTTTGCTAGATCCGTAGCGGCAGTGATCTGCCACGTAGGGCTGGTACGAACCTCAAGTGTCGGTAAACAGCCGCCGAGTAACGGGTCCCGCCCTCTCGGTCACGGTGGTCACGGCACATAACGTCGAGCTCGCTCCAGCGAGTTACGGCGGCGGTGGTCCAAACTGCGATTAGTTTTAACGATGCACTAAATATACCTCAATGACACTACTATTGTGATTAGTGTACAACCACTTATTGCTACGTTGGAACGGTGACTAAATTGTTTAAGGATACAAAAATATAAGATTACATAAACTATAATGTGTTTCAGCACCGATGCAGTGCCAGGGGAAACTTAAAAGCTTTTTCAATAAAGAATTTTTTTTTTTCATTTTTTTTTCAATAAAGAAAAAACTTTTAAATTACTGGTTTTGTTCTTGCAACCATTTTGACTTCAAGCTGGCAACGTTCTTACTTCTGAGCTATGTGTGGATGTTTTACTCTGTGACTAATTCCATAGATTGTACTAATCGCTAGACACGTGGACATTCGTATATAGTGGTAAATGACTTCTTTATTGCAAATGAAATTTATATTTATATAATATTGACTAACAGTTCCATGTTTTATCTACAATATGTGTTTGAAATTAAATGTATTCTACCAAAGGGGTCGCCTCTCATTTCCATCACTGTAGCTTCTAATAACTATAATTATTAACAGCGGCAACCGGAATTGAAAATGCCTACATTTTCCTAACCTTGTAAACTCTACTAATTATAAAGCAAAAGACATTTTTGAAGTGAAAATTTCCTTAGCCGCGTTAGATGACTTCTGGCGGGGAAAAATCAAATAGATTCGATATTATTAAATAACAAGCAAGCAGATGGATCTTCTGAAGTAAAGAAAAACCAAAGCCTGTAAACATCAAAGTTGTTAATGGCACGCGTTGCTCTCCGTGGTGGGATGACAATGCCGCCATAAGTCTACTAGATACCTTACCCTCTAAACCAGAACACGACAACGACGAGCATGGACGATATGGAAGCAAGATCATAAAAGGCGGTGGTACCATATACTGGGGCTAGCCGTTGCGGACCTCTACCACCTAGTATTCACGATGGTAGTGACACATATAGTCAATCGATCTACTATTACTCCTTACGTTTGATCTATTCTTCAAAAAGGGCTCGGACCAACACAGGGAAAACATTGTGTTCACATCCTGTTGAAAGTTTATTCCTGTGGCAATAATGCTAGCGTTTGTTAATTATCGTATTCCAGATGTAGTGTATGGCAACAGGTAAAGCAGTGATTGCGCATGTAGGTTTTAGATTACATCCAGTAGGACAGCAGTGCAATTTTTATACCATAAGATAACAAACAAAGCTTAGAGGGCCTTCTGACACCAACATATATGTTGGTGTCAGAAGGCCCTCTAAGCTTTGTTGTAAAACTGTATACAGTTTGATGTTGCCTTGCTATCCGTGTAGCTGGCTGATTATGTCACATGCTTATCTTATGGGTTTGCCGGTAACCATGTCCTCAAAATAGAAACACAACAGAGACAATCATTGTCTCTATTATTGCGGCTGAAATAGGTAAAGCAGTAGTACCAAACTCAGGCGAGATTTTGCGGACCATCTAGTAGTCATGACGGTTTGCCTTCTAGGACTTTCCCGACAAAATGGCAGACGATCTATGCCAATCTTTAAAAATTGGACGACATTATATTGAATAAAGCTATATTGTAACGTAAGGGTGTATAAATAGGTATAGCATTACGACATAAATGATGTGTTGTCGTGCCGCACTAAACCGATCCACGGTTTGGCGTGGCTCTGAAATATCGACGAAGTTGGCGTTATAAACTGCCCGAGCGGCGGGCAAACAAATTCCGGGAGAGTGTTGATGGATGAAGGGAGCAGGCGCCGTTTGTCAAACATTTAACTAGTAGTTGTGACCGCGGAGGCCCTTTCTCGCGACAGTGTTCCAAGGAACTGTTTAGATTAATTTTTGTAGCAGAATTTCATCATCGGATAACGCGACAAAATTCAAAATTTCATCCTCACCATCTCGATTTCCAGAGAAATCTACAACTGTGCTGTTCTGGAGGCAATTTTTTTACCCTACGTTACTACCTTGTGGAACCAATTACTGGCAGGGGTTTTTCCGAAAGAATACGACTTAGGGACCTTCAAGAAAAGAGTCTATTCTGGCTATTCAGAATCGATAGAACAGATTTATGTAATAAAAAAATAATTAAAAAAATTCAAAATTTCATTTTTATCCGACACAAAAAAACAAAACACATGAATATAACTAAATTATTTTATTGTCTTCAAACAAATTAAAAGTAATTGGGAAAATATACAGCGACAGATTACATAATAGTTACTTCCTATCGTAATAATAGATAAATGTAAAATGAGACGCTGCCAACTTTGGATGATTTAAACGAATATTTTTATATTATCTTGTAACGATTTTGCAATAATACGCATTTTCTATTCAATATTCAGTTCCTAATTTTAAAGTTTGGCCTGACCTAGATTTACCGAAAAATAAATTTAAAAAAATGTATTAAAGAACAATCATAATATGAAAAAGGTTATTATAAAAAATCAAATTATTTTTAGGACAAAAAAAGTCTGGGAATAATTGCTCCTCATAACAATCTCTGATAATTATTGTAATTTAATAAAAAATCTTTTCCGCCACCCGCCACTTTTTCCACCGAATTTTCTCTGTGAGGCCGCGTTCCGACTCGGTAGCTATAATCGAACCGTCAAAAGTGCCTGGAAAGATTAATTTGAGCAAAATAATTTGTCTTGGACTTTGGTGGTACCTTAGTTTAGGTTAGGTTAGAACTTGTAACGGGCTATTTAGGTTCGCAAATACGGAAACGATATAGAAGGTTAAAATAATAATGGACAAAAAATAATTGTGCGCAATAATTTTAGGCTTGTGCAACTGCAAGGCCTCCGGTATTGCAGATATCCATGGGCGGCGGTGATCACTCAACATTAGGTGCACCTCCTGCTCGTTTGCCCCCTCTTCCATAAAAAAAAGTTGGGGTGACCACTGTTATAGCTGTTATGGTTATCATGTTAATGTCACCAGTCTGATAAAGCTTCACAGTGCTAACATTAACATGACGATGTCACAAGAAAGGAAAAGGAAAGATCTTCCCAAGCTGGCAACGTGTACTGCGTGGAAACCAAGTTCATCTCAAAACGTTGGAACTTATACGTAGCGTTACAGAATAGATGGTTATTATAGCGTAGTTTAGGATTTGCTTGAGCTATATATAGTTTAGCGATGTTTGGCTCACGTCCTTTGATTAAATATGAAAGGAAATAGGCCTTAAAATATTTCCTTGTATTATACTTAGTTCGTGTTGCAGGACTTATTCATAAAATTGTTCAAGTTATGTACATACATGTCTTCACGCTAGATTCCTTACGCGGTAGGTATGAGAATCGAGTGCCATACATCACAATCCTTGCAGACTTGTCTCGCTTCCTCCACATTAATTACTCTCTTCATACAAAGATTGTTGTTTGTATAATATTCATACAAACAATTCACAATTGTTCAAGTTATTGTGTAAAGTTCTATGAATATTTAGTAGCTAGCTAGCACAACGACAAAAGCTATGAAATACATGACGCAGTGTTCATATAATATTATATATTATCTATTATTCAATGCAGTATAATATAGTGTGCAAGCAGATGATATTTACAAACAATAGTAAAAGCCAACCATCGTCTGCAGATACCGTAGATGTTGATAGAGAGCGTTGTTGCACGTGGCAGGGATATAAAATTATGCATATTAATTTACAGAATTCCCAAGCCGCAACACGCCTCCGGATCTAAAGACTATTAGTACCTTTTACATCTGCTCGTTTGCTATCCCTTGCTAAAAAAAATGTTGAATACGTGTTTCAATAGCGGCTATTGAATTCAGATTTTATGTTCGGTCTACATAAAATCAGCCAGTTTTTCTATTGAATTGAATTGAAACTGGCTCGTGGAACATGCGCGTCGCACTCGGCTGCGGCTCGGCTCTCACTGTTGTAACGACATACTCATAATACCGCCGCCGACACTTCGCTTTAAATAAATATTCTAGTGTGTTTGTTTTTAATATCTTATATTTACATACTGAAGCAATATCTAGTGGCAGCAATATTTATTTACTTATTACTTACTTTATTGCACACATAGATTTAAAATTATATTTTAATTCAAGAAAATTTCAGAGATCGCTTTTTGTGGAATATTTCTTTCAGCAAACTTAGAAGCATTAAAATGAAATGTAGAAACCAACTGTACAAATTATTAATATAGAGTTTATTTATACAGTATACAAAAACAAACCTATTTTAATTTCCTTAATTCTAATACGTTATAATACTTTTTTTAATCTAAAATTTCTTTCTTTTTCTTTAATCTAAAAACAAAACAGGTAAATATCATTCTTCACAATTAATAAATACTGTCTGTTGTATGGAATTATTGGCTGGAACTTAGCCATCAACCTAAGGTGACCTCGCGGTCAGCCGGACCACATCGCAGCCGAATCATGACAACCGAAAACTGCACTGTTAATAGGAAACTGGGAAATCCTTCGTTGTCTTGTGCTCATTCGCTTCGCTTCTCATAAAGTTCTTCTTCCCAATTTTAACATAACATAAGGCATCTGAACATCACATAATATGATGTTTTAACAGTTAATTTACAACAGTTTTTAATTGACACCACGCCTTTCAAAACTTCTCAACCTGTAAAGTGCCTCCACAGTGTCCGCGCATAATTGCTGTATACAAGTACTATTATTTGCTTTCATCGTTCTATTTATCAAACGCTCATTTTACTTCAGAGAAACGTTGCGTCTCATTCTAATTAATATCTTTTCTTCATTTTCTTTATCCCAATCTCAGAATCTCCTTCGTTGGTTTTTAAAAAAATTGCATTAATAAGTAGATATATTGATATTTTGTCCCACAATGTGATAGGTGGCAATCCTGTCGTCATACGGGCACTTATTCAATTCCGGGCAACGCTTTTTTTGTCAGAAAACTGAAAAAACGCATTTGAATTGCCCGACTCAAGAATCGAATCGAATATAAAAAGTTTTATTAATATATTCTTTACGTCAAAGAAGCGATTAGAGGACAATGGGATGATAACTGACCTGCAATGTGACGCCGTAAATCCCTCACCGAGTAGAACGAAATGGCACCAAACCAATGTTAGTGTTTCTATAAAAAGCTTGATTATGATAGAAGTGGATTATCAACATAATCTATTTATTTAATACTAGCTGTTGCCCGCGACTTCGTCCGTGCGGACTTCGTTTACGCCGCACTGCTACTCCCCCGTAGGTGTTAGCGTGATAATATGTAGCCTATATGTTGACCCGACCTGTTAGTAATATTCATGCAAAATTTGAAGTAAATCCATGCAGTACTTTTTGAGTTTACCCCGGGCATACATACAGACAAACAGATAAATAGACAAACAGACAAAAATTCTAAAAACTATATTTTTGGCTTCCATATCGATTGTAGATCACGCTCTAAGTTTTTTAAAAAAATATTCAATGTACAGTTTTGACTTTCCTATGATTTTATTATATGTACAGATAATAGCAATACTATTTATGCCGGGTCCCTATAATCTACAAACTGTCATTCGTAACAGTAACAATTCGTAACTAGCTTAGTAATAAAACGGTCTGTCATGCTGTCCCACAAGTTTTTTGGACTATGTATTTACGACAAGCATCCGTAGCTTGACTGCTTACCGATGGCCCTCTCGAATATAGTGTGTTATCTGTGGATGGCCCTCACTGCGTTCCATTATTCAGAAAGTTTTAAAATAGTCTCGAAAAAATTAAGCCCTATTTATAAACTAATTGATGTATAGTATAGAGCTAGATACAATGGATAGCCGTGTATGCATTTAATGCGAAATATAAATGATGTATACAAATAATCAATGGAAAAATTTTATCATTCAATATCAAAGAAAGAGTCATAAGCGTGAAATGGTTCACAATACTGACGTTAGCCGTCATCAAAGTTCAAACTGTTTTTTTCAAAATAATTTATTAATTATAAAATTGATGCGACTTACTAATGTTATAGACACATTTTTACAAGAAGCACAATTTTTAAAACCAAAATGGAACAATTTAAGAAAAACAAAACCAGAAAATGTCCCAGCAAAATTCACTATAACTTAAAGGTATAATATATATTACAAGAATTACTTTGTTTACATTGTAGAATGGCAGATATCTCTTTGGCTAATCTCAGATGGCTCAGAGACAGCCACCACCAAGAAAGTAACAATTGCATTACAATCCATGTGGCAGGTAGATGTGCCGAATGCATACTTATTAGCTATTAGCTACCTTACCTTTCAAACTGGAACATACGTTACAAGCACAACGTTAATGCAGCAGGAATCGGTGCAACGACGGCACAAAACCTAGGTGAGACGTTGTAGAACTCTAATCTCGGAAAAATTATTCAAATCATTTTTTATTTATTCATTACTCAACTATTTAGATCTGATTTTATCAGTTCTTATACATTATGAATATTGGGTATGTTCTATAGTCTATACAGTACATGGCTTCGGCTGAAGGTATATTTTATTTTATTGTGTGTATATTTTTAAATTCTTGTAGTCAATATTTATGTTAACTAACTCACTTTTTTTTAATTATACGATAGCAAATAAGTAAACGAGTCTCTAGATCAAAAGAGTCAACCATCGCCTATAGATACCACATATGTTAGTGGTGCCTTGCTATCTTGTGGCGAGGTCTAAGCCACACGCACAAGCTTACGGGCTACCTTACCTTTCAAATTGGAACAGGTCATTGACAAGCACTCACACTATTGTATACGCAATATGTAAGGCCTAGTAGCCACTATGGTAGTGACTCGAACAGCCAATCGGTCCGCTTTTTACGATCTGCCTGGCAGAACGGCAGTTGGCCTATTTTTCTAGGGAGCTCGGACCAACACGGGGAATCGTCAAATGCATGACTGTGTGGCAGTATGAGCCAAAACTTACAAACTAGAAAAGATGCTATCTACATTTAAAATTTCTATCTAGTTTAAATTAATTTTAAAATAACTATGTCTCCTTTAATAACACAGGAGAGAACTACAAAATGAATGATGGACGCCAGGAACAAAACTTTGCAATAGCTAAATATGGCCACCGAGCAAATACGGCAATTTTGGAATAGAATTACTTAAAACTGAAATAGCGAAATCGCCATGACTAAGCTTAAAGCGAAGAAATTATAATAGTTGAAAAATAATGCTTATGCCGTGGAAGAGTTTGTGTTGGAGATCTAAGCTGCTTTTTAGTTGTGCTTCTTTTTTCCAATTTTTTGTTTCCTTGCTAGTTATTAAGGCCTAATTATAGTTTCTTCGCATGTTAAACTTAGTATAAGTTATAAAATAAAACTTCAAATTTAAGCACTTTGGTTTTATTCATAATGAGGTGATAAACAAAATCCTATAAATATCCCCACTTTTTGTCTCAAGGCTGTATCTGAAATAGAAATAAATGAGCCCCTGAAATATTCACAGAACGTCTGCCGTTGTGGTCGCTAGCACGACAAACAATAAGGTAAAAAAGTTAGAATCCAAAGGGGTTCCTATACAAGAAACATTAAAAATCTGTTTTCGTCGTCTACCTTCCTGCATTCTTGTACGGACCGTATGCGTATCCAGCTTCATTGTTGCAAGCTGAAAAATAAAGAATTAATGATAAAAAATACAATGTTATTAAACATTTTTAACGATTTGTCCAATCACGTATAATAAATTTCGTAAATGTACGTATATTTGTCCACGAATTTCTCGGGAATCAAGTTATAAAAGATTTACATCAGGTATAATTCAACTTAGGGAATATTTTTTTTTTATATCATAAGATAGCAAACAAGCAGATGGGTCTCCTGATGGAAAGAGTCAACCATCACCTATAGACACCAAAGATGTTAATGGTGCGTTGCTATCTCGTGGCGAGGTCTAATGCCACATGCATAAGTTTACCGACTACCTTACCCTCCAAACCGGAACACGACAGCGACAAGCACTGACACTGTTGCGGCAGGAATAGGTAAGGTTTTTTGTGATATGGGTACAGTTGACACATATTTGAAGTCAGTTTAATTTTTAAATTGCTTCAGACCATTGCCTATAGACCAGGTACCTATATTATTGTTACCCAGATAGGTATGTTAATGGTGCTTTGCTATCCATATGGCATGGGTTGAAGTCAAATTTATGGTTCATTTCCGTAAGATTACTAGCTACCTTACCTTCCAAACTGAAACAAGACAGTGACAAGCATCGACACTATTACGACAGGATTAGGTAAGTGCGGATGTTGTAGAACTCTACCATGTTAGTGATTATAGTTAGCCTGAAATTATTATTATTTATATTTCCCATATTGTTCAATACCACCTTTGAACAATAGACCATCTGTCATGCAGTTCGTAAAAGACTCGAAAAAGATTGATTTTCAGGTCATGACTATGGTGGTAGAGTTCCGCAACTCCTCACCAGGGTATATGGCACCACCGTTTTACCTATTTCTACCGCAATAGCGCCAATGCTTCTCATTTTCGTTTCTCGGTTCGGAGGGTAAGGTAGCTGGTAAATTTATACATGTGGCATTGCCATTCCTCCAAACGGAGAGCAGTGCATCAGCATCAGTAAGAACTTTGGTGACCATAGGCAATAGTTTATCTTTTCCTCGGGTGAGATATCTGCTTGTTTGCTTTACAATGACAAAAATTGGCTGGCTTGTGAATTGAAGTAATTCGTAGGCGAAGTAGGTGACCAACATGACGTATATTTATTCAAATTTGCACAAATTATAGGAGATTATATTCTAACGTGTGTTCCATCAATTGCAACTAGTACTCGAGGAAAGCGGGCTATTTGGCAACGTCCTTGTTATGTATCATTTTTGATTTTTATGTAGTCCGATTGCAAATGTGCTATTGCAAAGCTGATATCACGTACTGTCCGCCTGGCGCAAGACTGTCACACCAATAAAGTCTTCTGTCAACAACACTGTGCCTATCGCATGCAATCGGAGGGTCAATAGCAGCTGGTTCAATGGAGATTATTCCATGATTTTTTGAACAAATACGAAGAACTATGAAAGTTTATTTATCTTGCAAGAGTCTACGAATAATAATTAAAGTTTGTCAGCTAAGAAATAAGAAAAATATCTACCTGGCTCCTGTTATTCGTAAATGGGGATATATTTCAGACAATAATTGCTCTTCTGCCGTTATATCAAGCTGAAACCGCAGCTGGAATTATATGTAGTTTCCACTCTTTCCTTTATACTCTGATTGTTGATTTTTTGTCGGAACTAGACGTCACATACCAGTCTGATAATATGTAAAGCATTTCCGTGTCACTTTCTGAGCTTGAAGTGGTAAATTCACGCTAAATATTTTTTAAATTATTGTTCAACCGGCCGAAATCCGGGGGTAGCTATACGAATGACGGATGATGAAATTTTGACAGATTAATGACATTATATTTTTTATAGGGACATACTAATCTGTCATTTCCATACAATACACAGTAAAACCTTAACTAGCAGCCCTCCCACCCGTTAGCAACGAACCTTTGGTAATTTGACATAAGAGTCGTGCTTTTTAGGAACAGTTTTAGCTTACGCCTCGTAGAAAATCCTACTATTTGTCACTAAAACGAGTCGTTTTGCAGATATAGGGACCGGGCAGTGGGTAAAATATCTTGTCCGATCGTCAAAGGCATTGTTTGGTAGCTTAATGCAATCATGTATACTAGCGACCGCCTTGTAGTCCAAAGTTGACCAGGGACTAGGCAACATTTTTTTAAAGTTTGACATCAATTAAATGTAATGCATGTAATGTTTATTTTTATACCACCGCCTTACCTATTCCTGCCGCAATAACGTCAGTGCTAACCAGTGTCGTGTTCTTATTTAAAGAGTAAGGAAGCCGGTAAACTAGTGCATGTGGCATTAGATCTCGCCACAAGATAGCAACGCATCATTAACATCTTCGGTGTCTATAGGCGACGGTTGACTCTTCCTATCGGAAGAGCAGATGCTTGCTGTCTTATGATATTAAAAAGACCTAATGCCTCTTTTGACTAACTTAGACATGATTTTTATTACTGACAGTATGGAGAATTGTCATTATCACTGTTCAGTTCACTCAAGATTCAGTTTAATCTACTGTTCATAAGCTAGAATATGATTAGTGGGAAATGTAACCTTTAAAAAAAAATAGTTCCAAATCGGCTCAGATAATTTAGAATTGGCGAACATACGTAAAAAATATTCTGATAAATTGAGAACCTCCCCCTTTTTAAGGAGTTGGGTGGTGTGGATTTGAAAACAAAGACAGGAACTCGGTTACGTAAAGTGTTCCTTCGCAGATCACATAAAAGACGTTGAAACAAAGTGCTTTGTGTCTTTGGAATTTTGACTGTGTAAAACGGTGTCTTTTTGTCAAGGCTCTCGTTTGATGATGAATAAAGATGAAAATATTAAATTGTTGAAACAAATCGTTTGAACAAAGATGCGGCGATGTTTCACGTATTAGTTTTATCTTGGCAAGGCAATCAATCCTTGTCTTCTTGAGCCATTTGACTCGTTGCCTCTGAGTTGAATTAATAGAATTAGGGTACCTTCCGTGCGACTTTTTCAACAGTAGGGTAAAAAAGTAGCCTATATTAGGCTACTTTTACTTTTACGACTAGGCTGTATTATATAGTAAACTAACTGTGCCCGCGACTATGTCCGCGTGGAAAAATTACTAATTAAATATTATAATTAGGTTTTATCCGCATAGTTTCCATTCCCGTAGGATTTCCGGAATAAAAACTATTCTGTGTCCTTTCTCGGGTCTCCAACTATCTTTTCACCAAATTTAATCTATATGAGTTTACTGGCTTAGGCGTGAAGAAGAGAGAGAGTTACTTTTGCATTTATAATATTAGTATGGATAATATAAGCTAAGTCACAGAATACATAATAGTACAAGTAAAGTTTACTATGTGATGTGGTTTATCTGTATAGATACAGATTATTCTTATGCAACGATACTATATATTCAACGATAATAACCCTTTGTTAATGATACTAGATTTATATCTGGAACGTGAACTGGACAGTCTATAGACGTTCGGTTTACTCTGCCTAACCCGCACGAAAATAACCGGGGGTGATGATACTTCATAAGAATAAACAATAAAAATAAAAATATTACTGGGGCCCAATAATAAGTCCATGGTGGGAAACTAGTTTTTATTTATACAGATGTATATATAGCTGGTCTGTAGTTTTATTTCGACTAAGGAAGGTTACTTTATGCATGTGCAAGTTCACTAGTTCGGGATAGATGGAAGAGTTGTGTATGCAGCTATACTAACCTCACCACGAAAACTGTTACCCCGTATTATAAGATTCGAATGTATGTTGAGAGTTCTGAAAAAAATCATATAAAAACGGGTTTTGTTCAGTCGATCAATTTATAAAATGTATTTTAAAGAAATTTCAACAGGCGTGGTGTCGATATATACGTCATTTATAGTATGAAGCAATAAAAGCCTTCTTCTTAGTCCACATTATCATGATGGGCAAATATGGGACCCTACATTGCTCGTGGGCCGTGGCCCGACACGCACTTTACCAATTTTTCATTCGTCGTACAGGTGCCGTCGTTGATCAGTTCGGACGCCTTCATCTTTTTGCGTTCTCAACACTTTCACTCTTTCATTTGGAGGCTCATGGGTATCATTAGATTGCTATTTAATATCCCTTTCAGACGGTATAAGAAATGTATTCTTGTAAATTGATATGGATTTTTAAAGATTTTTTTTGGCTGATTATAATTTTTTCTGAGTCTTTTATTTGAGTACTATATATATTTACTATAAGCATTTAAAATTATTTTTTGAAATTATACAATCAATAAATATTTACAAGAGCTTTCGAATAAAACTTAATCTAACTTTATAGATGCTCTGAATCAAAATACATACTATGCAGCAAAATTACCTAATAATGGCGGCTCTTCCTATTCCACTCCCGTAGCATCATAATCCGCGCTGACTTTAGCAAGTTCTTTGATTTTGGATCTTAATGATAGTTATGTAGCTATTATACTAAACTGTATCCCCCAAATTTGTTATCATCAGTTTTTTTATCTTTCCCCCACTATCAAGGCTTTAAAAACCTATTCACGTCAAAAATATTCTGAAATAGAATCCCATACTTATTTATTTTCCGAATATTAAAGTACACTTGGTAAGATTAATTGTTCATTGCGCTCCAGAGTATTATTATATTTTGCTATAAATTCTAGTACATGCCATGAGAAAGACAATACAACTAATCCTGATATATATTGACGCAACTGAATTTAAAAGCGAATGTGTCATTTGTATGTGAAAGGCTGTAAGCGCTGAATGGAATCTGACACATGTGCAGCGGACCTGGAATTCATGTGAACATTCTGTCCACTCCCCGGAAATGACATGAAAATATCAGTGTAGGAGGTTGACGACCTATCGGGTGAAGTCATATATGACTCACTTTTTAACTGTAGTAGCCATAACGCTAGATTCTATCATTTTACTGCAATACCGCAGGGTTTTTTTTTAATGTTACCAGATTTAAGGCCAGGATCTTCGAAAATAGTAGGCATTTGGGGCTCCCCACTCCCCGCGCGATTAGTTGCGCGAAGTCTCCGATCAAATGAACTCTCTCTGACCCCGTCGCGGAGCAGTGTAAAAATTGTGCGTTCTAGTATAATTTTAACAGTAGTGCAACTTACTAGATTTTTTTTACTTTAGTCTATTTCTTAATTACTTTATATAATATTTTTTATGGTTTTGTTTTCGATGCTTAAGGCACAGTATAAAATGCAACATAATGTAATCGTAAGTAACATTGATATCTAAGAGAAGAAAAAATGTAAGGCTTGGTATTCCTGGAAAAGTAGGCATTAGGTGCTTGCTATCTCTCGCTCTCTTAATCGCATTGCCGACGTGAACCCACCGTCAGCGATACAGTGCAGAATTAAGCAATAGAATAATTTTATTTGGCTTTATGGCTCCTCTTCAGATTGGGCCATGTTGGCCCAATAAATGATCTCTCAACATCGCCGCCATGATCGGGCAACTCTCCACACAATCGTGGACGCTCATTTACTAACTGCCTACTGTTATGTTATGACCTCTATCGAAAATGGATAGCAAAGTGATCGCGGCTGCGGCAATATTTTTACTTAGTTAGCTCTTATAATGATTTACTTAATGTTTGCAACAAAATAATGGTTAAAGTATGCTTGTGTTATGGGTGTTAGTCAACGACGATATTATTACATAGAAATATATACATAAATACTTTAACATATATAACAAACACCCACTTAAATAATATCAGTTATATATTAAAAAACTCAACAGTATCAGTAAATTTTATTAGATTACAATTTTAATGTTTACTATTTCAAAAATGCATAAGAAAAAACGTATTTTGCAGGAATACCTGAACCACCTCCCCTTAACAATTTGTACATTGAACGCCTAGATTGTATTACAGTGTAAATTTTTTGGACTAGAATTTATAAGGACATGAAACTTTAGTGTTAATATACCGGTTGACTATTTAAATAAAAAAGTATATATTATATATAATTAGTGAATTGTGAAACAGTACAAGTGTAAAATTTAAAACAATACTATATATAATTTCGTTATAATGCGGACCTTTCTCTGAAGAAAAGATCAACTGCTTTACTGTAAGGCGTACCGTAAAAGACAAAATATGATCAACACTTGTCACTTATATCGTGACCACAGACTCTTCCAGATGGTAGAGTTCTTCAACACCTCGTCTGGTTTCAGTGCCAGCGCTTTAGCTATTTCTGTCACAACTTTCTGTTAGCGCCAGTGTTTGTGTCCTCGTGTTGCTACTGTTTCACTGATAATATACAAAGTTTTTAGGTATCTACCGATAATTGCCGGACATGACGGCTGAAATTGTCTGATTATAATGTAAGATTTAAATGACTGAACGCAATTTATCATAGCAAAAAAAGATAACTAAAAGTAAGCCGTTCAGCTGATGATAAGAATTGGTCGCCGCATTTAGACAACAAAGATGTAAACGATACACAGAGCTTACCTCACATGAAGTGCCAGCGGATTCTCTGGCACTTGAGTTCAAGTGAGCTATCTATCGTTAACATCGTTTGGATCTGTGGTATAAAATGCCAGCGGATGGTGATTCTGAATCAATATATATGACTTGACTCCCAAGTCGCATCGATTCAGAATCACCATCCGTAAGTTCTTCCGCAAGAAAAGAACGCACTTATTCCTTAGAGGACAGCACCGCACACGCAACATCCCTAGTACGGTTGCAACAGTCTGTCGGCGGCGTTGGTCAGGTCAGCCCGTTTGTCCCCTGTTCCCCATAAAAATACTCTGACATCATGTCCACGTGAGTCGTCGAAACACACTACTTTTACCCAGGTTTTCAAGCTACCTGGGAAAGAGGAATAGATCTGTATGTGTTTCTTACAAGGGTTGACCAACAATACGCAAATGGCAGACAAATATTATTTAATATAAAAAAGTATCTTTACCCTAAGTATCCCCGAAGAAGTAGGCAGAGGTACAACTAGTGCACTCATGATCAAGCGAAGATAGTCCCATAATGTTTGTAATCCTGTTGATAAGCTAGCATTTTTTAGAGTGACTAAAATTCATTGATATAAAAAATCCTAGATGCACAGTCCCGAACAAAACTGACACTCAAAAGTGTCCCTAATTTCATTTAAGTAGTTATAAATGTAGAAAAAACATATGTATTTGCATATTCAACCTTAAGTTCAAGACTTATAGTTGTTTTTACAAAGCAATGTACAAAAAGAAATAAAATTTACAATGTCGCGACCGACGCGATTCTATTTGAAAAGAGCGCACAATTTTAAATTGTGCGCTCTTTTCAAATAGAATATTTTTATTGTAATAAAATGTATCCTCTTTTTTAAGAATAGACAATTTGAAAATGGCTAATGTTTCTGCTGCTATTGTTACTACAAGGTGGTAGAGATTTGATAAGAGTTTCCCGGGTTTGTTGTCTCAGTCTCAAATATTCCTGATAAAGGAACGTCACTGTCGTATTCTAGCTTAGAAAGTAAATGTCTTAGGACAATAGTAGTATCTGCCCATCAATAATTCTTTTATTAAAAAAAATCTAGATGACCGTTAAAGTTTATGATTATGATGCTATTTGACGATAATAATAATAGTAATTGTGATGTCTCCAAGGCTCCAAGTGGTGAACGAGGGAATAATAGTTGTTGTTATGTCTCCAAGGCTCCAAGCAGTGAACAAGGGAATAATATGTACTTGTTGTAATGCCTCCGATGCTTTAAGCAGTGAACGAGTGAATAATAGTTGTTGTAATGTCTCCAAGGCTTCAAGCAATGAACGAGGGAATAATAATTGTTATTATGTCTCCAAGGCTCCAAGTAATAAACGAGGGAATAATACTTGTTATGTCTCCAAGGCTACAAGCAGTGAACGAGGAATAATAGTTTTTGTTATGTCTCCAAGGCTCCAAGCGTTGAACAAGGGAATAATAGTTGTTGTTATGTCTCCAAGGCTCCAAGCAGTGAACGAGGGAATAATATGTAGTTGTTGTAATGCCTCCGATGCTCTAAGCAGTGAATGAGTGAATAATAGTTGTTGCACTGTCTCCAAGGCTCCAAGCAATGAATGAGGGAATAATAGTTGTTGTTATGTCTCCAAGACTCCACGCAGTAAACAAGAGAATAATAGTTGTTGTTATGTCTCCAAGGCTCCAAGCAGTAAACGAGGGAATAGTAGTTGTTGTTATGTCTCCAAGACTCCAAGCAGTGAACGAGGGAATAATAGTTGTTGTTATGTCTCCAAAGCTCCAAGCAGTGAACGAGGGAATAATATGTAGTTGTTGTAATGCCTCCGATGCTCTAAGCAGTGAATGAGTGAATAATAGTTGTTGTACTGTCTCCAAGGCTCCAAGCAATGAATGAGGGAATAATGGTTGTTGTTATGTCTCCAAGACTCCACGCACTAAACAAGAGAATAATAGTTGTTGTTATGTTTCCAAGGCTCCAAGCAGTAAACGAGGGAATAGTAGTTGTTGTTATGTCTCCAAAGCTCCAAGCAGTAAACGAGGGAATAATAGTTGTTGTTATGTCTCCAAGGCTCCAAGTAGTGAACGAGGGAATAACATGTAGTTGTAGTAATGCCTTCGATGCTCTAAGCAGTGAACGAGTGAATAATAGTTATTGTACTATCTCCAAGGCTCCAAGCAATGAATGAGGGAATAGTAGTTGTTGTTATGTCTCCAAGACTCCACGCAGTAAACAAGAGAGTAATAGTTGTTGTCATGTCTCCAAGGTTCCACGCAGTAAACGAGGGAATAGTAGTTGTTGTCATGTCTCCAAGGTTCCACGCAGTAAACGAGGGAATAGTAGTTGTTATGTCTCCAAGGCTCCAAGCAGTGAACCAGGGAGTAATAATTGTTGTTATATCTCCAAGCAGTGAACCGACGTTCGCAGATTAAGTTTAACTTGTGTATAAACACGTCGAAGAGTCGACTCGGAAATAACTTTGACAAATTTTAATTGAAGAGTTTCTCGGCAATGATGATAAAACAGAATGTTAATTCTAAATGGTGTACATCACTTACACAATTATTTTCATCTTTCATTATTATCTTGACGTTGAACATAAAACAGTTTACTTTGAATACATACATTACGCCAAATTCATTGTAAGGTTAGGTAAAAAGAACTAAACTTCATGATACATACAAAGCTTAGTTTGTGACGTGAAGCTGCCGCGCTATGACGACACCGGGAATGATTAGCAAAAACGTAACTAGAGCATACCATAACCGGCATCAACTGTGTGACCTCAGCTTTTGCAGTCACTTCTCTTTGTTACATCTAGGGGCACGCACCGTGATTCAACCAAAGTGAGCCAAGCAATAGCAGATAGGTCTCCCGATGAAAAGAGTCAACCATTGCTTATAGACACTAAAGGTGTTAATAGTGCGTTGCTATCTTGTGGCGAGGTCTAATGTCACATGCATAAGTTTACTGGCTACCTCACCCTCCAAAGGTATCCTCAGAAATAGGTAAGGAGATGAACCAGATCCTGGCGGGACAATGCAGAACTCTACCACCTAGTAGTCACGATGTCAATGACTCGCATAGTCAATCGGTCGCCTTTCACGACCTGCCTGGCAGAACGGCAGTTGACCTATTCTTCAAAGAAGCCCGGGACCAACACGGAGGAGATAATAAATAATTAAATCAATTATCACGAGTACATAATATATTAGATAACTGTCGTCGGCAACACATGTAATAAGGAGGGTCTTATGCCTAGGATATAATGCCGTTCATACTATATACTGGCAATATTATCTTCTACCCTGTCACAAACGACTCTAACGATGTCGGCAGGCAAACCTGCGCGCGTCATGACGAACTCTTCCATCCAATGCGACGTGTCTTACCTCGATCAGTTTGCACTATACTGATGTGTGTGTTTTGCTAAGTAAAATAAAAATAAAATGCACGCGCATCGTACATCCCAGCATCGAGATTTTTTTTATATCATAAGATAGCAAACAAGCAGATGGGTCTCCTGATGAAAAGAGTCAACCATCGCCTATAGACACCAAAGATGTTAATGGTGCTTTGCTGTCTTGTGGTGAGGTCTAATGCCATATGCATAAGTTTACCGGCTACCTTACTCTCCAAACCGGAGCACAACAGTGACTAGCACTGACGCTATTGCTTCAGGAATAGGTAAGGCGGTGGTACCAGACCCGGTCGAGCCGATGCGGAACTCTACCACCCAGTAGTCATGATGGTAGTGACACGCATAGCCACTCGGTCACCTTTTACGACCTGCTTGGCGGAACAGCAGCTGACCTATTCTTCAATAGAGCCCGGGACCAACACAGGGTAACATTTTTAGTAACATTGTTAAATGACTTTTAATAAAATTCTGCAACACTACAATATATTTTTGTTCTCGGCAGTAATGCGTAAGACAGTGAACAAGTTCCTTAAGTTTTTCTTAGATTACTTTTCCAGTGTTGTTCTCATTTGTGTCATTCCCATTTCGTGTGACCTCATTGCAGCAGCACGGCACGTCATCGCTATTCGCCGCGCCACGTTGCGCAATTTACGACCCCGCAAAGTATCGCCTGCGTTTATAAACCACGTACTTTGAAGGCGGTGATTCCGGAGGCCAGTATAAAAGTCGTAAAACTGCTTTGAAACAGAGTCGGGCGCGCTTTAGGGGCAGTTTAGTTCCGACACGAGCGTTTGTGGCCGCTGCGTTCACTTACGCTTGACGTTCCACTTTGTGCCCGCGCTGTGACAAGATTACGAGTTTTATAGTGGCCGAGCAACAGTTATATCCCGAACTGGCTCAACGAAAAAGTACATTTACACAACTGAACGGAAAGAACCCTTAATTCAACTATTTAATTACGTCCATATTTAAAATATTTACATGTACCCGTTCGTATCACATAACTTGGCAGGGCTTACGTAATTTGGGATCAGGTTTAGGATCTGAGATATAGTCTACTACTACTGCAGCTACCACCAGTGGGTTAGGGTGTGAGTTGATACGATTGAAATATCTTTTGGAAATATTTTTGATATGCCTAGCTAAGCTCAGTAATTTGATATCTTTATGAAGGTCAACGTAGTGCATATACCACGGTGCACCCATGACAGTACGCAAGTATTTGTTTTGTACTACTTGCAACACGTGCAAATCTGTACGGGGGAGATGGGCAAACGCCACGCAGGCTTATAATAAAATAAAGTGTCACCTTGTGTCTAAGTGTAACGAGTGCGGGACACCTGCTGCGAACGACCTATGGGATCTAATGAACCCACTATACAGAATTGAAATCTGCGATTGGTGAGGTACTCTCGAATGATGAGTACGAGTCTCTTGGGCACATCCATTTGGTATAGCTTGTATATTACGCCATTGTGTCAGATCTCATAGAGCGCCTTCGCGACGTCGAAAAATGTAGCACCGGCGGGAATTTATCCCCGGAGCTGCAATTAAAGAGTTTAAAATGTACTATGTCAGTCAGTGTACTTAATGAGTGCAAAAGTAAGCTGCTCGGAGACCAAATGCTCATTTATTATGAGACTTTTCTCTGAACAAATGCCTTAAGGCGAGATAGTATGACTTTTTCATAGATTTTGCTTAAAGTATTGATTAGGCTAATGGGACGGTATCTACTGCCATTATTTCGGGGTTTTTTTCGGTTTGTGTATTCCTATGGCGATGGCTTCTTTACACTCGTCCAAAAACGCACAACCAGCTAGGAGTGCATTAAAGATGCACACTAGTAGGTATATAATGTAGGTATTTAATTACCTTAATTGTGATTTTATCTGGCCCCGGGGCCTTTTTATTGCGTAAGTTTTTGATTACTTCATCTACTTTTTTGGTATCGGTGGGGAATAGCGGATCACCCGCTGCTACTAGTAGCGCCGCCCTACGCTCTACTATGAAATGAAAACGTTTACCATCGCAAGATTTGACGCGTGACGTAGACGTTAATTTACGAAATTTCCGCGAAACCTTATATGGAAGTGCTATGATACAACTGAAATCACAAGGAGTGTAAGCGATGGGGCAAACTTATCCAAGGTCTAAAAATTAGAGAAGGCCACAGCGGCACAATAGTCCACCCACTTCCACGACACTTTCTTCCACGTCAGAAGCAAAGGCAGTAACGCACATGTTATGTACTCAACGCACGTTTTACTTCGCAACCGAAGCATCTTCAGAAGAACCGAATAGCACTTCACTCTATGAAAGGTGAAGCATTAATGGCGAGCAACGTTATATAATTTTATTCTATTTAAAAAAAACACCTTTCTCTTCCCACTACCGTGAGAAGCAATGATTGTCACTGCGATAAACTATAGATGTTTATTGTAACGAAGCTAGCAGGTTGTTTGTTACTTGTGTGTCAACTTGTTTGTTATCTATTTGTTGACAATTTAAATTTAAAAATTAAAAAATTATTACGTTGCCGTGTTAAGTAATGGTGAGCTCGTTAAATTAATTTAGTCGTTCAACGTTGCAACTGAAAGGTTCTTGTGTTTTTAAGAAATATATTATGAAATGGAAAGGATAAAACTAATAAATAAAGTAAATCTGGTGTTTACAAACTACAATGTTCTGATTGCGGCAGCGTGTACATTGGTCAAACAGGTCGCAGTTCTGTGTCACAATACAAACAAGATAATATACCCGCATTTAAAAACAAACACCCCGATAAATCTCATTTTGCCAAACACCTTTTGGAAACTGGACATTCTTTATCAGCGAATCATTCACTTGATGTAATTCATATATTATGTAGAAAAGGATTAAATATATTAGAAGAACTCGAAATTATAAAACACAAGAAGACTTCAGTTGCACTGTTGAACGAACAAATTAATTTAACGAGCTCACCTTTACTTAACAAGGCAACGTAATTATTATTATTCCTGCCGTAATAACATTAGTGCTTGTCACTGTCGTATTCCAGTTTGGAGGGTAAGGTAGCCGGTAAACTTATGCATGCAGCATTAGACCTCGCCACAAGATAGCAACGCACCATTAACAACTTTGGTATCTATAGGCGATGGTTGACTCTTTCCATCAGGAGACCCATCTGCTTGTTTGCTATCTTATGATATAAAACAAAATGTTAAATTTAAATTGCGTCCAAATAGGTAACAAACAAGTTGACAAACGAGTAACAAACAAAGAACCTGCTGGCTTCGTTACAATAAACATTTATTGCGTATCCCAGCGACAACCTTCACTTCCCATTACCGCGGGAAGTGAAAAATGTTTTAAAAGTAGAATTAAATTACGGTGCTCGCATTAATGTTTCACCCTTCATAGAGTGAAGTGCTATTCGACTGTCCTGAAGATGCTTCGGTTGTGAAGGGAAATGTCCGTTGGGTACATAATTTGTGTTAGTGCCTTTGCTTCTGACATGGAAAAAATGTGGTGAAAGTGGGTGGACTATTGTGCCGCTGTGGCCTTCTCTAATTTTCAGGCGTTGAATAAGTCTGTCCCATTCCTTACACTACTTTTCATAGCAATTGCGTCACAGCAGTTCCATATAAGGTTTCGCGGAAATTTTGCAAATTAAATACCGTAATTTCTCCTTTAATATTTTCCTTGTTCTATATTCGCATTACTTCTCCGACCTCTCAGGACTGCCTCCACACCTTAATTGGACTGCTACGATCCAAAGTCTTTATAAATTTTCTCCTTTAGAAACTCTTCGTTAATTGTGACTCATTGCCACTGCTCGATGTGCGTGGAGTGTCTGTTGAATACATTAAAAGTTTGAGTGTGAAATAAAAGTGGGTTCTAGTTAGCCTTTTGCAAGGCAGTAACGATGAGCGGCGGCCATCTCTGTGATCGTCCGTCACTGTCGCGCCCGCGCCCGCCGCCGCCGGTGATTGATTCCATTATACATTCCCTTCTGTTTCCTCGGCTCCACTTGTAATTACTTCAGCTGACACTTTATGAATTTTTATAAGCGTGCGTCCGAGTTTTTAATGAATTAACGAGTAAGTTTGGAATTGTAGCCTGTTTTTATCTGTGTTTTTGTACGTTTTACGACTATAGAAGAAAAATATTTTATGAGTCATTTCAAATGGTCTTAATTTCTCTTAAGTAGAAGAAGATTTACCTTTTTACCTTAGAATAAGCATATTATTTGCGGGAGATACTTCACTTTTATTCTAAGTGACAATACAAATTGGTAAATGGGAAGACTGAAGAAGTGAACCATGTGATTTTAGAAGTTATACATTTTTAACAATTAAATCATTAAATCTCTCTTTAGACATCATTAACTATATAATTAAAACGGCTAAAGTAATTTTTATTCAGTGGTCGGTTCTGAGAAGCTTCAAACCTATATGGGGTTCTTCATGAGGCTGAGTTGAACGAGTTCGCGGTCGCGTCCCGTCTCGCCCTGCGAGCTTCCGGCCGCAGCGGACGGCTCTACGGGACCGTGGGTATAACAGCAACGATTGTATAATAGTTACTACTGTGACTGGGAGCGCAGATTCACGTCATCTATATATATAAAAATCAATCCCTATTTTTCTTGGTCACGACATCACGCCTCAATGGCTGGACCAATTTTCGGTCATTTTTTTTTGGTTGTGTTTGAAATTGTAAGGAGAAGGTTCTTATAAAAGAAAATATTAAGAAAATTGCGCGGAAAATAAGAAAACTTAAGAATACTTAACCACCATATAAAGTTTAATCCCGTAGACTTATATAAATTACATGTCACGTTGTTTGTCCACTATGGATTCTTATATGTAAGGCAAAACAACGTTTGCCGGGTCAGCTAGTTATTTATGTTAATATGTGCACAAAATGTACTTACCATGTCTAATACAAATTCGACAGTATTGACGTTCTTATTCCGCGTCGCGTTCAGCGCCGATAAACGGCAGAGCCCATTATTTTTTATTTATTATTTATTTAAATTCTTTATTGTACAAAATATACAACAGGCGATTTTCAACTAGTTAACCTTGCACTTGTAGAAATATTATAGTAATAGGTACTGCACAAAGAAGTGTTACAGAATAATTCATCTATATCTATATAATCTATATAAATATTATAAATGCGAAAGTTTAGATGTTTGGATGGATGTTTGTTACTTAATCACACAAAAACTACTGAACGGATTTGTATGAAATTTTGCACACACGTAGAATATGATCTGGAATAGCACATAGCCTACTTTTTATCCCGCGGGATTCACCAAAAACTTATAATGCAGCGGGCTGCACACTGCAACTAGTTGTAAATAATTTTACATTAAACAGACTAAATACATTTATCTGAACTTACGGGCAGACCAATATACCTACATGCAATTAATGTATATGTACATACTCATACATATCGACGGCCCCTACGTATAAACGGACATGTCAAAAACTAAGGTTTACAGGAGAGCATAATTACTAATTAATGTTTAAATGTCTCTTGAAATAATTTTATGTATAATTGTAAACTTTTTTTTTTCTATAATGAGTTATTAGATTTAGGCAGTCCATAATAGTATTTAAGTATTTAGTTTTTTAAAGAAGAAATATAGAAATAAAGAAATAAAGTTTATTGCTCAGAATACGGTTACAGCAAAAATATGCAGTTATTAAGATTAAGAAGTACCACGCATTCTACCAAACGGCATGCAATATTTACAAATTATATTAAATTTTTATTACGTACATTGTTTATGAAAATTACTTGTTTATTGTATCCATACTTATTTAAAGTATATTTTTCTTACAATCCCAGCTTGTATATTTTTGTCGCATTATTAAAATTTATATAGACGATGGTCGTATCTTTCCGTTCAGATGCCGGTCTCGTCAATTGGCTTCTGGGAAACGAGACTTTAATGTTTAACTAAATTTTAACAAAGCTACACCCTTATTATAAATTATAATGAAGCTGCACTGCTGCTTTTTTATGGACAAAGCGAAAACAAAGGCGTTGTTGATTACATCCAATAACCAATTCATGTCTTACTTTTGGAGAGCTTCATTAATTATTTCATATATACTCTCCGCCTTGTCAACACTATCGATAATTTTTATTTGAAAAAAGCTATAGTATTGATAGTTCAGGACAGAAGCATACTATTCAATGAGTGCAATACTATGGATAGATCGTTGCCCGTAAATAGCAAACTATTAATAGTATAGATACTGTTGTTGGCTTAGGTTTAAATAATCGATCCGAAACCGAAATCAATCGATAATCGACTATAATTGATAGTTCGCATATTCCAGAACTATTCAATAAGTTTAAACAGCAATGTAATTAAACGTAGACTACAAAGTAAGATTAGTATATTTTTATATTGCTACCGAATTATGTCACTGCTAATGTTTAAAAATAAAAAAAAATATCAGTTTAAAGTTCATCATTTGTAAGCAATACTTTTACAAATTGACAAAAAATCGATAGTCGGCTATTGAACGGCGACACTACTGCCGACTCGGTCCAGCATTGGAGTAGTCGCCAAAACACGCAATTTCGATACCGCGTCCGAATTCATGAAGTAGTAAAATCACGATACAGCATAGAATCGCTAAGACGCGCAATTTTGATAATGGTACGTGATAAAGTTGCGAAAACGCGTTGCAACATCGATAGAGTCGCCAAATCGCGAAGTCTGTTATGAAAATTAAAGAAAACGCTAAACTTAACAGATACTACTGTTGAGCGTTGGAATCTTGCAGTTTTATAATTCTTGCAGTAATAATTTAACGTAGGCAGTACTTTTTTAAAATACCTTATACAGCACTAGCTGTATCCGTGACTTCGCTAACGTAGATAAATTTCTAACATCTTAGGGTTTTACCCGCATAGTTCCCGTTTCCGTGGGATTTCCAGAATAAAAACAATTCTATGTCCTTTCCTGGGTCTCAGACTATTTTTGGACCAAATTTCATCCAAAATTGTTCAACGGTTTAGGCGTGAAGAAGAGACAGACAGACAGACAGAGTTACTTTGGCATTTATAATATTAGTATGAATTATTCTGTTGTGCACCGCATAACTGCTTAAAACTAAATAAAAATTGGCTTTACCTCGCTGCAGTAGTGTAATAAACTAATAGCCACTCAATTATTGTTAATCTAGCTTAGCAAATGACGCAGAAAAGCCAGAAGAAGATTAAAGCAGCGTTGAAGTGGTGGAGTGGGGTGGGGGTGCGCGGCGGGGTAGAAGTTGCAAATGTTGTTCTCACTTGAACCTGTTCAAATGAGATAATTGTACAGTTGCAATGAGCTCCACAGGATAACACCTTCAGCTGACTGTCGAAGAATATAAATAACAGCGCATTTATCGTCTAAAGCAATTAAATATGTTAACAAATTATGTGCGTCGTTGTATGTATGTCGAAGTGAACTGATAGGTTTTGTCGTTATACAAACAGCATCTTCATTTTATATACATAAATGTTAAATACGAATTGTCAAAGGCAGATTAGCTACCTAATTTAGTGGCATCAATGCTAAATCAGGTAAACGGGTAATCAATTTTTCCTGGACATAGCAATCTAACTAATCTACCTAAATATTTATGCAATGCAACAAGTCGAATAGGGTTCTAGTTCTAAATTAAATATCCATTTATATAACAACTATTACAAGCAATATATCGCGGCAATTTATCACCATTATATGGAGTTGGCGTTGGTGCCTTTTTAATATTCATTAGACAACCAACAAGCAGATGGCTTTTCTGACAGAAACAAAAAACCATCACCTATAGATACCAAGTATGTTAATGGTGCGTTGCTATATGTGTGGCGAGCTGGCAATACCACATGCATCAATTTACCGGCTACCTTAACTTCAAACTGGAACACGAAAATGACAAGCATTGATGCTATTGCTACAGGAGTAGGCAAGGTGATGGTAACAAATACCCGAGCGAGACGTAAAGAGTATGTTAAGGTCATGAAGCATAATATTATTATTATGCTTCATGACTTTTTATTATTTTTATTACTTGTAGTGTTCACTGTATGATATATTATAATGATATTCAATTTCTTGAATGTCGACGAGAATTTTCTGGTTTGAATTCGATAGTTAGGGTAGAGCAGTAGTATGCTCCGGGACACTCTATGCCTCCACAAACCTAGCTGGACCTTTTGCGCCTTCTCAATCAAGCTGGTGGAACCCGCTTCTGGGAAGCCAGTTAACCGATTCGCAGTCATAGTAAATCCACAACGACACAGAGCGACCCCTTCTGAAGGACCAAAAAAACTGTAATGTCTGTGTACAGTTTAAGATGAGTGCAGAATATATGTGAGGGAGAGTCAGTGTACGAGACAAACCCAATGAAATTCTTTCTAACACTGATTTATTATTAAAGTTATAACAAAAATGATGTGAGTAAATAAAAGTGCAACTGTAACAACTGCGACATGTATAATCTGTTTATCAGCAAGTTCAACTTTTCGATTCAGGTTTAAATATAGTTAAACTACCTATATAAAATACAGACATATTTAATAGATTCAGGCGGATTCAGGATTTGTGTTTTATAATTTCGAATTGCTATATTATGACTTCGGTTGCGAAGTGAAACGTGCGTTGAGTACAAAAGTTGTGTGTTACTAGGCAGAAGGTAAAGGCTTGCCTCTGCCTTGTTTTTTGCTAATTTTCAGGCATTGGATAAGTTTGCCCCATTGCTTACACTACCTTTCGTTTCAGTTGCGTCACAGCAGTTCCATATAAAGTTTCGCGGAAATTTTGCAAATTAAATACCACAATTTCTTCTTTAAACTATACAAACACTTGTTCTTCAGGTAACTTACCTACTTTACCTACCTTACTAAATGTTGAGTTGAGTACGATATTACTAATATAATTTATACCACTTGAATGTTAACGTTTGACATCAGGCCAAGTCTTCTCAGCTAAGCTTTCCACATATATTTCGGTCACAATAAATGATACTAGTCAGCTGCTCCTCGTAAACTGTGGCTGTGCGTGTGTATTGGAGGTGAGGCGTCACCTCTGCCTCCGGCTTTTTGTGTCGTGATCCCGGTGAATCACCGGCGGCGGCGCCACTGTCGCGGGGCTGCACTTTTGTTACAACACCAGATTGAGAAAACATGTACACATTTTGAACAATGAAGATAACACGAGAACCTCAATTTCAGGTATTTCGACTCAATATTGTGTAGAGCTGCAGAAAGTACGCAATGTCGTGGTATCTGCACCGTCGTATAGTGATATCATTACTTGGATTATGAACACATTCACTCTTCACCAAGTGCAAATTGAGATTTTGAAATGTTACACATTAAATGTGCATCTTAAGCTACAATCATTTTTCATGTATATTGTGATATTATTCTCTCCTAGTCATGACGAAATTGTTATCTCTCACGGATTAAAATTGATACGCCTTTAAACATAACTTCTTAGTTTGTCAGTGTAGCTTGCATACACTCCCACAAATATAGACACCGATTACCGATGAAATAAAATCATTGTCATCTTATTCGACACGACAAAACAGCATAACATGAGCTATGTTTTGATATTTTCACGACGTAAATTATCTCATCTATCTACGCAAGCGTTTAACACTTATGTATGGAGAAGCGTTTGCTCATATGAGCGGCTGCATTTTTCCCGTCCAACACCCCATCAAGTAAAATTAAATTAATACGTGAAAAAAACATTATTTATTGCGAGATCCCCAAAACCCATCGTATTTATTAATCTCCAAAGATTTAACAAACATAATACTCTTGATTCATATTGTATTTATTCGCCGACTTTTATTTTAAATTAATCGTCCAACAGTTTCAATTTTCGATACGTATCAACACATACACACACGCACGCAAAATATTTCATATTTATTTTAAGTTCTTTTAATATAAGTCAGCAATTACGTAAATATTTTTCCTGATATCAGGAGATAACCATCGTCTACAGACACCAAAGATGTTAATTGTGCATTGTTATCCGTGCGGAGGGATGGTAATACCACATGCGTTTGTGTACCGGCTATATAACCCTCAAAACCAGAATATAGCAGTGACATACCTTAACGCCATTGCTGCCGAATGGGTAAAGCGGCGATACCGACCCCGGGCGGGACGTTACGGACCTACTACCTAGTAGTAACGACGATAGTGATAGGTATAGCTTATCGTTAGCTTTTTACCAACTACCTGACAGAATGCAGACGATTAATTCTTCAAAGGGCGGCCGGACCCAGACGGGGGAATATTAATGGAATAATATTTTATGCGGATGATTTTGGACACAACAACCATAAATTGTAAGTTAAGCCCAATGAAAAATACACTTCTGTTTGTCAAAAGGGATAAAATATGAAATATTTGCCCTTAGTGTACAATACGTACAAATTCACATGATCTGCGCGTCCGTCCTCGCGTTTCATCAGAAAATCAACTAATCTGAGGAACGTAAGCCAAGGAGATGCTTATGTACGCTGTATAGTTAAATACAACTTTCATTTACACCAATATTATATAGAAGTAAGATTTGTTAGTTTATAAGGGATAAACTCATAACTACAACAAGATTTTAAAAGTTCTTTCATCAATATAAGGTTTTATTGTCATTGAGTAATCATCAGAAATCAGAAATCAGAAGAGCTTTATTCAATAAAACTTTTTACAAGTTTTAAGTAATTTTGACACGTCAACATTTTTTAAAACTACTACCGGATCGGAACGCGGCCACACACTGAGAAGATCCGGCGGAAGAAACTCAGAGGGCTTGTCTTTTTTCATATTATTTTTTTATCACAATATTACATAATTCTAAAACATATAATATGAGATTGATATGAGGAGCAATTAATCCCATGCTTATTTGTCTTCCAAATAATCTGAGATTTTATAATACCCTTTTTTATACAGTTTTGTTTTAACACATTTTTTAAATTTATTAACTGGTAGATCTCTTATAGTTTCGGGAAGTTTAATGTAAAAGCGTATACATTGCTCCATAAAAGAGTTACTTGTTCTGTGGAGACGAGATGCATGCACAACAAGATTGTGTTTGTTCCTTGTGTTTAGTGAGGGTACGTCATAATTTTTTTGAACAAGCAAATATTTTTACAAACATATATCAAGTTCTCAAATATATATTGGGATATAACAGTTAGGATATTAATTTCTTTGAATTTTTCTCTCAGGGAAACCCTCGGGCTAAAATTGTAAATTGCCTTAATAGCTCTTTTCTGCAATACAAATATAGTATTTATTTCAGCAGAATTTCCTCAGAGAAGAATCCCATATGATATAATGCTGTGGATGTAACTAAAGTATACAATTCTTGCTGTGTTGACATCAGTTAACTGTCTCATTTTTTTTAACTGCATAAGCTGCCAAACTAAGTCTATTTGCTAAAGTATTAATGTGCGGTTCCCATTGTAAATTTTTATTTAAAGTTATACCTAAAAACGCAGTGGAATCCACCAGATCTAGTTTGTTTCCATCTAGTTGTACACTGGTATCTACATGCCTTACATTAGGCAATGAAAATTTGACTTTTTTGGTTTTGTTACCATTTAATAAAAGATTGTTTGTACTGAACCAGTGTAAAACTTTTGAAATATAATTTTTGGGAACTTAACTAATTGGCCACTATAGTCTGAATCTAGTACATTTATAATTGAACTTGTTGCGCTGCTGGTCCGTACCGTTGAAGGGTCATAGTGATGGAACCAGCGGGCCAGCTTCTTGTCAGGTGACGTCATAACTGTGGAGGTTGATGACGTCACACAAGGACAAGTAAGACAATCTTCCCAGTCAGGCGAGGTGTGCTGCCTGGGGACCGAAGTCCATTTGAGAAGCGTTGAAACTTGTATATAGTGTTACAAGATAAATAATTGTGATATCGCGATTCAGGATTTTATTTTTAATTTCAGTTTTTCCATTTGTTATTGATTTTTGTCCATTTTTTTATTATTTTTTTCTTGTAGCGTTTGTGATTATTTTGAGCCGCTACAAACTACTAGTGGGAGCTATATTTGTAAATATATTATCTATAAAAGTAGCACTAGTGGCAGTTATCCTTGTAGGCTCAGAGAAAACATTGTGCAGATTGAATGATTTAAAAAGATTAAGGAAATTACATGTTAACGAATATTTGTCTATAATATTTATATTAAAACCCCCATACAAAACAATATCTTTAATTTGGAGGCTTTAAATGTAACCTCCTCCATCTTGTTTATAAACTCATCATAAGATACACAAGGGGCCTTGTATACACTGAAAACAATAAATTGCTCAAACTCAATACAAGCAATCTCAATAACTCGTCCAATAGAAAGGCGCACTATGTCTTTACGTTCCTTAAACTTTAATGTTTTACTAACTATAATCAACGAGCCACTATGTATCATATTAGTTCTATTGAACGAGCTGGCAACATGACCTGGTGGCTTTTTAACCAATGTTCTGTAATGCGAAAAATATCAATATTATTACAGTTCTTGAACAGTTCCAATTCTAATTCTTTACCATTCAGCCCTTGAATATTTTGATGTACCAGGTTTAACTGACAAGTAAAGGCTTTTCTCTTACAAGGTACTGGTAATTTTTTTTCCATTCTCCTTATAGATAACACCCAGGGTATCTGTTATAATGTCACTGACAGTATATATACAGTTTATGCACTCAGTAGTTAAATTATTGCTAGAGGTTGACTCTATTGTCTCAAATAGAGTAATAAAGGTCATTATTTTACACGACTCAGCCTAATAAAGTAATGGTTTTGGGTCCAGCGAACGAAATTGTGGGCGAAAGCTGGAACAGTCTAGACACGCGGGAGCGTTTCTAGCCAAGTTCAAAGAATGAACTCCGGGCTCCTTTGAAGGATAAACCAAATGCCGTTCTGCCAGACAGGCCGTATTCCGGTTTGGAAGATAAGGAGGCCGATAGGCTTATGCGTATGGCATTGCCAAACCGCTACACGGATAGTAACGCACGATTGACATTTTTAGTGTCTTAGACACTAAAAATGTCGATTGTTGATGATTTCTCTTTCCATCAGGAGAACCATCTGCTTGTGTGCTATCTAATGATATAAAAATGTAGTCTGTTAGGAATGTACAAAGGGAAAAATCTTAAACTCAAAACTCTCGATAACTACCTAATATCCAAACTTATTTAATGGATAATGTCCGGAACGCAAGCGATGAGCCGTGATAATGTAAAGTCTAGTAATTAATAAAACTTTTCAATATTTATTGTTAATGCGACTGTAGTTGGCTTATTAACTAGTTCGCGTTTTTAGTTTGAATACCGGCATTTCAGTTTAGCTGCGTGAATCGTAATCAAAACAGAAATTAAATAATGAAACTAAAATACCAGAGAGGTGTGAGTCAGACTCGCCCAACGAGGGTTTCGTAAAACTTGTTTGCTATCTTATGACATAAAAAAAACTTTGTAGAGGCACATCATCGTACCAACAGTTCAGAAGTCCAGCTTTGCAGTTTTTCCTCGCTTTTGCTGAAATTCAGGTGTCAAAAACCTATGTCCTTATATAAAAGACTATAATATTATCACTACACAGTATAAACAAAGTCGCGTTCCCCTGTCTGCCCCTATGTATGCTTAGATCTTTAAAACTACACAACAGATTTTGATGTTGTTTTTTTATGGATAGAGTGATTCAAGAGGAAGGTTTATATGTACAATAACATCCATTATCCGCCCTAACGGCCCCACTAACCAAAGACTTAGCGTTCGCATAAAACTTAATACTTTTTACGCACGCTCTATACGGACTTAACGATCGCATCCGGGGAATGGCTGCACTTACACCGTAATGCCGATTGCAAATGATCCACTCCGGCTAGGCGCACCAAATTGGATGCATGTTTTGAGGATATTCGCTAAAACATTTCGAAAATGGTCAAACGAAACCGAGCTTATAAGGAAGTATTCCGCGATTGTAAATTATTAGCCCTTTTCGATCTTATTATTATTATTTTGTTAAATTTATTTTCCAAATACTTAGCCTACGGTTTTTACAATTTTTTCATCTGCCAAACTGCATCGCAGTTTGTCGACAGTAGTTCTCGTTTAGTAGGACATACCTATATTACAGCAAAGCAGATTTTCCGTCTAATATTATTTTATAATACTTACACAACCACAGAAATTATATCGAAATCCGCTCAGTCGTTCCAAAGTTTACAAAACAGTTTTAGTTTTTCATTACACACCCGACATATATATCAGAATCCACTCAGCCATTCCGAAGTTTGTAGCAGGCTTTATAACCTACTACTTTCATATTACAACTTAGTTCGTATTAGATTTACTGGGATCTTACGTACTAACATTACATATAACTACAAATACTATTATTTTCGTTTTTATCGCTATCGTTAAGGGCACAATGACAAGTAGTGATTTTTTAATATATTTTTGTACGTTAAATATTTTTTTGAACTGACAGTTTTGTGGCAATTCATTGTGTAACGTTGGTACAATCCAGCGCCTCGTACACTTACCAAAATAACTAAAGTAATTATGTGATCCCTATAATAATATAGGAATCGCATATTTTCTTTTATTAGATCGTCGATTAAAAAACAGGAAGGCTGTAGAAACCGCGATGTGTGGCAATCACTGATTGTCATTGTCATAATCAGAGAGAAAACAATTTTGCGGCAAAAAAGATGATGTGGTTTCGAATCCGATTGATACGTTTCAGAGCTCTACCACTTAGTAGCAAAGAAGATATGTGCTGACCACTGGCTCATATTTTAGGAATTCCCTTTCTGAAAGGCTGATAGTCGATTCTTCAAAGATTCTAAACAAAATCAGAGGAAAGCTGATTTATTATTCTTGTCGATACTCATCTTACTAATCTAATTTATACGTTCCATCGTCTGCGTTTGGTGAATCTGTGTCATAATAATTTTCTTAAGCTCTTGTACTTACCGTTTCGCCATCTCAACTGTCCCACTGGAAAACTTTTTTGTAGATGTCGATCCACAAGCAGGGATAATAATAGTTGAAAGGCTAAAAACGAAAACTAACGGATAAAAATAACAGGAGTCTGAGGTAACAAACATAAAAAATACATATTTTTGAAAGTCGAATTAATATGTAATAAAAATGGTAAATCTTTACATACTACCAATCGTATAAATACAAAATTGGACGTCGCCATTTATTCATATTATGCAAAATTTAATAAAATATAAATATATAATACTCATTTCTGATTATACATCTGACAATTCTAATTATACATTAAAAATACGTAATCGATGTACGCTACGGATGACTCGCCTCGGATATCCGGCAGCCTTCAGGATTGCAGCCAGTACCAGGACGTCTCAGGCGACGCAGCCGTGTTGCCACCCTAGCCTTGACGATGTTGAGGTCCGCCTCTAATCACCGCGGATGTGGCGGCCTCGCCATTGTGCGTCGCGCCGGTGCCTATTGCACTAGCTGAGGAAGACACGATGACATCTATCGGGCCATAACGCCAGCGATTAAGTACCGTGACCATGTTAACATTTTTATTTTTCTTATTTTTACATAATGTTACGTACTTCGGGTTTGTAATTTGCAAGAAAACGCCATTTATATTAATACGTGTATTTACAACAAAAATACATAAAACAACACAATGTAATACTTAAACACTCTGAATAACACTAGTCACTCACTGTACTAACACTAAACTTAACCGACTACATAATAAAACACTTCTCGCTTCGCACAGGGCGCTTCAAGTATCGCTCTCGATCGCTTTATAAAACTACTCTCTATTTGTCAACACATCTCTATTTATACCCAGGGTAAAGTTCTACCTGGATCCAGAAATATCTAAATTTATCGCGTAATCAATGAAACACTTCTAATTGTAAACAACTTATGATAAACAAGTCCTAGTACGCGCTACTTTCACCTTATGCCCTGTACAAGAAAGTCCATTATGGCATAGCTATTCGGGTAACGGCCAACTATTTGTTTATAAATAGGAGTAGCTATCTCTTTCTTTTATTTCTAGATCCCTCCAGTGCTCCAACTCTTCAAGTTTCTAAATTATTCGCAACAATAACATAGTTAAACGTATTCTTTCATCGAACCCTCTCTAAGTCTAGAAAACAAACAAATACAAGAATATGATAATCATATTTATGAGCGCACTTTGGCCAGACCGAATCCTCTGAAATGAGACATATACTGTGTCTCATTACTTGACTGTATAGTGTTTATACGAAATGGCGTTTTTCGTTTTTACAACAAACTGTACCTTCCACGTGTTGGCTTGAGCCTCTTGAGTATGAAATATAGAGTACCTGCAGTTCGTCTAAAATGGCTAGTAAAAGCTTAGCGTGTCACTACGGTCGGGCCGTGGCCACTATAGTAGAGATCTGCGATAAGATGGCGATAAGTGTCCACAGTTCACCTAGAGAACAAACAATCAACACATCTATATATTAATACGTGAAGGGAAAACTTTGGACCCATTTTTAAGACAATTGCGCGAAAGGTTAAGCATGAAATTTGGCACACTTAAAGTTTATATTGCGTATTGGTAGAAACCTAAAATTTTTCAATAAAATTCATTAGAAATATATTAAATTTCTAAAAATAAATATAACACACACTACATTCATGTGACATACATGATAATATATACATGTATGATATTTTCTTTACGGCTAAAGTCAGTTGTCAAACTTAAAAGAAATTGAATTAGCTAAGTCTATGGTTGAATTTCGCCACAGCTGATAACTAGTTTTGATAGATGCTCATCATTTAACTTCGACAAGAGTAGTTTCCTTTATCTAAGTCATTTAACAATACTTTAGTAATTTCTTCTGAAATATGAATTGTATTACGGACAATTTTTAAATGCTATGCTTCACTTTGTTAAAAACGTACAAGGGCTTTGTTTCAGATTCGCCGTTTTGGTTAGGCACCTGAACTCGGATAAATAATAAATATCACATACAACATTTACCCATTTAGGTAGTAACATACATTGGCAATAAGGATTTAATACTTTTTAAATACTTTTTATCTCTCATCGTAAAGATTACTTGAATTTAAGCTTTTAAAAGTTAATAAATGAAAATTTATTAATATACATTGTACACAAAACAAAAATTTTAATGTCACATCTCTAGAGTATTCCATTGTATAGTATCTATTGTATCTAGTGTATTCCACAGTCATTTATGTCACTCACATAGTTTAGTAGTCTTTTATGTCACTCACATCGTCACGTTATGACTCACAGGATATATTTCAGATTTTATTCATTAAGGGCAGCTCGCACCAAAATGCTTAAATGCATTTAGTCCCCTAAACATGTTTAGCAAATGTCAAAACGCCTTAAATGCTGTCACTTTAAACGTATTTAGAACTTAAAATGATATTTTAAGCATTTTGGTGCAAGCCGCCCTTAGTTTGTCTGTGACTATGATTTCATTTGACACAATTTTCCGCTGAATTTGATATGTGATTTTTACAATTTCACTGATCAAAAAGTAGTGCAAGGAATAGACAAAACTTACCGAAATTCTTTATTCTAATTATATATTAATCTTGGATAGATGATAGACAAATGATTTGCCTATCATATTAATTATAATAATATACTCATTTGAAGGAAAGATGGCGTTACTCTGGTAATACTTGTAATGTGCTTGTAACGTATGCCTTAGTCTATTTGTTCTGTGGTTACAGTGTTTCTCATTACTGTGACTGCACCCATAAACTGTACGGCAGTATAATATGTAAGAGCAAGTTAAATTACTGTTATATTTAGCTTGCTTCTACTGTCACTTTTCTTAGAAAAAAAAAACATTTGTTACTGAAAAATATGACCTGATAACAGAATGTCTGTATACCGTTACAGTCGCTGATGCCATGGCCGCGCCGGCGCTGCCGCTGATAATCATCACGCACGCACTGCACCTCCCCCGCCCTGCATCGCACGCACCACGCCTTTACCGCCGCCCTTCGCCGCGACCATTGTCACATTGTGATGCCGTGTCGGTAATCATAAAGTATCGTGTTCCCTATTGTGATGCGTCTGTTCACAGATTTGTGACATGTATTATGATGAGTTTATTAGCATCTACACTATTCACTCATGGTTACAAGTGATGCCAACGATGATCTATAAAAACTGAATATGTTTCTTAATTAAAGATCAAGCGTTAAACATATACTTACTGAATTATAACACATCGGGAGTTGACAAAATTATAACAAACTAGCTGTTGCCTGCGACTTCGTCCGTGCCGACTTCGTTTACTCCGCACTGCTCCTTCCCCGTAGGTGATAGCGTGATATGAATATGTAGCCTACATGTTGACCCGACTTTTTGAGTTTAGCCCGGACATACATACAGACAAACAGACAAAAATTCTAAAAACTATATTTTTGGCCTCGATATCGATTGTAGATCACGCCCCAAGTATTCTTTTAAAAAAATAGTCAATGTAGAGTTTTGACTTTCCTACGCATTTACTATATGTATAGATATTGAAAGCTGTTTTTGTAAAAGTTAACGCAAATTCGTTTCACTCAAAACGTTTAGTAATTAGATAGGTTATATTGAGCTCTTATTAATATGCTCCATGTTACATTGTCGTCTTTACTCACACTCTCACCACACTTAACTCTTGATTTTATATATTCTTTTCCGTCGGCACTTAGTGGAATTCCATTTGTAATTATGTTAAAATGCATTTGTACTGTTTCACAAAACACTTTTATTTTTTTTACGCCCACTGGTTTTGCCTTTTACGGAACTTTCAGGCTTCAACCTAATATATAAATTGAAACCAAGTAAGTAATGACCACAGTCGTGTAAAAATTTGCTTTGTTGTGAAAGTAATTTCAGGAAATATTGCTATTGTTCACAGCCACTCCTGGTGCCCACCTACTGTTAAAGAATTAATGATCTGCTTTTCTGCCAGCCAGATGCCTAAAGGCGAATGATTGACTAAACGTTTCAGTAACATCCCAACCACTAAGTGGTACAGTTCTACAATGATTCGCCCAGGTTTAGTTCCACAGCCATGGCTATTTCTGCTGTCATCGTAGCGTCATTGCTTAACATCGTCGTGTTACAGTTTGGAGAGTAAGGTTGACGCGTAAACGTAACCACGTCCCGCCACAACAATAGCGACGACTATAAACATATAGGCGATGGTGTTTTTCTCTCTTCTTGTTTGCTATTCTATGAACCAAAGTCAAACTCTTTTTTCTTTTTATTCTGTACATTGGTACTAGGTGGTAGAGTTTCGCATTGTCTCGCCCGGGTCAGGTACCACCGCCTTACCTATTCCTGCCGCAATAGCGTCAGTGCTTGTCACTGTCGTGTTCCGGTTTGGAGGGTAAGGTAGTCGATAAACTTATGCATGTGGCATTAGATCTCGCCACTAGTTAGCAACGCACCATTATTACCTTTGGTGTCTATAGGCGATGGTTGACTCTTTCCATCAGGAGACCCATCTGCTTGTTTGCTATCTTATGACATAAAAAAAATTGAAATCAAATTTTTATTGTTTTACAAAAATTCACTTTCTGGTTTATTTGAATAACAAGAAAGAACACTGAACACTGAATATCGTCGGCACTTGTTAAAGCTCCATGTTAACTTGAATGTATATAGTGTTACAAGATAAAATTAAAAATATCAAAAACCCCCGAGACACATCCTCAGACCGCCATTCTGCTACATGTGCATCGTTTTAGGAGTAAACGTGAAAGAACCTTATGATCTTCGAAAGGAGATCTTGCAGATTTAGGTTAAGGTTACCACGGTTCCTTACTCAGTGAACTTGAGTTGTTTTATTGTAAAGCTTCCATAGCCTCCAGCTCCACTATGTTATCCTGGAAATCATTTTGATTCAGAGTGTATGTAAAAATATAACAAATGAGACCACACTCAATGGGCTTATTTTGTTTAGAGCAGGAGTTCCATGACCACTTTCTAGTTCAATTATCAAACCCTGCGAATCTCCTAGTAGTAAAATACAACGATATCAGCCCAATCTCCGATGGCCACCCTTCCAGTTCCATTCTTCACGAATTAGCCAACATTCGATGGGTTTATCTAGATTAGCTTAATAACTTTAATGGACTTCTTCCAGATCTATCATCCGACACTTGAAAACATCCTGTTCAAAAATCCTTAAAAGAACGAATCAAACGAGACCAAAATCAACGGTGCTGCTCAATTTTCATTCATTCGTTCGTTTCGTTTCCATGGCCTTCTCTCATTTTATTGTGAGAACCTGGAAATCATCTAACACCAGATTATTTGTCAAAGCAGAACAAATAAGTAAAAACGCGATGGGTTTATCTTGTTTGATTAAAAGATCCTGTAGCCATCTTCCAGTTAAATCAATAAATTTTTAAAATCATCCAGTACCAAACACTATACCAAAATAAACCCAATTAGCCCATACTCGATGCATTTTTATGATTTAGCGAGATATCACAGAATTCTTTCAGTTTTATGTTCAGACTTCAGAAACTGGAAGCCATTCTGTTCCAAAGTCCTTATTAGAACAAAACAAATAAGCCCCAAATCGTGGCGTTACTCAATTTAAAGTAAAAGTTCCCATAACCTCCTTCCTGATTCATCATAGGACCACAAAAATTATCTAGCACTAGGTTAACTCTCAAAACAGAAGAAATGAGTCCAAACTCGATGGGTTTATCTTGTTTACTTTAAAGGTTCCCATAGCCATCTTCCGTTATTAAATTAAAAAAAAAAACATCTGGCACCAAAAATATGCTAAAACAAATCGAAATAACCCACACTCAATTGTTTTTTTCTGGATTAGCTTAGGATTTCTCATGAATTTTTTCCCACTCTATCATCTAAACCCAAAAGCCATCCTGCTCCAAAGACTCCCTCCTTCCTGCTTCCACCATCAAGATGTTTGTTAAAACACAACGAAGGATCTCAAACTCGATAGATTTATCTTATTTAATTAAGAAGTTCCCATGACTTCTCCCCGTGTTGGTTCGGGCTCCTTTGAAGAATAGATTAACTGCCGTGATGCCAGGCAGGTCGTAAAAGGCGACCGATTGGCTATGCAAGTCACTACCATCGTGGCTAGTAGGTGGTAAAGTTCTGCATTGTCTCGCCTGGGTCTGGTACCACCATCTTACCTATTCCTGCCGCAATAGTGTCAGTCTTGTCACTGTCGTGTTCCGGTTTAGAGGTTAAGGTAACCGGTAAACTTATGCATGTGACATTAGACCTCGCCACAAGATAACAACGCGCCATTAACATCTTTGGTGTCTATAGGTGATGGTTGACTCTTACCATCAGGAGACCCATCTGCTTGTTTGCTATCTTATGATATAAAAAAATTACTACATTCTAAATTCCATCAATAGATACCATAGATATAGAAATGGTACAGCACCGAATCGTTTGCAAAAACAAACCGAATTTGTTCCCTACTTGATGGGTTAACCTGGTTTAGCTTAGGAGTTCTCGGGTACATCTTCTAGCTCTATCATCAGGCACTGGAAGCCATTCCGCTCCAAAATCCTTATAATAACAATACAAACGACCCCAAATTCGATGGTGTTGCTCTATTTTATTCCAAAGTTCCCATAATGCACTTTCAGCTCCATTATTTAATTTAATTAGATTACAGTTTAAAATTTATAATCAACACTGGTCACCCCTTTAAATTTGACGTGCCGGGCGGAGTGGCGGGTGTTAGGTTTTTTCGTTACGGAATTTCTGGATTCGGTCTCCACGCTCAAGGCCCGCGATAGAAGCTATGCAATAGCTTAAAAAATAATGTAGTGGTCTAGTGGTTCACCGTTGGCGTTGACCACATGAGGTCCCGGGTTCGATTCCCGGGTCGGGCACATAAAAAAAAGTGTTTTTTCAGTTTTCTAAGAAACACAAAGTTGCCCGGGATTGGAAAGTGCCCGGTTGGCGATAGGTTTGCCACCTATCACATTTGTGGGACCAAGTATCTTCGGCTAATGAGACCCTGGAAATCATCTAGCACTAGAGTGTTTGTCCAACCAGAACAAATGAGTCCAATTTCGATTAGTTTAACTTATTTAGTTTAGGAGTTCTCATGGTTACCTTTCAGTTCCATCATCAGATCCTGAAAATCATCCATTACGAAGGTGTTTGCCAATACAAGACAATTAAGTGCTAATTGAAAAGCATTACATCGTTTAGTTTAGGAGTTCAATATAGTTGCATTTTGAATCTGGATTCTTGAAATTTCAATGTCACTTTGTCGGTGCAATCTTCATAAGTCTACCAAGTTTTTGTACAAACAGACATTAGAAAGTCGTGAAAAAGTGGCTTGCAAAATTTGGAAAATCTGTTATTGAAATACGAAAATATCCAGTCAAATAGACGCTGGTGATCTTCGAATAAGGATCTTGAAGTATCAGCCTAAGGTTACCATGTAAATACAATATCAATAAAGTAACAAATACAAAATTTAGTATTGATAAAGCCTTTACAAGTTACTTAATTCCTTTCATAAATTTGAAAAGAGCTGGTGATCTTAAAATGGCTGAACAGATTCTATTGAATCATAGCTAAGAACCATCTCGCAAAACGGGGCATTCAATTTAAAAAAAACCGCAACCAAATCGGACCATCCGCCTGGCCGCTACGATGCCAGGGACAGACACACAGATACACAGATACACAGATACACATATACACAGATACACAGATACACAGACACACAGATACACAGATACACAGATACACAGATACACAGATACACAGATACACAAATACACAGATACACAGATACACAGATACACAGATACACAGATACACAGATACACAGATACGCAGATACGCAGATACGTAGATAAACAGACACACAGATACACAGACACACAGACACACAGACACACAGACATACAGACACACAGATACACCGATACACAGATACACAGATACACATATACACAGATACACAGATACACAGATACACAGATACACAGATACACAGATACACAGATACACAGATACACAGATACACAGATACACAGATACACAGATACACAGATACACAGATACACAGATACACAGATACACAGATACACAGATACACAGATACACAGATAAACAGATACACAGATACACAGATACACAGATACACAGATACACAGATACACAGATACACAGATACACAGATACACAGATACACAGATACACAGATACACAGATACACAGATACACAGATACACAGATACACAGATACACAGATACACAGATACACAGATACACAGATACACAGATACACAGATACACAGATACACAGATACACAGATACACAGATACACAGATACACAGATACACAGATACACAGATACACAGATACACAGATACACAGATACACAGATACACAGATACACAGATACACAGATACACAGATACACAGATACACAGATACACAGATACACAGATACACAGATACACAGATACACAGATACACAGATACACAGATACACAGATACACAGATACACAGATACACAGATACGCAGATACACAGATAAACAGACACAGATCCTCAGATACACAGATACACACTTGAAAGTTATAGCACCCCTCGTTTTGCGTCGGGGGTTAAAAAGCATTTGTACTATTTTACCTACTTTTTATTTACTAACACCAACCGGTTTCGCGTTTTAGCGCACAACTACTACAGTTTCAGGCACAGACAGTTGACCAGCTGTAATAAACAATATTGATTTGTTGCCCTGATGATGCGTTCAAACGCGAAATCTTTTGGTGTTAGTAAATAAAAACAAAGTATACATAGTAAGTGTTTTTAATACTAAATAAGTTAAATAAAATTGCACTTTTTTAGTAAGCAGGTATACCATATCTATACATGTAATGAAATCGTAGGAAAGTCAAAACTGTACATTGAATATTTTTCTAAAAGAATACTTGGGGCGTGATCTACAATCGATATCGAAGACAAAAATATAGTTTTTAGAATTTTTGTCTGTTTGTCTCTATGTATGTTCGTACATACGTAAAGTACAGCATGGATTTACTTCAAATTTTGCATGAATATTACAAACAGGTCGGATCAACATATAGGCTACATATTATCACGCTATCACCTACGGGAGAGGAGCTGCGCGGAGTAAACGAAGTCCGCGCGTACTAAGTAGCGGACAATTGCTAGTTATAAATAAAGTGATTGTAATTTCCTTTGCGTCCGCCGATTTCAGGTAAATCGTCTCTAAACTGACTCGCATGAATGCACACATACAGTGTTGAGTACGCCCTCTCGCATTATCTGTAGCTCGTCGCTCCTCCGCGCCGAGTAACCCGACCCACCTTGTGCAGAAACAACAGGCGCCGCGTCACATTTCCGATGCATTACCTTTGACTCCGTCGTGAAATATGATTGGATTTAGCAATAACTCCATAGAACGCACGTCCTCCGTCTAGGCATAATAAGCTCATTTGCAAACATAGGTATTATTCGTCATGCATATTCATCTACAGTATATTTCTTTTTCCTTGTCCATTTTAGTAAACAATAATGGCGGACAATTGGTCATAGACAATTAATATGGTTGGAAAAATCGAAAGATCTGTTGAACAAGTACGACAGATTAAATTGAATGAATGATATTAATTGTGTTCGGTAGTTTACTTTTGGTATGATCTAATTTAACTTGTTTGCACTGTGCTATTTAAAAAGAATATGCTGGTAGACGCCAGGCCAGACGCAAGGCATCGAACTTTCTGTCTGATTTTAATGCCAGGATCTCGAGATAAATCGACATTTCTAATCTATTCGAGAAAGAAATTAAAATTCCCCTTACGACACCACGGTAACTAACGATACCACTAAGAAATTACGTATTTACGCTATAATCTCTATAGGCACCACCACTAACTTCTAGGGTTTTCACCCAAAAAAAAAGAATATTTTCCCTCTTTACCATTTTCAATACAGTACTCTATGATTTTAATTCATTTCTGAACGAAACATCGTACAAAATAACATCAAGTTGGCACTCTTTTTTTCAAGCATGCTCTTGGGGATAAATAAAAGAAATAAGACTGGCATTAATCCGTGGTGTGTGCTCTGTGTTGGTTGCAGTTTAAGATACAGGTTAATTTAAAAGTGTTTTGGCGTATTAATCAAAAAGTAAACTTTAATTATAATCAAGATTAGTTCAAGATCTAGGAGTTTAGACAATAATTGTGTTCCTTCAACGACCTTATTGATGCTACCAGCGCTCTGGATATGTTGGTACCTAATATTATTTATTTTGATAAATTTTAGTGTTGATATCTAAGATCGCAAACAAAAACATACGATCTGAATATGAAATATCCTATACAACATTTAAAAAATGTTGTATTGTATATTAAGGTTTATTTATTTTCTTTACGGCTAAAGTCAGTTGTAAAATTTAAAAGAGATTTTAATTTAGTCTATGGTGGAATTTCGTCTACAGGCGATAGCTAGTATTATATTATTTTGCACTATTTTGTATAGAAGAAGAAGAAACACTATGAACGTTACTTAGGTATGACCTAGTTTAACTTATTAGCACTACGCAATAAAAAAAATTACCTCTGCTGGTAGACGCCACAGATTTTTTTTGTCAATAAAGGCATTGACCTTTCTGCCATTTCTTATTTTAATCCCAAGGTCAGTATGCTCTAGAGAAATCGAAATCCACTAAACACAATTTGGGGGCTGAATCATCTTCGTCCGTAGGAGAACACCCGGAATTCTCTATCCCTACACGTGGCCCCTTGGTGGTGCTAATCAGGTGATATGGTGGGAAACATATGTCACGGCTATAAGGACCACCCATCAGCTGAGGTCGTGGCGCCAAGCGTCCGTTTTCCGTCACTTTGACGCTGATGTAGCTCTAGTGAGACGGGTCGAATCAGTTGCGCCTACACAATCTGGACGATCTGATACACACTGACGTTGATGTATCTGGAGACTAGTCATGGAGGGTAGCGGGATCCGAGGCACGGTGCACCGCTGGTCGACCGCTAGACAGTAGGGGGGCCAAGTAGAGTGCTAGCCACATGTGAAAGGCTGCCCCGCCAACTAGGGAAAAATCCCAAAATTCGCCATAGTACTGGTTGGCGACCGAATGAGAGAGCCCTATGGACATTCTTGGGGAGGGCTCGGGCGTCCCCGCAGTCTCCAGACTAGTCCCCAACACTGTAACTCCGAGATGTGTGTCTCATGTCCGGAAGTATAGCGCCTCGATTCACTGCCGTCCTTACACCCACTTCACTCATTCTATTTAGTGAACAGGACAAGGTACAGGAATAATGTTGTACAGTGACAGCACTCCCTCTCGATGAAAGTAGGCCTCACTAACATCAGAGGTTTACATTCTAATCTCGCTGCTGTCCATTTCTACCTGGAGACTCATAAATCATGTATCTTGTTCCTCATGGAGACACAAATAAGATGCCCGTCTGATTTGGCGTATTTAACCTATCCCGGCTACACCCTTCATCTAATGAGCCATCGAAATATTAAAGACTGCAAACTTCCTTAAATACAACATTAACATTTTTACTGCAAGCGTGATTGTTATAGTAAGTATTGAAACTACCAGCAAAATGGCGAATTTGCGTAACATTCTCAATAATTTAATTAATTTTATAATATTACAAGATAAATGAATTTAAATAGAATAACTATTAAAAAAAATTAATCTCGTTTTTTTGAGAAAATAAATGTAATCAATTATCTTTTTTTTTTTCAAAAGTTGATCTATACTAGTTCAGAAAAATCAGTATGAAAAACTAGGAATCTTCGCGTGGTGGGAGCAGTATCATTAGATTAAAATAATTTTATAGTATTATGGGACAAATGAATTTAAATATAACTAACTATTAACAAAAACAATACTCACGTTTTTTTGTATTACAAGATCGTCGAATTATTGTAGTACGTAACGATTCTTTAAAATCGATTAAATAACCTGCCTTTAACAAAATAAAGCTTTTATTTTATTAAAAGCAAACAAAATAAAGCTTTTATTTTATTAAAAGCAGGTTATTTTACTATTACAAAATTAATCACATTTAACAAATTTTATAACTATATTATTGCTTTAAAAGTGTTAATCTTTGAAAAATAATGATTCAATAAAGCGTATATTTTATATTCTACAAATAAATATTTAACTTTTAAACAGTTAACAATATTTAACATTGTTACAAGCTATTTATCATATTTTATGAATGTTTATCTTTGGTAAAGAATCATTCCATTACTCATTCGTTCGTTTTACAATTTGTTCATTATTGCCCGCGTCTATTAATTTCATAGAGTAGTTCATATTGTATGTGTCAACTTCATGTAGTATTTTTTAACTGTACAAATAAATTTTAGTTTTTAGTAAGTTTTCGTAAATTAAATGTGATAAAACGATATATTAGAAACAGTTTTTGGTGCCAAACAAACCGTTTAAAATTAATGAATACAATAATCTAATAATATTTAATTCAGTGTATATGATTGATGTGAAACTTTAATGTTTTTATAAAAGGTGGACTATGTTGTTATGTTTGGACAATTTAGAAGAAATGGACTGTATATCTATACATATCTATACATATAATAAAATCGTAGGAAAGTCAAAACTGTACATTGAATATTTTTTTAAAAGAATACTTGGGGCGTGATCTACAATCGAAGCCAAAAATGTAGTTTTTAGAATTTTTGTCTCTTTGTCTGTATGTATGTCCGGGGTAAATTCAAAAAGTACTGCATGGATTTACTTCAAATTTTGCATGAATATTACTAACAAGTCGGGTCAATAAATAGGCTACATATTATCACGCTATCACCTACAGAGGAGGAGCTGTGCGGAGTAAACGAAGTTCGTGCGGACGAAGTCGCAGGCAACAGCTAGTAAATGATATGAATGACTACCTATTGTAAGCTACTTTTGTCGTTTTATATTTACACAATTTAATAAAGGTATCCCCATACCATTTATATTTTTTAATTAATTCAGAGCCTCCACCAGACGTGTCAGCACTTGCCACTGACCTGTTACAATCGTTGGCACTGACCGGAGATCCATTTGAATATAATTTATACAAAATACAGCAAAACGGACATGTCCTCCTTTTTTAGAAGTCAAAGTTTTCCTTTTTTCCGACTTAAATATCGATTTTACCACTTAGAAGTGAATTTTTCACTTCTAAGTGGCACTTAAGCGGCTGAAGTAGAGATGACAATTTGTATGAAATTTCTCTATCGACGACATGTTAATGTACTTGCGGGAAGAGCTGCGCGGCTCAGCGAGTAATAACATACACACGAAGTATTTAACATGTTTCTCTTCTCTCAATGTTCCGGCTGCCGGGACAGGTTACGTTTTAATCATTCTTAAAATTCAAATGTATTTTTTAAGTTTAAACCCTAATGCTCAAAATTTTCCACAATCGCGAAAATAGTTTTACAGTTTATAGCCCAATGCTCAAATGAATGGGGAAATTTGAGCATTAAGGTTTTGCCGCTGTTAGTCGCCGCTCCTTTGATGAAAAGACCATCTTCTGTTCTGCCACGCAGTTTGTAAGAGACGAAAAATTGTCTGTGCGAGTCGCTACCACTGTGGTAACTAAGTGGTAGAGTTCCACATTGTCTCGTCCTATTATTATATATTATATTCCTGCCGCAAGAGCATCAGTACTTGTCACTGTCGTGTTCCGGTTTTCCGTGGCACTAGAACTCGCCACAAGATAGCAACGCACCATTAACATATTTTGTGTCTATAGGCGATGGGTGACTCTTTCCATCAGGAGAGTTGCCTGCTTGTTTTCTATCATAAAATATGAAAAATGATAAGGTAAGTAGAAACATTTGAGCATTAGCGTTTAATTTATACAGTAAGTAGAAAAATTCGAGGATTAGGGTCTAAACTACATGGTAAGTAAGAAAATATGAGCATTATGGTATAAAATTTAACGCAAACTTCTGCATTTTAATAATAATTATAAATAAAATATAATAAGCAGCGCTGATCACTCACCATTCGTGAGAGGTACACTTGTTTGCTGCAAAATGCTGCAGTCCATTGACATATAAATACGTACTTATACCAAATGTATGTTCTTTCTGTTTCTATACGTGCGCTTCACTTTTACTTTGGCTTTACGTTAGTCAAGGAAGTCATGCCGTGGATAGAAAGAGAAAGAACATACATTTGGTATATGTATTTACCATGGGCATTTACGTAGGTTTGATATAGAAACGAATACCAAATTTCATTTCTCTCTCTCCATATTGTGAAGACTTTTTGCTTATTAGACACTTTACTATTCCACTTGTACATAAATTTCACTTTTACACATTTTTTTATTATATTACTCGACCGGTTTCACTTTTTAAAGCATCTTCAGGATGTAATATACTTAACAAAAATTGTGTAAATTTGAAATTTATGTACAAGTGGAATAGTAAAAGTGTCTAGTAACAATGGAATTTCACCAAGTGCCGACGATGGAAAGTATAGAATACTTTTTACTTACCTCGGATACTTTTTTTTTTTTTTTTTTTTATATCATAAGATAGCAAACAAGCAGATGGGTCTCCTGATGGAAAGAGTCAACCATCGCCTATAGACACCAAAGATGTTAATGGTGCGTTGCTATCTTGTGGCGAGATCTAATGCCTCATGCATAAGTTTACCGGCTACCTTACCCTCCAAACCGGAACACGACAGCGACAAGCACTGACGCTATTGCGGCAGGAATAGGTAAGGCGGTGGTACCAGACCCGGGCGAGACAATGCAGAACTCTACCACCTAGTAAATACTCTATGATTGTATACATCTTCTATGGTTTTATTGTCATTGTGTAAAAATACTGTAGTTAAACAGCACTTATTCATAAAATATTAGAAGTTTTTTGCAAAAGCCACTGCGTCAAATATTAAAAAACCCTAATTTTTCACGAACCAATTTTGCTTTTAAAATAAAATAAAGTCAATTCCGCCGGCGCGAAATTCTGCGGAGTGCTGAAATTAATATTTCATGCGAGCGCACTCGCAAGTCGCGAGGCGTTTCATTACTAGCTTCATAATTAGTGGCTAATTTGTGTAACATATGTCACAAGAAACAAAATGTCTACCTACTACATGCTCTACGTATATATAATTCTACTCAATAATTCGTGGGTGAACTTTAGCGACTTTTCAACCGACGAAAAAAAGAAGGAAAATGGGCTCATGTACCTTCTTGGCAATAGTTGTTGGGATTGGATAACTTTTGAGTATGATGGAGTCCAAACAAATTTACGAAATTTTCTAAGTGTATGTAAGCTTTTTTGTTTGAGTGTTTACCCATTAATTTCCCAGGAACTAAATGTTATTTGGAGAGAAATCTATTTTATTTAAATTAAGTCTATCCAACTTAGGGAACAGTCTTATACTTCATCAAAATTTATTCAGTAGTTTTTGAAGTATGAGTATAGTTAACATACATCTGAAGTCGGTTTAAATTTTTTATTTTTATTAAACCATTGCTTATAGACATCAAAGATGGTAATGGTGCGTTGCTATATCAATACCATACCAAATATATATATATATATATATATATATATATATATATATATATATATATATATATATATATATATATATATATATATATATATATATATATATATATATAATTGACATTGACAGCCGCACTATCAGACGATTTGCAGTTGCGTTGCCGGCCTTTTAAGAAAGAGTAGGCTCTTTTCTTGAAGGTCCCTAAGTCGTATCCGCCGTTGAAAAAACCCCTGCCGGTAATTGGTTCCACAGGGGAATAGTGCGGGGAAAAAGTGCCTCGAGAATCGCACAGTTGTGGATTTCCAGACATCGAGATGGTGAGGATGAAATTTTAAATTTTGTCGCGATGTCCGATGGTGAAATTCTGCGGCAGGAATTAAACCAAACAGTTCTTCGGAACACTCATTGTGATAGATCCGATAGAAGATGCAGAGCGAAGCCACATCTCGACGCAATGAGAAAGAATCAAGCCGATCAGAAATAGTCCTGGTATTGACGATTCGAGTCGTTCTACGTTGAATGCGGTCAAAAGGAAAGGAAGGAAGCTGGTACTGAGGAGCCCCCGCCCACAAGTGAGAGCAGTACTCCATATGAGGCCGGATTTGCACCTTATAAAGTTGTAAGCGATGGGCCGGCGTGAAGTACTGCCTGGCCCTGCTGAGAACACCCAGCTTTTTTGAGGCTAATTTGACCTTGCCTTCCAAGTAATCTCGGAAGTGAACTTTGCTCGATGAGTCAACTCCAAGAATTTCAAGACTGGCTGTGGCTGTTAGGGAAGTATTTTCGAAGCGAGGAGATACGACAAAGGGAGATTTCTTAGTGGACAATACGCAAACTTGTGCCTTCTTGGGGTTAAAGTGGCCTAAGTTTAGTCGACACCACTTTGAGGCTGAAGAAAGTTGTTCTTCGATTTCCGACACAAGTCTGTTCCGGTACACGTTCACGTGCTGTTGAGAAACTGCGCTGCGGCCAGTTACTATTCAATCTTACTTTTTTCCTCGCTTACTACTCTTACTTACTAATCTATCAGTATGTATTAGTAGCATAATATCAATATCTAATCAAATAGCTATCCTTAAATCTTTAAAAAAATGCGCGATACTGTTTCAATGTCATCATTTCTATTAAATACAATATTTTTAGTGTAAAAATCTGCAATTTTTGAAGTGAAATTTCTTTATCAACGTAGGGGAAAAACTTTCTTTCTATTATGCTCGACCGTAACACGCCATGTTTATTGTTAAGTAGTAACAGCAGAAAAATAATAATATGTCATAAAAAAGTTGCACTTCTTACGTATGTACACTATAATCACACACGCCATGAAGCTATAATCTATCTATAATTAGTATACTTCATGACACACCCCCCTTTTTTAAGATTTTTAAAGTGTTTAGACATACAGTCTGCGGATGCCACATTCTTTTTCTATTATAGTCGACGGCTTTTTTGAAAGTGATAATTTTTATTATAGAACGTTGTACTCTTTGGCGTTTCCTATGAAATAGTTGACACTTGACAAGCATTTATTTTGTCTTAAATTATGTTGATGCTAATTTTATTAACGTATCTTGTACTAATTATATTAACTTATGTTTTAAACTAATAGTGACAAATATTGATTCAGAACACGGAATATAGTATATATCTCAAACTATAATTATAATTATCAATTTTTATAGCAACCAAAATGACGTGTTTTTTGGCAAATGTCAACCCAACAAGAATCGCATCTCGTCAATATCAGTGGTATTCAAAAGGCAAACAATCATTTTATTCGATTTCACATTCATCAGTTCCTATTACGTACAAAGTGGTGATATGACTTTCGTGGTGAGTTGTCAAATGAAATGATGATATAATAGTTTCAACCAACTACAGTTATATATATAAATATGGCGTCTCTACCTGATTCCGTTTCTTCTGCTTTCTCTTTCTATTTCGATTTTTCCTTCCGAAAGGTAATAACCAAACTATGTTTAACGTTTTTGTTTTTAGGATTCCGAAATAAACCAGAAACCCATATATTTTCGTCCGTCCGCAGAGATCCTTAGTACTAGAAAGTTGTAATTTGGCATAAATATATATATTAGTCTCGGCATAAAGTGGTAACATAAAGTTTCGAAAAATATTTTTAGGGTCCCTCAAGACGTAAAGTGGGAATATTAATTTTTTTTCTCGTGTATCCCATAGTAGGGGTATATTTGGATAATAAAATATTTTAGGTTTACGAAAACAATTTTTCAATTAGGCAACATTTGTAAATAAATACTGTTTTTAAACAGTTTATAAACAGTGTTTCATTATGTTTCATCATCTCTGGTAACAGTTAAAAAACAAAAATGATGAAACATTATTTATTAATCATGTTGCAGTGCTCCCCAAAATGAGTGGAGATCAAAACGAAACAATTTTTTTTTAAATTATTATATCATAAGATAGCAAACAAGCAGATGAGTCTCCTGATGGAAAGAGTCAACCATCGCCTACAGACATCAAGGGTGTTAATGGTGCATTGCTATCTTGTGGCGAGGTCTAATGCCACATGCATAAGTTTACCGGCTACCTTACCCTCCAAACCGGAACACGACAGTGACAAGCACTGACTCTATTGCGGCAGGAATAGGTAAGGTGGTAGTACCAGACCCGGGCGAGACAATGCAGAACTCTACCATCTAGTAGCCACGAGTAGCCACTCGTATAGCCAATCGGTCGCCTTTTACGACATGCCTGGCAGAACGGCAGTTGGCCTCTTCTTCAAAGGAGCCCGGGACCAACACGGGGAAAGGAGCAACATTTGGTTTATAAGCAAAAATCGACAAATGTAGACGTGTGTTGCGGGTGTTTATAAACATGGAAGTAGTGTGGACCAACAGCCAGGTTTCGATGCTCTTAAAGCCTTTTTAACATCAAGAGATACTTTGATATATTGGAATGCATCAAATAAATATTACAAAGATATATTTAGGAAAAGAAATATGCTCGGGCCGACATTGCTGCAGAATTAAAACTTTTGCAAAAAGAAGTAGAAATGAAAATGCATAATTTGCGCTTCCAGTTTTCTCGAGAGAATAAAAAAATGTAATTAAAAAGTAGCGCACGGCATCACTGCCTCCTCTGGCGACATGTTAGTAACAACTGACAAGTGTGGAGTGGCAAGTGTCAGAAACAGTGTTCCTGGTAAACTTGTTAATAAACTCTTCATAAATTGTATTTATTAAAAAATGTTGCCCAATGAATACCCGGCTTAAGGGTCTCGTTTGTCGAGCCAGCCAGCTTCTGCTCTGCCAGCTACACGGTTGGTTTTGAGGGTGGGAAAAATTCACGGTAGCAGTAAATATAATGAGGTTAAAATAAAAATGATCACGGCTTAAAAGGCCTTATGAGTTTTTATAAAATGTACTTGGACAAGTTTTTACTGGCGTATATCCAGGCTTATGTCATTCATTGACGTTAAATAGATGTTCATAGTAAGAAACAATAAAAGCCCTCTTCTTAGTACGCATTATTGCGATGAGCTGCTTCGGAACTATGGATTAAATGGACAGAGAAGAGACAAGAGACAGTTCTTTCCAGACAATTTAGCGTTTGCTCATTTGCGGCGACACATCCCAATGGCGTGTCTATTAGTGTTCATGTGGTCTGTGTTCGGAACCCTCATTGCGCGTCGCCCGACACGCACTTTACCAATTTTTTAACATAGATAGCAGACCCAGAAAGCTAACGATCGCATGCTGGTTTTCCAGTTTATTTATAAAATGATCATTAAAACTTGGTACTTTCTTTTCTGGCTGCATATACTAGCAACAACTAGACTGACTTGTCGGTTCAGGTTTGGAGGGTAAGGTAGCTAGTAGATTTAGACATGTTGCATTACCATCCCGCCACACGGTTAGCAACGCACCATAAACATGTTTGGTGTCTATCTGTAGGCGATAATTTCTCTTTCCAGCAGAAGAGCCATCTGCTTGTTTGCTATCTTGTCATATAAAAAAAACATATTTTTGGGATTATATTTGGTAGGAAGTAATATGTTAACGTAAAGCTGTTGATGGTACAAATGAGAATCGGTGGTTGGTAAAGTTATAATAATAATGTCATCAACCGACAAACTTGTGTACCTGACCGTCTAAAACTCGTAGTCCCCAACCCGGTAAAATTTGGTTGATCATTTCCTTTTGGAAGATAACGTACAATACTTCAGAAAGTTGTATCACGAAGCTTTGTGAACGTCAGCTGCGGCTAGGTGTGTGGGTTAGCCAGCAGAAGCCTCCCAGGCACGTCGAAAAAATGAGTTTTTCATTTCCTTCCGATTGAAAATTTGTCAAACTGTAGCTTGTCCAATATCTTGAAGAAAACAAAAAGCCCGCTGACTATATAGTGGTGGAAAGTACGTCAGCTGGTCACAAGAACTTGTATTTTTTTTTCAGTCATATCTTCTGAATTAAAAAGTCAGATTATAGCGAACATGATACTGTTTATAAATAAATACGCCAGCGAGCTGTATTTCGGTGAAACAATTGTCAACTGATGCTCTTAAAGGTGTAACACAGGAGCCAAATTGGAGCATATATCGCCTACTTAAACGCACCAGCTGCCGAGTTTTCTCCGGATTATTGCTACCTGATTATTTTTTTAACCTTCAGAATCGTATTAAATATAAACTTACATTATAGCATTTTATCCGAGAAGAAATCAAGTATTTAAAGTTATTCGACATTATGCTTCATGCTCTCAGTGTTATTCAAACTTTTTCGAAACACGACCCCTTAGCATGGTACAAAAAATTGCGACCCACTGCCGCCTACCTTAGATTAAAAAATCAAATACTTTTAACATTTTTCTTTATTATCAAATAAATATTATTTTTGTAATATTTCAGTTAAATAAATATTCCTTTTTTCAGTCATAAGACAATTTATACAACATATATACATGCATGTAAGAATAAAATGAAATTTATATATATATATATATATACGGTGAAAGAGGCCTTAATTCTTTTTGTACATTTTGGATATTATGTTCATTTTGCGATTTGTGTATTTTGCGTTTTGTACATTTTGCGATTTGTACTTTTTGTGAGAGGTGCTCATTTTGCGTTTTATACAGTATGCTCCGAAGGGGCTCCCGCGTTACACCTTTAACAGCTATTATATAGTTGCTATTATATGGCTGACAACTATTCCACCGAGATACAGCTAGCAGACGTAGATTCTTGTATTAATTTGTTTACAAAATCATGATAAATATTATATGGCAAATTTTCAATTGAGAAGATATGAAAAAAATTTTTTTTGCAAGTTTATGTGATCAGCTGACGTATTTTTCACCACTATATAGTCAGCTGACTTTTTGGTTTCTTCAATATATTGGACAAACAATAATTTGACAAATTTTCAATTGGGAGGAAATGACCAAATTTTTATTTTTTCAACGTGGGTGAGAGGCTATCGCTACTCAATCCACCCACCGAGCTGCAACTGACGTTCACAGAACTTCACTATACAACAATTTGAAGCATATTTGAAGTTATTTCCCGAGAGGAACTTGTTCATGAAAATCTATTACTGGCTCGCGTACTATCTCAGATATACCGCAAGAGAATTGGCGTAACATTATTTTTGTTGCGACTGTACCAGAACCTTATTTTGTGTAAATGTGTCGAGCTGACAATGTCAAGCTGGTTCTGGACATTGTTTGACCAATATGGTAATGCCAAATGCATGATTTTACCGGCTTCTTACCCTTAAAACTGGAACCCGACAGTGACACGCATTAACGCTATTGTAGCAGGAATACCCTCGCGTAGATTAGAAACCCGGGCCATATCTTGCGAAACTTTACCACGTTCTCCTCGTGTTGATCCCGGACTCCATTGTAGAATAGATCAACTGCCGTTCTGCCAGGCAGGTCGTAAAAGGTGACCGATTGGCTATGCGAGTCACTGACATCGTGGCTACTAGATGGTAGAGTTCTGCATTGTCTCGCCCGGATCTAATACCACCGCCTTTACTATTCCTGTCGCAATAGCATCAGTGCCATTCACCGTCCTGTTCCGGTTTCGTGGTTAAGATAGTAAGCCGGTAAACTTATGCATGTGGCATTAGACCTCGCCACAAGATAGCAACGCACCATTAACACCCTTGGTGCCTATAGGCAATGGTTGACTCTTTTCATCAGGAGACCCATCTGCTTGTTTGCTATCTTATGATATAAAAAACTTAGTAGTCAAGATGGTAGTAAATCATCATGGCTACTAGGTGGTAGACTTCTGCAATCGCATAGCCAATTGTTCGTCTCTTACGAACTGTCTGGCAGAATGACAGATAGTCTATTCTTCAAAAGGGCCCGGACCAACGTGGGATGGAATTCATATAACGCAGTTTTATTTAAAACTGCGTTACATGAATTTGAATATAAGAAACTTTATTTTTACAGAAGATGAAGAGAGGCAGGCGGATCGCAAAAAGTTATCAACATTTCATTTCTAATAAAAATATCTTTACTAAGAATGTTATGAAATGTAATTTTTTGGTAAATTATAATTTAACGGTAAGAAAGCTGTAACCTTCTAGATTTTTATTATTTGTAGGTGAAAACTTGCTATTGTTGAACTAGTTATCCTTGAATGATTGATCATGAATTCTGAATATATTAACGGTTCCGATAAAATAAAAAACATTTAATTAATTTTGTTTAAATAAAATAACGTGTAATTCAATCATACTGTAAGCAGCTTCCATTATTTTTAGCTGAAAATATAACCTAAAAGAAATAAATGGTTAGAATAGAAATATGAATGATACTTTGCAATTGAACTCATTTCGGCACGTGTGAGTGCTTCGAGCACTAATGTCAAAATGAGCGCCGAGCGCGCCCCATACAGGTGCAACGCATTTTATAGATGCAATGACGTTTGTTTTCTTTGTCTAGTCAACAATACTTTAATGAGATATCTGCTTGGTCGTTATCAGCTATCAGCTTATGACTAACAAAATAATCTACAAAGTAAGCTGTTTCAACAACTTTGAAACATTTTTGTTATTATTAATGCTGTTATAAATAAAATAAATCTATTTACTATTCATTTCAGCTAATAGTAAAATTTAAAATATAACTAAACATAAATTAAGAATAAGCCTTGTCATGAAATAGTGATATTATGTCAAGATAAAAAACTTTTTTCCCGTGTTGATTCCAGGCTCCTTTGTAGAATAGACCAACTCTTCTGTCAGGCAGGTCGTAAAAGGTGACCGATTGGCTATGCGAGTCACTACCATCGTGGCTACTAGGTGGTAGAGTTCTGCATTGTCTCGCCCGGGTCTGGTATCACCGCCTTACCTATTCCTGCCGCAATAGACATGCTTGTCACTGTCGTGTTCCGGTTTGGAGGTTAAGGTAGCCGGTAAACCTATGCATGTGGCATTAGACCTCGCCACAAGATAGCAACGCACCATTAACATCTTTGGAGTCTCTAGATGATGGTTGACTCCATCAGGAGACCCATCTGCTTGTTTGCTATCTTAATATAAAAAAACTATAGGCAAACAAGCGAAACACAGTAATTCAATATAATTAAATGATATTTAAATAAGTACAGGTTTATTTTTTTCAATAAATAAAATGGTAAAAATAGTACAGTAAATTTTCACTGACAGAGTTGAGCAGACAAACATACAAACATGGTTTAGAAAGAGTGTGTGTGCGTGCGTGAAAAATATTTTTTTTCTGGGTAGCTCCCCCACAAGTAAAGTAGGGACGTTAATTTTTTTTCTCACGTACTCCACTGTTAAGTATCGTTAGATAGGTTTTAAAAAATATTGTAGGTTTATGAATACAAGTTTTCTATTAAGGGATTCGTTTATAAAATATTAAGCTTTTAAGTGCTAATTCTTGTTAGAGTCAAGTGTCTCCCCCCCCTTTCTGCAGGCTAAACGGTTGGTTTGGGGGTCGGGAAAAAATTATCAGTAGTAGTAAATATAATGAAGTTAAAAGGAAAAATATCACGGCTTAGAAGTGTCCTCACGTCTCACTTTACAAGGTTTTGAGTAATAGAAAACTTATAAAATGTAGTTAGAGAAGTTTTTATAGGCGTTGAACCTGTGGTGCGGCTATATATTTGTCATTAATAATAATAATAATAATAATAATAATAATAATAATAATAGTTTATTGACCAAAAGTAGTTTACAACATAAATTATATCCTACGTTGTCCCCACACTAGGTTACCCCATATCGTGGGAGGTAGGGTGGATGTCATTGACATTGAACAGCTTAAATGTTCATGATATTAAACTATAAAACCCCTCTTCTTAGTCCACATTATTGTGATGGGCAACTTCGGAATCGTACAATGCATGTGGACACGCACTTTAGCAATTTATTTATATAGAACTTTTCTTTTAATATGTAGTTATTTTCAGGTTAATTTTATATGAGCATAGGTTAAGTATTATACACGGCGCGGACGTGGTGCAATATTCACGACGAAAGCAACTTAAACTGAAAACAACAAGGTATGTGCTGCAGTCCACCTGCATAATATATACAGTCGTGTACGAATTCACTCCTAATGCAACTTTTGTTCAAACACGGTGCCGGACAAACTGAATCGGGGAGGTAGGGGTGACCTCTCATCTTACTCTTATTTTGCCCCTGGTGTTCATTCATCCACGAAAATGCGTCTACCCTTAATATTTTGACACTCGATTGAATACCGACACAAAATTTTATACCAGACTTGGTCCTTTTCATGTGTTGAAACACTTGCTGGCTAGACACTGGTGTATTTTTTTCAATCTGAACAGTAAGGTGGCCACTTGCACATTAGACTTAACATACCAGCCTCGAAGGGATAGATGGTGAAATCAATGGAATATTTACATTTTAAATAAAATATCTATATATAGGTTGTCTGGCAGAGATCGCTCTCTTTTGGCGATAAGACCGCCTTTGTGTACTACGAGTATTTTTAAATTGTAAGTTTGTGCACAATAAAGAGTTTTTTTATTTCTCATTCATTCATTAATTCAAAAATATACATGTGGTGTCGCGGGACACCAGGTAGGAACGAACTTCCTTCGGCTAAACGGCACTACTCGCTTGTGTACGCGAATGTCGCGCCTGCGCACGTCTCATTTAACGCTTTTATTCCACGCATTTTTCTTACGGTTTTACTATCACATTTTTTTCAGTTCGGTCGCGCAGCAAATTCCCTATCCCCTTCAAGCCTGCCGTAAGGAACTTCGTTCCAAAAAATATCTCTGATAATCACACCGTGAAATTGTTTGGTAGCATCCAGAATACTAATCCCGAAAAACCAGCCAAATGCGAGTCAGACCCGCGCACGAAGGGTTCTATACCATCATCTATAAAAACTGCTAAAAATTACGTTTGTTGTATGGGGATCCCCCTTAATATTTTCATTTTTTATTTTTAGTATTTGTTGTTATAGCGGCAACGGAAATACATATTTTGTAAAAATTTCAGCTTTCTAGCTATCACGGTTTATGGAATACAGCCTGGTGACAGACAGACGGACAGACAGACAGCGGAGGCTTATTAATAGAGTTCCATTTTAACCTTTTAGCTACGGAACCCTAAAACGAAACGAGTACAGTTTGTATACGAATAAAGAAAATAAATATTTTATGCCAAATTTAATAGAGCTTTTGGGTTACGACACTTGACGTCAAATAACAATAGTTTTTTTAGCAAGGTTTAACAGAACAGACAAAAGGATTGCTGGTGAAGAAGAGAATGTCCGCTTTCCTTACTTACTTTAAGCCACATTTTTTTGTCGTCCTGGACAACCGCAAGACAACCCTCTTCTACAGTCAAGGGATATCCCGCTTTCCTCATTTATTTTAATTCGTGTAAATATATGTGAGACCTACCATTTTTCTGATCTTTATTTCATTTAGATTCAATTCATTATTTCGGTAAAATGGCATGGTGATAGTTTCAGAATCGAGCTGCTCATTCTGCGCCAACGAGATCACCCTCGAGCAGTACCTGTTCTATCTCTGAAGCGTCGGCGGTCAGCTCGGCGCACGGCGGGTGCCCAGCTGCTGTGGCTTGTGTTTCGCTGGCCTATTCCGCAATAATCACTAACCAGGAAACGGAAAAACCTTCTTGAACGCCTGATATATAAGAGTGGTGGCACAAGTTTGGCCATTATATATGTGTTTGTATGTCTGTGCATCTGTGGTACTGTAGCTCTTAAATGGATGTAAAGTAACTTGTGCAGGCCTGATCGCTACAAAACTTGGTACTCTGTTGTTTCGATGACATTACAATGACATGGTAATTATGACCTGATGCTGTAGAATTCCAATTTGAAGAACATCAATTCTTTTCGTGTTTTGTTTTGCAACTGATGATTATGAGCGCCACGTCTCGCCGGGGTGTCAACGCTGTACATATTCCTGCCGTAATAGCGTTAATGCTTGTCACTGTCGTGTTCTGTTTGGAGGCTAAAATATCAGGTAGACTCGTGCATGTGCCATTGTCATACCGCCGCACGGATAGCAACGCACCATTAACATCTTTGGTGTCCATAGGCACCGACTTCTCTTTCCACAAGGAGGACTATCTGTTTGATTACTATTTTGTGACATATAAGCTCTTACGAACTTTCATAACCGTTGCAACTATCATTGAGCAATGCACATGCGTGCTTTGGATTATAAGCGTGCCCACACAGGTTTGTAATATCTAAATAAACAATAACATATTCATTTTACATATACAATACAAGTTGTCTGGTAAAAGACTATACATACTGAAGGAGTGTATTCAGTACATCACACACACAGTCCCGGGTTCAATTCCGGGGTCAGGCATTTCAAAAATGTGTTTTTTTTAGTTTTCTGATAAAAACAACTTTGCCCGGGATTGGAAAAGTGCCTGATTGGCTATAGGCCTGCCACCTATCACATTTTGCTTCCAAACACTATGCGTTCCAACTAAGAATAGGATCGCGCTTGATAACAACAATTAACAAGCGTGAAATTAGTAATGTCAGCAAAAAAAAAAATTTGTTCAAAAAATATTGCTGACTACCTGTTGCCTGTGACTTCGTCCGCGCGGACTTCGTTTACTCCGCACTGCTCCTCCCCTGTAGGTGATAGCGTAATAATATGTAGTCTATATGTTGACCCGACCTGTAAGTAATATTCATGCAAAATTTGAAGTAAATCCATGCAGTACTTTTTGAATTTACCCCGGACATACATACAGACAAACGGACAAAAATTCTAAAAACTATATTTTTGGTTTCCAATATCGATTGTAGATCACGCCCCAAGTATTCTTTTAAAAAAATATACATTTATTGAAGAACAACTAACGTTTTAATAATACTATATTCATTAGTAAAAATCCAGTAAAAAACATCACTCTCGTTGTTCCTATCTATACCTACATATAATAAAATCGTAGGAAAGTCAAAACTGTGCATTGAATATTTTTTTAAAAGAATACTTGGGACGTGATCTACAATCGATCTCGAAGCCAAAAATATAGTTTTTAGAATTTTTGTCTCTTTGTCTGTATGTACGTCCGGGTTAAACTCAAAAAGTACTGGATGGATTGGATGGATTTACTTCAAATTTGGTATGAATATTACTAACAGATCGGATCAACATATAGGCTACATATTATCACGCTATCACCTACAGGGAAGGAGTAGTGCGGAGTAAACGAAGTCCACGCGGACGAAGTCGCTGGCAACAGCTAATTTATATATAAAAAAGTAGTTTTAGTTATACCGCTTATGAGTTAAAAACAACGACGGGGCCAAATTTGTTGCGATTTTTGGTGGTTTGGGTTATTTTGTTGTTTTGTTGTTTAGACTAAAAAGTATTAAAATATAATATTCATCAATAAAGAAGAGTAAAATATATTAGTCTAGTCGTTCATCTAAATATATGTATGTACATAAAAGTCTTGTGAGTTATTTTACATTTTATTTTAATACATGTGAACATGATCTGATGGGAATCTAAATAAAAAATGTACCAATTAGAATGAAAAGATTTTTTTAAGTATTTCTTTGCTAGAATCTTTTTGCACACCTTACTCATCACTTATGAAGTTTTTGAAAAATGCGGAGCAATGTGTCATCCTGACAGTCCTATTCTCAGTTGGAACGCATAGTATACATATCTTCGGCTACTCGTGGGTGCACTCATTATACATCTGCCTACCTTTTCGGGGATAAGGATGTGAAGATTCTATCTCGAAAACTATTTTTAAACCATTTCATTTACAAAGACCTATACCCCACACGGCTATGCATTCTTGATTTTTTTCATCCTTTAAATACGCTACAATAATAAAAAATTGAAAATACGATTGTTGATTGGACGTTTATTCTGGGTTCACGTGACTGTTGTGCTAGTGACATAAGCCAAATCCACATTGTCGGCAGGGGTATTGCGCCACACAATTGTCTCTATATTCGTTTACGTATAAAAGTTTACTTGTTGTGCAGTATTATCACTTCTGTGGGAAGTCCCAAATTTTGGCTTTTTTTCATCTTGGCAAATAGACACTGCAAGTAGACGAGCATCATAATTCTACGCCGTATCGCTTTACGTTAAATTTTGTCAAATTGAAGTTTTTGATACTGTGTTGCTCCGGCCCAAAAGTACGAACAATACACCATTGGTTGCCGAACTTGCACTTTATAAAGCATAAGCACATGACAAGACGTAAAGTATCATCTTGTCCCCAGTTACTTTGATGCTAACATAGCTTTACCCTCCAAATAATTGCGGAACTGGACGTCACTTGCGATTTCGACACCTAAAATGTTATGCTGTCAGAGATAATGTGGGTTACGGGAGGTGATGCGAGGGTGCTCTTGGCATTGTGATAAATAGGTGGTAGATTTCTTTGGCACCTTTGCAATTCTTGCCTACGATTGACACTGACATATTCCGATATGAAATGTGAGCTAGTTGCAACACGGTGAACAACCCGCTCCTTTCCTACAAATCAATAACACATTTTATAACTTAATTAGTACTGAGTTTGTCCTTGCTCTCTTATGCTAAAAAACCATCCGCACCTTTTACTGTGACAGATATACAACAAGAAGATTTTGACAAACTCCGAATGTCTCACAAGTCTATCATCTCAAACAACAGTTAGCAGTTTTTTAAACTGTTAAACTGAGTCAATTCCTTCATTCTTCCACTTATCACCAGCCATTTCATCCATCAGATCTTTCTTACCCGAATTCTATGTAATTTTTAACGCAAATCCATCCAACAACTTACAGGACTTTACTATCACCACAAGTGTGGTTTAATTTTCTAACACCTGCATCCCATCGAGCGCATGGCGCAGACGGTCGATGTCTTCCTGTTGCAGCTGCAGCTCGCGCTGCAACTCCTCCAGTGCCAGCCTTACTGCCAGCCACTCAGACTTCCGGTACAGGCTCTAAACATAACCTATTTTACAAACCACAATTAACACTTTTTGCAATGTAAATCTTATAGGTAAATAAATCAGCGCGGAGCACAATTTATCTAATAGTTACTGGCGAATGCTGCATCTCTCACGATACGCTGATTGATGCACCATTTTGGCATAAATTTTACGATCACACCAATTTTATAGTTTAGGTAAATGTAAATACATATGGCACATCATATAGGATTTGTTTTTGTGTCTATAAATTATACTTAAATAAAAATAAAAGTATGAGGTTGGTTCTCTTGGGACGCAGGCAGGGCACGGCAAGGAATGACAGCCAAACACAAATAGACACTGTGGTTCACAATCATTCACCGGTTTATCTATTGGACATTAATTTCCATCGCTGAATTTTACAGATATTAATTTTTTTATTCATATTTAAATAGATAGAATTACAGATTATAATATTTGAAACTAATTAGGTTCCTTTCAGTCAATTTCAGGTGGACTTAAAAATTTCGATGAATTTCTTTGCATTGTTGGTAGTCATTTAAATTTTAACTCAATTTTGTTCTCTTTTAAAATGAGAACGTGTAAATTAGTATCAATGTCATAAAAATGGTAACCTTTGCTTGTTTGTTCACTGCCTGCCTGTTCACTTCGAATATGACAATCAGGCTACCGAGGACGAATATTATGACCTCCCCTGCAAAAATGTAAATAACAATTTTAAAAAAAATATTAACAGCTTGTCATCATATATTACATTAGCTGAGTCCGTGTGGAAATTTTTCTAAAATAAAAACCCCGGGGTTTCACCCGCATAGTTCACGTTGCCGTGGGATTTTCGGGATAAAAACTATTCTTTGTCCTTTCTCGGGTCTTAAATTATCTTTGTACCAAATTTTATCCAAATCGGTTTAGTGGTGTAGGCATGAGGAAGAGACTGACTGATAGACTGTCAGACAGACAAACAGAGTTACTTTCCCATTGGTAATATTAGTATGGATTTATTATTTAAATATATGGTGTGTAAAAATTCCTTGTTCGGTCGATGACAATACATATTTTATGATTCTATTCATAATATATGTATATGTCGCAGTGAAATTGTCAGTACCGTTAGATTATAATTTACCTAAGTGATATTATAATTTAACTGCTAACCTAACCTAACCAAATTATAAAATCCCTAGGTAGATTATAATCTAACGGCTATTGACAATTTCACTGCGACATATACACATACATATATTACGTAAGTTAATATCATATCAATATTAAAAATCTTTTACGTTTTAAATAAATAGATTGACTTGGCCATCGCACGACTAGATTGTTTAGTATGTATCACACACCACTACGGGCGAGCAACCTGGTTTCTCGCCAAAGTTCTTCCGAATGAATGTGGGATGATCTTTTAGAAGTTAATGGTCCTGAAATTTTAATGGCCAACTAGAGTATTAGTGAATTGTTGCACTAGATCCCGTCTTCACTTCTCGGTTTATTGACAAATTTAGGCCATGCTGTCATCGGATGAGCCGCTTGGAAAAGTTATACATTCGTTTTAGAGACAATTTTCAGTCGCGTGGAGCGCAATAGACTAAACAACCTGATATATTTATGTATAAATTGTAAGATACACTGTTTTTTTGATGCAATGGCCAACGGGTTAGAATCAAGACTGCACTTCACTTTAAGCGATTTTTTTTTTGTTTCTATAACTTAAATCCTATTATGATAAAATCCTGGAGAGATCTATGTCGGGAGACAACCTGATTTAATAATGTGGCTTCTACAAAACATGTTATTGCAAAATTAAATTTGAAATATTATTCAAGTTTTTGCAAAATTATAGCGAGTCTCCTCAGAATATGTCGACCGAGGCTCTTCGCTAAAAGACCGTTCAACGTGTCAATTTTATCAGCGATTGCAAAGGCAAATCTGTATATCTCCTCAAAGAGCATACCGATAACCGAATCTACTGCAACGCCAACACGATGCATTCCATATTTAACATGGAGTAAGTATTCTTTAAGACTGTACCTTCATGATTATGAAAGTTTATGTCATTAAAAAAGCCGCCATCCTCACATTTTCTTTGAATGTAGAATCTCGTTACTGATGACCATGGATGGTGTATGCGTACGTTGTCAGTAGATTACGGTCATTTTTAGTCCAGGGCGTCGAACTTCGATTGAGTCCATTTTCATACGCCAAAATTATATAAGCAGGGAGCTAATCAAGCTTTTTAATTCAGGCATACTGTAAAACTCGAATTAAAGTTTTTAAAACGGCCAAATGGCCAAAGCCAAATGATGATGATAATTGTACGTACAATGTTCGCCATCGCTCGCCTGCTACAAGATTCCTGGTGGTAAACTGTGTTGTGACGTGTACTGTGTAGTAGTGGGTAGGTGCAGACCGAGCAGGTTGCTGCCGAGGTCGCGCGCGCGCGCGGCGGAGAGCGGCGGCGGCGCGGGCGGCAGCGCGGTGCCCGCCAGCCGCAGCACCAGCGCGCGCGCCCTCCACTCGGCCGCGCTGTACACGCGCGCGCACACGCCGCACGTCACCTCACCCACGCGCGGGTGCGCAAGCGCTATCCGCTATCACCACACGTACAACACTTTGTTGTTTACAGAAAACTTACTTAATATTTTTAAAATAACTTTCAGGCTAATATAACGATTGACTTTAAAATCTAATCAAATACCGTAAATTATATCAAAATTAAATCATACAATTTATTTGAATTTTATCAATAACGAAAATTAAAAAAAAAGTTTTTTGATCAAATTAAGCTCAAAAATTGCAATGAATGCCATTCAAAACATCAAAATCGATCATCGTTTCCATAATATACAGATTTTTAAAAATGAAATTACTGTCATTTATTACAAAATTTAGATTTTGGTATTCTAAAAAAAATCTATACGTTTTTGTTCCTTTGAGGTATCTGAATTTAGCGGGATGTTTCAGAGATGACCTGCAAGGTCAACCGATTTATCAATTTTTTTGCTACGCTAATATGGCTACACTCAACCGATTGTGAGAAAATTTAACATGAAGATAGTGAAAGATCTGAAGTGAAACAAAGGCTTACTTTTTTTCAAAAGTAAACCATCAAGTACCTGAAATAGGGAATAAAAGTTTATATGAAAATCTATACCTATATCAAGGACATATTAATCTACTCGCGGCGAAGCTGCGCGGACTAACTAGTGTGTAATGAACACTATACAATAAACTAAGTAAATACCTCGTCATGGGCGTACCGAGAAGGGAGGGGGCAGAGGGGCAGCTGCACCCCCCTGGAATCCATTTACCTCTCTACTGTAGTAGATATTAAGATAAAAATAGTCTTAAAATTTTAGAGTTGCCCCCTGGCCCAGAACCTGGGTACGCCCATGTACATCGTCACATCCATGGTAAACTTACGAGCCTGCAAAACGCGCTTTACAGGGGAGCGTTTTGAAAGCGTAGAAAAATGTTTTTTTTTTGTTTGAAGAACAACTTGATAGAAATATGTACATAAGTTTGAAAGAACGAAAATAATTTTTTGCAAGATTGTGGGTGTTACGAGTTGTTTGCCAATATGCGTGATACCGGATAGGTACTGTACTAATAAATGGTAACAAACTATTACAAAAAAAATCTTAAGGAATTATATTTTACTTTTGTAATACACAGTGCTTTTGTAATAACAGGCTGTGTTAAAATACTTAATCTAAATAGTTAAAATAAAGCAATAGTTTTATTTATAGTACTTTAGTAATAAACTATTCGATCTCCAGCGTTATTTCGAAACGAGCAAGAAATCCCCACAACTTTGTCCAGTTGGAGTCGAGGGCAATGGCACGATTAACTTCTACCCTCGTTTCACGAGCTCCCTGGCGGGAGAGCAGGAGACAGGGCCGGCAAAGCAGCATTATCTTACCTTGATCCGCGCCGCGATCGGCGAGCTCATCTGGCGCGCCAGCAGCGTCGCCAGCTTGAACATCGGGAACTGCTCCGACATCGCCGCCCGCCTCCCCTTACACCTGCAATTTAGCTCCTAAACAAATACATCATACAAAACATACAATATTATGTAAAAGTTTCACAATACAAATGATCAACGTCATTTCTGACAATTCACAGAAATATTGACCACAGATCACACAAACACTAATACATATTTTCTACCCTGTGATTTAGACCACATTTAGACCATGGTTCCATCGGCAAGCCAAACATTTCTGAACTGAATAGTGTTTTATAAAGTGGTTTATCCGCGTTGAGCAAAAAACTTATGGATTCACCAATATTCATAGACGTACTCTACAGTGACACTGTACAGTGAATATAAGCTTAGAACTATGAGGCAGCTATATATTCTACAGATTATTTAAAAAAAACATTCATTGGGCAGGAGCCCGATGAGAATATCCCATCTCAACGCACTGAGGTAGCACTACGACAGCATTATGTCACTGCATCACGAATTTAAAATACAATTATTGGATTACAATCAATATAATATACACTAGGTCGATGTGATTTTGTAATAACACACACACATAAACAAATATACATACTCCTCACTGTACTCTGACACGCAGCACACACACATGTTTGTAAATATGTTGAAAATTAAAATAAAAAAATATTTATTTGCAAGAATATGGGTGTTGCTTAAGACGTATTGTTATGAATAATCTAGAAACGTGCTGGAACGCTGGAGGGATCTAGAAATAAAAGAAAGAGATAGCTACTCCTATTAATAAACAAATAGTTGGCCGGTATCGGAATAGCTATACCATAATGAAATTTGTGGTATAGGGCATAAGGTTGGAAATAGCGTGTACTAGGACTTATGCGTCATAACTTGTTTATCATAAGTTGTTTACAATAATTGTTAGTGTGTACGAGATGACTGACGAACATTCGCGATTGTTAGTATGTTAATTTATTACCAGATTGTGACACCGGGTAAAGGCACTCTCTCCTGTAACACAGTTAACACTAGCGCAGTTTTTCATGTGTGATTTTTTTAAATAATATTAATAATAATTTAAAAAGATATTCACAATATAATTATTATTAATAATAATAATAATAATAATCTAATTCTATCGCGAGACGTATTGTGTCACAAACGTCTTACGACAGTATGAATTTGACTGCGTATTGCATTTGAATAGTTTATTACTTGTTGTACAATTTTTGGTAGCGTAGCGTAGAAGTTTGGTTTCAGTCAGCAGTGCCCGCCCATAGCTGCTTATATTTATTTCTTATGCCTATTTTTACTTTTATTCAAATTATTCTTTATAGTTGTGTTTATATTTGCATTTGACGAGCCAACATGTTTTAAGTTACTACGTTTGTGTTACTCATTGTTATATCTGCTTTTTAACGTACAAAAAATTACTTAATATACGAATATAATGAAAGAAATTACTAGTTGAGTTTTTATTAATTATGAAATATAAAGTTAGGCAGCCATTTGAAATACGAAATTCTTTCAGAACAATAATTGTACGAGCCAATGTCATATAGCGATCTCTATTCTCATAATAGAGGTATATACTCAAAGGCTACATCTACTAAAAAATGCGAGTACCAAAATTATTAAGCTATTGTTATACACTACGCCTAATCCTGGAATCTAGAATATTTAAATCAAAGAACAGTTTTGAAGTTGCGTCAAATTGAGTTATTTTAAAATCAACGTCAAATTTATAAATCACTGTCTTATTTATATATTTAAATAAAACAAAATATTGCTCTGTAAATATAAATATTTTGCAGTAAAAATAGTAATAAAAAATAGTAATTGCATAAAACAAAAATCACACAGTAAACTTTGCAATTCTTGGTAAGTGATACTCCACTGATATCCTCTGCTGGATACAGACTCACCCGCACATAGCGTTGCGGGCTGTAGCTTTTGCACTGTCTGAATCCATCGGACACTAGGTCCTAAAATATCGAAACAATCAATCGGACACATTATATGGATACCAAAATATAAATTGTTGAATATCGTCATGCATATGTCGTTTGCCCAAGAAATAAGAATGTGTGTTGCAAACATTATTATTACGTAGATATACTGAAAATAATTCTGTTTTTTATTGTTATATGACATGAAAGTGAGATTAAGGCGATCGAGATGAGATCATGGAGGTGATCGTGTGGCACACCTCTTGCGAAATACTGTAAAATAAATAAAAATGTTAAGGTTGGAAGGAATTGAGTTAAAGTAGGAAAGCCATTTTTAAGGAATAGAGGACAAACAGGCAAGAGGCTCACTTGATTGTAAGTAATCACCGTCGCGCATAAACAGCTGCAACACCGGAAATCCTGTAGTTGCGTTGGTGGCCCTTTACGAATGAGTACGCTCTTTTCTTGAAGGCCCCTATGTCGTATCGGTTCGGAAACACATCTGCTGGTAATATATTTCCATAGAGCAGTCGTGCGAGGAAAAAATGCCTTGAAAATGGCACTGTAGTGGACTTGCAGACACCTAAATGGTGATTGTGGAATTTCGAATTTTGACGTGATGTCCGATGATGAAATTCAGCGAAAGAAAATAAGCCGAACTCCTCGGAGCACTCTCCGTGGTAAAAGCGATAGAATATACAGAGAGAACTGACATCTCTTCGCAACGCGAAAGGAACACGCCGATTAGAAGGGGCCCGTTTATTTTTTTACATGTCCAAAACAACGCTGATATAATGTATAATTTATTCATATTTAAGATATCAAAAATGGAGATTGCGTTCCCGTACACGAAGCGTCGCTGCGACTTTGGGCGGCAGCCGCTGTTTTGTGAGCAGGGGCCCGTGATGTGCGACAGCATCGCCGTGAGCGCCGCGGAGCAAAAAGCCTACATCCTGCGGAACCCCGTGCACCAGCTCACGCAGAACACACCTTGCTTCTCCGAACACCACATCAACACCATTAGGTTTGTTCGATAGCGTGTGTAGCTGTAGCGTGAGCCACCGGTTCACTGCATTGATCAGTGATTTAATGTTAGCGGTCTCAATCTAAATAGCAGGCTGAGAAAAATGTACTAAATACATTTTTTAATTTTTCTTAATGATAGCAGGAACTGAATCTGGGACCGAGTTGTTAAGTTATCCACCTGTCACATAATGGGACAAAAGACTGTTCTTTAATGGTGAGTTCGTTGTCGGCAATGGTATGCCCTTCAGGGATAACTGAATGTGTTTTTTTATGTTCTACTTCGCATAGGGGTATCGGTCTCAACTAACGTGGAATAAATAAAACATATAAGAAATGTATAACATATTCTTAATTATATTATGATAAAGAGAAACGATACGATTTTTTGTTTGTTTGTTATGATTTAACTACTCAACCGATTTTAAAACTTCTTTCACTTTTAGAAAGCTGCGTTATTCAGGAGTGACATACTTTATGGCCCGAATGAGCAAAGGGAAGTGATAGTTTATACCTTAAACATGGCCGATATCCATCGGCCATGTTTTATTTTAAGGTATAAACTATCACGTATATTTTAGTAATAACGAACAGAAATCAGACATATTTTATTCAATAAAACATTTTACAAGTTATTTTGACGCATCAACATTATTTTAAACTATGCCGGATTGGAAACGCGGGATCACACTGAGAAGATCCGGCGTAAGATACTCGGCGGGTTTGTCTTGTTTCATGTATATTTTTTTAAATAAGATAATGCATAATGTTTCATTGTAAGCATGTAATAAGTGTACCAATAATAATAAAGATGGCTGATATGACGAACAGTTAGTCCCATGCATTTTGGGTTTGTTAATTAATAAACCTGTAGTGGTATCAGGCAGCTTATTGGAGAAGTGTATATCACACCGGTTCCTTTGCGTACTAGGCAGAAAGAAATGAACACCAGTAGAGGTTTCGATTCACCACGATTTGCCGGGTTATTGGTAAGCAAAATGGTTGGTAATCACTATCCCTGCATTTGGCGGACATGATATCTACTCGTGTTATCACTTTTTTGTAATGACTGGCCGACCCACAGCTTTACGTTTTTTTATATCATAAGATAGCAAACAGGCAGATTGGTCTCCTGAATGAAAGATACAACAATCGCCTTTAGACACCAAAGATATTAATGGTGCGTTGCTATGTTGTGGCGAGGTCTAATGCCACATGCATAAGTTTACCAGCTACCTTACCCTCCAAACCGGAACACGACAGTGACTAGCACTGGCGCTATTGCGGCAGGAATAGAGAAGGCGGTGGTACCAGACCCAGCGAGACAATGCAGAACTCTACCACCTAGTTGTCACACTGGTAGTGACCCGCATAGCCAATCGGTCGCCTGTTACGACCTGCTTGGCAGAACGGTATTTGGTCTATTCTTCAAAGGAGCCTGGAACCAACGTGGGGAAACGTGCTTTGATTTTTAGAAATAAAGTAGCTAAATTTAATTAACGGTTCAATGATTTGGCTGCGAAAGCATAAGAGACGCACTGGGTGATCAACGTACAGACAAGACTTTCGCATTTGTAACATTAGTGTGGATTCCCTCTGGCCTGAACAACGCGTAACATTTTCATGTACGATAATGTCAGTACCCTGTTACTTCAATGATATTGCACAGTACGTGGCATCTCCTGAAACCTGCGGAATTCCAACGCGATCGTAGTTTACTGCAATAATTATTTTTACGGTAATTACGTTTAGTTACATATATGAACCTAGGACGAGTACAGACTGATCCACGGTTTCTATTATTAAAACGAGATGTAACTCGTTACAGAGCGGATTACACAACCACCGGCGCCAACCACGCCGAAGGGGGGTGGCCGAAGGACGTGAACGTTACGGACCCGGAGGCGACGCAGCGGTACCGCAGGAAGATCGAGAAGGACGACGGATACATCCACTGCGTCATGTCTCTGGCGTCGGTCAGTACACTCGGCCGGGATAGCGTGAACATTATAAATCTAGCTGGCGTCATGTCTGTTCCAATCACTAGAAGCGGTTGCACCCTATTGACACTATGCATGTTTTTGTACATAGCGAAAAGATTTTGCTTAAAGTTGAAAATGAAATTACTTCAGTTTTATATTTCAATTAGGGAGTTCCGTAAAGTAACGCATGAATTTACGTAACATACCAAGTATGTAAGTAATGCGCTATTTTCGTTGGAGCTGATCTTTCATCCAATCAGCGGCTAACATCAGTATTAGCTTGTACATACTACCTATTCATTTTTTTTCTGATTGAAGGCATACTTAAAAGGCATACTTAATATGCTCAGGAATAAAATATTACACCTATCATACGATTAACCCAAAACAAGACTCAGCCATGAAATATTAAATATAGAGTTTTCCGTTTTATGAAACTTTAAGAGCTACTTACCTAAGGTAAGGTACCTTTTTGATGGATTTTTAAAAAAGTGTTATCTTATACCTTTATCAAGGAGCGAATGTTATATTTTGATAAGCAATTCAACAGAAAAAATGTGTAAGCAGTTGACCCTACAGGCCATCCCTGAAACGTCCCGCTAAATTAAGGTATTTTAAGCTCACAGGAGTAAAAACTATAAACTTAGATATTTTCAGTTCAAACATCTATTTTGGTAAAATGGCAGTATATTGATTTTCGAAAAGTTTTATATTTTGGAAACGCTGATTGAATTTGATCTTTCAAATGACATTCAACTCGAATTTTTGAGATCTGAAATATTGCTTTAGCTAAATAATCGATAGGTTGAAAAATTTCGTAGCAATGTCAAAAAACATTTGTTTCAAATATTTTCATCATTAATAAATCCTAAACAAATTGACTGATTTTTATCCAATTAACGATATTTGATGCAGTTTTTAAAGGAAAAAAATTAGTAAGATTTTTAAGTCCATCGGTGTATTAGCCTGAAAATTATTTTAAAAATATAAAGTAAATATGCTAAAAATAACGTAATTTTAATATTTGAAAAACTTACTTTTGAAAATTAGATTCAATTTTGATTATTGAATTGCTATCTGACGTAGTTTTTTAGTACTAAAATATTGTAGAATACCAAAAAATCATTGGTTGAAAACTTTCGAAGTTATTTCAAAAAAACACTTTTTTTTAAATTTTTGTCAACGATTACTCCCAAACGGATAACCCGATTTTGATGCAATTTATACATTAGATGTAGTTTTTTGAGGAATAGAGCTGATTAGTTTTTGTACTCAATCGGTACATTAATCTGGAAGTTATGTTAAAAAAAATACTGTTTCGCCAAAATTATTTTTGGGGTTTTTTCAAAATTTCTCAAAATCTCCTAGGTCGACTTGGTCCACATTTTCAGGATGAGCGAAATCCAATCGAATGCCATCAATCGCGTTTCGACCGGTCCAGCCGTTCAAAAGTTATGAGATGGTTACATACACACATACATACATACACACACACACACACACACACACACACACACACACACACACACACACACACATACATACAGACATACTGACGTCATCGCGAAAATAGTCGGAAAAGATTCCTAGGACCTCAAAACGTGGAGATCGGTGAAAACTCGATTTTCGAAAATCGGGGAAAATTCAGTAACTTCCTATCTACGTACGTTACGTACTACGTAGCGTAGTTAAAAAGCGAAACGGAGTCCATCAGTCGTAGTGGCATATGGAATGAGTAAAACCTAATGTGCCGGTGAAACGAGCATCAAAATAAACGTTAGTGGATCATCATCATCTCGCTGTGTACGGGTTGATTAGTGAAAGACTATACATTACGGTGGTCACAATATGTTACCAATAAAAATAAAATAACATGAGAATATTGCTTAACTACGTAGTAAATTTCAGCGAAAATAGTGTAAAAATGATGGTCGCCGCACGTTACACTAACAAGTTTAGTAACATGTTAAAAAAATCGTCGTTTGAAAACAAAAAAAAATCTATGCGCTGTGCGAGAGTATTCGTACTAAAAAAATGTTGTCGGATAATTAAGTTAAAATTTAAGTACATATTTTTTTACATATTTGCATCAGTTCAGATCAGAATAGAATACTGAACACACTCTTTTAATACGTACAGTCTATTACTAGTCAACATGTATATTTTAACCATTGTCTCTTCTGAAAAATGTGTAGTGTTTAAGGCATTAGCAAACTGCGATATTTTGACAAAATTTCCGTTTCTATGCAGGGCATGGACCATTACGTCCTCCAGAACAATGCGATCGATATGTACCAGACATACTACGCTGAGATGGCGACGCTGCCCCCCGTGGAGCGCAACAGTGTCCGCACGGTGAACGTGTACCGCGACATCGCCACCCCGCCGCGACCGATCAGCTCAGTCGCCTGGGAGCCCGATGGACACCATTTCGCGGTCACTTATCTCGACGTTGACTTTAATCGAAATACCTTAAGCTCTATCGACAGCTACATCTGGGATTTAGAAAACGCCAATAACCCTGTCACTATTTTGACACCGATAAGCCCTATGTTGGACTTGAAGTACAATCCTCGAAATCATAATATATTAGCTGGTGGACTCATAAATGGTCAGGTGGGAGTGTGGGACCAGAGAACGGGAGGTCCAGCTCTTGTATATAGCGCGCCTCACGTAGCCCATCGTGACCTTGTCCGAAACGTCATATTCATTAACTCTAAATCAGGTCAGGAGTTTTTTTCGGCCAGTCCAGACGGAGCTTGTAAGTGGTGGGATATCCGCAACATGAGCCAGAACACTGATGAGATGATCATGGACGTGGTTAAGTACACGTTTGATGTGCAAAGCATGGCTACTGCCAACGGGATCAGCACGCTGGAGTACGAGCCAACCATACCCACTAGGTTCATGGTGGGCACGGAGAATGGACTTGTTCTTGGAGGGAATCGCAAAGGGAAGACTGCTCTTGAAAAAATCCCAGCGAGGGTAATTTATCCTGTTTATATATTGTTATGATCAGAAACATCCCGTTTGCAAAAATAGAGTATTAATTGTAGTAATTTTTCTGAATTATACAATCGGCTGGTTCAAACATATTTGAAGTAAAAACTAATTACCATACCTGCATCCAACAAAAAAAGACTACCAGAAACACGTGAATACCTTAGTAGAATTGTGTACCTAATATCTAGCCGAGGTTTCGTAGCATTACGTTACCTATTCCTGCCGGAACAGCATCAATGTTGGTTACTATAATTTAAATGCCATAGAACTGCAAAAACTAGCTTTCAACCTCTTTCATCTCTGAAAATTAGATCTTTACCAAATATATATGGGATCAAATCGAAAATATACTCTCCTAAACAAAAAAAATAAGTATGCAAATCCGTCTACATATGGCGGAGTTATGCCCACACTTAAAACCATATAAACATCCGAATTGAGAACCTCTTCCTCTTCGGGCAGACGGATGATAAAATAATATTCTCATGATGGATAGATATAACTGCCATTTATATTTATGTGTGGATTTGTTACAATTTACGTGGCTGACATGTCCAGCTTGCTGTAGGCTTATCTTTCATTCCAAACCAGTGGACAAGGTTGACTGCCGATGTTGATGGCAAAACTAAGGTAGGTAATTGGCACGACAAAGTCGTGGCAAACTGTCACATAAAACACCAAAAATCTAACCCAAGCACCGACTCATGAAAAGTAATGTTTGCCAGAAGCAAAATTCGTTGAACTTACTTCAAGCCTACTCTTTATCATAATCAGAAATCACCTTCCTTTTTTCTTTAAGTATTACTAAAATCATATGCGGTAATTTTTGAAATGCAGAATGGCTCACTGACAACATAAGTGTGATAGATTTCTTCAAAAACAAATAATGTTTTATATTAAAGTTTGAAGCCCACCTGGGTCCGGTATGGTCTGTGGAACGCAACCCAAACTTCCTAAAGAACTTCCTGACAGTCGGCGACTGGACGATGCGGGTATGGAGCGAAGATTGCAAGGAGTCCGCCGTGCTGTGGTCGCCACCGCACCGACATAAGATAACTGCCGCCACTTGGAGCCCGACCAGGTATAGCAAATAAATACACACACACACGCTTATGTGCACATGCGCTTGCGCATACACGCACGCACGTACGACATCGATAGTAGATGGAGCACTATGTGAACTCATTGCTAGAGATAGCCGTCCATAAACACCAAAGATGTCAGCGATGCATCTGCGTGTTTGATCTGCAAGATATGAAATTAGCATACACTTATGATTCAAATAATAATGTATTACGACAGCAGTAATCAGATAATGTCACCGAGCAGGCAACACAAAAGAGCTCTGGAACAAAATGCTGTATTTATCTACCCTGGGCCATTTCAATATGTTTTCCGTGGCTAACCTTAAGTGACGTATAGAATTAATCTCATTAAGCCCCAATATAATTAATAAAAAATATCTTCACTACTGTATCCCCGAAGAGGTAGGCAGAGTTAGATCAAGTGCACCCAAAACTACCCGAAGGTAGTCCCACAGTGTGATAGGTGGCATAAAGTAACTTGTGCGTAAGCTAAATATTTTTTTATCTATTTATATTTGGAGTTGAAAAAAGAGCATAAGAAAGTTCCTTTCTAAAACGAGTCTCGCGAACGCGCGATTTTTTTAAATTTGTATGTATTTATTGTATTTTCGAATGGACACGACATAGAGACTTTAAAGACAAGAGATAACTCGTTCTGAAAAAGCCGGCAATGCAACTGTAAGACCTCTGGTACTCCGCCGTCATGCGGGATGGGTGTCACCCGTCTATTATTTAGAAAAAAACTTATGTGGCACTCAAAAATCCCTATTCTTTCTCAAAACGTGTTTTGAAACTTTATACAATAATAATTAGCATCAATATCCTCGTCAGGGTAGACAGAGTCGTAAGTAGTGCAATATCACGATAAGCTAACGGTGTCGTTGTGTCATATCACATTATATGACTTTACACCTTGGATAATAATATTAAATTCAAATACATTAATTTTTGTGCTCATAAAATACTTCTATGTACTAAGCATCGACTACACTTATCTTGACATATCGTCGTCGATACTGCAATACTGCGTAACTAATAACAGACAATATCGCGTAGCTTAGATATGGCAAACTTTACAGGAGAACGAAAATACTGTATCTTCTCCCAAGTAATCAAATACGTGTCTTAACTTTTAGCTATTTAGAAAAGTGTATTAGTGAGCTTATATAATAATATCTAATTGAATCCAATCAATGTTAAGCTAAGAAATACATCATCATACAAATACAAATCTAAAATTTGATACTTTTGTACTTCTGCGGTATTATTGACTGTTAGTTATGCGGTGTTGCAGCATCAACGGCGATGTGTCAAATTCTGTTTAAATTATGTTTATAATATTACATTTGAGAAGATGTAACTTGAATTTAACCTGAAGATGTAACCAACATACACTCTCTCATACACATTTTTTGTCTTTGTAGGATTTTAAATTGTTACATCACAGAATATTATTGTAAGGCACGTCAGGCTTTTTAGCTAGTATAAAACACTGCCGCTGATTTTTAAAAATATTTCTAAAAATCACATTTCTTCACAAATCTCCTTACTCACGAATATTCATTTAATTATATATGATAGGTGTTGTGAAGGTAAGGATACTCGTCGGTTCCATTTATAAATTTTACAAAAATGTGAAACCGCTTGCGTAATTTTACTGGCACACCTTTCGAAACGTCCCGAGGTGTGACACGCCTTTGGAGTCAAATAAACTGCAAACTTAAAATTGAGGTATGGTGGCTGAAACTCAAAAATCCTACACAGAATACTGGAGAATGTAGTGATCCGTTTATCTCTTGCTATATTCGATTAAGGTGCCAAGAATTAAAATAGTTGCTGTCTTGGTTCATATCGACACGGCTTAAAATGAAATATATAAATGGTAGAATATCGCTGATGGCGGTGCTGCAGTGGAACGGCGTGCTGGCGCTGTGGGACCTGCTGCGGCGCCAGCACGAGCCCGCGCTCACCATGCAGGTCTGCTCCGAGCCGCTGCTGCGTGTACAAATTCATGAGGGGGTCGCTATTCTTATACTCATAGTTAACAATCACAATTTGTTTCATAAATATAAAAAATATAACAAGAGGTTAAGGAAATTTGATTTGCAACTACTCGCTTTTTCTTATGTACGAAGTCTGTGATACAACCGGAACAAGATATGTAATTTTAATAATGGAACACTAACGGAAGGTCCACAATATGACATTCCACGCGTCACAAGAATAGGCTAACTGCCGTTCTGCCAGGCAGGTCGTAAAAGGCGACCGAGTGGCTATGCGCGTCACTACCATCGTGACTACTAGGTGGTAGAGTTCTGCATCGGCTCGACCGGGTCTGGTACCACCGTCTTACCTATTCCTGCCGCAATAGCGTCAGTGCTTGTCAATGTCATGTTCCGGTTTGGAGGGTAAGGTAGCCGGTAAACTTATGCATGTGGCATTAAACCTCGCCACAAGATAGCAACGCACCATTAGCATCTTTGTTGTCTATAGGCGATGGTTGACTTTTTCCATCAGGAGACCCATCTGCTTGTTTGCTATCTTATGATACAAAAAAAATGTACATAATTGATGAAAGCGGCTATTTTATGTTATTTAGAACTAGCTGTTGCCAGCGACTTCGTCCGCGCGGACTGCGTTTACTCCGCACAGCTCCTCCCCCGTAGGTGATAGCGTAATAACATGTAGCCTATATGTTGACCCGACCTGTTAGTAATATTCATGCAAAATTTGAAGTAAATCCATGCAGTACTTTTTGAGTTTACCCCGGACATACATACAGACAAAAATTCTAAAAACTATATTTTTGGCTTCGATATCAATTGTAGATCACGCCCCAAGTATTCTTTTAAAAAAATATTCAATGTACAGTTTTGACTCTCCTACGATTTTATTATATGTATAGATATTTTTTCTAATTTAAATGCAGTATGTTATTAAGTCAAGACCTTCTGTCATTCTGAAATGCCTGTTTATCATCTTTGAAAATATATGCAGTAAAAATAGTGTTAAAATATAACTAAGAGAATGCTGTTATTGCCTATAACTGAGGTAACACTCAGACCATAATAATTGTTATATGTCGTTTTGCATGTATTTAGTGTATGTCTTGTTGGCAGTACTCAATAATTAAATAAATAGAATGTCTAACATGTGTGTAATGTTGGTCTGTCCAGGGCACGTTAGTGGCGTGCGGCAGCCGCAAGGGCAACGTGTACATGACCGAGCTGTCGCAGACGCTGGCGCAGTCCGACAAGAATGACAAGACGCTACTTACCGCGGTGAGACACCTAATACCTTTTATGAAGATATCTTTAAGATATACTTTCCACAACAGTATTCTAAACTAGCTGTGCCCGCGGCCTCGTCCGCGTGGAAAAAAATATAAAATTAAAATCCTGGGGTTTTACCCACACAGTTCCCGTTCCCATGAAATTTCCTTTCTTGACCTTCCCCCTATGTACTTTCTCGGGTATCAAACTATCTTTGTACCAAATTTCATCTAAATTGGTTCAGTGATTTAGGCGTGAAGAAGAGACAGACAGACAGACAGAGTTACTTTCGCATTTATAATGTTAGTATGGATAAGTTAGCGACCCTGACTACGCAATCAACGGGGCTCGGGTTCTATCCCCGACGGGGACAAGCATTTGTGCGATGAGCATAAATGTTTGTATTTCCGGGTTTGGGTGTTTATTATGGTATATTCTGGTATTTATATATTATTCTATGTATTAGTATCGTTGACTAACACCCATAACACAAGCAAATATTTGCTTATTTGGGGTTAGATCAGTAAGTGTAATTTGTCCCGTGAATATTATAAACAGTTGGATTTTTCGATAACACAGATAAGTGCTAAAACATTACACGGCACGTGCCACCGCGACAATGTCACATCAACCCTTAGTAACTGTTTTCATAACATCAGTCAAAACGTCACGTTTTCCAAATATGATTGACATTTTTGTGTTTTAAAATATAAGCTTTATAGACCGCGGTCCTATGAACATTTTTATTTTTGATAAAATCAAGCTGAATTTTTTTGAATAGCTTCGTTTTGACGAAACGTCCATCTTTTCTATCTTCCAAAAATCTCGAATCAGGCAACTAATTAAGGTATAAAATAAAACTTTAAAATGTGGAATAAGAATAGTTTCCACTTTACTAGTATTTATTATTAGTAGGACAAACTTACACTTGGATTAAAATAATGTTGCGAATAATCTAGAAACGTGAAGAGTTGGAACGCTGGAGAGAAGTGGCGTTTACTTGCATATTGCGAACCCGAAGCACGTAACAATAATAATGAACAAGCTGTTGTGAGAAAATTAGGTTGTTTTTAAATTGTTTAGTTATTTTCCGAATCTTTAGGGTAGAGTACTCTTTAGAAAAACAACCGAATGTGTAGAATAAAAATTTGTTCGTGTTTTCCATAAAATAATTAAGCGATTAAGGTAAAAAAATAATTATTACCAAATAATCAATATTTTTAATAGATTCAGACATTACTTTGCGAAAAAAACACAGTAGCAGTCGTGGGACTGCCGATAGAAGTGAAAACGGAACTATTAAGTTGAGAGTAATTAAAACTATATGCAAAACATAGCTATAGATATACTATTATCATTAGCATGTCGGTGACGCGAACCGAGGATTTTACTATATTTAATACTAATTTTCACTTCAAAATCTATAATTTAAAGAAGAAATTGTGGTATTTAGTCTTCAATACTACAAACTCAAAAGGCCTGAAAATTTTCAGGCCTTGGATAAGTTTGCCCCATTCTTTACACTAACTTTCGTTTCAGTTGCGTCACAGCAGTTCCATATAAAGTTTCGCGGAAATTTTGTAATTAAATACCACAATTTCTTATTTAAATCAATATTTCATTTCTTCACCAAATAAAAATGTTTAAAGCCCCCTAACTTTATTAGTTACCGGATTCGAGATTTTTTGAAGATAAAATAGTAGGAAAGTCAAAACTGTACATTGAATATTTTTTTAAAAGAATACTTGGGGCGTGATCTACAATCGATACCGAAGCCAAAAATAAAGTTTTTAGAATTTTTGTCTGTTTGTCTGTCTGTTTGTCTGTTTGTCTGTTTGTCTGTTTGTCTGTTTGTCTGTTTGTCTGTTTGTCTGTTTGTCTGTTTGTCTGTTTGTCTGTTTGTCTGTTTGTCTGTTTGTCTGTTTGTCTGTTTGTCTGTTTGTCTGTTTGTCTGTTTGTCTGTTTGTCTGTTTGTCTGTTTGTATGTTTGTCTGTTTGTCTGTTTGTCTGTTTGTCTGTTTGTCTGTTTGTCTGTTTGTCTGTTTGTCTGTTTGTCTGTTTGTCTGTTTGTCTGTTTGTCTGTTTGTCTGTTTGTCTGTTTGTCTGTTTGTCTGTTTGTCTGTTTGTCTGTTTGTCTGTTTGTCTGTTTGTCTGTTTGTCTGTTTGTCTGTTTGTCTGTTTGTCTGTTTGTCTGTTTGTCTGTTTGTCTGTTTGTCTGTTTGTCTGTTTGTCTGTTTGTCTGTTTGTCTGTTTGTCTGTTTGTCTGTTTGTCTGTTTGTCTGTTTGTCTGTTTGTCTGTTTGTCTGTTTGTCTGTTTGTCTGTTTGTCTGTTTGTCTGTTTGTCTGTTTGTCTGTTTGTCTGTTTGCCTGTTTGCCTGTTTGTCTGTTTGTCTGTTTGTCTGTTTGTCTGTTTGTCTGTTTGTCTGTTTGTCTGTTTGTCTGTTTGTCTGTTTGTCTGTTTGTCTGTTTGTATGTTTGTCTGTTTGTATGTTTGTCTGTTTGTCTGTTTGTCTGTTTGTCTGTTTGTCTGTTTGTCTGTTTGTCTGTTTGTCTGTTTGTCTGTTTGTATGTTTGTCTGTTTGTATGTTTGTCTGTTTGTATGTTTGTCTGTTTGTATGTTTGTCTGTTTGTATGTTTGTCTGTTTGTATGTTTGTCTGTTTGTCTGTTTGTATGTCCGGGGTAAACTCAAAAAGTACTGCATGGATTTACTTCAAATTTTGCATGAATATTACTAACAGGTCGGGTCAACATATAGGCTACATATTATCACGCTATCACCTACGGGGAAAGAGCAGTGCGGAGTAAACGAAGTCCGCGCGGACGAAGTCGCAGGCAACAGCTAGTTTCTAATAAATTACTATATCTGTGTTCAGATATTGGAGCGAGAGAGCAAGCGCGAGCGTATCCTGGAGGCTCGCATGCGAGAGATCCGCCTGAAACTGCGGCAGGCCGAGGAGGGCAGCCTGCCCGCGGTCGCCTCCGAGGCGGAGCTGGCCGCCGCCGCGGACCGCGACCTCGCCGACGCCACCGCCGACTACATGCAGACGGTCAAGAAGGAGCTCGCCGCAATGTAGTCAGAGGCGGGGCGACATAACGAGAACAGCTTCCCGTCACCACATGGAAGGTCGGATAGCTACAGTTGGCGACCGCGACGCCCACTTCTAGGAAATGCGACCCAAAAAAGCGCCCTCTGTCGTGTAAATTGGGAAACCATTCATTATATTTCCGTGAAGGGGTTAGTGCAATCTAATATACATTGTTCTATCCGAATACGAGAAAATTTTCCCAAAGCAATCGTACTATTTGTATGGAGGATTATGCACCATATCCGAGTTCCGTCACCTGAGTTCTTTCCGTCATTCGAGAACCTCCCAACTTGGAGCACAGTATCGATGGACCAAAGCAGACATAGTAAGAAATTTGTAAGATAAAATAATTTGGAAAACGTACAATAGCAGCAGTGTGTACAATTTAATATATAAACGCTCTGCTCTGCACAGAATTGCTTTGATGTGGATTGCTTAATTTTTTCACGTATTCGGATTGAAAATACTGCGAGAAGCAATATCCGTTCTCGTTCCGAATTTTCTAGACTTGTATTTTGTATCGGATCACGGATGCAGTTCGTAACCGCTTTTAGAGAATAAGCATCATCGGCGTAGCACCCGGGTCGGCGTCGCGTCGAGCTCTGGTTGGGACAATATTTTGTTCAAATAGGCGAAAAATATCAAAACTTCAAATATAAATGGATCATATATTACAGTTTGGGTAAGAAGAGAACGACAAATTTCTATTGTCTAAGGCAGAAAGAGATAGTGCTTATTGTATGCAATTTTAATCAATACTTGTAGAAATCACATCTTTTTATTTTATAAGTTACGTCTTTATCAAATATTTGAAATATAAAATCATGTCTTTATTTTAATATTAACTACTTGTTTCTACTTTAAAATGTAAAATTATATATTTTATTTTACTTGAAGTTTAAAAATCATGTTTTTTTTTTATTATAGAATCAAGACTTTCATAGTATATAATTTTTGTTATTATATACCATTAAAACTGGAAAATTACGATTCAGTATCTATTTATACACATCTACATAAAAATGTATTTATAACTTTCACGAATTTATTATTATAATTTATATTCTATGTATCAGTACAAATAATGGTTTGTACGTGTTTTAAGCTTATAGTATTACATTTATATTTAGAAGACGTTGTTATTGAGCGTGTATATAAATTATTTAATTAAATTGTAAGTCTTATGCAGCTTGTTAATTTATTATGAATCTGTTGAAATTCTCGAATTTTTTTGTTACTCGTCGACTATTCTTTACAATTATTAGGACAAACAATTTAGTATTTCTGGTGACTCAAATAGTAAGCAATTCTTATTAGTGTTACAAATGTCGCCGAAGACACGTGTACAAACTACGTATAAAAATAAAAGTATATAATGTTATGTAGTATAGGTGGTATTTTTTTAATTAGTTAATATTAGATCGACGGTAATGCCTATTTTTAAAAATAGTTTAATATTCTAGAAATAAAGTTTGTTGTCCTTTCATTTGATTTTATTTTAATTACAGTTTATGTGAGAAAGTTTAGATTACTTTTTAGGGTTCCGAAGTAAACTAGGAAACCTTATAGTTTCGCTGTGTCCGTCCGTCCGTCCGTAAGTGGTCACAACGTTGTAAGTGGCCGTTTATTTATTTTAGCAGCACGGTGTTGCCCTCGGTATATACCTGGGATGTCTCGGGCTCAACTGTAGCAAACTATTCTGGATTAACTCAGGGTTCATTTTTTCTAGTAAGCTCTACTCACACGACCCTGATCGTGTAGCCGCGTGGTTGGGTTCTTGTCACGCCACGAGACAAGTCCTAGCCAGCGCTAAATAGTTGCTCCACTACCTACGTTGATACGGGGGAGAAAATTTAGTTTTTTTTACTACCAGCTGATTATTGCAGCTTCGCTCAACATCGCCCGTGTTAGCCTTTCATATAAATTTTCATGCCCTATTTCAGCCTTTTATGGGTTAATTTTTGGAAAAAGTTATTTTTGATCTTAGGTTTTTACCTTTTAATTTCATCAAAATCGGTTTAACGGCTTAGCCTAGAAAACGTAAGAGACAGATAGACAAGCAGACTTTCGCGTTAATATGAGTATTTGATATTATATAGATACATTGTTATCCAGTAATAACCTAATGATTAGTCTATTCAGTTCATATTTTAAAATCTCGAGTTCAATTTAAATACTATTGATGTTTTTGTAGGTTGTCCCCTCTCTCAGTAGCAGCTTAGACTCCTAGCTTTACGCTGGACGTGAGACATGTTTTGACATCTTCGTATTTCGTATGAGATACGTCTCAACTGGATATCACAAGAAGTGCGTAATAGAAGTATAATACCAGATCGGTACAATACGGCGATAATTATCACCGCAAACAGTCCTATCGACAAACTAATGAAACGTGGTGCACTAAAACATCTTTTGACGTATGGTTCACTGACTAACAAAAAAGGAAAAAAAGAAAATATTAAGTGAAATGAAAGTACAAGTGCACTATCAATTGTGTCCAACAGTAAAAGGAAACCAATATGGTACTTGTTTAATCAGTAGCAGTTTAACTAAAATTTTTTATATCTTAAGATAGTAAACAAGCAGATGGGTTTTCTGATGGAACGCGACAACCATTACCAGTAGACACCAAACATGTAAACGGTACTTTGCTATCCGTGTAGTGGGGTGTTAATGCTTTATGCATACCTTCACCGGCTGCTTTACTGTCCAGATATGTAAATAAATATTATTGATGCAAAAATATGTAAAGTTTAAATATCGGCGCCGAGCAAGTATGTTCATAACCTCAAAACATAGAATAAGGAGAGGAGTTAATTATTTTGATTTGACTGTGAAACTAGTTGTCTCGTATGACATTTTAAATATTTTATAGATTCAGGCGTTATATTTTCAGAAATCCATAATTCAAAGACAAAATTAGGGTACCTATTTAATTTGCAAAATTTCCGCGATTCTGCGAATTTTTTTGAAACTCCTGTGATACAACTGAAAAAAAAAGGAGTGTAAGAAATGGGACAAATTTACCCAAGGTCTGAAAATCAAAGGAGACCCCAGCCACAGAATAATGGAGACTATTCTGTGCCCCAGCGGTCTATCCACATCCACCATACCCACGTCGTAGCAAAGGCAGTAACACACAGATTATGTACTCAACGCACGTTTCACTTTGTAATCGAAGCATTTAAAACAGAGTCGACTAACACTTCACTCTATAAAGGGTCAAGCCATTGAATCAAGCATTAAATTAATAAAGTGAAGTGCTATTCGACCTTTGCTACTGACGTAGGTGAAAGTGTGGTGGACGTGGGTGAACTGTTGTGTCGCTGGGGTCTCCTTAAAGTTTCAAACTCCTTTTGTTTCAGTTGCATCACAGCAGTTAATAGTAAATATTCGCGAAAATTATGAAAATAAATACATTATTTTAGTTTCGTATGACCACTTAATTGAGATGAATAATAAATAACTTGATAGCATTTCGTCTTGGAGACCACTATATTTCCCGTTAAGTAAAATGGGAGCAAAAGACGTATGAAAACAAAAAAGTGAGCTACATTCGCAACGTAATATTTAAACCGCATATTGTATTTTAACACGTGTCGTGCGTTCACAGCGCGGAATGTGTTACTAAGATTAGCCACTACGGCCCGCACAAAATACCACGCGTCATCTTCATTCAAAATAGATCACACAGCTATTATGGTGCTCTAAGTTGTACACTGTAGGATGATACAGAGCAACAGTACAAAAGATGTGGAAGCGGGAGGGAGAGAGGGGTCGGGGGAAGACAGTCGTGCTGATAGCCCACCGTTTCAAGTTACAAACAACAATAGAATAAAAGGAAGTTCGCACGAAGATGCGACAAATAAGAAACAAATATCCACATCAAGTACGAGTAAAGAACATAAATATTCAGACAAATTCCATCAAGCTAGTGAAAAAGAATATTTGGTATTGCACCCACGGCTAGGCAATACGGTAGAAGAGAGATGCAATGATTCTCCCCTTACTTCTAGCAGAGAGGTTTTGAATCCAATAGAAACTTCTTGTCAATACTTAAATGAAAGGTCCATGAGATATAAAACAGAACCTGAGGGATGTTCCATTTGGCAAGGCGCTTCGGATGAGCAGGAAGGACGATTACTGGTGGTACTATCTTGCGTATTGCCACTTGTAGATGTGAATGCGCTAGCAGCAAGCGCGTGTGTGTGTCGAGCGTGGCGTGCGGCTGCCACTGAGGACGGGCTCTGGCGGCGAGTGATCGCGCCGAATGTTCGGCCCCGAGTGTTACGAGCGCTCGCCCGCACCTTGCAACTATACTGTGAAGGAGACGACGGCACTTTCAACAGTGAGTCTACGTGTAAACTAATTCTAAATATAGCTTTTGACTACTAACAACGTGGTGTGACTTTGCAACAGTAAACATATAGACTTAATATTATGTAGAAAATATATGTTGCAAGCTGAAAATACTCTACAATTTCAACCGATTGAATTCTATGGTATAAGTCGAAAATAAAAAATTGCGTATAGTACACCTAGACGGCAGTGTAATATATACTTGTAATTTTAAGTGGTTTTGTATTAATAATGCAACATACAATAATGCAACAACATTTACAGAGAGGGCTCATGACAATGCGCCCTCTCTGTAAATGTTTTTGCATTAATTACTCACCGTGTGTTGAACTACATCAAAACTTTACCACAGTTTGTTGAAGGTTTGCTACCCTCAATAAACTTTGATTAAGTTTCATTTACCACAATATAGATGGTGCACAAATGCATGTATGTTTCCATGGAACTATTTTTTAATTCATTCGAGTGTTTTATAGTATCGTGTTAGATTTAAATAAATTTGAACCATATATGTTTTCTAAGTTCCATTTAGAATATTATAGCTGGCGTATGGAAAACAATTTGAATCTCTAAGGATCTCGTTTTAAAGCAAAATCATTGTTGCTGCAGTAGGTGGCTAGCCTGACGGTGGAGATATCATCACCACTGGTCACCGCAAGTGTCAAACACGTTGACAACGCGCTGGCGTGCAGCTTTAGCTATATGCTCAACGTGCGGCCTGCACGGGTCAAATTAAACGCAAGAAAAATATTTGTAATAAATGCTTTATCCTCAATCTCATAATGAGAGCAGAGGGCAGAGCACAGACCGTTCGAGAACGTTCTGACGCATTTCGACCAATACGTTAAATGACCTATTCAAAATACGCATGATAACTCATACGCAAAACGACTAATACGCTTAAAGACATATACGCAAAACGTGTAATACGCATAACGACGAAAACGTATAATGATCAATACACATATTGACTGATTTTCTTACAAAGATTTAATTAATTACTTTCTTTCAAGATTTCTCCCGTGTTGGTCCGGGCTCCCTCGAAGAATAGACCCACTGCCGTCCATGGTGGTCGTACAGGCGACCGATTGGTTATAGTATCGCTGCCATCGTGACTACTAGGTGGTAGAGCTTCGCAACCTCTCGCCCGGGTTAGACAAATAGGCAAGGTGGTGATACCATATTGGTACTTTAGTACCTACCACCTACTGTCGTAATAACGTCGGTGCTTCTCTCCGCCGTATTCCGGTTTCATTAACTTAGCCGATAAACGTGACATTTCGACGCACGTGGCATTTCGACCTTGCATAACGGATAACATCGCACCTTTAATATTTTTACTGTCTATTAGGCAATAGTTGGTTGGAAGCAGTAAGTAGGCCATTTCGGTAGGTATTCAATTCCTGAACTACCGCGATGCAATAGCAATCAGGTTTTACCTGATTGTAAAAGTCTTATTTCGCTAATTATGCTGATGTTTTCTTCGTACTTCTCCTATATACTTCTAATTAATTTAGTTGCGGGTTCCAAGACAGCTTAGCATTCCCCCAGGACACCCAGAGCTCCCAACTCAGTGGTTATATGGGACGGTTGTCGCTGTTGATTCTGGTTTACAACATTTACAGTGGTGAAAATAAGAGGCCCACCTCTTACCATTGCCCTATAAATAAAATCTGTAAACCGATTGACTCTGATGGCCGTGCTTGAAACTTCCTGCTAAATTGAGGTATTTTAAGCTCAATGGAACAGAAACTATACCGAAGCAAGATGATTGATTTTGATCTTTCGAAAGATATTATAAACGCAATTCTTGAGCTCTGAAACGTTTTCTTTGCAAAATAAAGATAGGTTGAAAAATGTATAAGTAACGGAAAAACCTTTTTTTTTTCTTAAAAATTTTCGTCCTTGAAAAATTTCAAATAAAATAACCGATTTTGACTCTATTTATGGTATTTGACACAGTTTTTAGAGACGAAAGGTAATTAGATTTTTAAATTAATTTTAGCATTGGACGCAGTTTTTTGAGAAAAGCTGATTAGATTTTGTACTCAACATACCTAACCAGTAAGTTATATTAAAAATACTGTTTACCCAAAATTGTTTTGAGGTATTTTCAAAATTTTTAAAAATCTAGACCAAATTAGATCAAATCTTCAGGAAGTCTAAGCAGAATCCAATTCGTTAAGACCTTCAAAAGTTGCGGTTTACATATATACATTCACACACATACAGGCATACTGATCTCATCCTGAAAGAAACGTAGGACCTCAAAACGTGGAGATCAAGTGAAAACTCGATTTTCGAATATCGGGGCAAAATCAGAAACTTCCTCATGTACCTACATACGTAGGGGGAAGTTAAAAAAGACGATGGTTATCTCTTTCCTCCAGAAGAATCATCTGCTTGTTTGCTATCTTATTAAATAAAATAAAATAAATAAAATAGTTCTTTTTTACGTCTCGTTAGCTATCAAACAAGCAGTCCTAATGAAAAGAGAAACTAATGCCTATAAACACCAAAGATGTGAATGGTGCGTTGCTATCCATGAAGATTGAAGATGGCATTGCCACGTGCATCGGCTACTTTACCCTCTAAACCGGAAGACTATAATAACAAGTAATGACGTGTTTGCAGCAGGAATAATTGCGGTGGTACCTTATATCCGATCCGCAAACGTTGCGGAACTCTACCACCTACTCGTATCAGCCACGATGGTGGTGACACGTATAACTAATCGTCCGCATTTTACGAACTGCCTGGCCTGCGGAGGGGGGGGGGTTCCTTAACATTGTTGACCAACACCAATTTAAAAGTAAAATATAGTAAGCAAATAGTTATAAATCAATTCTTTTTTTATGGAAGAGGGGGCAAGCGAGCAGGAGGTGCACCTGATGGTAAGTGATCACCGCTGCCCATGGGCATCTACAATACCAGGGGTCTTGCAGTTGCGTTGCCGGCCTTTTAAAAATGAGTACGCTCTTTTCTTGAATTCGTGTAATTTTTCCATCATTTAATATAGATTAGTCATTTCGCGTTTGCGTTATTATGCGTATTGGCCATTTTACTAATTGGTCATTTTGCGTATTAGTCCAAGTGCTGATTAGTCAATAAGCGAATGCGTCAATTAGCGAAAAAATTGTTAATATTGGTCAATATGCGTCAGAACGTTCGAGAATACATCAACTGCCTTACTACTAGGTATCTTGTAACATAATTCGTCGGCGATTTTTTACCTTATGTTATTAAGCAGATACAGTCGTATTTCAAAGTTTTGTTTTCTTTCATTTTTATTAAATACTAGCTGTTGCCACTGACTTCGTCCGCCCGGACTTCGTTTTTATTCCACACAGCACCTCCCCCGTAGGTGATAACGTGATAATATGTAGCCTATATGTTGACCCGACCTGTTAGTAATATTCATGCAAAATTTGAAGTAAATCCATGCAGTACTTTTTGAGTTTACCCCGAACATACATACAGTCAAACAGACATACAGACAAACAGACAAAAATTCTAAAAACTATATTTTTGGCTTCGATATCAATTGTAGATCACGCCCCAAGTATTTCAATGTACAGTTTTGACTTTCCTTCCATTATATTATATGTATTGATACATTGCTGTAAAAATATTTTATTGATTTGTTTTACCTATTAATAAATATTACACAGTTTATAATATAAAGTATAGAAATGATAAATAAACTATCTACAAGTTCCCCGTGTTGGTTCGCACTCCTTTGAAGAATAGATCAACTGCCAGGCAGGTCATTCAAGGCAACGTGTCACTACCGTCGGGCCTACTTGGTGGCAGAGTTCTGGATCGTCTCGCCCGGGTATTTGGTACCACCGCCTTACCTATTCCTGCCGCCATAGCTTCAGTGTTTGTCTTTGTTGTGTTCCGGTTTGAAGGGTAGGGCTGCTAATGTGTATATACGTGGCAGTGAAATTGTCAATACCGTTAGATTATAATCTACCTAAGCATAATATCTTGACCGTGTGGGAGCCTAGGAACATTTTGTTTAAACCAATTAAAAAACGGCTTTTTGCAATTTTTTGCCAATATTTCGTAAAATATGCGTGTTATCGACATGTTTTTTTTATTATCAATAGGGAAGCTTGACCACGATCTCGCCTGATGGTAAGCTAAGATCCGGCCTAAGATAGAACGCGCTTCCCTAGAAGTTCTCTAGAAGAGTTCAAAAAATCCAGTTTGTAAAAATGATACTTAGGAAATTAATGTTTGAAAAATATACATCATATTTTTCAAAATTGATGATCGATTGTGAGCTTTCGAATGGCATTCAACGCAATTGTTTAACTCAAAATTGTTTTAATCGATAGGTTATAAAATGTCGAAGAAACGTAAAAAAAACTTTTTTAAATTTTCGTCATTGACAAATTTGAAATAAATCAACCGATTTTGATTCAGTTTCCAGTATTTAACGCAGTTTTTTAGAGGGAAAATCTAATTTGATTTTTATATCAAACGGTATATTAACTTGAAAGTTATTTAAACGATATGTAATAAGTTTACTGTAAACAACGTAATTTAATGTTTGAAAAGCTGTAACTTTTGAAAATTTGACTCGATATTTTTTTTGAAATCCAATGTAGTTTTTTTTGTAAGTAATAAAATATTGCAGAGGATTAAAAATGATTAGTTAAAAAAATTCGAAGTTATGTCGAAAAAACACTTTTGCAAAATTTTTCGTCAACTATAACTCCCGAACGGATAAATAAATTTTGATGCAATTCATGCACTGAACGCAGTTTTTTGAGAAGTAAAGCTGATAAAATTTTGTAATATATCGGTACATTAATCTGGAAATTTTAGGTTTTCCAAAATTACGCAAAATATCCTTGACTGAATTAGTTAAAATTTTCAGGAAGTCTTAGTTGAGTGGAATCCAATCGAATCCCATTAACCACGTTTCGATCGGTCAAGCCGTTCAAAGTTATGAGATGTTTACATACATACATACACATTCACACACACACACACATACATACATATGTCATCATGAAAATAATCGGAAAAAGTTCCTAGGTCCCCAAAACGTGGAGATCTGATGAACACTCGATTTTCGAAAATCGGGGCAAAATCAGTAACTTCCTTATCTACATACGTAGCGGGAAGTAAAAAATATACCTATACCTAATTAGAAAGATGAAAAGTTATTTATTCAGGTTTAATTTTTATTTAAGGCAATTTTCGTAGCGAGAAGTTAAAAATAAATTAATTAACACATGGCTTTGTAGTTTGTTATTAATAAAAAATAAAATAGCGTTTGACTAAGAAGCTTATCTTGTCCATTGAAAACAATTTGCAATAAAAAAAATCTTGTTGCACTTTTCTTAAATTTATTATTATTTTAATTCTCTAAAAGATATTTTTATGTAAATTTGTATCATTTTCAATTAGCAAGATAAGCAGTCAAGGGTTTTTTTATTATGATAACAAACTACTCTGCCTCGTGGTCTAGGGACAGCCTATTCGGCTCAGATCATGAGGTCCCGGTTCGATTACCAGGTCGGGCAAAGATGTTATTGAGACATTTTCGAGGATTTTCTCAAAAATCTAAAATCTCAGTAGCAACTCGGAAACTGGCGGAGTGGTATATATGTATATTACCACTCTCGTCCCTCGGATAAGCACGTAACACTTTCGGTCCCAATCTAAAAATAGTCGATAATCATTAACGTGTCAGTATAAGCGGCGATAAGGATTACCATTTATCTCACTAACCGACAAACCGGTGAATCGCGGTTAACCGGAAAGTCTATAGATGGTCGGTTTACTCTGCCTACCCCGCAAAGGAATCGGGCATGATGATACTTTAATGAAATACAACAACGCCACGTATTTTTTCTCGCATTTTTGATTTTTGATTCTCACAAATAAATGAAAGTTAAGTATCTTTTGATTGAATTTGTTTTGATGATGCAGTTATCTGTGTCTAAAGTTTTTCTGTAAGATGTTGATCTTATTCTGGACTGAACTTATAAGTACATGTTCGTATATTCTACTTAACAATTTTTTAAAAGTATTTTGGACTCCGACTTTAGTGAGTATACTAAGTAGCTTAGCCACTTCAATATCTACACTTTGCAGAAGTTTCATTCATTTTAAAAGATAATTGATTGATGTATATAATTTTGAAATATTTCCCTGTTATTTAGAGGTCCGGTGTCGTCGTTGACCATATGAGGTCCCGGGTCCGATTCCAGGGTCAGGCAAAACAAAATGTGCTTTTTCAGTTGTCTGATAAAACAACGTTGCCCGGGATTGGAAAGGGCCCGATTGGCAATAGGCTTCCCACCTATCACATTGTGTGAGTTAGTATTTTCGGCTAATCGTGGGTACACTTCTTGTACCTCTGCCTACGTATTCCGGGATATGGGCGTATAAATACTTTTTTTTATCCTTTTTTCGTTATGCAATGTAAAAACAAAATAGTGAATTTTCGCAATCCTTACGTTAAATTTTATAAAGAACAAATTCTATTAGTATACTCAATTTCGATTAGATGCATATTTTCTGAGATATTAGCAAAAACCTGAAAAATGGCCTGTTTTCTTTTATATAAATTATTCTTATATAAATAAACAAAATGTTTAGGTTTATATTTTACACATATTTTACTAATTTGTAAGCTAGTAAAATTTCATTTATAAATTTTTAATAAATAAGTATACATTCTAGTACTGATTCTCTCGGGTTATATCCATTATACAAACACTATGAAATGAAAACGCTAATTTATAATGAGCCGTGCGTTCAAAGGTTTTGTATACATTCCGGGTGTCACGTTCAACTGGACTTACCACCTGGAAACCATTGAAACTTGTGATGTCTGTAACTTCTAAATTATAAAACTCCTGACCTTGAAATTTTTAAGGGATAATCTTTATAGTACTTACTTTTGAACAAAAAATAATAAAGGATTTCGGACGACAGGTTAATGAATTGAATACGTTTTTATTTTCATCCCCTATCCCACGGGAACCATACTGAATTTTGGGATAAAAAATATCCTATAACCTTCTTCGGAGTATGAACTCTAATCATGCTAAATTTCATTTGAATCCGTTCAGTAGATTCGGTGTGATGCGCGGCCTTGATACAGACAGACAGACAGACAAAAATTTAAAAAATTGCATTTTTCGCTTCAGTGTCGATTAAAGAGTATCTTCCAAAAAAAAAATTTTTTAATATCTTCAATGTACAGAAATCGACCTCTCACATTTTTATTATATGTATGTATGTATAGATAGATAGATATAGATAGATAGATTATACTTATAATAATTTTACAATAATAATTAAAACGCATTTTTAATTCAATATTTAGTGCCTAATTTTAAAATTTGGCCGGACCTTTAGAAGTAACCGTGTACAGCCCGCCCGCGAGCTCCGAGGAATTTTGCGGAATGTTAACGTGCAGTGAATTAGTCGATATTACACAGAGGGGTGTGCTCTCAGTCCTCAGTCCCCGATTTCTCGGAGCTCGCGCGCTGACTGTATAATAAATGGTTTTATTATTGCGAGGTAGGCTGGCGCGATTGGAGCTGGCGGGGCGAAGGCCTGCGGGCGCGGGCCTGCTGGCGGCGGCGCGGCGCCGTGGCCGCGGCCGAGCCCGCCGCCGCGCCCGCCGCCGCCGCCGCGCTCGACCGCACCGCGCGCGCGCTGGCGCTGCTGCGGGACGACGGCTACCTCACGGTGCGCCACACCTGGCACTTGTTTCGTAAACGTTACAACTCGACAATTTTGTAAATAAATAACAAATTTTTTGTTTACTGTTTAATAATTATGTGAGAATTATACACATAACACTTACAAATATTACAATTATAAATGCTATTTAATAAACATTTACCCGTGTAGAAAACGCCTGTACGCTTATTACGCTTTTGTTTATGTTTTGATGAAGTATGACATGAAACTAGTTAAAAATCTGGCTAAAATGCTTTTAAAGCCAGTGGCTGAAATAGGGGATGAAAGTTTGTATGAAAAACTTTATCAACGACATGTTATTCCACTCGTGGACGAAGCTGCGCGGTTTAACTAGTCAACTATAAATAATCCGACTTCAATAATTCGAATATAAATTGTACATGTCCTGATACAGCAATAGTAGACTCAATAAAGTGCTTAGTATCGATATACGTAAGTCACACTATAAGTTTTGCGTAACTTAAAAAAACATGTTTGTTTGTTTGTTGCTTTTCAAAATAATCTCCTTTACATTTTAAACATTTTTTCATGCGATCGAACTATTTTTTAAAACAGGAGGACCACAGATCTGAAGGCATGTTTTCTACATGCTGATTGAACGCTATCACTGTCTCTTCGGAGCTGCTAAAAGTAAAACCTCTCATCAAATCTTTGATTTTGGGGAAAATACAGAAATCACAGGGTGCTAGGTCGGGGCTATGCGCAGGATGAGTGACGAGATGTACTTTTTCGGAAGCTAAAAATGACTTTGTTTTGTTGACCGTGTGTAAAGAAGCGTTATGATGGTGTAGAAGAATGCGACTTTTGGGTCGTCTTTCGCGAACTTTTTCTAACACCCTGGGTAAACAAATGGTAGAATACCACTCGGCATTAACACTCTTTTGAACTTCAAGTGGAATTGTACAGATGGGACCCGTAGCTGAGAAAAAAAACGCGATCATTTTTTTTACCAACGTTTCTCGCCTAAGTCACTTTTGTTGGCCTGTTCTCATTTTCAAACACCCATTCACAAGATTACTGTTTTTTTTCGGGTTCAAAACAATATATCCACGTTTCGTCTCCTGTAACAATGTTATAAAGAGCATTAGAATGTCCATGGTCGTACTTCAGAAGCATCTGTGAGCACCATTCCACGCGCGCCCGCTTCTGCTCCGTGTCAGTTCATGAGAGATCCAAAACAACAAAGTTTCCGAACTTTCAATCCTACGTGTAAAATTTTCTGAATTTGGCTCATACCAATCCACAATAGTCCTCGAATTGTCTCATAGGTAATCCGGGGGTTTCTTCAATTAACCGCTTAACAGTAGCCAGATTATTTTCGTTGACGGCAGTTGAAGGCCGCCCTTCACGAAATTCGTAATGTAAAGAAACTCGACCTGTCTCAAATTCAGCAAAACATCGCCTCACGGTGCTCAAACAAGGTGCTTCTATCCCAAAAGCATTTTGAAGACGATCAGCACAGTCTTGCGGAGAAATAGAACTTTTAATATCATTAAAAATCTTCGCTATAAAATATTTTCGAGTTAATGCCATTTGCGTTGCGTACGTAGAACATTGATGTGTGATAAAAACAATTGACAAACCATTTCCCGCCAATTTTTGTTTTATTACTAAGAAGGTTGCAACGTTTTAAAAATATAACATTCGAAATTCAAATAGTTCCGATTAGCTAGAAGTGCAAAACTTTTAGTGTGCCCCATGTAGTAGTTCACTCAGCTGAGTTTGGTAGTGGTGTGGTGGCAGGTGTGGGAGCGCGTCGGCGAGAGTGGCGAGTCGTCAGCGGGGTGGCGGCAGCGCTGGAGGGGCGCGGCCAGCGGCGAGTGGCAGAGCGGCGTGGCGGCCGCCTGGGCGCCGAGCGCGCGCCGCCTGCTGCTCGCCGGCGTGCTCGCGCTCGCGCGCCGCTCCGAGCTCATCGTGTACGAATTTGATGGTACACCGCGCCTATTACTTCTTACTGTATATACTGAAGGAAGGTGTTCACTACTCGTTTCTGATACCGAATATGTAAAAAATGTGCTTAAATTATGATATAATTATCCAATTAAATTGTTAAATACGTCACCCGCGCGGTAGATACAAAAGTTCACTATTTAAAAATAGCGATTTGCCGCCGCAGCACGAGTCAGTTAAAGTGCGCTTATATAGTCGGGCCGTAGTGTAAGCAAGTGATGTGAGTAATGTGTGTATTGCAGAGCAATGGTGCGGGCGCGTGCTCAGCCGCGGCGAGGGCGGGCCGGGCGGCGCGGGCAGCTGCTGGGCCAGCGACGACGCGGTGCTGACCACGCGGCTGCGGCTGCTGGCGCCCGCGCTCGGCTGCACCACGTTGTGGCTCACTGCCGCCACGCAGGTGCCGTAGATCTCATTCATTTTCTTTAAAAAACAAAAAATAGTTTGACATACAATGACTAGATTGATCGGCTGCTGTGTTTGTATGAAGAGAGCAATAAAAATGTGTAGGAAGCAAGACAAATCAGCAGAGAACGTTACATAATATGGCACTCGGGTCCCTCTGCCTGTAAGATCTGACGCGAAGATGTATATGAAAATCTGTTAATTTTACAAAATCGATTGAAGCCTATCGAAGATATGTTGTAAAAACACATTTTTCGTTGTTGCTAACTCTCGAACGAATAAACCGATTTTGATTGAAATTGCGAAATTCCACGAAGTTTTTCAAGGAAAGTAACAGATTAGATTTGAAATCAATCAGTATATAAGCAAGTTGGAAAGTTATCTACTAAAAAAATGTTTTTTTTTAATTTCTCAAAACCTAATTCGGTTCCGTATCGGCGGGGTTATCACGTATCTCGGAATGCGAAATTATCGTAATTGTTTAGTTATTGCAAGACACATAACAGCCTTGTATATTAGTGGCAGTCGTTGTCGCTTGATTAGTTTTGGTGCTGTGACATTGCAAAAACTGCATTTAGTGACCAACAAGCAATTTGCGACGTTTTAGATGATTTTTTCGTTGTGTTTAATGATCATCATCGCTGATCGCTAGCGGATCGCTAACATTAGGTGATACGCCTGCGGACTAAATTATCAGAAAGTTCAAGTTTGGTGAAACTCAATCGAGTGTGTTACCCTCATTTCGATCGGTCACCACAATATAGTGGCTATCGGTGGTAAAGCCGACGTTATAGGTTATGAGAGGTGTATACATGCACGCATGCGTGCACACACATCCGCATAAACGTACATACGTCATACAGACGTACTGACGTCGTAGTAAAATAGGCAAAAATCAGTCTAGTTAAGTAGTCAAAAAGGTAAAAGTTTCCAAAATGTACTGCCGTTCAACATTTAAGGTTTTTGCACAACCATTACAATTGAACTTCAACTACAGTCCGCGCGCGAGCTCCGAGGAATTTTGAGGAATATTGACGTGCAGTAAAGAGAGAGAGAGAGAGAGAGAGAGCGACGTACACAAAGCACACCCGAGAGAGAGAGAGAGAGAGAGAGACGTACACACCCGCACACCGCTCCTACCTCAGTCCCCGATTGCACAGAGCTCGCTCGCGGACAGAATCGAATTCATACATGAATTTGTTTTGCTGTTGACAATCGTTGGCGTAGTGTCGAGTCCGGTGACGTTTCATTATAAAACTTGACAAAAGGCCATCAAAACTTATACATAAATAATGTTCAATGGTGCGGGTGAACTGGTGCCCGCACAGCTGCGTCCGCGAGTATTATAGATTACGGTAGCGATATAGTTTTTCATGCAACAAAACACCTGTTTCAGTCCGTGCCAAATTTCATAAAATCGGTCCAGCGGTTTAGTCGTAAAAACACAACAGACAGACACAGGTTTCCGCGTTTATGATATTAGTATATGACCGATTTCAAAATTATGTATATTTGCAAAAGTCCTCGAAAAACTTGTTCACAGACAATTATATAGCGCACTTTCCCCCGTTCTCATAGATGAACAACATGGTTTCCTAAAAAGACGGTCCACAACCACAAATTTAATAATCTCCAATGACATAATTACTTCAGGCATGGATTCAGGAGGACAAGTAGACGTAGTTTTTGCAGACTATCTCAAAGCGTTCGATTCTATAAATCAAGATATTCTAATACATAAACTGAGCTTATTGGGAATACACGGAGATTTACTCCGCTGGTTTACATCATATATAAAAAATCGTTCCCAGGCTGTAGTTGTCAATGGCTTTCAATCCTCTTGGATGTCTATTCCTTCTGGAGTACCTCAAGGGTCTTTGCTTGGACCTTTACTATTTATTCTTTTTATAAATGACATAAAATCATGCTTCAAGCGCTGTAGATTTTTATTATATGCAGATGATATGAAAATTCTGAAGGATGTGAAGTCTATCCATGACTGTCATTTACTTCAAGAAGACCTTAACCGTTTACAATTATACTGCTCACATAACTGTTTGGATCTCAATGTCTCAAAATGTGTCTCTATGACATTTACTCGTAAAAAAATATCTTACTTACAACTACACACTAAAAAACATATTATTGGAAAAGGTAGAAGTTATAAAAGACCTAGGTGTAGTGCACGACTCGAAATTACTATTTGACAAACATATAGACTCTATTGTTAATAAAGCATCTCGAGCTCTTGGTTTCGTTATAAGATCCAGCTATAATTTTAAAAATATTAAAACCTTAAAAATATTGTTTTGCACTTTCGTTAGAAGTATATTAGAATATTGTAGTCAAGTCTGGAATCCAAATTATAAGATATATACAAATAGAATTGAATCAATACAAAGGCGATTTCTACGGTTTCTATCGCATAAGTGTAATATATTTGATCGCGATTATTTTGCCCGTTGTGCACGGCATCACATCTTACCACTTGAAGTGCGGAGAAATATTGCAGATGTAACTCTTCTAATGGATATAGCCAATAGTCGCGTAAACACACCCTATCTTTTAAGTAAAGTTGGATTGCATGTCCCTAGCAAATCTCAGAGGAAATGTAATAGTATATATATTCCGTTTACATCTTCGAACTATCGAGCAAACTCATACCTTATCAGAGCTAGTTATAAATACAACAAAATCTCAAAGGACTCGGATTTGGATTTGTACTTTTGCACTACTAGTCGGGCCCGTCGAAACATTACTAAAAATTTTTTTTCTTCTAATCTGTCCTAATATATGACTATTAAGTCATTATTAGGATTCCTTTTTTCTGTTTTATATTTTTATATTATTATTATTAAATACTCTTTTTAAAATATACGTCTATTCGAATGTAATAAGTAAATTTGTGAAAACTATAGGCTTAAGCTGTTTGTTTTCCAATAAATAAATAAATAAATAAATAGTATGGATAACAACTAAATCTGATTCTAATGTTCAAATCGTAAAGTAAAAACTCACCATTGTGTGACGTCAGGCGGAAAACATGATAAAATCCGGTGCAAATTTAAATATATAGCTCTGAATAGAGTAAATTTCTTGAACACCGTATTATTACTTGTACTATTGTGTATTCTATGGTATTATTTAGTCATTACTGGTCCGACAGGAGACGCAGTCGGAGTACGCCGGCGTGACGGAGCCGCTGCTGCGCATCTACAACGAGGCGGCCACGCACATCACGTGAGATGCTTTTGGTGTAGTTGCAGCTCTGCTGAACGTGTACTACAACTATTTGTACTGGAGATTAAACGGAGAAGATACTTCCCTGATGGCAATCACCATCGCACATTAAGAACAAGAGGCCTAGCAGTAGCGTGGCTGACCTTTTTAAAATTGAGTAGACTCCTTTCTTGAAAATCCCTAAGCCATATTCATTTGGAAAATACCTGACAATTAGTCCAACCAGGGCTTATATCGGTTTGAAAATACCAGTTAATTTTTATAGCGGTTGGTTTTAGCTACCTATAAGTTTTGCTTTTTGAAGTTGACAAGGCCCAAGGTTCCACAGAGGAACAGCACGTGGCAGAACGTGTCTCGAGAATCGTTTATGATCTCCAGACATCGAGTTGGTAAAGAGGAACTTTTGAATTTTGTCGCGATGTCCAAGGGGCAATTTCGTCAACAAGAATTTGGTGTGTTTTATGTATTCTCATAGAAAAGAACACTAGTTTGTGACGTAAGACAAGAACCCGGTCGGTTGAAGGAGGGTAAATCACAAGCAAGTCGGTGGACGAGAGAAATAGTGAAGTTTACTCTTATTACATTTACATTTGAAAATAACTACTTTAGAGCTAAACTTTAAGCTAAGGTTTGTATAAATATAACCTTGTATATTATTGTAAATCACTGGCAGCCACATCGCCGTAGCCGAGGTGCCGGCGGACGCGGCCGCGCTGCCGGACGGAGAGTGCGACGACGAGGCGTGTAGTGACAACCCCTCTGCCGCCTACTACCACGCACTCCGACCGGTGAGCTTTCATATCTCAGTATATTATGTCCTAGCAACAATACGACTTGCCGCAGAATCATTTAGTGTGCAATAATCGTTAAGTTTTTTTTTGTATATCATAAAATAGCAAACAAGCAGATGGCATTGCTAAAAAAGGCAACATTCGCCTGTATACTTCAAGGATGCTGATGGTGCTTTGCTATCAAGGTGGTAGAGTGTTAATGTCACGTGCAAAAGTTTAACGGCTACATTACCCCCCAAACCAGAACACGACAGTGACAGACATTCACGTTATAGCGGCAAGAATATGTAAAGCAGGAATACTAGACCCTGGCGAGATGTTGTAGAGCTCTACCAGCTAGTATTCACGATGGTAGTGATTTCAGCTTGACTACTAGGTATTGGAGTTCCGCAACATTTTGCTCCAGATTAGTAAGACAGCTTTACCTATTCCTGCCGCAATAGCATCAATGCTTATGACTGTCGAGTTCCGGTATAGAGGGTAAAATTTTGTTGTCGTATGTTTTTTAGATGATAGGTAAAAAAGCACTACACATTTTGTACAAGGAATTTTATGTAAAATTTATCGCGTAAATAAGAATAATAAATTGACAAGATGATTCAAGAGAGTTAGAAAAAAGAACGAGCTATTGAGCTATCGAGGAAAATCGAGGTAATCGAGGATTAAGATGCACTTGGGCGCCGGCGACGAAATGAACTGAGGGGTCTCGAACTTAGCTTTGACTGGTTGTTTCGGTGAAGAAAAAACTGGCGGCCGGTCCGGCTTCAGGAATATTCAGGACTTAAGCACACTTCCCCAGGCTTCAACTACCACGCGGATTAGAAGAAAGTAATCTGTCACCAATTCCCTAACCATCAACAGGTAATATACGCGCCCCTTCTGCCGGTTCGATCAAATAGGAAAAGGAAGGATGAATACCGCGTGTCGGTTTATAAACGGGCGTGGATCGCGCGACGTTCCCATCGTGACCTGAGGGCTCAATCGCGGCTTTCCATAGTATTATGTGTGAATATATTCTGTAACGCTTCAAAGTCACATATATTTAATTCCCTTAGGAGAGCCGTTTATTTGTTCGTCATCTAATGATATAAATGAATTGGCATTATGTATCTTGGAATTTTGTAATCCAATTGCGAAGTACTTAAGTAGTAGTAGTAAAAGTGTCTAGTAAGTACTTAAGTAATTATTTGCATGTGTGTAAAGGTAATGTAGTGTTTCATGGTACAACTCCGCCGTTGTGGTCAGGTGGGTGAGAGTGTGGAGTGTGGCCGCGTGGTGGTGTGTGCGGGCGGCGCGGCGGGCGGGGCGCGCGGGCGGGCCAGCGCGCTGCTGCTGTGGCGGCTGCCGGCGCTGCGGCTCGCCGAGCACCGCGTGCGCGAGCCGCTCGCCGAGCGCGCGCGCCGCGAGCGTGCACGCCGCGACCACCCTGCGCCTGACCCGCCCGAGCCCAGCGCCGACGAGCTGCGCGCACTCTGTACACCACCTCACGCCGTTTGCCAGCTCGGACACCAAATAGTAGGACTTGTCGTGCACCCGAGGTACTAACACGTTTTACTACTTATTGCCTACACATATATATTCACTACTTAATGCATTGGTGTAATAGTAATAGCCTCTTCAAGGCTAAGATGGTGGGCTAAGACCATGGGCCGTAATATTACTTGATAAAATGAGAAATGAAAAAAAAATTCCATTAAACTTTTATAATCACTTTTCAAGGTCAATCAATATTAATCTATGTATATTAATATTATAAATGCGAAAGTTTGGATGTTTGAATGGATGGATGGATCGATGTTGGTTACTTAATCACGCAAAAACTACTGAACGGAATTGAATGAAATTTTGCACACAGATAGATGATGAGCTGGAATATCTTCTTTTCAGTGTGTGGCCGCGTTTCCGATCCGGTAGTAGTTTAAAAAAATGTTGACGCGTCAAAATAACTTGTAAAAAGTTTTATTGAATAAAGTACTTCTGATTTCTGATTTCTGAATAGCACATAGGCTACTTTTATTTCGGCACATTTGGTGATCCCGCGGAATTCGCCAAAAACTTTTATAATACAGTAGACTGCACGCTACTGCTGCTGCTTTGGATGGATGGATGTTTGTTACTTTATCAGGCAAAAAATTCTGAATTGATTTGAATGAAATATGGCACACAGGTAGATGATGACTTGGAACTGCGGGCTACCAGTTATAATTATTACTTACACTCGCGTAGAGTGAAGTAGTGTTCGTTTTTCCTGAAGATGCTTTGGTTTCGAAGTGAAACGTGCGTTGAGTGCGTACATGAATTGTGTGCTTTTGTGATTGGTGCCGGCGTGGTCGTGGTTGTAAAAGTGTGGTGGATGTGGGCGGATAATTGTGTTGTTGGGGTCTTCTTTTGATCCGAACAATCTGTGTGTCTTATCCATTTATTAAACCGGCGTCTCTCTTTTCGGTACCATCACGGAGAATACATAGAACAGTTCGCGGATAATAGCAAATTAAATTAATTTCACCTTTTTCCCCTATGTTAATGTTATGTGCTCCAGTAAATATAAAGAAACCCCCCTTGGGCTCGCTTATTTTAATCGTTACGTATAATATCTATAACAAGATGTTCCCTTGGGAACAACGTTCTGGTTACGTGACACATTACTTCCTTTTACTCGCCGAGAAACTTGAGGGCTATGCTACTAACTGTTAATGTAATTTTATATTGGTGACAGAAATTTCAAATCGATTCAGTAGCTCTTGAGGTCATCCATTACACTCAAACAAATCTTACGTCTTTATAATATTAGTATAGATAATAATGTAAACGGAGTACAACTGTAACAACCGACTTACGATTCTCTATATCTCTGGAATCCTGCACCACTTCTTCACTATATTTAAATATAATTCAACGTGAAGCATACCTGTCAAAAATATATTTTAAAATTTCAAATTGACAAATGACATCAAATGTGGAATCAATTGTATTCGAAATGATTATTGTTTGCTTTACATAATATTTGAGTGTAGGCGTATTGGTACAATAGCAGTAATCCGTGTGTGTGCGCGGCAGCGGGCGCTGCGTGTGGGCGAGCGCGGAGGGCGGCGCGGTGTGCGCGTCGCTGCCGGCGCTGCGGCCGCTGGCGCGCGTGCCGCCGCCCGCCGCCGCCGCGCTCGCCGCGCCGCACTACCTGCAGCTCACCGTCAACGACGATTTCCTTATGACGTGTGTATTATCTATTAATTTTATTAATTGAAACACTTTTCATGGGTAAATACACATGAGCCATAGTGGCACAGCTACTCACTTTGTAGTAGCACTACTCGGTCAAAAGAACCTAACTGTATAGGTAAAACAAAAGCGCCCAAATCTTATTTTGCTGTCGAAGCATACTATTATAGAAACTTAAGAATAAACTCGACGAAAATAGTAGTAGTAGGAGTAATAACACCGGGTTGTTTTCCAAAATACACATTATCATTAAATTAATGACCCAACTTAATTACAGAATTAGGTAAATTCTACGCAACGCAACTACTATTAACAAATAATTAAAAATTTGTGCTTATATGTAGGCCCTGTACTTTAAGACAGGGCCTTCTGCTACCTAAATGGGACCTAATTAACAAATAAAAAATAATTTGCAATAATATTATGGTTGTTACAAGTTCTTGTATACATGGGGCACACTAAAAGTTTTGCACTTCTAGCTAATCGGAACTATATGAATTTCGAATGTTATATTTTTAAAACGTTGCAACCTTCTTAGTAATAAAAAAAAACAATTGACGGGAAATGATTCGTCAACACTAATCTAAACACTAATTCTAACACACATCAAAGTTCTACGTACGCAACGAAAATGGAATTAAGTCGAAAAGATTTTAAAGCGATGATTTTTTATGATTTTAAAAGTTCTCTTTCTCCGCAAGACTGTGCCGCTCGTCTTCAAAATGCTTTTGGGAGAGAAGCACCTTGTTTGAGCACCGTGAAGCAATGGTTTGCTGAATTTGAGAGAGGTCGAGTTTCTTTACATTACGAATTTCGTGAAGGGCGGTCTTTAACTGCCGTTAACGAAAATAATGTGACTACTGTTAAGCGGTTAATTAAAGAAACCCCCGGATTACCTATGAGACAATTCGAGGACTATTGGGGATTGGTATGAGCCAAATTTAGAAAATTTTACACGGAGAATTGAAAGTTCGGAAACTTTTTTGTCGTTGGATATCTCATGAACTGACACGGAGCAGAAGCGGGCTCACGTGGAATGGTGCTCACAGATGCTACTGAATTACGACCACGGACATTCTAATGCTCTTTATAATATTGTCACAGGAGACGAAACGTGAATTTATTGTTTTGAACCCGAAAAAAAACAGCAATCTTGTGAATAGGTGTTTGAAAATGAGAACAGGCTAACAAAAGTGACATAGGCGAGAAACGTTGGTAAAAAAATGATAGCGTTTTTTTTTCTCAGCTACGGGTCCCATCTGAACAATTCCACTTGAAGTTCAAAAGAGTATTAATGCCGAGTGGTATTCTACCATTTATTTACCCAGGGTGTTAGAAAAAGTTCCGAAAGACGACCCAAAAGCCGCATTCTCCTACAACATTATAACGCTTCTTCACACACGGCCAACAAAACAAAGTCATTTTTAGCTTCCAAAAAGTACATCTCGTCGCTCATCCTGCGCATAGCCCCAACCTAGCACCCTGTGATTTCTGTATTTTCCCCAAAATCAAAGATTTGATGAGAGGTTTTACTTTGAGCAACTCCGAAGAGGCAGTGATAGCGTTCAATCAGCACGTAAAAAACATGCCTTCAGATCTGTGGTCCTCCTGTTTTAAACAATGGTTCGATCGCATGAAGAAATGTATAAAATGTAATGGAGATTATTTTGAAAAATAATAAACATAATATTTTGGTTATAACATGTTGTTTTTTTAAGTTACGCAAAACTTATAGTGTGACCTACGTATTAATGTGCTCTACCATAATATTCTGTGATGTGTTGTATTTAACGCGTTTTTCAACATTTAAAATGACGACGAAGAGATATAAATGTATGCATGTTTCACTTTATACATAAAATTCCTAAAGTTTTATTCAACGACAAATCAAACGAATTAAAAAGTTTTGATAAAGCAAGAGTTTTAAAACTATCAAAAATACGGTTTATTATTTTCCATGCAATATGCATTTTTATAAACATTAAATTTTTGCTTGGATATTGGATACAGAAAATATCTTACTGTATATAACATACTTAGTTTTACTTACAAATATATATACGGCCAAGATATACAAACAGGGTAAGAGAATAAAAATATTTACTTGTCGCAATATCAATAATACAAAAGAGATTATATTGGGTAGTGATAGTACGCGAACAATATGTTTTGTGTCCTCGTCGAAGCGATACCTATACCTTTTCATTCGTAGCACTGCCAAAGCGCAAAAGGATTCAGGAGTCGTTCTATGTCTTCGTCGTCATATCTCACCATATGCAAACTTTCATAGAACTTACGTTGATGTGTTGGTCCAGGCCGGTGGGACGCGGTTCGGACGTGGTGCGAGTGTACGCGGCGCGCTCGTGCGCGAGCTGCGCCGAGCTGCGGACTGGGCAGCCCGCGCTCGCCGCGCTGCTACTGCCGCGTGTCTCTGCGGATGAGTCTACCGCAGCCATCATACTGACAGCGGACTCGCTCGAAGTACAGTATATTTCTAATTAATCGTTCGCCACCTGCTAGACGCTACCATACTGCCACCACCGCCATAACATCTAACAGAGATGCGGATAACCATTAAAAAGATTAAATCACGCATATAAAGTTGCAAGCGTTGGCTTTCCAGAATAATTGTCCTGTCGTATTTCTTGTAAATTCCCGAACATGTGCTTCCATTGCGAAAAGAAAAATACTTTTCATGGCGTCAATATTAGCCGTAAATGTGTCAAAGATTATTTTTTATGCAATGTCCGAAATAACTGGCTCATTGTGACAAGTTTTCCTCTGTATTGATCTGGGGCTCTTTGGAGTAAGAAGCTCATCTTGCCTGACATCTATAGTTATGCACTGACTCACCCTGGTTTTCATACCTCCGCCCTACATATCCCAACCGTCGCCGGTTTCGTGTTCCCGATTGGAGAGTTAGATAGGCGGTAAATTTATGCACTTGGTATTCTATCCCTGCCAAACGGTTGACAACGCACTATTAACATCTTTCGCGTCTATAAAGCCATATGATTGTTTACTATCCTAAAATATATATAAGTAAAAACAAATACATTAATTATTATTAAAAAAAACAAAAGAATATTTTTAATACTAGCACTATACATAAATATTGCCAAGTACCTAACTGTCACACATCACTATCACTTAATCGCAGTGAAACTGCAAGCAATCGACTTCCCATTTCCTGTATTTCCAGAATCTTGCTCAGATCTTCACCAAAATAAAATAATATTACCTTAATGCCACATGCATAAGTTTACCGGCTACCTTACTCTCCAAACTGGAACACATCAGTGACAAGCTCTGTCGCTATTATAGCAGGAATAGGTTAAGCAGTGGTACCAGATCCAGGCAAGACAATGTAGAACTACTACCATCTAGTAGCTACGATTTTAGTAACTCTCATAGCCAATCGTTCGCCTCGTACGAACTGCTTGGCAAAAATTATTATTAGTATATTTTCGGTCGGCCTTAACGGATGTGTTGTAACTTATATTCGTACACTGGCTAATGGTTTCTATATTGTTGCAGGTTTGGGAAGCGCAAACACCGCCGCTTTGGTAACATGACGGAAACTACGGACTGAAATCCAACTTGACAAGTGCCGTGCATAATAAAATGTGGACATGAAAAATAGTTTTATTTTTGTATGTCGTTAATATTGACTTGTCCATCCATACCATTGACCTCTAAATATTTTCTATGATCCATACCAATATTATAAATGGGAAAGTGTATGTGTGTGTTTGTTTGACCGTCTTTCACGGCAAAGCGGAGCAACGAATTGACGTGATGTTTTAAGTGGAGATAGTTGAAAGGATGGAGAATAACGTAGGCTACTTTTTGTCTCTTTCTAACCCCCCATTTCCCTAAAATGGGGGGTGGAAGAATTTATTTGCTGGTTTATTAAAGAACATATAACGTTTTAATATTTTCATCAATAAAAAAATTGTAAATCATTAATACATATAAAAAAGTCGTGTTAGTTACTTGTAAGTCAAGAAGGATATTTCATATTATTCTATATCAAAATCGTTGTCTGAGGAGCTGACTAAGAAATCAAGAAGTAAGGCCATATCACTCATAGCTAATCAATCTGTATATAGAACTCCTAAAAATAATACGTGTGGCAACGACGCAGACTAATATTATCGTATCTTAGCCGTGTGTAATACGTTAAGATACTATAATATTTTATATTAGGGCATCTTAAGATCCAATATTATAGTATCTTAGCCGTGTATGATAAGCTTAACACAATTACTATAGAAGATTTCGATAAACTGAAATATTTAGAGTGTGTTAAAAAAATTGCGTGTTGGTTCTGGGCTCCTTTGAAGAATAGGCCAACTGCCGTTCTGCCTGGCAGGTTGTAAAAGGCGACCTATTGGCTATACGAGGTACTACCATCGTTACTAATAGGTGGTAGAGTTTTGCGTTATCTCGCCCGGGTCCGGTACCACCGCATTACCTATTCCTGCCGCAATAGCGTCAGTGCTTGTCGCTGTCGTGTTCCGGTTTGGAGGGTAAGGTAACCGGTAAACTTATGCATGTGGCATTAGATCTCACCACAAGATAGCAACGCACCATTAACATCTTTGGTGTCTATAGGCGATGGTTGACTCTTTCCATAAGGAGACAACCATCCCAACCCTCTCCAAATCTGCTTATTTGCTATCTTATGATATAAAAAAAAACCAACTCTATAACAATTTATGGTTTTTTGAATGACATTTTAAAGAATACCGTTAAATTTTGTGAGGATTTTCGGCAAGCATTCTTCAGGTTAAATATTGTGAATACAGGTTAAATGTTAAATATTGGCACATTGGTATTTACTTATGTTAGAATATGCTGATACACTACAATAATTTGCTTATGACACAAATACCTATTTCTTTTTCATTTATTTTTAACATTCAGTGCATACGGAAAGGACCAAGTCCCACCATATACCTATCTAATAGGATCAACGACAGCGAGGAATTCTTACGACAAGTGTGACGTCATGCATGTCGTAATTTTGCGCGGTTTTGGAAGAACAAATGACAGGAGCGTGAGGCATGACTGCTCACTAGAAAAAAAAGGCGAAAAAGGGATAAATATATAATAACAAAAATCACACCAAGAACCGACCATTTTGCAGTATCTTTCGAGTCACTTCCCGAACACCTAGAAAACTAAAACTGCGTGCCGGCGGCTGCACGACTCAACAACTTTTCTTATTCGTATTAAGCCCCGTTTTCACTTTGATTAGTGGGAGTGCGAGTGTTTAATGCAGGTACTTAGTATTAAGCAAAAAATACGTGAAAACAGCCGTTGATCAGTGCGAGTGATCAATATCCAGCGTAGTAAAAGTGAATAGTCGCAGATTACTAATCACTCGCAGGGATCAACGGCTGTCTTCACGTATTTTTTGCTTAATACTAAGCACCTGCATTAAACACTCGCACTCGTACTATACAAAGTGAAAACGGGGCTTTAGGTGCAGGCGGGAAGTGCCTAAAACTGTCGATTCCATTCGTCATACTCATCATAGTCGGTAAAGGTTTTGCCAACACTGTAATCGGGACCTTGTGTTAGAATTTTGTTCACTCTGGTTCCCTCACAAAGGAAACAACGGGATGATATTTATTTGTGCTACGTTAATGTTAGTTCATGAATACATTTATTTATATCACAGGATAAACAAGCAGGTTAAAGAAGAGATAACCATCGCCTAGAGACACCAAAGATGTTTTTAGTGAAATGTTTTCAGTATGTCGGAATGTAATGCCACGTACTAAGTTACCGGCTACCTTAGCCTTCACGCCAGAACACGACAGTGACAAGCACTGATGCTTCGCGGGTGCCGAACCCGGGCAAGATGCATTGTATGTTCTCCGAGAGGAGCCCGGACCGATGCGGGGATTTTAACAAAAGATGGAAACCGAAATCATATGATTTAGGTTTATTTACAAGATTGTAACACTTTCTTTATATTATAAGACAATAAACGAGCAGATGGTTTCCCCGATGAAAACGGACAACATCGCCTATAGACACCAAATATGTAAGTAAAGGATGGCAATGACACACGCATAAGTTTACCAGCTAGCTACCTTAATGTCCATATCAGAATACGACAGTGACAAGCACTAGCGCCTTGTTGTTATAGTTCGCTATAAATGTAGCTAGTATTAAATTGACATTTATTAAATTCATAAAACGCGTATGCGTAAGTACTACTATATTTATGTGTGTGAATATTTTATACGAGAATAATGTAAAATATCACTTGTGTGTTATTTTTAAACCGATCTAAAAATTCATATTTATTCGTCATCCTAATGCATCGCAACATATCGACGTCACTAATAGATACATACTCGCAAGTCGCAGGTGATGCGGTGTACGATACCACAAGAATGTGTCGGCGCGGCCTCCTAGACGCAGCCGCGGCCGCCGCGATGCGCCGCGCGCCCGCACTCCGCTCCCGGACACACACCGGCATGGCGCTGCAACACTCCGCCCGCGCCGCGACCCGCCTCTGCCGCCGCCTCGTGAGTCACATTTATATAGCACTCGTTAGCACCCTGCGTCTATGCATTATGCAATCACTTACACGTAATATTTAGTATCTCCTAGCGTAGCATCATATTATTCACCTTTCATAATCGGGGTTCTTGTTCAGTACCGACAATGTTCATTGGTAATAAATATTATGTTAAAGTCTCAAGCTATTTTAATAAAATATAAAATAGCTTATATATTCCCTATTTCTGACGTTGGTTATCTGTTAACACTACGACAATGAGCCTGGCTCTATCGAACCTAATTGTTTCTTGCGCATATCCAGAGTCTTACAATTTTGATTTACACATTTATTTTTCATTAAACGTGAATATAAAGTATATACGTAGGTACTGGTATATCTGTCATCAGTGATTAAATAATTTGATTTAGTAAATTACAATTTCAAGGGGTTCAGATGTTTTGAACATTAAAATAACTGTACATTTTCAGTGCGAAAATAGTAAAACTAAAAAAACGAACATCAATTATTGATTGCTTAGTCGTCTACACGGGTGCACAAAGTTCTATAGTTTTTTCTTTTACATATGTATTACAGCAATGCCTTACAAGTACATTTAAGGTATTTTGTACTTAGCTACTCAAATTGTAACAGGGCTCTTGCAGTAATCATTTTCTAAAATAACAAAGGTAAAACTTGTAAGTACGATGATTGCAACATTAAAGCTCTGATAAACTGAGAGGCAAACCAGATCAAAAGACATATATAAATTTGGTATGGCTCCACTGGCAAGTTTGTAATGTTAAATTAATAAGAACCCCGTGTTATGCCTGGCCCCCTATCTACAATAGACCATCTGCCGTTCTGCCGGGCAGGTCATACCAGGCGCACAGTTGGCTATACGAGTCTTTACCATCGTAACTACTAGGTATCTACCAGCGCCTTATCTACTTCCCATAATATCTCCTCTACTTCCCATAATAGCTCGTGTTCCTGTTTGGAGGGTAAGGTAGCCGGTACACTTATGAATTTCGCTATAACATCCTGCCATACGAATAGCAAAACACCATTAACATCTATGGTGTCTTGAAGAGATGGTTGTCTCTTTCTCTTCTTACGTCACATGTACAAGAAAAATCCGAAAAATTTTAATATGTAGTTTAATAACAACATTTTTCTTATTACAACATTTCTTGATTCTAGGTCAACGAAAATTACCTGATAGGTTTTGATTTCCTTATAAATCGCAAAATATACGAAAATATGCAAACACCTTTTTTAACTTTGCCCTGTGTTGGCCCGGGCCCTTTATAAAGAATAAACCAACTGCGTTTCTGCCAGGCAGATCGTATGATGCGACTGATTGGCTATACATGTCACTGCCATCGTGACTACTAGGTGGTAGAGTTCCGCATCGTCTCTCCCGGGTAGTTTGTGCCACCGCCTTACCTATTCCTGCCGCAATAATGTCAATGCTGGTCGTTGTTTTGTACCACGAAAAAAAGTCAAACTTATGAGTTTTATTTTTTTTCGTAGCCGAATGAAATCCTAGAGTTGAATGAAATCGTAGAGTTGAATGAGTACTTGATTCCTGTTTGCGCGCTTGAAAAAGGTTTCGACAGACGGAAAGATGTGTGTTCCATTTTTTCTTTTGATATATATACCGTCAAAAATCATTATGAAGTAATTTGTACCGTAACGTACTAAGTAACGAGTAACACTTTGCGATAGTAAGATATTCCACTCGCTGCCATCGTTGATCGGTTTGGACGCTTTCATTTTTAGGGTCCCGTACCTAAAAGGTATAACGAAACCCTATTGCTAAGCCTCCGCTGTATGTCTGTCTGTCACCAGGCTGTATCTGATAAACCGTGATAGCTAGAAAGCTGAAATTTTCACGGATTATGAATTTCCGTTGCCGATATAGCAACAAATACTAAAAATAAAATAAAAACATATTAAGGGAGGTCGCCATACAATAATTGTGTTTTTTCGTATATTTTTTGCTATGATGGTACGAAGCCCTTCGCGCGCGACCCAAACTCGCACTTTGCCGGTTTTTTTTTGCTTTCTTGCTCATCTTGGTCTTTCATTTGGCGGCTCATTGATATAATAATTACATTGGCTTTTGAAAAGCCTTTCTAGTCTTATACATACATAGTGAAATTTTACTTAAAAATACTTTTCTATTTATACGATCGATAAATCTTTACAAGAGCTGTCGAATAAAATTTAAAAGATCGTCGTAAATGTTCCAAGTAAAAAGATAGTTTTACTTGTAGTATACAAATAAATTCTATAACGCAACGAAACGACCTCAAAACGGTGGCGCTTCCACTCATCGCGACGCATCGCAGGCTGCCTTCTACTTAAAAAATTCTTTATTCTTAACTATCCAGTGGTATAATTAGGTTACTGCCACCTGCTAGACGCTACCATACTGCCACCACCGCCATAACATCTAACAGAGATGCGGATAACCATTAAAAAGATTAAATCACGCATATAAAGTTGCAAGCGTTGGCTTTCCAGAATAATTGTCCTGTCGTATTTCTTGTAAATTCCCGAACATGTGCTTCCATTGCGAAAAGAAAAATACTTTTCATGGCGTCAATATTAGCCGTAAATGTGTCAAAGATTATTTCTTATGCAATGTCCGAAATAACTGGCTCATTGTGACAAGTTTTCCTCTGTATTGATCTGGGGCTCTTTGGAGTAAGAAGCTCATCTTGCCTGACATCTATAGTTATGCACTGACTCACCCTGGTTTTCATACCTCCGCCCTACATATCCCAACCGTCGCCGGTTTCGTGTTCCCGATTGGAGAGTTAGATAGGCGGTAAATTTATGCACTTGGTATTCTATCCCTGCCAAACGGTTGACAACGCACTATTAACATCTTTCGCGTCTATAAAGCCATATGATTGTTTACTATCCTAAAATATATATAAGTAAAAACAAATACATTAATTATTATTAAAAAAAACAAAAGAATATTTTTAATACTAGCACTATACATAAATATTGCCAAGTACCTAACTGTCACACATCACTATCACTTAATCGCAGTGAAACTGCAAGCAATCGACTTCCCATTTCCTGTATTTCCAGAATCTTGCTCAGATCTTCACCAAAATAAAATAATATTACCTTAATGCCACATGCATAAGTTTACCGGCTACCTTACTCTCCAAACTGGAACACATCAGTGACAAGCTCTGTCGCTATTATAGCAGGAATAGGTTAAGCAGTGGTACCAGATCCAGGCAAGACAATGTAGAACTACTACCATCTAGTAGCTACGATTTTAGTAACTCTCATAGCCAATCGTTCGCCTCGTACGAACTGCTTGGCAAAAATTATTATTAGTATATTTTCGGTCGGCCTTAACGGATGTGTTGTAACTTATATTCGTACACTGGCTAATGGTTTCTATATTGTTGCAGGTTTGGGAAGCGCAAACACCGCCGCTTTGGTAACATGACGGAAACTACGGACTGAAATCCAACTTGACAAGTGCCGTGCATAATAAAATGTGGACATGAAAAATAGTTTTATTTTTGTATGTCGTTAATATTGACTTGTCCATCCATACCATTGACCTCTAAATATTTTCTATGATCCATACCAATATTATAAATGGGAAAGTGTATGTGTGTGTTTGTTTGACCGTCTTTCACGGCAAAGCGGAGCAACGAATTGACGTGATGTTTTAAGTGGAGATAGTTGAAAGGATGGAGAATAACGTAGGCTACTTTTTGTCTCTTTCTAACCCCCCATTTCCCTAAAATGGGGGGTGGAAGAATTTATTTGCTGGTTTATTAAAGAACATATAACGTTTTAATATTTTCATCAATAAAAAAATTGTAAATCATTAATACATATAAAAAAGTCGTGTTAGTTACTTGTAAGTCAAGAAGGATATTTCATATTATTCTATATCAAAATCGTTGTCTGAGGAGCTGACTAAGAAATCAAGAAGTAAGGCCATATCACTCATAGCTAATCAATCTGTATATAGAACTCCTAAAAATAATACGTGTGGCAACGACGCAGACTAATATTATCGTATCTTAGCCGTGTGTAATACGTTAAGATACTATAATATTTTATATTAGGGCATCTTAAGATCCAATATTATAGTATCTTAGCCGTGTATGATAAGCTTAACACAATTACTATAGAAGATTTCGATAAACTGAAATATTTAGAGTGTGTTAAAAAAATTGCGTGTTGGTTCTGGGCTCCTTTGAAGAATAGGCCAACTGCCGTTCTGCCTGGCAGGTTGTAAAAGGCGACCTATTGGCTATACGAGGTACTACCATCGTTACTAATAGGTGGTAGAGTTTTGCGTTATCTCGCCCGGGTCCGGTACCACCGCATTACCTATTCCTGCCGCAATAGCGTCAGTGCTTGTCGCTGTCGTGTTCCGGTTTGGAGGGTAAGGTAACCGGTAAACTTATGCATGTGGCATTAGATCTCACCACAAGATAGCAACGCACCATTAACATCTTTGGTGTCTATAGGCGATGGTTGACTCTTTCCATAAGGAGACAACCATCCCAACCCTCTCCAAATCTGCTTATTTGCTATCTTATGATATAAAAAAAAACCAACTCTATAACAATTTATGGTTTTTTGAATGACATTTTAAAGAATACCGTTAAATTTTGTGAGGATTTTCGGCAAGCATTCTTCAGGTTAAATATTGTGAATACAGGTTAAATGTTAAATATTGGCACATTGGTATTTACTTATGTTAGAATATGCTGATACACTACAATAATTTGCTTATGACACAAATACCTATTTCTTTTTCATTTATTTTTAACATTCAGTGCATACGGAAAGGACCAAGTCCCACCATATACCTATCTAATAGGATCAACGACAGCGAGGAATTCTTACGACAAGTGTGACGTCATGCATGTCGTAATTTTGCGCGGTTTTGGAAGAACAAATGACAGGAGCGTGAGGCATGACTGCTCACTAGAAAAAAAAGGCGAAAAAGGGATAAATATATAATAACAAAAATCACACCAAGAACCGACCATTTTGCAGTATCTTTCGAGTCACTTCCCGAACACCTAGAAAACTAAAACTGCGTGCCGGCGGCTGCACGACTCAACAACTTTTCTTATTCGTATTAAGCCCCGTTTTCACTTTGATTAGTGGGAGTGCGAGTGTTTAATGCAGGTACTTAGTATTAAGCAAAAAATACGTGAAAACAGCCGTTGATCAGTGCGAGTGATCAATATCCAGCGTAGTAAAAGTGAATAGTCGCAGATTACTAATCACTCGCAGGGATCAACGGCTGTCTTCACGTATTTTTTGCTTAATACTAAGCACCTGCATTAAACACTCGCACTCGTACTATACAAAGTGAAAACGGGGCTTTAGGTGCAGGCGGGAAGTGCCTAAAACTGTCGATTCCATTCGTCATACTCATCATAGTCGGTAAAGGTTTTGCCAACACTGTAATCGGGACCTTGTGTTAGAATTTTGTTCACTCTGGTTCCCTCACAAAGGAAACAACGGGATGATATTTATTTGTGCTACGTTAATGTTAGTTCATGAATACATTTATTTATATCACAGGATAAACAAGCAGGTTAAAGAAGAGATAACCATCGCCTAGAGACACCAAAGATGTTTTTAGTGAAATGTTTTCAGTATGTCGGAATGTAATGCCACGTACTAAGTTACCGGCTACCTTAGCCTTCACGCCAGAACACGACAGTGACAAGCACTGATGCTTCGCGGGTGCCGAACCCGGGCAAGATGCATTGTATGTTCTCCGAGAGGAGCCCGGACCGATGCGGGGATTTTAACAAAAGATGGAAACCGAAATCATATGATTTAGGTTTATTTACAAGATTGTAACACTTTCTTTATATTATAAGACAATAAACGAGCAGATGGTTTCCCCGATGAAAACGGACAACATCGCCTATAGACACCAAATATGTAAGTAAAGGATGGCAATGACACACGCATAAGTTTACCAGCTAGCTACCTTAATGTCCATATCAGAATACGACAGTGACAAGCACTAGCGCCTTGTTGTTATAGTTCGCTATAAATGTAGCTAGTATTAAATTGACATTTATTAAATTCATAAAACGCGTATGCGTAAGTACTACTATATTTATGTGTGTGAATATTTTATACGAGAATAATGTAAAATATCACTTGTGTGTTATTTTTAAACCGATCTAAAAATTCATATTTATTCGTCATCCTAATGCATCGCAACATATCGACGTCACTAATAGATACATACTCGCAAGTCGCAGGTGATGCGGTGTACGATACCACAAGAATGTGTCGGCGCGGCCTCCTAGACGCAGCCGCGGCCGCCGCGATGCGCCGCGCGCCCGCACTCCGCTCCCGGACACACACCGGCATGGCGCTGCAACACTCCGCCCGCGCCGCGACCCGCCTCTGCCGCCGCCTCGTGAGTCACATTTATATAGCACTCGTTAGCACCCTGCGTCTATGCATTATGCAATCACTTACACGTAATATTTAGTATCTCCTAGCGTAGCATCATATTATTCACCTTTCATAATCGGGGTTCTTGTTCAGTACCGACAATGTTCATTGGTAATAAATATTATGTTAAAGTCTCAAGCTATTTTAATAAAATATAAAATAGCTTATATATTCCCTATTTCTGACGTTGGTTATCTGTTAACACTACGACAATGAGCCTGGCTCTATCGAACCTAATTGTTTCTTGCGCATATCCAGAGTCTTACAATTTTGATTTACACATTTATTTTTCATTAAACGTGAATATAAAGTATATACGTAGGTACTGGTATATCTGTCATCAGTGATTAAATAATTTGATTTAGTAAATTACAATTTCAAGGGGTTCAGATGTTTTGAACATTAAAATAACTGTACATTTTCAGTGCGAAAATAGTAAAACTAAAAAAACGAACATCAATTATTGATTGCTTAGTCGTCTACACGGGTGCACAAAGTTCTATAGTTTTTTCTTTTACATATGTATTACAGCAATGCCTTACAAGTACATTTAAGGTATTTTGTACTTAGCTACTCAAATTGTAACAGGGCTCTTGCAGTAATCATTTTCTAAAATAACAAAGGTAAAACTTGTAAGTACGATGATTGCAACATTAAAGCTCTGATAAACTGAGAGGCAAACCAGATCAAAAGACATATATAAATTTGGTATGGCTCCACTGGCAAGTTTGTAATGTTAAATTAATAAGAACCCCGTGTTATGCCTGGCCCCCTATCTACAATAGACCATCTGCCGTTCTGCCGGGCAGGTCATACCAGGCGCACAGTTGGCTATACGAGTCTTTACCATCGTAACTACTAGGTATCTACCAGCGCCTTATCTACTTCCCATAATATCTCCTCTACTTCCCATAATAGCTCGTGTTCCTGTTTGGAGGGTAAGGTAGCCGGTACACTTATGAATTTCGCTATAACATCCTGCCATACGAATAGCAAAACACCATTAACATCTATGGTGTCTTGAAGAGATGGTTGTCTCTTTCTCTTCTTACGTCACATGTACAAGAAAAATCCGAAAAATTTTAATATGTAGTTTAATAACAACATTTTTCTTATTACAACATTTCTTGATTCTAGGTCAACGAAAATTACCTGATAGGTTTTGATTTCCTTATAAATCGCAAAATATACGAAAATATGCAAACACCTTTTTTAACTTTGCCCTGTGTTGGCCCGGGCCCTTTATAAAGAATAAACCAACTGCGTTTCTGCCAGGCAGATCGTATGATGCGACTGATTGGCTATACATGTCACTGCCATCGTGACTACTAGGTGGTAGAGTTCCGCATCGTCTCTCCCGGGTAGTTTGTGCCACCGCCTTACCTATTCCTGCCGCAATAATGTCAATGCTGGTCGTTGTTTTGTACCACGAAAAAAAGTCAAACTTATGAGTTTTATTTTTTTTCGTAGCCGAATGAAATCCTAGAGTTGAATGAAATCGTAGAGTTGAATGAGTACTTGATTCCTGTTTGCGCGCTTGAAAAAGGTTTCGACAGACGGAAAGATGTGTGTTCCATTTTTTCTTTTGATATATATACCGTCAAAAATCATTATGAAGTAATTTGTACCGTAACGTACTAAGTAACGAGTAACACTTTGCGATAGTAAGATATTCCACTCGCTGCCATCGTTGATCGGTTTGGACGCTTTCATTTTTAGGGTCCCGTACCTAAAAGGTATAACGAAACCCTATTGCTAAGCCTCCGCTGTATGTCTGTCTGTCACCAGGCTGTATCTGATAAACCGTGATAGCTAGAAAGCTGAAATTTTCACGGATTATGAATTTCCGTTGCCGATATAGCAACAAATACTAAAAATAAAATAAAAACATATTAAGGGAGGTCGCCATACAATAATTGTGTTTTTTCGTATATTTTTTGCTATGATGGTACGAAGCCCTTCGCGCGCGACCCAAACTCGCACTTTGCCGGTTTTTTTTTGCTTTCTTGCTCATCTTGGTCTTTCATTTGGCGGCTCATTGATATAATAATTACATTGGCTTTTGAAAAGCCTTTCTAGTCTTATACATACATAGTGAAATTTTACTTAAAAATACTTTTCTATTTATACGATCAATAAATCTTTACAAGAGCTGTCGAATAAAATTTAAAAGATCGTCGTAAATGTTCCAAGTAAAAAGATAGTTTTACTTGTAGTATACAAATAAATTCTATAACGCAACGAAACGACCTCAAAACGGTGGCGCTTCCACTCATCGCGACGCATCGCAGGCTGCCTTCTACTTAAAAAATTCTTTATTCTTAACTATCCAGTGGTATAATTAGGTTCCGGACATTGGGGATGTTTATTGCATATGTAGCTGTAACCTAACTGTATGTCCCGATTTCATCTGTTTTTTGGTCTTTCCCCCACTATGAAAGGAAATTTAAAGTTGTATTCACATCAAGACGTTGATTTTTTTCTGGCTAATATTTCCCGTAAGGGCGTGGGCAGTAGATCGCAGCGCACGGACTGCGCGGACAGCCGGCCGCCGGCGTGCCCGCCGTGCGCGCCACAGCCGCGGCCGCCGTGCCGCCGGCGCGCGGCCGAGTGCCCGCGCGCGCTCCGCGTGCTGTGCTGCCCGCCGCCCGCCGGCGCGCGCCCGCCTTGCGCGCCGCCGCCACCGCCCCCGCCGCTCACCTGCGAACACGCTTCCCACAAACTGGTATGCGACTGGACATTCCCTTCAAATACTAGGATATAGTTTTGTGGTGAACAAAGAAATTAGTGCCAACGGAGACATTACAGAAATTTATATAATGTCAAATAAGGCGATTTTGCTAAAGATATGTGTAGTATGGGTAACGTTTATGTTGCATTCAATTGCATTAAATATATGTTTCGTCATTATACAAAGTCGTTATCATTTTACAAACGTTAACATTTGATATAAATTGCCGAAAGCAGATTGTTGGTCATTTTATTTACTTCAATACATAAAACGTTAGGCCCCACTTTTGAACAAAAGGAGCCCTGCTACGTGGGGCAAACCCTATAGTAGAAAATTCTTTTTATAGGCAACCTTACAACGTACTTAATATTTATATAAGAAGCTGGGTAAGAATCTACTTCTAAGTCAACTTCCCATGTATGTAACAAGTAATTGGAACAATTAGCCCAGAGGTTCTTGCTCCGTTAACATTTTTTTAACTGCTACCAGAGGTGTTAATGTGATGAAGCACATTATACATTTTACATTCGGCAAAGGGCATTTTTTTTAATGTATTTCTCTTTATATTCTGATGCCGCCGTTTGTATACGGACTTTAAAGAAATGCCTGCAGCATACCTACATATAAATAATGCATCAAAATATTATGTGGATATATACGTACCGAAATCCAAAGTACATCTAGAGGCATATTTTCCTGGCCTATAACAAATAGGTATGCGTCTTCTGGCGCAAACAAACTATCATCGCCTATAGACATCAAATATGTTCATGGTGCCTTGTATGACTAGTGGCAGGATAGTATTTCTACTCATATAAGTTCACCGGCTACTTTGGCCTTCAAATACACCATATTGAAAAATACTGATGCTGTTGTGGTCAAAATAAATAGCACAGTGGTATCAAACCCAGACAAATCATAGTGCAAGTCTACTGCCTAATAATCTAGAAGGCAGTGATACTTTCAGGTAATCTTTCGCCATTTACTAACTGCCTGTAGAATTAGTCTATACGTTCCTTATAAGAAATCCAACCTAGTCCCTGTTGGAAATAATAGTAATATTCAATAGTTTAAAACATTATTGATAGTCAACAATATGAAACCTTAATTATCAGCTAGTGTTGCGGCAGTAAATGCTGTCGCCGGCGTATGTTGGAGATTGCAATAACAAATGGTGCCACGCAGCAAACATTGTTCCAATAACTGACAACCGACAACCTGCCGCCAATCACTTTATATTTTGGCTAATGTTTAAGTCTTTAAGTGCTTGCGACCACCTACTTGTATAAAATAAAAAATAAATTAACATTCTAATAAAATGTATTTTATAAATAATCTTATCATTTGCTTTGCAGAAATCGCAATCGGCTGCGCTACGTGAATATAGTTCAGAAACAGCTAAAGGAGTTATTGGTTGTCACATCCAGCTTGACCGCGTAGCGCAACGCTTAAAAGCAGCAGAGGAAATCCGACGCGCGGAGTACGAGAGGGAAGTGGCCTCGCGGCAGCCGGAGGGCGCGCCGGCCCCCGCCGCCTACTCGCTGGCGACGGACCGCCAGTGCTTGCGCGCCTCCGACGGCCGCGACTACAACGTGGCGGACCCGCCACGGGAGCCCGCGCGATGCGGACCCTGCCGCACGCCGCCGCCGCCCTGCCCTGTCAAACTAATGTCAGAAGAACACTGTGATATTCCACGGAGCGGACACGTAGACCCCTGTAAGCACTTACCTCGCGTATTCGTTGAAATTGACAGACGTTCACCTCTTAAGCCAGTCAAAAATTCTTCTCAATCTCCCGAACCAAATATATCCCGGCAGCCGCAAATCACTACTTGTAATAAAACAGAAAGTCTTACAACGCGCCTAATGGGAAAACTGAAAAGAGGCAGTGGCGCCTCCTGTCCACGAAAATCGAGTGAACCTCAGTGTGGCGAAGGAAAAGCACGATACGCATTCGACGAACAATGGTGTCGATCACCCCCCACACCCGCTCCGGCACCTCCAAAATGTCAAGAACCGTCAATAGTAGAACGGTTACGTCGACGCCCCAGTAGCTCTAGTGTACAGCAATGTAATCCCAAACGACATTACCACACTACTATCATATTACAAGCATGTGAAAATAAAAGTTGTAAATTAAAACCAACCGAAACATCTAAATCGCAGGTGGACAAATTAGACGAAATTCTTAAGCAAAGGAGTTCATACAAAGAGGCCGGTCAAGGCAGAGTAGTAGGAATGGGATGTAAACCCAAAAAAAATAAAGCTTTGAGTGCAGGAAACCTAGAGCTTCCAGTGCCTTCTAGCGCGGATAAAGTGAGAGTGCAGGTGTCTTTAGATTTTGATTCTGGAAATGAAAGAAAGGGCTGTTGCCCTAAACCAATTTCTTCATCTCCATGTCAATCACAAATAAAAGCGTTGTGCTCTGATGTGAAACAGCCCGATAATAATTCTTGGCTTTCTTTGAAAAATATCCAAAAAAAGTTTTCGTCGTGTCGAAAGAGCGATGACTCTTTTAAAAAAAAGACACCCCCTGGTGGTTCCTGTCCGAGACCTCAGAAGCCCAAACCTGCTCCCGCAGTTCGACCTCCTTGTGCTCCGTCTCCACAAGAACATTTACCGAAACGGAAAAGCGACCCTTGCCAGCCAAAACTCTATCCATCTAAATATCAAAGTCTACCTGATTTCTTAAATGTCATTTATCCATAAGTTATGGTAATTGCCGGTTGTGTCCTTGAATAATTACAAACCAAATATAAATAAATGTTTTCTTTACTATTTTTCTAACCACTGGTGAAGAAGAGGGATGTGTTTGACCTACCTATATTTATATCTGTTCCTATGTCCACTTATAACTACTCTAATAGTTTAACTGATTTTGATAAATAATACGACGTTAGAATCATCTTGATGGCGCGAGTACCACTGAAAAAACATAATGCCTGATCTAATACGATGTAATCTGATGCTTAAATATTTTTTATCCCGATTTTTGAGTGGGGTTAAAATGGGCTTTATCTAATTTGGCAATCTATTTGATTAAAGCTTGGATGAATTTAATAGTTCTATGGATTAAAGACAGTGTGTAGCGTCAAATCATAGATTTATATAAAAAAACATTAACCCAACTGCGCTTTACAATCATTTTCCCCGTGTTGGTTCCGGGCTCCTTTGTAGAATAGACCGCCTGCCGTTCTGCCTGGCAGGTCGTAAAAGGCGACCGATTGGCTATGCGAGTCACTACCATCGTGACTACTAGGTGGTAGAGTTCTGCATTGTCTCGCCCGGGTCTGATACCACCGCCTTATCTATTCCTGCCGCAATAGCGGCAGTGCTTGTCACTGTCGTGTTCTGATTTGGAGGGTAAGGTAGCCGTTAAACTTATGCATGTGGCATTAGACCTCGCCACAAGATAGCAACGCACCATTAACATTGGTGTCTATAGGCGATGGTTGACTATTTCCATCAGGAGACCCATCTGCTTGTTTGCTGTCTTATGATATACAAAAAAAACATTATTTTTGCCTCCTTTCTGCAATTATTATCCCACCAAAAACGTAACTAGTAGACACGTATGTATATCTAGTGATTAGCACAATCAACGAAATTGATTACAAAGCAAAGAAAAATTTTAACACGTTAAACCAGTCGATATACTTTATGGCTGTAATTTTAATTATATTTTAATAAGAAGTAAATGAATACAAAATTAATTTGCCAATCATTTATTCGGTTGTTTAGTCAACAAGTTTGAATGTTGCATTATTTTAGAATGATTTTTTGACATGAAAACGTATTTAAATTTGCTTTCATATCGAGGGACAGTTCAAGAAAACGGATGTTAACAAAATTGGGGGACACAGTTTGGTGTTATAGCTACATAACTATCATCAACATCTAAAATCGAATTATACCGTTGCACAGCTAAAGAATCAAAGAAGTTTTGGAGCTACGTGTGGACTACGAAAGATGGAGGAGGGAGTGGCGCCATTTTAAGAAAATTTCGCTGCGTTACAGTATTTGCATATAGTATACTTTTTACTAGGAGCAGTTGTGACATTCAATTAAGTTTTGTTCGGCAGCTTTTTAAAGATTTATCGGTTTTGTAAGTAAAAAAACAAAAAAAATATTAAATGTTGATAGTAGATATATATTATGGCGTTTAAGTGAAAAAAAAAATAGAAAAAAAATATCGGTCAAAAAATCTTTCAAACGTCAAATCAAGATAGACAGGACGTATACCATCTAAACGGGATTGTAAATAGTAATTAAATGATCCTCATGAACTCCCAAGTGAAATAGTGAAGAAGTTCCTAGAAAGTAAAAAGATGAAGCGCCCGAACTGATCCACGACGGCAACTGAACGACGAATGATAAATTGGTAAAGTGCGTGTTGGGCCACGCTCAATGTAGGTTTTCGAAGTCGTCCATCACAATAAGGCGGACTAAAAAGAGGGCTTTTAATTACGCAGGGCAAGACGGGCATCCTGACTTAAAACTGTTTTTAAGCAATCTCCCTAACGTTCCATTCATTTTGTTCCCTGCACACACTTTTCTTTCGACACTAGTGTTGTCGGCGTATTATACCTTCTATCCCTGCTAAAATCACATCCAAGATATCCACCTGTTACAGCACTACGTCATTGACCACAACTCTTACATCCATTCTGGTTGCTTCTCTTTCAAATACTAGAAATTTAGTTTTCTTCGTATTCAGTCGTAAGTATTCGTACTCTTACAATCATCATTCATAACTGTGAACAGTGTTTAAAGCTCAGAGGGAGTTGAGTCTAAAAAAATTAGGTAGTTTACCACTAGATCACTCATGCGTATTCTCACATTCAATGAATCTTTGGAGATACTCATCCAGACAAATGATAAATAGGCGAGCTAATAACACACAATCCTGCCTTACGCCAATATTGACATCGAACCAGGGAAATATGTTGTCGTATATCTAAAGCCTAGCCATTCCATAATAAATCATACCATATTTTTTCACATCAAGGACTAATGGTGGCGATAGAAAAATACTCCGGTGCCTGCATGATCGTGGGCACACCAGACCACGGAGCCATCTTGTCACCGGGGAGATCAACTCTCATTCATTAACATCAATCAATTCGTGCTTCTTATCTTACAACCAAACTTTTGTACTATGGTTTCATACTATGATTATTCAACCTATTTAATGTCCAAGACGAATATATCCACATCACAAGTTCATCGCCTACAAATCTTTCTCCAAGTACATTTTATAAGTTTGTCGACTATTGCTCAAACACTTGTAAAGCCTTCTAAGCCGTGATAGTTTTCGTTTTAATTTCATTATATTTACTACTACCGTGAATTTTTTCCCACCCCAAAACGAGCCGTTTAGGTGGCAGAGGAGGGAGCGCCATTGGTCCTAGCAAAAATTAGCACTTCAAAGCCTAATAACCTAATAAATATAACTTCTCGATTAAGGGACTTGTTTATGAAAATAAACAAGTCCCTTAATTGAGAAATTGTTTTTGAAGTGAAACTTCTTTAGAATCGTTGTGATTTCAAACCTGATGCAACGAAAAAACGACATGTAAGGGACACAAATACAAAAATGTGTAGAATGAAGGAGGGAGAGGGAGAGGGAGGGAGAGAGGGAGAGGGAGGGAGAGAGAAAGAGGGAGGGAGAGAGGTTGAGGGAGGGAGAGAGGTTGAGGGAGGGAGACGGACAGGGGTAGGGAGAGGGAGAGGGGGAGGGGGAGTGGGAGGGGGGAGAGGGATAGGTAGAGGGGAAGGGGGAGGGGGGCAGGGAGAGGGAGAGGGAGAGTGGGAGAGGGATAGGGAGAGGGGGGAGGGAGAGGGAGAGGGATATGGAGAGAGGGAGAGGGGGGAGGGGGAGGGAGAGGGGTTTGGGGGGAGAGGGGAGGGGGAGGGGGGAGGGGGAGAGGGGGAGGGGGGAGGGGGAGAGGGGGAGGTGGGGAGGGGAGAGGGAGAAGGGGAGGGGGAGAGGGAGGGAGAGGGGTTTGGGGGGAGAGGGGAGGGGGAGGGGGTAGGGGGAGAGGGAGAGGGGGAGAGGGGGAGGGGGAGAGGGAGGGGAGGGCGAGAGGGGGAGGGGAGAAGGGCGTGGGAGAGGGGGAGGGGGAGAGGGAGAGGGAGGGGGAGAGAGGGAGGGGGAGAGATGGAGAGGGGAGGGAGAGAGGGAGAGGGGGAGAGTGCGTGGGAGGGGGAGGGGGGAGGTGGAGCGAGGGGAGAGGGGGAGGGAGAGGGATATGGAGAGAGGGAGAGGGGGAGGGAGAGGGGGAGACGTGGAGGGGGGAGGTGGAGCGAGGGGAGAGAGGGAGGGGAGGGATATGGAGAGAGGGGGAGGGGGAGGGAGAGAGGGGGAGGGGGAGGGAGAGAGGGAGAGGGGGAGGGAGAGAGGGAGAGGGGGAGGGAGAGAGGGAGAGGGGGAGGGAGAGAGGGAGAGGGGGAGGGAGAGAGGGAGAGGGGGAGGGGGAGAGGGGGAGGGTAGGGGGAGAGGGAGGTGGGAGGGGGAGAGGGAGAGGAGAGGGGGGGAGGAGAGAGAGGGAGGGGGAGAGAGGGCGAGAGGGGGAGAGAGGGAGGGGGAGAGAGGGAGGGGGAGAGAGAGAGGGAGAGAGAGTTAGAGAGAGGGAGGGGGAGAGAGGGAGAGGGATAGGGAGAGGGGGAGAGGGGGAGGGGGGGAGGGGAGGGGATAGGGAGAGGGAAAGGGGGAGAGGGAGAGGGGAGGGGGAGAGGGAGAGGGGGAGAGGGAGGGGAGGGGGAGAAGGGCGTGGGAGAGGGGGAGGGGGAGAGGGAGGGGGAGGGGAGGGGATAGGGAGGGGGATAGGGAGAGGGAGAGGGGGAGAGGGGGAGGAGGAGGGGGAGAGGGAGAGGGGGAGAGGGAGGGGAGGGGGAGAAGGGCGTGGGAGAGGGGGAGGGGGAGAGGGAGGGGGAGGGGAGGGGATAGGGAGGGGGATAGGGAGAGGGAGAGGGGGAGAGGGGGAGGAGGAGGGGGAGAGGGAGAGGGGGAGAGGGAGGGGAGGGGGAGAGGGAGGGAGAGAGAGGGAGAGAGGGAACGGGAGAGAGGGGGAGAGAGTGAGGGGGAGAGAGAGAAGAGGGGGGAGGGTGAGAGAGGGGAGAGGGGGAGGGAGAGGGATATGGAGAGAGGGGGAGGGAGAGAGGGAGAGGGGGAGAGGGGGAGAGAGTGAGGGGGAGAGGGGGGAGGGAGAGGAAGAGGGATATGGAGAGAGGGAGAGGGGGGAGGGAGAGGGGTTTGGGGGGAGAGGGGAGGGGGAGGGGGAGAGGGGGAGGTGGGGAGGGGGAGAGGGAGAGGGGGAGGGGAGAAGGATATGGAGAGAGGGAGAGGGGGAGGGGGAGAGAGTGAGGGGGAGAGAGAGAAGAGGGGGGGAGGGTGAGAGAGGGGAGAGGGGGAGGGAGAGGGATATGGAGAGAGGGGGAGGGGGAGGGAGAGAGGGAGAGGGGGAGGGTAGGGGGAGAGGGAGGTGGGAGGGGGAGAGGGGGAGAGGGAGAGGAGAGGGGGGGAGGAGAGAGAGGGAGGGGGAGAGAGGGCGAGAGGGGGAGAGAGGGAGGGGGAGAGAGAGAGGGAGAGAGAGGGAGAGAGAGTTAGAGAGAGGGAGGGGGAGAGAGGGAGAGAGGGAGAGGGACAGGGAGAGAGGGAGAGTGAGAGGGAGAGAGGGAGAGGGATAGGGAGAGGGGGAGAGGGTGAGGGGGAGGGGAGGGGGAGGGGAGGGGATAGGGAGGGGGATAGGGAGAGGGAGAGGGGGAGAGGGGGAGGGGAGGGGAGGGGGAGGGGAGGGGGAGAGGGGGAGGGGGAGGGAGAGAGAGGGGGGCTGGCTGGCTGGCGGGGAACAGAGTGAATAGAGCGTTGGTTTTAAGTCAGGGTGCCCCTCTTGCCCTGCATAATCATTCCTATGCCTGCCTATGCCTATCCCAACGATATTGTATGAAAGTGAGAGTTGGGTATGTTAGAAGGGCATGAAAGTATAATCAACGCAGGACCAATGTAATCGTAATGTTGAAGTGAGAGAGAAGTTATGCTTGAAAGAAAGTGTTGGTGTAAAGATGAGAAAGGGCATGCTCCGTTGGTTCGGACATGTACAAAGAATGGTAGGTGAAAGATTAACAAAACAGATACACAATGCGAGAGATAAAATACTTTATTATTGAAGTGAAACTTTTGAAGTGAAACTTCTTTAGAATCGTTGTGATTTCAAACCTGATGCAACGGAAAAAACGACAGGTAAGAGACACAAATACAAAAATGTGTAGAATGAAGCCGGTAAAGAATGAGACAGAAATATACATACTATTTTATATTATCGGTCTCTCCTCTTTGTTCCGTACTTCGTAGCGTCCCCACTCCCGTCGTTTAAGCATAGTCGCCTGTAATTAGTGAGCCAAAGCGAGAGAGCAAATGTCGGTGTGTATGTATACTGCACACTGTTAATACTTGCTTGTATTTGAGCATTTAACGTGTGTTAGTATATGTGAAAAGTACGTGAGCTAATACTACTTTACACTGTATGCGGCTGCGTATTACAGCTTTTTAGTAAGATGCCATCTCATTCTTTTCTCGATTTAGTGAAGTTTCACTTCTATCGTGTGTGAATCGCACACACACCTTTTTTTTTAACCTATTTAACGATATCCCACACCACGGGGTATACGAGAAAAAAAACATCCCCACTTTAAATGTAGAGAAGCTAACCTAAAAAAATATTGGCGTGACTAATATGTACATTCATGCCAAATTACAGTTTTCTAGTACTAAAGATCTCTGAGCTAGACTGCGGACGGACGGACGGAAGGGCGGACGGATACCTATAGCGAAACTATAAAGGTTCCTAGTTTTCTTCGGAACCATAAAAAATGATACCGAAAAATATGACCCGTTACGTAGACGTATTCACGCAAAAATACAAGGCTGTGTCCATGACACAGCCACAGCCCGTTTTTAGGGTTCCGAAGTAAACTAGGAACCCATATAGTTTCGCTATGTCCGTCTGTCCGCACGATTGCTCAGAGACCCTCAGTACTAGAAAGCTGTGATTTAACACAAATATACATCACCAAAATGGTACCATAAAATATTGAAAAATATTTTTTTCAGGGTAGCTCCCCTACACGTAAAGTGGGGATGTTAATTTTTTTTTTCTCACGTACTCCATCGTGTGGGATATCTTTAGATAGGTTTTTAAAAAATATTGTAAGTTTGTAAAAATAAGTTTTCAATTAAGGGATTCGTTTGTAAAATATTAAGCTTTTAATTGCGAATTTTTGTTAGAGTCAAGTATCCCCCTCTCCGTCTGCAGACTAAACGGTTGGTTTTGACGGTGGGAAAAAAAACATGGTAATAGTTAATATAATGAATTTAAAAGGAAAACTATCACCCTTAAAATATATGTAGGTTTTCCAAGTTTACGAGTAATAGTCGACCATCTTATAATTGAATAATAAATAAATATTCATGGGACAAATTACACTTACTGATTTAACCCCAAAGTAAGCAAATTATTTGTTTATGTTATGGGTGCTAGTCAACGATATTAATACATAGAAATACATATATAAATACTTTGACATACATAATAAACACCCAAACCCGGAAATACAAACATTGATGCACATCACACAAATGCTTGTCCCCGTCGGGGTCGAACCCGAGCCCCGTTGATTGCGTAGTCAGGGTCGCTAACCACTCGATCGATGGGGCGGTCACCAATTATAAAATGCTGTTTTACAAATTATTTAAATCATATACAGAATACATCTTCATAGATGGCGTTGCACAAAAATAAATCACGTTTATCACGTTTATTATATAGTTGACACTCGGCAGTAGGTGTGGGACGTCAGTCGTCCGCGCGCTCTCACGCGGTATAATATACCAATTACCAATCTATGTAACCTGTAATTTATGTGTGTGTCATAATACAGAACATGCGCTACTATAAACTTTATTAATTCCCTAACTGCGGCAACCGAACATAGCAGTCAAACCGATCACACACACGCGCTTAAAGCCTAAGCCTGAGGCTATATAACCTTTTCTTTTACCCCCTAAAGTGGTGCCCCACTAAATTTGGAAAATAAAGTAAAGAAAATTTGGAAAAGTTGGTATCTTATAAGAAACCGACTTTTCCAAATTTGCTTTATATTCACTGTATGTCATTTTTATAGTATTTGTTGAGCTTTGTATGGCTTTGTATAGGTTTGTAGTGATTTAAGGTCGCTGGATTTAATTGAATGAAAACAAGTGCGGCTGGTTCAAAGCGGCGGTAAGGTGCAGCGATCCAAGCAGAAAAGGGCGTTTATTTCACTTTAATGTTGCTAGTTATTAATTTATAATATATTAAAAAGAAATCCATAACTCTATTATAAGAAAAAATACTTAGTGGTGTTGGGTTGCCAACATATTGCGAGGGCAAATAATAATAATAATAATAGTAATAATAATAATAATTCTTTATTTGCATGAAATAGGGGTTACAATAGATCTTAATTAGCTAAAAAAATTACATTCCTTCCTACTTCACCGTTAATTGGCATGCAAATTTTCATTTCTTTGTTATTTAATGTGTACTTTTATCAAAACTATAATAACAAAAATATGCAAGTCTTTATAAAATACTATTTAACAGTAGGCAATAAAAAGCAACTTCAAGAAAATTACACATTTTTAAATTTTACATTTCCAATATATTAAATATAATTATTAAATAAATTCGTATCGAATAAAAATAACCATATTTAACTTCATTGTTATTTTATTATTAGGTACTCCTTTTAATTACTCATAATAATTATTAATTCAGGAATCTTAGTTTTCATAAATGAAAATTTATTACTACTAGTACTGATTCAAGCTAAAAATGTGTTCATGTCACATTTTCTTACTGAAAAGCTCGTTCACATCGTAGAAACAATTATCTAACAGCCATGTCGTTATTTCTTTCTTAAATTTCTTAATTGGTAGATCCTTAACATTATTTGGTATAGTATTATATATTTTAATGGCCATAAAATAAACATTTTTCTTAAACAGTTTAATATTACATTTTGGAATTAGCAATTTATTGACATGTCTAACAGATCTTGGATTCTCTTCTACATTAAGTTTAAACAGATGAGGGTATCTTTTCACAAACATTACAATATCCCTAATATACATGCATGGTAATGGTAATATAAAATTATTTTTAAAGAATGGTTTGCAGCTATTCATTGGTTTAATGTTATATATTGCTCTTATACATTTTTTTTGTACTTTAAACGCTCTATTCATATCTACTGAATTGCCCCATAGAATAAGGCCGTAGGAAAGAACCGTCGATACGTAACCATAATATGCAGTAAGCGCTGCTTTTTTAGATACTACTTGACGCAGTCGTCTTATAGCATATATGAACTTATCAAGCTTTGAGCAGACCATATCTATATGTGATTTCCAATTGCAGTGGCGATCGTATATAACTCCCAAAAATTTTATATTATCCATCTCCTCTATTATTTCATTATTATATTTAATTTCGATAGGTATTTTCTTCCTATTAATATTACTGAACTGTACTAATTTAGTTTTGTTAACATTAATATTCAAATTATTATTCTGTAACCATTCACTTATTTTATCTATTGTATGTTTAATTTCATTTTCGTAATTGTCTACGTTTTTGCATTTTATCAATACGGTTGTGTCATCCGCATATAAAATACAAGGGTTAGGGGTCATTTTCGGAAGGTCATTTATGTATATGAGGAACAGTAGGGGTCCTAAAATACTGCCTTGTGGCACACCAATACTATTTATACGAAATTTTGAGCGATGAGATGTTTTGATTCCATTTACAATTTTTGTAATTTCCGTGCATTGTTTTCTGTTTAACAGATAGCTTTAATCCACTGCAAAGCCTTACCTCTTATACCATATTTTTCTAATTTGTTAAGTAAGTTTGAATGATTAACGAAATCAAAACCTTACTCATATCAAGAAATACAGCTGTAATTGGTTTTCTGTCATTTAGAGAGTCTGTGATCAATTTAGTTAGATGGTAACAAGCTAATGTTGTTGAACTATTAGTGCGAAATCCGAATTGCTCATTTGCTAATATATCATTTTTTGTAAAAAAGTTATTTAACCTAGAAAACATTTCTTTTTCAAAAACTTTCGCTATAATAGGTATAAGAGTTATTGGACGGCAATCATTAATGTCCGTTGGATCATTTTTTTTATGCAGTGGTTTGATTATTGACAACTTGAGATTCTCAGGAAATGTACCCTGATTAAACGACAAGTTTATGACATGTGATAGTGGAGAACATATATATTTATTACATTTTTTTATAATATCAGTGCGAATGCCATCATATCCCACTGACTGGGTGTTATTTAGCGATTTAATTATTTTATAAATTTCATCAGGACTAGTAGGATAAAGAAATATTGTATTATGATTCGTTGCGATATCTTTATAGTTACAAGTATTGTGATTACTATTACTTTTGTTAGTATTATTTGTTACATCTATAAAATGATCATTAAATAATTCCGAAATAGTATTAGCGTTGTTAATGTAAGCGCCTTTATTTTTTATGTTTTTTATTTCATTAATCTTATATGTATCATTAATGTTGTCCTTAATTACATTCCAAGTCGCTTTACACTTATTTTTACTGTATATTATAGTGTTTTTGTTTTGAATTTGTTTAGACATATAAATGCACCGTTTTAGAATTTTATTGTATTTAAAATATTTTTAATTATTCTTTACCTTTTTTGTATAAGATCTACGGTATGACAAATACTAGAGATTTTTATTCCTTTGGTTATCCAATTTTTATTTTCTTTAAAAGTAGTTCTTTTAATTTTTATTACAGGAAAACATAAATCATAAAATAATTTAAAGATATCATAAAATGCGTTAAATGAGATATTTGGATCATCGGAATCATACACTTCTGTAAATTTTATTTTTGAAATGCAATTTAAAAATTTATGCTCATTTTCTTTACTAAAATCCCTAACGAATTCCGTCCAAGAAGTATTATGTATTGTTTGTTGTGATTGTATTGTTACTAACTGAGCTGTTTTATGATCTGAAAGGGCTAAATAATGTGTAAAACCCTTTGCATTTTTTATATTGCTTACAATGAGATCTATGCAAGACGATTGTCTTGTTGGACAATTTATCAGTGAAACCAGATTATAGTTTTGTAATATACTTACTAGTTCTAATGAATACTTATTTTTAGCCAAAATATCGATGTTCCAGTCGCCACATAATATAATATTTTTCTTTTTCTTTTTTTGGCTTAAAATATATAATGGATTTTCCAACTGTCGTAAAAATGTATTAGGGTCACTTTGTGGAGTTCTGTATATACAAACTGTAATTAATTTTTGTGAGGGAATTTCAATACCGCAACATTCGAAGCATTCTGTAGTTTCCAAGTTTTTTAAATAATCCATTTTTACAAATTCTACGTCTTTTTTAATTAAAATACAGCTACCGCCACGTTTTTTGTTTCTACAATACGATGATGCATTTCTATATCCGGGTATTTTTAGCTACGATTCTGATCCTTTTTTGATAAAAGTTTCGGTTAGACATATTATATCGATTCCATGTTTATATATTTTATTTAAATCCATTACAGACAGGTATAGTATTTCACATTTATTAATGGCGCTAGCAATATTTTGATGCAACAATGAAAAATTACGATCGAAAAAACTGCTTTTCAGTTTTTTTATCTTTTAATTCTAATTTTTGACCTAAGGTTTTATTAAATTCAATCGGTTTGAAATAGTATGGGATCGTGCCTCTATCGTTTTTTATTTTTTCTTTAGATGAAGTATTGCCAATAGTTAATTTTTCACAGTTCTCCCTTACAGCAAAATAGTAAGGTATCGTTCCTTTTCTAAAGTATTTTGTTTGTATTTTATTTAGGTTACTTTTCCTGTTCGAGTTTTTATATAGTTGAGATATATTTTTAATATATTTGTTATAATAATCTAATTTCATTATTTCATGTATTAATTGTCTCGAGAAATATTTTCCTAAATGTGAACTAGCTAACTTAGATATAGGTTTGTTTAAAAAAGTACAATTATTATACAGCTTCAGAATAGAGTAAATATGGTTATTTAATAGAATTTCGTTTAATGATCTATTCGACACTACAGGGACTACTAGTACGTGGGTATTCTTAAGATTTTCCAATGCCACGCCTAATTGTCTACGCCTAATTGCCACGCCTAATAACAATTGAAATCATAAATTAGCTTATGAAATTTACTGATACTGAACTAAATCATAAATTTTTATACAAAAATATCGTTTATTTTACATTTTTATCTATTGTCCAACTAAGCAAAAATATGTATGGATCTGAATAACATGATACTTTATACCTATCACATAATGCTGACCTTTGTCAGTAATGTATTTAAATTTCAATAATTAAAATACTTAGAACTTAATGAATTTATAAAATGATACAAGATAAAAAATCAGTTTACGCTTACTTCCGCAGAAAACGAAAAATTAACAAAAGAATTGTTTATTGTGGCATATTGCAAAATAAAATTATTGCAAACTGACAACAAAAAATAAACAACGAAATTGCTTATTTTAGCATATTATGAATTATAATTATTACAAAGTGACAGTCACTACTATTACTATTGATGCCGTTCAGAGGCAACGCAAATACTTACAACTATAAATAAACAAAAGTTTGCATATTAATTTAGCCTATTATAAAATATAATTATTACAAAGGTGACACTTGGTCAAAATTTAAACAAACAAATAAACAAACAATAAGATTGCTTAATATGGGTGATTCTTCAAAAATGTGTTCTCCGTGTAATTTCCATGGTATTTTTGAAATCGCCTAATTAAAGTAAACTAGCAAAAAGCAGAGCTTTGTAAGGGCTCGCAAAGTTATACTATCTAGTAATATTGTTGGAAAAGTATTTTTGTGAGAATTACATCTTTTAATGTATGGACTTTATTTATAATTATCTAACCTAAAAAACTCAGCGTATTTTCACCTAAACATTACATTTGTATCAATTTATCAAAGGCTCGCGTCGTCTAACTTTGGACTAGTAATATTTGGTTTTTGTTTATTGGTTTTTTCAATGTAAAATGGGTATTAAAAATGAAGGTTGTTCTTATAAAAACACATTTTTAACATTTTGCTGAAATAATTGTTTTTGTTTTTTCTAAAATCAGGAAGTTCCTGGTTTTACATCGATTTACGAAATCAAAATCAAAAAATGTTTTATTTAAATAATCCTTCAAAATTTTTGGACTTAATATTGGACTTAACGCAGGTACAAAGAATTGACGGTAGACACTCAGCAAATACATTTTTCGAACTTTTCTCTCAGAGAATCTCTCGGAGTTCGATTCCAGAGTCAGGCAAATGAAAAAATGTGTTTTTTCAGTTTTCTGATAAAAACAACTTTGCACGGGATTGGAAAAGTGCCCTACTGGCAATAGACTGGCCACCTATCACATTGTGGGACTTAAGTATCTTTGGCTAACCGTGGATGCACACGTTGTACCTCTGCCTACCTCTTCGGAGATACGGGCGTGAATATACCTTTTTTTAGCTATTTACCCTCGGGCTAAGATTGGGAATTGATCTATACAATATAAATCAATTAATACATCTGTACTGTTTCTCAATAAGCATACTGTGAAACTCTCTAAAGCTCTATTTACTCTGTCCTCCGCAAACATCCTTTGCATTCTCCTTTCAATGATTTTATCATGCACCTTCGATGCCAAACTGATCAAACTGATGGCCCTATAGCTATTGCAGTTTATACTTGAACTTTGCCTTTATACGAGGGCACGATGACCGCGCGCCGTCAGTCAAATATGAAGAAACAATTCATGAAGTAGGTAGTCTCTTAATAAGTTCAAAAATTCTAATACAAAATGTATCTTCTATCAATTTAAACTCGTTAATTTAATAAGAGATGGCGTTAGTAGTAATAAGATTGTAATACAAATTGTACCTTCTATTTTTTTATTTTTATAAAAAGGGTATTTTTATGGTAAATAACAAATCTAGACATAAATATAAACTACCACGTCGAAGCTCAAACCTAAAAAATGCGATACTTTTTTAGTAAAATGTACCACAAAAGTGCATAGATCGTGGCCTAGTGTAAGGCTCGCTACGCTCGCCCTAATTACACAAACATTTCAAAAGTTTATGCAAATTTAAAGAACATATAAAAATTCGACACCTAGTGGATGTATACTTTTCGTAAAAAAAAATATAGAACTTTTGCTGTCCACGGAAATTACATTTTAGACCACGGAAATGACCCAGCAGGTAAAATTTTGCTAAATACCGTATCAGATATAAAAATAAGATTAGATAAAAGTTATGTTGGCTACTATGAACGGCTGTAATATACATTAAAATGATATTAGCCCAAATTTTTAGCGACTCCTATTTTCTCAATTTTTCCTCTCCCCTTAACTTAGCGCTCAGCATGTTGTTCTTACTGGAAAATAACAGTGTATATCTACAATTTCCAATATTACCAGTTTCCAGTATCAAAACTTTAAACGCGAAACTGATGTGAAACTTGTACTTAAGTTAATAGCGCGCTTAAAAGTCAATTTTTAAGTTGACTTTTAAGCACGTTTCAAAATTTTTCAAAATGTTTCATTGAAAATTGTTTTTTATTTTAATTTTATTGATCGAACACACTCGTTTTAGGGTTACGAAGTAAACTAGGAACCCTTATAGTTTCGCTATGCCCATCCGTCCGTCCGTCCGCAGTAACTCGGAGATTATTAGTACTAGAAAGTTATAATTTGATATGAATATATGTACATATTAGTCACGGCAACAAGTGGTAACATATTATTATTATATCGAAAAATATTTTTTGGGTTAGGTAGCTCCTGTTCGTGTAAAGTAGGGAAGTTAATTTTTTTTTTCTCATGCTCTCCAGAATGTGGTTTTTAAAAAATATTGTAAGTTTGTGATAACAATTTTTCGATTAAGGGACTCCTTTTCGAAATATTAAGTTTTAATTCAAATGCTAATTTTTGTTAGAGTCAAATATCCCTCCCCCCTGTGCCAGCTAAACGGTTGGTTTTGGTTGAAAAGAAAATGATCCTCATCGCCGCATTTACCAACACGTTAACGATTATCGACTATACCTAACGATAACCGGAACCGAAAGCTTTACGTGCTCTTCCCAGTCACGGGATTGGCAATACACCAATCTACCATACTCTGGCTGCTACTGAGGTTTAAGACTTTCGAGAAAACCTTGAAAACCTTAATACCACCTTTGGGATCGAATACTGGAGCACGAGGCAGTCTAAATGATAATGAGCTTTGGTTTAGCAGATTTAAATTAAAAAAAAATTGACAAACTTCATAACTTAATTTGGTGATCGCATAAATTACAGTATAATCATTGAATATTTCATTTTATTTATTGCAAATAAAATGTAATAAAGTAATTTCCATGGGTTTTATGTAATTTTCATGGTGTTTTATACACAGAAATTACAGCATGGAAATCACCAAAAAGCATATATTTTGAAATTTTTCGACATTGGAAAGGTATAAAATGCTAGTTTGTTATTAGCTATTTACATTTAGGAGTTAGGTATAACACCTCAATACCCGTTTACTAAAAATAGTACGAATATATTCTAAAAATATATATATTCTAAAAATGTGACATGGAAATTCCTAAAACTTGAGAACCAAAAATTGAAAAATTGGAGAACTGACTCGTGACTTTCTTTTATTTCTAGATAATTAGCGCGCGCGCTCCAACTCTACACGCTTCTAGATTATTCGTAACAATATTATTAAATCTTGCTTAAAATCTACCCCATTGTGAAAAACTGCTTAATTTTTGAAGCTGTATACCAACATTAGCAGTCATTTAGGTAGAGAAAGCACAAATTTTCCAAACAAGATCATATTGATTGGTTACTGGAAAGTTTCTGAATCAGACAAAAAAAATAAAATTGCATAGACCTTGGTGAAATCGTAACCAACATTGAATACCTTATATTTAAAGTGGGTACACTTTAAATATAAAATGTTCAATGTTGGTTACGATACGGATATGATAGATTTACCAAAAAAAAAAAAATGTCGATTGATATGTGAAAAGGCAATTTTAGTTGCGAGAAATGCAAGCTTTGACGCCATCAATGATAAATAATGGCCAATTACCAGGCGAGAGTGTAAACTCAAGGTAGTTGCTACCGTCACCCATTGATACATTACGGTAACGTTATCAATTTAAAACTTCTTGAGGGTAACCTCAAGTTTTTTTTTTTTTTTTTTTTTTTTTTTAAATTCAAAATTGGCACTCCTTTTATTTTATAACGAAATCTGAGACTGCCAAGTCTTTGTAACGGAACTAGACTTCAAATAAAATTTCTTCGAAACAATGTCATAATTGTTATAGTTTTGACTGGACCAGTAGTCGGGCGAACCGGGCCCCGCGGTAGTGATACTTTCGATTCCCATGATACCCTTGGATTAACCTTTTAATTTTTTTTTTTTTTTTTTTTTAAAGGATACAGTTTTCTTTAAAGGTATCGTTTGTATAATAATGAATATAGTATGAATAATGTCAATCAGCGTACTGTGACTTTTCTTTAAATACTCATGTATAAAATCTTTCTATAGTATGTATATATTATGATCCTCAGATAATCTAGCTTCTAGGGTTTTTTTTTTTTTTTTTTTTTTGAGCTAAGAAGTGTAATGAATCACCTTTGTTATGATGAATAGAATGTAATTGTAATTTGGGCGGCAAGATAACCTGTATTTGATTATTTTAGGTGTCCACCTGTACATTTTGATTAAAAACTTGTTTACACAAGTCGTGTGTGTGTCACACACACACGTGTCTCTGGTACGCTTTCAGCCTTCCAAAATTGCGTAAGGGTTTGATGATTATCAGGATCGCATGTATTTAAAACGACAGGCTGTGTGTGATATGTTTTGAAAATTACACTTACTGATCTAATCCCAAAGTAAGCAAATAATTTGCTTGTGTTATGGCTGTTAGTCGACGATACTATTACATAGAAATACATAAATGTGTGGCCGCGTTCCGATCCTTAGGTAGTTTTTAAAGAGTGTTGACATGTCAAAATAACTTGTAAAAGTTTTATTGAATAAAGTTCTTCTGATTTCTGATTTCATATATATATGAAATGATGATGATGATAATGAATATATATATGAAATGATATGATTTCATATCTGATTTCATATATATGTTCAATATGTCTGATTGAACGAACTGATTTTAGTCCTAATCAGATTTAAATAGATGTCGTTGTTCGCAACGGCGACACTTTTACATCGTGCTATTAAGAACTTCATTCGATTGTACTAATAATTTTATAGGCATATAAACAAAGGGTTAGGTTAGGTTAGGTTAGGTTAGGTTAGGTTAGGTTAGGTTAGGTTAGGTTAGGTTAGGTTAGGTTAGGTTAGGTTAGGTTAGGTTAGGTTAGGTTAGGTTAGGTTAGGTTAGGTTAGGTTAGGTTAGGTTAGGTTAGGTTAGGTTAGGTTAGGTTAGGTTAGGTTAGGTTAGGTTAGGTTAGGTTAGGTTAGGTTAGGTTAGGTTAGGTTAGGTTAGGTTAGGTTAGGTTAGGTTAGGTTAGGTTAGGTTAGGTTAGGTTAGGTTAGGTTAGGTTAGGTTAGGTTAGGTTAGGTTAGGTTAGGTTAGGTTAGGTTAGGTTAGGTTAGGTTAGGTTAGGTTAGGTTAGGTTAGGTTAGGTTAGGTTAGGTTAGGTTAGGTTAGGTTAGGTTAGGTTAGGTTAGGTTAGGTTAGGTTAGGTTAGGTTAGGTTAGGTTAGGTTAGGTTAGGTTAGGTTAGGTTAGGTTAGGTTAGGTTAGGTTAGGTTAGGTTAGGTTAGGTTCCCCCCCATGGTCCCAAGCCTTGTCGTGGCGGGGGGGCTCAGTACCTGGGGTGCAATCCAGCACCCTGGGGAAGCTAATTGGGCCACCAGTCGCTCCTTTCCGTTCTCTTAATGAGAACGGCGTTTGGATGCGACCTTTTCATACCGTAATGTCGCCATTGCACTTCGGCGACACCGGGGGCTCACTTTGTTGGGCCGCGAGGCGGGGCACCTCTATAAAAAGTCCCCCCGAAACCGCGGTCGGCGTGCCGTGGCGTAGGGTTATCGGGCGAGCGCTGACGAGACGGGGGTAGGCCCACCCGGAATGGGCCACAAAACAAAACAATGACAGACAACAGCAGTTTTCCAAGGATTACCCAGGAGGGTCCCAGCAAAGCTGGGGAATCCCTCCCGGCGCCTTCGGGTGCCGGCAGCCCCGTGTACTCTGGGGGGGGCAAAAACTGCTCCGCGGGCTGGCGATCTGCCAGCTCGCGTACCGACGACCCACGCTTACTCACAACGGATTTTGATCTTGCCTACGATTCGGGCAGTGTGGAGAGGATTCTTGCCGACTACGGCGATCTCTGTGATGATAGGGACATTGAGACCGACAGTTCGACTGGCCCCCAAGGGACGGTCGCAACTGAGGGCTTAGGGGCGAAGTCAGGGCGGCTGGTGAGGAAGAGGCGTGTCCCGGGCGATCCTTCGTCCGGGGTCGACTCGGACGACACGGCTGCCGAGGAATTTGTAGAACGGCCCCAAACAGCGAAGAGAGGTCGTGGGCGCACGCTAACATCCGGCGCCCGCACCGCTGAGGCGAGGTCTCTCATATCTGAGGAGTCCTACGCAGGGAGCAAGAGGAAGGAGGACGGGGCTTTGGTTGAGGATGAGTTACTCTCCATGGCCAAAGCCCTGGAAATGGAGAGGATGATGGCGCGGGGAGAAGACCGCACCACTGACCAACTGGCCGCGCACGCCCAGTCCGGGATAACACTCGTAATGGGCGTCGCGCAAAAGTCAAAAAACCTTAAGGGCACTATGGTGCGTGCCCTTAAGCAGGCGGCTTTGGCCATTGAAGACGCGGTAGTCGGCCTCAGAAGCCGCACCGAAACAGAAGAGCTTGAGCTCATGAAGTGGCGATGGTATAAGCAGGAGAAGGAGCTGGCGACACTACGTGCGGAGGTCGCTAGGCTCCGGGCTGCCTTGGAGGAGCAGCGGGCTGACGCGCCTATAGAGCAGCGGGCTGACGCGCCTATAGAGCAGCGCGCCGTGCCGGAGGTGGCCCAGCCCACGGAGGATAGAGAGGAGGCCATGTTGGGGCGCATCATGTTGCAAGTTGGCAACATGATGGACGCCAAGATGGCCTCGTTGGCGGACCGACTGCTGCCAGAAAAGCGGCTCAGGCCGCCGCTGGCGGCGGATAAAAGAAGGGAGGAGGCGGAAGCTCGCACCGCAGCAGTCGAGGTGACGGCTGCAGGTGCGACCGTCGCAAAAGTGGTTGCCGGGTCGCGGAAGCCCAAGCCCCACAAAGGCAAGGGCAAGGGTAAGGGCCAAAGTGCCTTGCCCGCCGCGGCCCCTGTGACTGCAACGGAGCCTACGTCTTCCGCTCGGGCCCCAGACCAGGAGGGTTGGGCCCGGGTGGAAAACCAGAAAAAGAAGCGACGGAGGAGAAAGAAGGCCAAGAGGGGGGAAAAGGAGCCTCCCACTCCGGCCCCAAAGAAGGGGCCAACAAGGCCCAAAGAAAAGGCGGCGCCGCGGTTGCGCCCGCCCCGGACTGCAGCTGTCGTTTTGACACTGCAACCCGGTGCGGCCGATATGGGTGCAACGTATGCGGCCGTTCTCACCCAAGCCAGGGACCAAGTCTCCCTCGCTGATCTGGGAATCCCAGGAGTCAGGATGAGAATGGGAGCGACGGGCGCGCGAATCCTAGAGGTTACGGGCGCCACGAGCTCAGCCAAGGCTGACCAGCTAGCCGCAAGACTTCGGGAGGTCTTACCTGGAGATGCAGTCAGGGTCGCCCGGCCAGAGAAGTGCGCAGAAATGCGCATTTCCGGGCTGGACGACTCCGTCACGCGAGAAGAGGTGGTGGCCGCTGAGGCCCGATGTGGGGACTGCCCCGCTGACGCCATCAGGGCGGGGCAATTGCGATTCGCGGCAACGGGCTGCGGCACGATCTACGTCCGCTGCCCGATAGCTGCAGCAAAAAGGGTGGCAGGCTCGAGACTCTTGGTGGGATGGGTGTCCGCCAAAGTGCGGGTGCTGCCCACCAAGCGCTTGCGCTGCTTCAGGTGCCTCGTAGTGGGGCACACTGGCGCGCAGTGCGACTCGGTGATAGACCGCAGCGGTGAGTGCTATCGCTGCGGTCTAGAAGGGCACAAGGCCGTTGACTGTGCCGGGGACCCACGCTGCTCCGTTTGTGCGGCGGCGGGCCTTCCGGCCGGGCATAGGGTGGGGTCTCCCTCCTGTAGGGGGACTCTGCCCAAGGCCAGACATCGGCGGCGACATATTGCGGCCGCTTCGTCGCCAACCGTGCTTCCTCCTGTTTCACTGGGGTGGCCCGGGAGGAAATGGAATGACCGCTTCCCCGGATCGAGATATGCGCGCGGTGGTTCCGCACACCGCGCGCCTGATATGAGTAGTTGTGCTGGGTCCTGCTCCCAGCTAAGGAGCATGCCGGCAAGGCTGGCAAGTGCCGGCGGGATGGTGGAATAATCCGCAAGGAGTTACCACCTCCCCCGCCACCATGGCACAGAGGAGCGGACGCAGGAGTTTTAGTGGGTAGAGCCGATTTTAGGCGAGTCCCACACTCGGGCCGCGTCGCGTGGCCCGGTAGTGCGTAAGTGCATTTCTCCTGCGAAACCAAAAAAAAAAAAAAAAAAAAAAAAAAAAAAGGTTAGGTTAGGTTAGGTTAGGTTAGGTTAGGTTAGGTTAGGTTAGGTTAGGTTAGGTTAGGTTAGGTTAGGTTAGGTTAGGTTAGGTTAGGTTAGGTTAGGTTCCCCCCCATGGTTCCAAGCCTTGTCGTGGCGGGGGGGCTCTAGTACCTGGGGTGCAAGCCAGCACCTTGGGGAAGCTAATTGGACCAAACTCTCCTCCACGTGTCCCTCTGTTCTCAGAAGGCGCAGTGGATTTGGAGTAAGCGCGGGCAATCGCTGGCACTAGCCCTGTCGGCCTGCTCGTGACATCGTAAGTCCAGAGGAGGTGTCGGTGATCACGTCTATCGGCCAATGATCCTGGACCCGAGGGCCTTGCCTTAATTGGCCGGGCCGCGAGGAAGATAACCTCTCCATAAAAAATTCCCCGAACCTCAAGCGGAGACGCACCGCGAGGAGGTTTGCAGACCGGCTCAAGTCGGGATGTATGGCTGACGGGTTTATCAGTCGCTAGTGTGGACCCGCCCGGGTACCGGCCGACCCCCGGGGCGCGATAATTGTAGGCGCCTTTTAGGCAGCGTTTAATCCTGTTTCTACTCGTGGGAACTAATATGGATACAAAAACTTTTGACGCTTTGGTGGAGGGCTGTGATAGCCAAAAAGACGTGAAGGTGGGCTGCGATGGCCAAAACGAAGTGAAGGTGGGCCGCGATGGCCAAATTCAGGAGGAAGTGACCTGTGAAGGTCGGGAATCGATGGACGAGCTAGCTCTGTCGGATTCGGATGGCTCGACTGGCACCTTAGTGACAGTCGCCTCCGGTTCATCAGGACTGCGAAGCGGCCGGCTATGGCGGAAGAGGCCCATCCCGGGTGACAGTGAGTCTGGGATGGACTCGGACGACACGGCTGGCGAGGAGTTGCTGAGTAGGTCTGCGTCGGCGAAACGCGGAAGGGGGCGCCCACCAACAACGGGCGCCTACGTGGGCTTACGGAAAGCAAAGGAAGCCTTTCTTAAGGCCAAAAAGGAAGAGGTCGGGATATTGGCTGAGGAACAAATCCTCTCCTTAGCCAAAAATCTACAACAACCCGAAGGAGGAAACCGCTCTGCGGAGGAACTGGCCGCGCGCGCACAGAATGGCGTAGAGGTCATTCTGAGCGTTGCCAAAAAATCGGGCCAGCTTAAGGGGACAATGGTGCGTTCCCTGAAGCAGGCAGCGGAGGCCATTCAAGAGGCGGTGACGGCCTTGAAATGCCGAACCACGGACGAAGAAGTGGAGCTGCTTCGCGCCGCGAACACCCGCCAGGAAAGAGAGCTGGCGGAGATGCGCGCGGAAGTGGCCCAAATCCGGGCTGATCTGGGCAGGCGAAGAGCTGAGCCGGAGACCGGCCGATCAGCGGATGACAGAGAGGAGGCCATGTTGGGGCGTATCATGTTGGCGGTGGGCAACATGATGGACGCCAAGATGGCCTCGGTGTCTGACCGGCTCCTGCCGGAGAAGCGCATGCGGCCCCCGTTGCGTGGGGACCTAAAACAGACGGAGGCGGTGTCAGTGGCCAAACCGGCCGTCGTCACCACAAAGAAGGGGACTGCTGCTGAAGTCGTCGCGGCGTCGCAGATGCCCAAACCCACAAAGGGCAAGGGCAGGGGCAAGGGCCAAAGTGCCCAGCCTGCTGTGGCCCCGGCGAAAGCACCGGAGCCATCTTCTTCTCCCGCTCAGGACGCCCCAGATGAGGAGGGGTGGACTCAAGTGGAGAAAAAGAAGAGGAAGAAGAGAAAGAAGAGGGCACCAAAAAAGAAGAAGGCACCCTCTGCTCCTCCTTTGAAGCCCCAGGAGGAGAAAAAACAAAAACAAGAGAAGAAAGGGAAGGTCGCACCGCGGTTGCGCCCGCCCCGGTCTGCGGCCGTCGTCTTGACGCTGCAGCCCGGAGCGACCGAAAGCGGCGTTAGTTACGCGGCTGTCCTAACTCAAGCGAAGGAGAAAGTGTCCATCGCTGAGTTAGGCATCCCGGGGATAAAGGTCAGGCGAGCCGCAACTGGTGCCCGAATATTAGAGGTACCGGGGGCCGCAAGCGCTGCTAAGGCAGACCAACTTGCGCAAAAACTACGGGAGGTGCTGCCGGCAGAGAATGTCAGGATCGTCAGGCCTGAGAAGTGCGCGGAGATGCGCATTTCTGGGCTTGACGATTCCGTCACTACAGAGGAGGTGGTAGAAGCCGTGGCCAAGTGCGGAGGCTGCCCCGCCTCATCAATCAAAGCGGGGCAGGTGCGTTTCGCCCCATCGGGTAGCGGCACGATTTTCGTCCGCTGCCCGGTGGCCGCCGCTAAAAAGGTGGCAAGCTCTAGGCTCCTGGTAGGGTGGGTGTCCGCGCAGGTGCGGGTGCTACCCACCAGGAGAATGCGCTGCTTCCGGTGCCTCGTCGTTGGGCACACCGGAGTGCAGTGCACCTCTGAGGTCGACCGCAGCGGCGAGTGCTTCCGCTGCGGTCAGATGGGGCATAAGGCCGCCGCCTGTTCGGGCGACCCGCGCTGTTCCGTATGTTTGGCAGCGGGTCGTCCTGCAAATCACAGGGCTGGGGCTCCCACTTGCAAGGGAACCCTGCCCAAGCCCCGACGGGGCAGAGAGGCTACAGCCGGCGCCACAACGGCACCGGCAACGCCCGCCCCATCCACTTCAGGGTTGGGTCGCGGGGAGGCGATGGAAACCAAATAATGGCCCTAGCGGGCCCAATCCATCGCTTCCTACAGGCGAATTTGAACCACTCTGCCGGGGCACAAGATCTATTTATGCAGTCCCTGGCGGAGTGGAATATCGGCGTCGCTGTGGCCGCTGAGCCGTACTTTGTCCCCTCTAGAGCTAATTGGGTGGGGGACTTGGACGGCTTGGTGGCCATCGTCACTTCGGTCGTGGCCCCGGTCTCCGTTGTAGTTGGTCGTGGCCGGGGCTTCGTCGCAGTCGAATGTGAGGGAACCGTAGTGGTGGGGTGCTACTTCTCGCCCAGCCGCTGCTTCGCCGAATTCGAGTCGTTCTTGGGCGAGGTTGAGGCTCTCGTCAGACGGGCCGATCCTCGCCCTGTGATCGTGATGGGGGACTTCAATGCCAAATCCTCGGCATGGGGGTCCCCCGTCACCGACTCGCGAGGCAGCGCGTTGGAAGAGTGGGCAGTGTTGGTCGGCCTCCGCATCCTAAATAGGGGGTCGACCTTCACTTGCGTGAGACAGCAGGGCAGTTCGATAGTGGACGTCTCGTTCGCTAGCCCTGCTGTGGAACGCCGTGTCCGGGATTGGAGAGTCCTCGATGGGGTGGAGACGCTGTCGGACCACCTATACGTCCGATTCGACGTCTCCGCCTCGTCGACGACCCCGGGCACGAGCCCCGCGAGAGGTAGAGTCCCGCCACTCCCTAGGTGGACGTTGGGGCGTCTCGACAGAGACGCTCTGCTGGAGGCCTCCGTCGTCCAGGCCTGGCAACCGCAACCCGCCGGGCCTGTGAGGGTAGATGAGGAGGCGGAATGGTTCCGGCGGGCGTTGACGCAAGTGTGCGACGCGTCGATGCCCCGGGCCAAGCCGCCCCCCTCTCGTCGCCAGGTGTACTGGTGGTCTGACCACATCGCCGCGCTCCGCGTGGAGAGCGTGGCGGCCAGGCGTATGTACACCAGGTGCCGTAGAAGACGGCACCGCGACGAGACGACGGAGCGCGAGCTGTACGAGGTCTACAGGACAAAGAAAAAGACCCTACAGCTCGCCATCAGCAGGGCCAAGACCCAAGCGCGCGAGGAGCTGCTCGGGACTCTGGACAATGATCCGTGGGGGCGCCCGTATAAGTCCGTCAGGGGCAAACTACGCCCCTGGGCGCCCCCGCTGACCCAGAGTCTCGACCACCACTTCGTGAGGGACGTCGTGTCCGCCCTGTTTCCACATCGGGCGGAACACGTCCCCCCCGCTATGGCGCCGCGTAGAGGTGGCGCCGGTGGCGAGGAGGAAGATAGCGGGGTCGCTGAGCTCACGAGCGAGGAGTTCGACGCGGCCGTGGACAAGCTCCGGGCGAAAAACACAGCGCCCGGGCCAGATGGAGTACACGGTCGCGTCTTGGTCTTGGCCCTCGACGTCCTAGGGGACCGGCTCCGGCGGCTCTTCAATGGCTGCCTGGAGTCGGGACGGTTCCCCAGAGTGTGGAAGGTGGGTAGTTTGGTCCTGTTGCGGAAGGACGGACGCCCCGCAGAGTCTCCCTCCGCCTACCGCCCCATCGTGTTGCTCGACGAGGTGTGTAAGCTATTCGAGAGAATAATAGCTGCACGCCTCGTCAAGCATATGACTGAGGTAGGTCCCGATTTGGCGAACGCCCAGTTTGGGTTCCGGGCCGGCCTTTCGACGATCGACGCGATCAATCGCGTCAAGGCCGACTCGGAGGAGGTTGTCGCCCGCGGTGGGGTGTTGTTGGCGGTTTCGCTAGACATAGCGAACGCTTTCAACACCATGCCGTGGAGCTGCATCAGGGAGGCACTAAAACACCATAGAGTGCCTCTCTACCTCCGTCGCCTGATCGGGGACTACCTCAGTCAAAGGTACGTCCAATACCAGGGGCGGACAGGCGGACTGGAGACTCGGGAGATGGTGTGCGGTGTTCCACAAGGGTCGGTACTGGGCCCCCTCTTGTGGAACATCGGATACGATTGGGTGCTGCGGGGCGTTCTCCCCGCGGGCGTCAGGGTGACGTGTTATGCGGACGACACCCTGGTCACGGCCCGCGGGGCAAACTACCGTGAGGCCGCCCGCCTGGCAACGGCAGGCGTGGCGTCGGTCGTCGCGCGAATCCGCGCTCTGGGCCTCGAGGTGGCGCTCGACAAGTCCGAGGCCTTGTGTTTCCACAGGCCGAGGGCTGCGCCACCTCCGGGGGCCCACATCGTGGTTAGCGGTGTCCGAATCGAGGTCGGGTCCGATATGAAGTACCTCGGACTCGTCCTCGATAGCCGCTGGGACTTCCGCGAGCATTTCCGTCGCCTGGTCCCCCGTCTCATGGCGGCGGCCGCCGCTCTCTCGCGGCTGCTGCCGAATCTCGGGGGACCGAATGTGGCCTGCCGCCGCCTGTACCTCGGGGTGGTGCGCTCGATGGCCCTGTACGGAGCCCCTGTCTGGGCTCCGGCGCTGCGAAGCGCCACCATCGCCCTCTTGCGACAACCGCAGAGGGTGATGGCGATCAGGGCTATTCGGGGCTATCGCACCATCTCGACGGAGGCGGCGTGCGTGTTGGCGGGTTCGCCGCCGTGGGATCTGGAGGCCGCGGCACTGGCAAGGCTCTACGAGCGGCGCCAGGAGCTGCGGTCCGGCGGCGAACAGCCAACGGTGACGGAAAGGTGGAAGTCCCACCTTCGACGGTCCACCGTCCGTAGATGGGCGGAGCGGCTGGCTGATCCAACGGCCGGCCGACGGACTGTCGAGGCTGTCCGGCCGGTTCTCCAAAACTGGCTGGACAGGCGGCACGGACGGCTCACGTTCCGGCTCACACAGGTGCTTTCCGGGCATGGATGCTTTGGAAAGTACCTGTGTCGAATCGCCCAGCGTGAGCCGACGACCGATTGCCACCATTGTGCGGGCAGCGAGGACACGGCGCAGCACACCCTCGAGGGGTGCCCTTCGTGGGCAGTGCAGCGTAGTGTCCTGCGCGATGCCATCGGGGTGGATCTCTCGCTCCCGACCGTTGTAAAAGCAATGGTCGAGAGCGAAGAGTCGTGGACGGCCGTCCTCTCCTTCTGCGAGGAAGTGATGTCGCAGAAGGAGACGGCGGAGAGGGAAAGGGAGGCTGCGGCCAACCCCGACCCGATCCGCCGGAGACGCACGGGGGTGCGGCGGCGGGCCTACCAGGCCCTGCTCCGTCCCCCGTGATCGAGGCCGGGGCTCTGCCCCAAAAGGCCTCGAGGAGGTGCGCGCGGCGTCGTGGAGTCGCGCGCTTTCTAGCCGTCCGCTGGGGCCATAACGGCCCGGCCCCGAAGAATGCCGGCAAGGCCGGCAGGTGCTGGCGGGCAGGTGGGAGAATGCGCAAGCGTCCCCACCTCCCCGCCACCACAGCACAGTGGGGTGGCGCAGGGGTTTTAGTGGGTAGTGGTCGGTTCCGTCCGGCGAGTCCCACACTCGGGCCAGTCCACACGGCCCGGCAGTGCGTAAGAGCATTTCCCCTGCGAGAACAAAAAAAAAAAAAAAAAAAAAAAAAAAAAAAAAAAAAAAAAGGTTAGGTTAGGTTAGGTTAGGTTAGGTTAGGTTAGGTTAGGTTAGGTTAGGTTAGGTTAGGTTAGGTTAGGTTAGGTTAGGTTCCCCCCCCCCCCATGGTTCCAAGCCTTGTCGTGGCGGGGGGGCTCAGTACCTGGGGTGCAATCCAGCACCCTGGAGAAGCCAATTGGACCACCAGCCGCTCCTTTCCGTTCTCTTCATGAGAACGGCGTTTGGATGCGGCACTCATAACCCGGTTTCCGGGAGCCCATTGTGGGGCTGGGAGGAAGAAAACCTCTTTAAAAAATCACCCCGAAACCGCGGTCGGCGTGCCGCGGCGTAGGGTTATCGGGCGAGCGCTGACGAGACGGGGGTAGGCCCACCCGGAATGGGCCACAAACCAACAAACATGGCAAGTTCAGGCAGTTTTAAAAGGAATACCCAGGAGGGTCCCGGCAAAGCCGGGGAATCCCTCCCGGCGCCTTCGGGTGCCGGCAGCCCCACGTACTCTGGGGGGGGCAAAAACTGCTTCGCGGGCCGGCTTTCCACCGGCTCGCGCACCGACGACTTTGGCAACTCCGAACTGGACACCGATTTTGCTCACGCTTTGGGCAATGTTGAATTTGGGGCTGGGGCGCATGCCACGGGGGCGTGTGTCTCAGCCAAAGACCTTGGCGAGGATTTGGATTCAGACAGTTCTACTGTCGAAATAACCGGTCGTTTAAGACGGAAGAGGCCCGGCCCGGGTGATCACGAATCCGGGCTGGACTCGGACGACACGGCCGGCGAGGAGGCAGAGCGCACTGGCCCGGCGAAAAGGGGACGGGGGCGCCCACCTACAACGGGTGCCTACGTGGGCCTACGCCAGGCCAAGGAGGCGCTTTTAAGGACGAAGAAAGAGGAGGTCGAGGTTTTGGCCGAGGAGCAGATCCTCTCCATGGCCAAAACCCTCGAAGTCTCACGGAAGGAGGCCCGCTCGTCCGAGGATCTAGCCGCGCACGCTCAAAAAGGGTGTGATGTAATTATGAGCGTAGCTACAAAATCTAAAAATCTTAAGGGCACAATGGTGCGCGCCCTTAAGCAAGCGGCATGGGCGATACAGGATGCGGTCGCGGCATTAAAAGAGCGCACCGAAGGAGAGGAGGTGGAGCTGCTCCGCATGGCGAACTATCGGCAGGAGAAAGAGATAAAAGTTTTGCGCGCGGAAGTAGCCCAAATCCGAGAAGAACTGGATAGACGTAGGACGGAACCTGATGAGAACCGCCCCGTAGAAGACCAGGAGGCCATGTTGGGTCGCATCATGTTGCAGGTGGGCAACATGATGGATGCCAAGATGGCCTCTGTAGCAGACCGGCTTCTGCCGGAGAGGCGGCTCCGGCCACCACTGAGAGGGGACACGGAAATCGAGGAGATACCTGTGGCTGAACCGGCCGTGGAAAGCCCATTGATGCGGACTGCCGCTGATAATGTCGTGGGGTTGCCAAAGCCCAAACCAACCAAGGGAAAGGGAAAGGGCAAGGGCAAGAGTGCCCAGCCTGCTGTGGCCCCAGAAGCGACTCCGGCGCCCTCGTCATCCACTCGGGCCCCAGACGAGGAAGTGTGGACCCGGGTGGAAGAGACGAGAAAACAAAAGAAGAAGAATAATGCGAAGAAGAAAGTTGAAGAGACTCCTCCGCCTCCGTCGAAAAAGCAGGGGTCGGGGAAAGGAGAGAGGGACAAGAAAAAGAAGGTAAGGTTGCGCCCGCCCCGGTCTGCGGCAGTCGTCCTAACGCTGCAGCCCGGTGCGGCAGACAAGGGCGAAACCTATGCGGCCGTCCTGACTCGTGCAAGGGACAAAGTTTCGCTTGCCGAGTTGGGTATACCGGCGCTAAAAATGAGAAAGGGGGCCACGGGTGCCCGAATACTAGAGGTGCCGGGTGCAACAAGCACCGAAAAGGCTGACCTGCTGGCTGCAAAGCTGCGGGCGGTCTTACCGGCAGAGACCGTAAGGATCGTAAGGCCCGAGAGGTGTGCGGAGATGCGCATCTCCGGGCTAGACGACTCCGTTACAGAAGCGGAGGTAGTGGCCGCTGTAGCCGAATGTGGAGGCTGCCCTGCCGATACCATCAAGGCGGGGCGGCTTCGCTTCTCTCGCTTGGGCTGCGGCACAATATTTGTCCGCTGCCCGGTGGCAGCAGCGAAAAGGGTGGCGAGCTCGAGGCTATTGGTGGGTTGGGTGTCCGCGCAAGTGCGGGTCCTGCCCACCAGGCCTCTGCGCTGCTTCCGGTGTCTCGTAGTTGGGCACACCGGAGTGCAGTGCGCATCGGAGGTTGACCGCAGCGATGAGTGTTTCCGCTGCGGTCGAAAGGGGCACAAGGCCGCCGACTGTTCCGGCGACCCTTGCTGCTCCGTATGCTCGGCTGCGGGTCTTCCGGCGGGTCATAAGGTAGGGGCTCCCTCCTGCAAGGGGACCCTGCCCAAACGCGCCAAGCGGCGAGGAGCCGCGGCCACTTTGGCGCAAGCAGCGCACACCCCATCTCCATCCGGGGTGGCGCCGGAAGAAGCGATGCAGTAACCGCTTCCTCCCGGAGTAGCGCGCGGTGCTTCCGCACACCGCGCGCATTTGAGGCGCATTTGCTGGGGTCTCCCCCCAGGCGAGAAGACGCCGGCTAGGCTGGCGAGTGCCGGCGGGATGGTGGAATAATCCGCAAGGAGTTTACCACCTCCCCTGCCACCATGGCACAGAGGAGCGGACGCAGGAGTTTTAGTGGGTAGAGCCGATTTTAGGCGAGTCCCACACTCGGGCCGCGTCGCGTGGCCCGGTAGTGCGTAAGTGCATTTCTCCTGCGAGAACAAAAAAAAAAAAAAAAAAGGTTAGGTTCCCCCCCATGGTTCCAAGCCTTGTCGTGGCGGGGGGGCTTAGTACCTGGGGTGCAATCCAGCACCTTGGGGAACTAATTGGACCACCACGCCGCTCCTTTCCGTTCTCTTAATGAGAACGGCGTTTGGATGCGGCAATCATAACCCGGTTTCCGGGAGCCCATTGTGGGGCTGGGAGGAAGAAAACCTCTTTAAAAAATCACCCCGAAACCGCGGTCGGCGTGCCGCGGCGTAGGGTTATCGGGCGAGCGCTGACGAGACGGGGGTACGGCCCACCCGTAATGGGCCACAAAACCAAAATGGATAGCACAAGTAGTTTGAAAAGGTCTACCCAGGAGGGTCCCGGCAAAGCTGGGGAATCCCTCCCGGTACCTTCGGGTACCGGCAGCCCCACGTACTCTGGGGGGGGCACAAGCTGCTTCGTGGGCCGGCATTCTGCCGGCTCGCGCCACGACGACTCATGCGATTCTTATTCGGACATCGATTCGGCTTATGATTTGGACGTAGTAGAGGAAGAGGTTGGGGCGCGCGCCAAGGGGGTGCGTGTTCTGACCGTCAACTTAGGCAGGAGAGTAGACTCGAACAGCTCGACCAGCACAACAGTGAGGGCCGATCCTGTTCAGACTTCGGAGAAGACCAGCCAGCTAAGGCGGAAGAGGCCCGGCCCGGATGACGACATATCCGGGCTGGACTCCGACGACACGGCTGAAGAGGAGGCACAGCGTTCAGGGCCGGCGAAAAGGGGACGGGGGCGCCCACCTACAACGGGCGCCTACGTAGGCCTACGCCAGGCTAAGGAGGCTCTTATAAGGACGAAGAAAGAGGAAATTGGGGTTTTGGCCGAGGAGCAGATCCTCTCCATGGCCAAAACCCTAGAAAGACCTAGGGGCGAAGAACGGACATCTGAGGATCTGGCGGCGCACGCTCAGAAAGGGTGTGATGTTATTATGAGCGTGGCTACCAAATCTAAAAATCTTAAGGGCACAATGGTGCGCGCCCTTAAGCAAGCGGCATGGGCGATACAAGACGCGGTCGCCGCATTGAAGGAGCGCACCGAGGGAGAGGAAGTGGAGCTGCTCCGTGCGGCGAATTATCGGCAAGAAAAAGAGCTGAAAATTCTGCGCGCGGAAGTAGCCCAAATCCAAGAAGAACTGGCTCGACAAAGGGCTGAACCCACGCAAAGCCAACCCGTAGTAGAGGAGGAGGCCATGTTGGGTCGCATCATGTTGCAAGTAGGCAACATGATGGACGCCAAGATGGCTTCCGTTTCGGACCGGCTATTGCCAGAAAGGCGAATTCGGCCTCCACTGAGAGGAGACATGGAGGAGACAAGTGCGGTGCCTGTGACTGAGTTGGGTACAGACGACACCACCACTACGAGGCGAACCACTGCCGAGACCGTCAAGGAGTCGCAGAAGCCCAAACCTACCAAGGGAAAGGGCAAGGGCAAGAGTGCCCAGCCTGCTGTGGCCCCAGAAGCGACTCTGGCGCCCTCGTCATCCACTCGGGCCCCAGACGAGGAAGTGTGGACCCGGGTGGACAAGAGGAGAAAACAAAAGAAGAAGACTAAAACGAAGAAGAAGGTTGAAGAGACTCCTCCGCCTCCGCCGAAAAAGCAGGGGCCGGGGAAAGGAGAGAGGGATAAGAAAAGGAAGATAAGGTTGCGCCCGCCCCGGTCTGCGGCAGTCGTCCTAACGCTGCAGCCCGGTGCGGCAGACAAGGGCGAAACCTATGCGGCCGTCCTGACTCGTGCAAGGGACAAAGTTTCGCTTGCCGAGTTGGGTATACCGGCGCTAAAAATGAGAAAGGGGGCCACGGGTGCCCGAATACTAGAGGTGCCGGGTGCAACAAGCACCGAAAAGGCTGACCTGCTTGCTGCAAAGCTGCGGGCGGCCTTACCGGCAGAGACCGTAAGGATCGTAAGGCCCGAGAGGTGTGCGGAGATGCGCATCTCCGGGCTAGACGACTCCGTTACAGAAGCGGAGGTAGTGGCAGCAGTAGCCCAATGTGGAGGCTGCCCTGCCGATACCATCAAGGCGGGGCGGCTTCGCTTCTCTCGCTTGGGCTGCGGCACAATATTTGTCCGCTGCCCGGTGGCAGCAGCGAAAAGGGTGGCGAGCTCGAGGCTATTGGTGGGTTGGGTGTCCGCGCAAGTGCGGGTACTGCCCACCAGGCCTCTGCGCTGCTTCCGGTGTCTTGTAGTTGGGCACACCGGAGTGCAGTGCGCGTCGGAGGTTGACCGCAGCGATGAGTGTTTCCGCTGCGGTCAAAAGGGGCACAAGGCCGCCGACTGTTCTGGCGACCCTTGTTGCTCCGTTTGCTCGGCTGCGGGTCTTCCGGCGGGTCATAAGGTAGGGGCTCCCTCCTGCAAGGGGACCCTGCCCAAGCGCGCCAAGCGGCGAGGAGCCGCGGCCACCTCGGCGCAAGCAGCGCACACCCCATCTCCATCCGGGGTGGCGCCAGAAGAAGCGATGCAGTAACCGCTTCCTCCCGGAGTAGCGCGCGGTGCTTCCGCACACCGCGCGCATTTGAGACGTATTTGCTGGGGTCTCCCGCAGTCGAGAAGACGCCGGATAGGCTGGCGAGTGCCGGCGGGATGGTGGAATAATCCGCAAGGAGTTTACCACCTCCCCTGCCACCATGGCACAGAGGAGCGGACGCAGGAGTTTTAGTGGGTAGAGCCGGTTTTAGGCGAGTCCCACACTCGGGCCGCGTCGCGTGGCCCGGTAGTGCGTAAGTGCATTTCTCCTGCGAAACCAAAAAAAAAAAAAAAAAAAAAAAAAAAAAAAAAAAAAAAAAAAAAAAAAAGGTTAGGTTAGGTTAGGTTAGGTTCCCCCCCATGGTTCCAAGCCTTGTCGTGGCGGGGGGGCTTAGTACCTGGGGTGCAATCCAGCACCTTGGGGAACTAATTGGACCACTACGCCGCTCCTTTCCGTTCTCTTAATGAGAACGGCGTTTGGATGCGGCACTGATAACCCGGTTTCCGGGAGCCCATTGTGGGGCTGGGAGGAAGAAAACCTCTTTAAAAAATCACCCCGAAACCGCGGTCAGCGTGCCGCGGCGTAGGGTTATCGGGCGAGCGCTGACGAGACGGGGGTAGGCCCACCCGGAATGGGCCACAAAACCAAACATGACCAGTCGCAGTTCCAAAAGGATTACCCAGGAGGGTCCCGGCAAAGCCGGGGAATCCCTCCCGGCGCCTTCGGGCGTCGGCAGCCCCACGTACTCTGGGGGGGGCAAGAACTGCTTCGCGGGCCGGCTTTCCGCCGGTTCGCGCACCGACGACCATTGCTTATCCAAACCGGACACCGAGCTAGCACGTGATACTAGATGTGTTGAGAAGGAGGTAAAGGCGTGCGCCTCAGGGCGAGTCTTTACAAATGAACCAGGCGACGACGAACTCGAAACAGACAGTTCAACTGGCACTATGCTGACGGTCGAATCTGTCTCATCAAGGACGAGAAGCAGCCGGCCGTGGCGGAAGAGGTCCGTTCCGGGTGACAGTGAGTCCGGGATGGACTCTGACGACACGGCTGGAGAGGAGGCACCGGCGAAACGAACACGAGGGCGCCCGCCAACAACTGGCGCCTACGTTGGCCTACGCAAGGCCAAAGAGGCCCTCAATATGGCCAAAAAGGAGGAACTGGGGCTATTGGCTGAGGAACAAGTTTTGAGCCTGGCCAAAGCTCTGGAGACACACAAAAGAGGGGAGATTCACTCTACGGAAGATCTGGCTGCGCACGCCCAGAAGGGGGTAGACCTTATTATGAGCGTTGCGCAGAAGTCCACAAACTTAAAGGGCACGATGGTCCGTTCGCTAAAACAGGCAGCGTGGGCCATCCAGGACGCGGTAGCGGCCCTAAAAGAACGGACGGAAACTGAGGAGGTGGAGCTACTCCGTACTGCTAACCGCCGACAAGAAAGGGAGATAAAAGAGATGCGTGCGGAGCTGGCGCAAATCCGTGCCGATCTGGGCAGGCGAAGGGCGGAGCCGGCAGAAAGTAGTAGATCCGCTGAAGAACGTGAGGAGGCCATGTTGGGGCGCATCATGTTGCAGGTGGGCAACATGATGGACGCCAAGATGGCCTCGGTTTCGGACCGGCTATTACCGGAACGACGTGTGAGGCCCTCACTTAGAGGAGATAATATGAAGGAGACTGAGGCGGTACCTGTGGCCAACCTGGTCCCAGAGATCGCTCCCGGCCGAACTGTCGCTGACGTCGTCGCGGGGCCGCAGAAGCCCAAACCCGCAAAAGGGAAGGGCAAGGGCAAGGGCCAAAGTGCCCAGCTCGAAGTGGCCCCGGTGACTGCTCCGGCGCCTTCAACTTCTACCCGGGCCCCAGATGAGGAAGAGTGGACCCGGGTAGAAAAGAAGACACCGAAAAAGAAGAAGCTCCAACAAAAAGAGACAAAGGAGGACGCCCCAATTTCCCTGAAGGTGCAGGGTCCGAAGAAGGGGAAAAGAAAGGAAAAGGCGAAGCCACGGTTGCGCCCGCCCCGGTCAGCGGCTGTCGTGTTGACGCTGCAGCCGGGAGCGGCCGACAAGGGTGAATCCTATGCAGCCGTCCTGGTTCGTGCGAGAGACAAAATCTCACTCGCCGAACTGGGCATTCCGGGTGTGAAAATGAGGAAGGGGGCAACTGGCGCCCGAATTCTTGAGGTGCCGGGGGCCGCAAGTGCTGAGAAGGCCGACCAACTGGCCGCTAAGCTGAGGGAGGTCCTGCCGGCGGACACCGTCAGAATTGCCAGGCCCGAGAAATATGCAGAGATGCGTATTTCTGGGCTTGACGATTCTGTCACCGTGGAAGAGGTGGTGGACGCCGTGGCTCAACGTGGGGGCTGCCCTGTCAACACTATAAAGGCGGGGCCGATGCGATTTTCCCAATCGGGCAGCGGCACGATATTAGTCCGTTGCCCGGTGGCAGCAGCAAAGAAGGTGGAGAATTCTAAACTCCTAGTGGGGTGGGTTTCGGCACAAGTACGGGTGCTGCCAACAAAGCGCCTGCGCTGTTACCGGTGCCTCATTGTAGGGCACACGGGAGTGCAATGTACGTCGGAGGTTGACCGCAGTGATGAGTGCTATCGCTGCGGTCAAAAGGGGCACAAGGCCGCCGATTGTTCCGGCGAGCCTTGCTGCTCCGTGTGCACAGCGGCGGGTCTTTCTGCGGGCCACAGGGTCGGGTCTCCCTCCTGTAAGGGGACCCTGCCCAAAGCCAAAAGAAGAAGAAAAGTAGAGGCCTCCCCAACCACACCTGGGGTGGCGACGGAGGAAGCGATGCAGTGACCGCTTCCTCCAGGAGAACAAAGTCGCTCGGCTAGGGGTCTCTCTCAATGACTCCCGGTAAAGTGATGGGGGCCGGGCTCCACCCAAAGGCCCCATGGAGAAGCGCGCGGTCCTTCCGCAACCGCGCGCCTTTTGAGACGAATGCTGGGATATGTCCAGCTGGGAAGAATGTCGGCAAGGCTGGCAGGTGCCGGTAGGGCGGTGGAAGAATGCGAAAGCGCCCCACCCCCCCACCACCATATGGCACAGAGGAGCGGACGCAGGAGTTTTAGTGGGTAGAGCCGATTTTAGGCGAGTCCCACACTCGGGCCGCGTCGAGTGGCCCGGTAGTGCGTAAGTGCATTTCTCCTGCGAGAACAAAAAAAAAAAAAAAAAAAAAAAAAAAAAAAAAAAAAAAAAAAAAAAAAAAAAAAGGTTAGGTTAGGTTAGGTTAGGTTAGGTTAGGTTAGGTTAGGTTAGGTTAGGTTAGGTTAGGTTAGGTTAGGTTAGGTTAGGTTCCCCCCCATGGTTCCAAGCCTTGTCGTGGCGGGGGGGCTCTAGTACCTGGGGTGCAAGCCAGCACCTTGGGGAAGCTAATTGGACCAAACTCTCCTCCACGTGTCCCTCTGTTCTCAGAAGGCACAGTGGATTTGGAGTAAGCGCGGGCAATCGCTGGCACTAGCCCTGTCGGCCTGCTCGTGATATCGTAAGTCCAGAGGAGGTGTCGGTGATCACGTCTATCGGCCAATGATCCTGGACCCGAGGGCCTTGCCTTAATTGGCCGGGCCGCGAGGAAGATAACCTCTCCATAAAAAATTCCCCGAACCTCAAGCGGAGACGCACCGCGAGGAGGTTTGCAGACCGGCTCAAGTCGGGATGTATGGCTGACGGGTTTATCAGTCGCTAGTGTGGACCCGCCCGGGTACCGGCCGACCCCCGGGGCGCGATAATTGTAGGCGCCTTTTAGGCAGCGTTTAATCCTGTTTCTACTCGTGGGAACTAATATGGATACAAAAACTTTTGACGCTTTGGTGGAGGGCTGTGATAGCCAAAAAGACGTGAAGGTGGGCCGCGAAGGCCAAATCGAAGAGAAGGTGGGCCGTGAAGGCCAAATTGAGGAGGTAGTGGGCCGTGAAGGCCACGAAACGATGGAGGAAGTGGTTCTGTCCGAGTCGGATAGCTCGACTGGCACTCTAGTGACGGTCGCTTCTGATTCATCAGGATTGCGTAATGGCCGGCTGTGGCGAAAGAGGCCCGTCCCGGGTGACAGCGAATCTGGGATGGACTCCGATGACACGGCTGGCGAGGAGGCGTACAGTAGGTCGGCGTCAGCGAAACGTGGAAGAGGGCGCCCGCCAACTACGGGCGCATACGTGGGCCTACGAAAGGCTAAGGAGGCCTTTCTAAAGGCGAAAAAGGAGGAAGTCGGGGTTTTGGCCGAAGAACAAATACTCGGCATGGCCAAAGCCTTGGCGAAAACTGGAGGCGAGGAGCGCTCCTCAGAAGAGCTGGCTGCGCACGCTCAGACCGGGGTGGACCTCATCCTGAGCGTCGCCAAAAAATCTGGCCAACTCAAGGGAACCATGGTGCGCTCCCTCAAACAAGCGGCGGAGGCCATCCAAGAGGCGGTGACGGCCCTTAAGAGTAGAACCACCGGCGAAGAAGTGGAGCTGCTCCGCGCTGCAAATGCCCGCCAAGAGAAACAAATGGCGGAGATGCGCGCAGAGTTGGCCGCAATTCGGGCCGACCTTGGAAGGCGAAGGGTTGAGCCGGCAGTGGGCCAATTGACAGAAGAGAGGGAAGAGGCCATGTTGGGGCGTATCATGTTGCAGGTGGGCAACATGATGGACGCCAAGATGGCCTCCGTGTCGGACCGGCTCCTGCCGGAAAAACGCATTCGTCCCCCGCTACGCGGGGACCTGAAAAAGGTGGAGGCGGTTGCAGTGGCCAAGCCGGCTGTTGGAACTGCAAAGAAGCCGACTGCCGCCGAAGTTGTTGCGGGGTCGCAGACGCCCAAGCCCACAAAGGGCAAAGGCAAGGGCAAAGGCCAAAGCGCCCAGCCCGCTGCGGCCTCAGTGGTAGCACCGGTGCCTTCTTCTTCTCCCGCTCGGGACGCCCCAGTTGAAGAGGGGTGGACCCAGGTAGAGAAGAAGAAAAGGAAGAAGAAGAAGAAGAGGGCGCCAAAGAAGAAGAAGGCGTCCTCTCCTCCATCGAAGCCCCAGGAGAGGACAAAAGAAGAAAAGAGTGGGAAAACTGCACCGCGCCTGCGCCCGCCCCGGTCTGCGGCCGTCGTCTTGACGCTGCAGCCCGGAGCGACCGAAAACGGCGCGAGCTATGCAACTGTCCTAGCTCAAGCGAAAGAGAAAGTGTCCATCGCTGAGCTAGGCATCCCGGGGCTGAAAGTCAGAAGAGCCGCCACTGGCGCCCGTATCTTAGAGGTGCCGGGGGCTGCGAGTTCTGCGAAGGCGGACCAACTCGCACAAAAGCTGCGGGAGGTGCTGCCAGCTGAAAGTGTCAAGATTGCCAGGCCCGAGAAGTGCGCGGAAATGCGCATCTCGGGGCTTGACGAATCTGTCACAACAGCGGAGGTGGTAGAGGCCGTGGCCAAATGCGGAGGCTGCCCTGCCGACTCAATCAAGGCGGGGCAGGTGCGTTTTGCCCCATCGGGTAGCGGCACGATTTTCATCCGCTGCCCGGTGGCCGCCGCTAAAAAGGTGGCAAGCTCCAGGCTCCTGGTAGGGTGGGTGTCCGCACAGGTGCGGGTGCTGCCCACCAGGCGCATGCGCTGCTTCCGGTGCCTCGTCGTTGGACACACCGGAGTGCAGTGCACATCTGAAGTCGACCGCAGCGGCGAGTGCTTCCGCTGCGGTCAGATGGGGCATAAGGCCGCCGCCTGTTCGGGCGACCCGCGTTGCTCCGTATGTTTGGCAGCGGGTCGTCCTGCAAATCACAGGGCTGGGGCTCCCACTTGCAAGGGAACCCTGCCCAAGCCCCGACGGGGCAGAGAGGCTGCAGCCGGCGCCACAACGGCACCGGCAACGCCCGCCCCATCCACTTCAGGGTTGGGTCGCGGGGAGGCGATGGAAACCAAATAATGGCCCTAGCGGGCCCAATCCATCGCTTCCTACAGGCGAATTTGAACCACTCTGCCGGGGCACAAGATCTATTTATGCAGTCCCTGGCGGAGTGGAATATCGGCGTCGCTGTGGCCGCTGAGCCGTACTTTGTCCCCTCTAGAGCTAATTGGGTGGGGGACTTGGACGGCTTGGTGGCCATCGTCACTTCGGTCGTAGCCCCGGTCTCCGGTGTAGTTGGTCGTGGCCGGGGCTTCGTCGCAGTAGAATGTGAGGGAACCGTAGTGGTGGGATGCTACTTTTCGCCCAGCCGCTGCTTCGCCGAATTCGAGTCGTTCTTGGGCGAGGTTGAGGCTCTCGTCAGACGGGCCGATCCTCGCCCTGTGATCGTGATGGGGGACTTCAATGCCAAATCCTCGGCATGGGGGTCCCCCGTCACCGACTCGCGAGGCAGCGCGCTGGAAGAGTGGGCAGTGTTGGTCGGCCTCTGCATCCTAAATAGGGGGTCGACCTTCACTTGCGTGAGACAGCAGGGCGGTTCGATAGTGGACGTTTCGTTCGCTAGCCCTGCTGTAGCACGCCGTGTCCGGGATTGGAGAGTCCTCGATGGGGTGGAGACGCTGTCGGACCACCTATACGTCCGATTCGACGTCTCCGCCTCGTCGGCGACCCCGGGCATGAGCCCCGCGAGAGGTAGAGTCCCGCCACTCCCTAGGTGGACGTTGGGGCGTCTCGACAGAGACGCTCTGCTGGAGGCCTCCGTCGTCCAGGCCTGGCAACCGCAACCCGCCGGGCCTGTGAGGGTCGATGAGGAGGCGGAATGGTTCCGACGGGCGTTGACGCAAGTGTGCGACGCGTCGATGCCCCGGGCCAAGCCGCCCCCCTCTCGTCGCCAGGTGTACTGGTGGTCTGACCACATCGCCGCGCTCCGCGTGGAGAGCGTGGCGGCCAGGCGTATGTACACCAGGTGCCGAAGAAGACGGCACCGCGACGAGACGACGGAGCGCGAGCTGTATGAGGTCTACAGGACGAAGAAAAAGACCCTACAGCTCGCCATCAGCAGGGCCAAGACCCAAGCGCGCGAGGAGCTACTTGGGACTCTGGACAACGATCCGTGGGGGCGCCCGTATAAGTCCGTCAGGGGCAAACTACGCCCCTGGGCGCCTCCGCTGACCCAGAGTCTCGACCAGCACTTCGTGAGGGACGTCGTGTCCGCCCTGTTTCCACATCGGGCGGAACACGTCCCCCCCGCTATGGCGCCGCGTAGAGGTGGCGCCGGTGGTGAGGAGGAAGATAGCGGGGTCGCTGAGCTCACGAATGAGGAGTTCGATGCGGCCGTGGACAAGCTCCGGGCGAAAAACACAGCGCCCGGGCCAGATGGAGTACACGGTCGCGTCTTGGTCTTGGCCCTCGACGTCCTAGGGGACCGGCTCCGGCGGCTCTTCAATGGCTGCCTGGAGTCGGGACGGTTCCCCAGAGTGTGGAAGGTGGGTAGTTTGGTCCTGTTGCGGAAGGACGGACGCCCCGCAGAGTCTCCCTCCGCCTACCGCCCCATCGTGTTGCTCGACGAGGTGTGTAAGCTATTCGAGAGAATAATAGCTGCACGCCTCGTCAAGCATATGAATGAGGTAGGTCCCGATTTGGCGAACGCCCAGTTTGGGTTCCGGGCCGGCCTTTCGACGATCGACGCGATCAATCGCGTCAAGGCCGACTCGGAGGAGGTTGTCGCCCGCGGTGGGGTGTTGTTGGCGGTTTCGCTTGACATAGCGAACGCTTTCAACACCATGCCGTGGAGCTGCATCAGGGAGGCACTAAAACACCATAAAGTGTCTCTCTACCTCCGTCGCCTGATCGGGGACTACCTCAGTCAAAGGTACGTCCAGTACCAGGGGCGGTCGGGCAGACTGGAGACTTGGGAGATGGTGTGCGGTGTTCCACAAGGGTCGGTACTGGGCCCCCTCTTGTGGAACATCGGATACGATTGGGTGCTGCGGGGCGTTCTCCCCGCGGGCGTCAGGGTGACGTGTTATGCGGACGACACCCTGGTCACGGCCCGCGGGGCAAACTACCGTGAGGCCGCCCGCCTGGCAACGGCAGGCGTGGCGTCGGTCGTCGCGCGAATCCGCGCTCTGGGCCTCGAGGTGGCGCTCGAAAAGTCCGAGGCCTTGTGTTTCCACAGGCCGAGGGCTGCGCCACCTCCGGGGGCCCACATCGTGGTTAGCGGTGTCCGAATCGAGGTCGGGTCCGATATGAAGTACCTCGGACTCGTCCTCGATAGCCGCTGGGACTTCCGCGAGCATTTCCGTCGCCTGGTCCCCCGTCTCATGGCGGCGGCCGCCGCTCTTTCGCGGCTGCTGCCGAATCTCGGGGGGCCGAGTGTGGCCTGCCGCCGCCTGTACCTCGGGGTGGTGCGCTCGATGGCCCTGTACGGGGCCCCTGTCTGGGCTCCGGCGCTGCGAAGCGCCACCATCGCCCTCTTGCGACAACCGCAGAGGGTGATGGCGATCAGGGCTATTCGGGGTTATCGCACCATCTCGACGGAGGCGGCGTGCGTGTTGGCGGGTTCGCCGCCGTGGGATCTGGAGGCCGCGGCACTGGCAAGGCTCTACGAGCGGCGCCAGGAGCTGCGGTCCGGCGGCGAACAGCCAACGGTGACGGAAAGGTGGAAGTCCCACCTTCGACGGTCCACCGTCCTTAGATGGGCGGAGCGGCTGGCCAATCCAACGGCCGGCCGACGGACTGTCGAGGCTGTCCGGCCGGTTCTCCAAAACTGGCTGGACAGGCGGCACGGACGGCTCACGTTCCGGCTCACACAGGTGCTTTCCGGGCATGGATGCTTTGGAAAGTACCTGTGTCGAATCGCCCAGCGTGAGCCGACGACCGATTGCCACCATTGTGCGGGCAGCGAGGACACGGCGCAGCACACCCTAGAGGGGTGCCCTTCGTGGGCAGTGCAGCGTAGTGTCCTGCGCGATGCCATCGGGGTGGATCTCTCGCTCCCGACCGTTGTTAAAGCAATGGTCGAGAACGAAGAGTCGTGGACGGCCGTCCTCTCCTTCTGCGAGGATGTGATGTCGCAGAAGGAGACGGCGGAGAGGGAAAGGGAGGCTGCGGCCAACCCCGACCCGATCCGCCGGAGACGCACGGGGGTGCGGCGGCGGGCCTACCAGGCCCTGCTCCGTCCCCCGTGATCGAGGCCGGGGCTCTGCCCCAAAAGGCCTCGAGGAGGTGCGCGCGGCGTCGTGGAGTCGCGCGCTTTCTAGCCGTCCGCTGGGGCCATAACGGCCCCGGCCCCGAAGAATGCCGGCAAGGCCGGCAGGTGCTGGCGGGCAGGTGGGAGAATGCGCAAGCGTCCCCACCTCCCCGCCACCACAGCACAGTGGGGTGGCGCAGGGGTTTTAGTGGGTAGTGGTCGGTTCCGTCCGGCGAGTCCCACACTCGGGCCAGTCCACACGGCCCGGCAGTGCGTAAGAGCATTTCCCCTGCGAGAACAAAAAAAAAAAAAAAAAAAGGTTAGGTTAGGTTAGGTTAGGTTAGGTTAGGTTAGGTTCCCCCCCATGGTCCCAAGCCTTGTCGTGGCGGGGGGGCTCAGTACCTGGGGTGCAATCCAGCACCCTGGGGAAGCTAATTGGGCCACCAGTCGCTCCTTTCCGTTCTCTTCATGAGAACGGCGTTTGGATGCGACACCTATAACCCGGTTTCCGGGAGCCCATTGTGGGGCTGGGAGGAAGAAAACCTCTTTAAAAAATCACCCCGAAACCGCGGTTGGCGTGCCGCGGCGTAGGGTTATCGGGCGAGCGCTGACGAGACGGGGGTAGGCCCACCCGGAATGGGCCACAAACCAACAAACATGGCAAGTTCAGGCAGTTTTAAAAGGAATACCCAGGAGGGTCCCGGCAAAGCCGGGGAATCCCTCCCGGCGCCTTCGGGTGCCGGCAGCCCCACGTACTCTGGGGGGGGCAAAAACTGCTTCGCGGGCCGGCTTTCCACCGGCTCGCGCACCGACGACTTTGGCAACTCCGAACTGGACACCGATTTTGCTCACGCTCTGGGCAATGTTGAATTTGGGGCTGGGGCGCATGCCACGGGGGCGTGTGTCTCAGCCAAAGACCTTGGCGAGGATTTGGATTCAGACAGTTCTACTGTCGAAATAACCGGTCGTTTAAGACGGAAGAGGCCCGGCCCGGGTGATCACGAATCCGGGCTGGACTCGGACGACACGGCCGGCGAGGAGGCAGAGCGCACTGGCCCGGCGAAAAGGGGACGGGGGCGCCCACCCACAACGGGTGCCTACGTGGGCCTACGCCAGGCCAAGGAGGCGCTTTTAAGGACGAAGAAAGAGGAGGTCGAGGTTATGGCCGAGGAGCAGATCCTCTCCATGGCCAAAACCCTCGAAGTCTCACGGAAGGAGGTCCGCTCGTCCGAGGATCTAGCCGCGCACGCTCAAAAAGGGTGTGATGTAATTATGAGCGTAGCTACAAAATCTAAAAATCTTAAGGGCACAATGGTGCGCGCCCTTAAGCAAGCGGCATGGGCGATACAGGATGCGGTCGCGGCATTAAAAGAGCGCACCGAAGGAGAGGAGGTGGAGCTGCTCCGCATGGCGAACTATCGGCAGGAGAAAGAGATAAAAGTTTTGCGCGCGGAAGTAGCCCAAATCCGAGAAGAACTACTTAAAAGTAGAGCGGAACCCAATGAGAGCCGCACTGAAGAGGACCAGGAGGCCATGTTGGGTCGTATCATGTTGCAAGTGGGCAACATGATGGATGCCAAGATGGCCTCCGTATCAGACCGGTTACTACCGGAAAAGAGACTTAGGCCCCCGCTGAGAGGGGACAGTGTAGAGATAGAAGCAGTGCCAATGGCTGAACCGGTCTTGGACACTGCAATAACACAAACGGCCGCTGAAGTTGTTGGAGGGTCGCATAAGCCCAAGCCGTTAAAAGGTAAGGGCAAGGGCAAAGGCAAAAGTGCCCAGCCCACTGCGGCCCCGGAGACGATACCTTCTTCCTCCGCTCGGGACGCTCCAGGTGATGAGGAGTGGACCCGAGTTGAGAAAAAGAAGAAAAAGAAGAAGAAGAAAGGAAAGAAGAAACAGGAGGCTTCCCCTCCTTCCTCGAACAATCAGAGGCCGAGGAAGGAAGAGAAAAATAACAAGAAGAAGGGGACACGTTTGCGTCCGCCCCGGTCGGCGGCAGTTGTCTTAACACTGCAGCCCGGTGCGGAAGACAAGGGCGAATCTTACGCGGCCGTCCTGACTCGTGCAAGGGACAAAGTTTCTCTTGCCGAGCTGGGCATACCGGCGCTAAGAATGAGAAAGGGTGCCACGGGTGCCCGAATCCTGGAGGTGCCGGGTGCAACAAACACCGAAAAGGCCGACCTGCTGGCTGCAAAGCTGCGGGCGATCTTACCGGCAGAAACGGTGAGGATCGCCAGGCCCGAGAGATGCGCAGAGATGCGCATCTCCGGGCTAGACGATTCCGTCACAGAAGGGGAGGTAGTGGCCGCTGTAGCCCAATGTGGAGGCTGCCCTGCCGATACCATTAAGGCGGGGCGACTTCGCTTCTCTCGCTTGGGCTGCGGCACAATATTTGTCCGCTGCCCGGTGGCAGCAGCGAAAAGGGTTGCGAGTTCTAGGCTATTGGTGGGTTGGGTGTCCGCGCAAGTGCGGGTCCTGCCCACCAGGCCTCTGCGCTGCTTCCGGTGTCTCGTAGTTGGGCACACCGGAGTGCAGTGCGCATCGGAGGTTGACCGCAGCGATGAGTGTTTCTTTCGCGGCTGCTGCCGAATCTCGGGGGACCGAGTGTTGCCTGCCGCCGCCTGTACCTCGGGGTGGTGCGCTCGATGGCCCTGTACGGAGCCCCTGTCTGGGCTCCGGCGCTGCGAAGCGCCACCATCGCCCTTCTGCGACAACCGCAGAGGGTGATGGCGATCAGGGCCATTCGGGGTTATCGCACCATCTCGACGGAGGCGGCGTGCGTGTTGGCGGGTTCGCCGCCGTGGGATCTGGAGGCCGCGGCACTGGCAAGGCTCTACGAGCGGCGCCAGGAGCTGCGGTCCGGCGGCGAACAGCCAACGGTGACGGAAAGGTGGAAGTCCCACCTTCGACGGTCCACCGTCCGTAGATGGGCGGAGCGGCTGGCCGATCCAACGGCCGGCCGACGGACTGTCGAGGCTGTCCGGCCGGTTCTCCAAAACTGGCTGGACAGGCGGCACGGGCGGCTCACGTTCCGGCTCACACAGGTGCTTTCCGGGCATGGATGCTTTGGAAAGTACCTGTGTCGAATCGCCCAGCGTGAGCCGACGACCGATTGCCACCATTGTGCGGGCAGCGAGGACACGGCGCAGCACACCCTCGAGGGGTGCCCTTCGTGGGCAGTGCAGCGTAGTGCCCTGCGCGATGCCATCGGGGTGGATCTCTCGCTCCCGACCGTTGTTAAAGCAATGGTCGAGAGCGAAGAGTCGTGGACGGCCGTCCTCTCCTTCTGCGAGGACGTGATGTCGCAGAAGGAGACGGCGGAGAGGGAAAGGGAGGCTGCGGCCAACCCAGACCCGATCCGCCGGAGACGCACGGGGGTGCGGCGGCGGGCCTACCAGGCCCTGCTCCGTCCCCCGTGATCGAGGCCGGGGCTCTGCCCCAAAAGGCCTCGAGGAGGTGCGCGCGGCGTCGTGGAGTCGCGCGCTTTCTAGCCGTCCGCTGGGGCCATAACGGCCCCGGCCCCGAAGAATGCCGGCAAGGCCGGCAGGTGCTGGCGGGCAGGTGGGAGAATGCGCAAGCGTCCCCACCTCCCCGCCACCACAGCACAGTGGGGTGGCGCAGGGGTTTTAGTGGGTAGTGGTCGGTTCCGTCCGACGAGTCCCACACTCGGGCCAGTCCACACGGCCCGGCAGTGCGTAAGAGCATTTCCCCTGCGAGAACAAAAAAAAAAAAAAAAAAAAAAAAAAAAAAAAAAAAGGTTAGGTTAGGTTAGGTTAGGTTAGGTTAGGTTAGGTTAGGTTAGGTTAGGTTAGGTTAGGTTAGGTTAGGTTAGGTTCCCCCCCATGGTTCCAAGCCTTGTCGTGGCGGGGGGGCTCTAGTACCTGGGGTGCAAGCCAGCACCTTGGGGAAGCTAATTGGACCAAACTCTCCTCCACGTGTCCCTCTGTTCTCAGAAGGCGCAGTGGATTTGGAGTAAGCGCGGGCAATCGCTGGCACTAGCCCTGTCGGCCTGCTCGTGACATCGTAAGTCCAGAGGAGGTGTCGGTGATCACGTCTATCGGCCAATGATCCTGGACCCGAGGGCCTTGCCTTAATTGGCCGGGCCGCGAGGAAGATAACCTCTCCATAAAAAATTCCCCGAACCTCAAGCGGAGACGCACCGCGAGGAGGTTTGCAGACCGGCTCAAGTCGGGATGTATGGCTGACGGGTTTATCAGTCGCTAGTGTGGACCCGCCCGGGTACCGGCCGACCCCCGGGGCGCGATAATTGTAGGCGCCTTTTAGGCAGCGTTTAATCCTGTTTCTACTCGTGGGAACTAATATGGATACAAAAACTTTTGACGCTTTGGTGGAGGGCTGTGATAGCCAAAAAGACGTGAAGGTGGGCTGCGATGGCCAAAACGAAGTGAAGGTGGGCCGCGATGGCCAAATTCAGGAGGAAGTGACCTGTGAAGGTCGGGAATCGATGGACGAGCTAGCTCTGTCGGATTCGGATGGCTCGACTGGCACCTTAGTGACAGTCGCCTCCGGTTCATCAGGACTGCGAAGCGGCCGGCTATGGCGGAAGAGGCCCATCCCGGGTGACAGTGAGTCTGGGATGGACTCGGACGACACGGCTGGCGAGGAGTTGCTGAGTAGGTCTGCGTCGGCGAAACGCGGAAGGGGGCGCCCACCAACAACGGGCGCCTACGTGGGCTTACGGAAAGCAAAGGAAGCCTTTCTTAAGGCCAAAAAGGAAGAGGTCGGGATATTGGCTGAGGAACAAATCCTCTCCTTAGCCAAAAATCTACAACAACCCGAAGGAGGAAACCGCTCTGCGGAGGAACTGGCCGCGCGCGCACAGAATGGCGTAGAGGTCATTCTGAGCGTTGCCAAAAAATCGGGCCAGCTTAAGGGGACAATGGTGCGTTCCCTGAAGCAGGCAGCGGAGGCCATTCAAGAGGCGGTGACGGCCTTGAAATGCCGAACCACGGACGAAGAAGTGGAGCTGCTTCGCGCCGCGAACACCCGCCAGGAAAGAGAGCTGGCGGAGATGCGCGCGGAAGTGGCCCAAATCCGGGCTGATCTGGGCAGGCGAAGAGCTGAGCCGGAGACCGGCCGATCAGCGGATGACAGAGAGGAGGCCATGTTGGGGCGTATCATGTTGGCGGTGGGCAACATGATGGACGCCAAGATGGCCTCGGTGTCTGACCGGCTCCTGCCGGAGAAGCGCATGCGGCCCCCGTTGCGTGGGGACCTAAAACAGACGGAGGCGGTGTCAGTGGCCAAACCGGCCGTCGTCACCACAAAGAAGGGGACTGCTGCTGAAGTCGTCGCGGCGTCGCAGATGCCCAAACCCACAAAGGGCAAGGGCAGGGGCAAGGGCCAAAGTGCCCAGCCTGCTGTGGCCCCGGCGAAAGCACCGGAGCCATCTTCTTCTCCCGCTCAGGACGCCCCAGATGAGGAGGGGTGGACTCAAGTGGAGAAAAAGAAGAGGAAGAAGAGAAAGAAGAGGGCACCAAAAAAGAAGAAGGCACCCTCTGCTCCTCCTTTGAAGCCCCAGGAGGAGAAAAAACAAAAACAAGAGAAGAAAGGGAAGGTCGCACCGCGGTTGCGCCCGCCCCGGTCTGCGGCCGTCGTCTTGACGCTGCAGCCCGGAGCGACCGAAAGCGGCGTTAGTTACGCGGCTGTCCTAACTCAAGCGAAGGAGAAAGTGTCCATCGCTGAGTTAGGCATCCCGGGGATAAAGGTCAGGCGAGCCGCAACTGGTGCCCGAATATTAGAGGTACCGGGGGCCGCAAGCGCTGCTAAGGCAGACCAACTTGCGCAAAAACTACGGGAGGTGCTGCCGGCAGAGAATGTCAGGATCGTCAGGCCTGAGAAGTGCGCGGAGATGCGCATTTCTGGGCTTGACGATTCCGTCACTACAGAGGAGGTGGTAGAAGCCGTGGCCAAGTGCGGAGGCTGCCCCGCCTCATCAATCAAAGCGGGGCAGGTGCGTTTCGCCCCATCGGGTAGCGGCACGATTTTCGTCCGCTGCCCGGTGGCCGCCGCTAAAAAGGTGGCAAGCTCTAGGCTCCTGGTAGGGTGGGTGTCCGCGCAGGTGCGGGTGCTACCCACCAGGAGAATGCGCTGCTTCCGGTGCCTCGTCGTTGGGCACACCGGAGTGCAGTGCACCTCTGAGGTCGACCGCAGCGGCGAGTGCTTCCGCTGCGGTCAGATGGGGCATAAGGCCGCCGCCTGTTCGGGCGACCCGCGCTGTTCCGTATGTTTGGCAGCGGGTCGTCCTGCAAATCACAGGGCTGGGGCTCCCACTTGCAAGGGAACCCTGCCCAAGCCCCGACGGGGCAGAGAGGCTACAGCCGGCGCCACAACGGCACCGGCAACGCCCGCCCCATCCACTTCAGGGTTGGGTCGCGGGGAGGCGATGGAAACCAAATAATGGCCCTAGCGGGCCCAATCCATCGCTTCCTACAGGCGAATTTGAACCACTCTGCCGGGGCACAAGATCTATTTATGCAGTCCCTGGCGGAGTGGAATATCGGCGTCGCTGTGGCCGCTGAGCCGTACTTTGTCCCCTCTAGAGCTAATTGGGTGGGGGACTTGGACGGCTTGGTGGCCATCGTCACTTCGGTCGTGGCCCCGGTCTCCGTTGTAGTTGGTCGTGGCCGGGGCTTCGTCGCAGTCGAATGTGAGGGAACCGTAGTGGTGGGGTGCTACTTCTCGCCCAGCCGCTGCTTCGCCGAATTCGAGTCGTTCTTGGGCGAGGTTGAGGCTCTCGTCAGACGGGCCGATCCTCGCCCTGTGATCGTGATGGGGGACTTCAATGCCAAATCCTCGGCATGGGGGTCCCCCGTCACCGACTCGCGAGGCAGCGCGTTGGAAGAGTGGGCAGTGTTGGTCGGCCTCCGCATCCTAAATAGGGGGTCGACCTTCACTTGCGTGAGACAGCAGGGCAGTTCGATAGTGGACGTCTCGTTCGCTAGCCCTGCTGTGGAACGCCGTGTCCGGGATTGGAGAGTCCTCGATGGGGTGGAGACGCTGTCGGACCACCTATACGTCCGATTCGACGTCTCCGCCTCGTCGACGACCCCGGGCACGAGCCCCGCGAGAGGTAGAGTCCCGCCACTCCCTAGGTGGACGTTGGGGCGTCTCGACAGAGACGCTCTGCTGGAGGCCTCCGTCGTCCAGGCCTGGCAACCGCAACCCGCCGGGCCTGTGAGGGTAGATGAGGAGGCGGAATGGTTCCGGCGGGCGTTGACGCAAGTGTGCGACGCGTCGATGCCCCGGGCCAAGCCGCCCCCCTCTCGTCGCCAGGTGTACTGGTGGTCTGACCACATCGCCGCGCTCCGCGTGGAGAGCGTGGCGGCCAGGCGTATGTACACCAGGTGCCGTAGAAGACGGCACCGCGACGAGACGACGGAGCGCGAGCTGTACGAGGTCTACAGGACAAAGAAAAAGACCCTACAGCTCGCCATCAGCAGGGCCAAGACCCAAGCGCGCGAGGAGCTGCTCGGGACTCTGGACAATGATCCGTGGGGGCGCCCGTATAAGTCCGTCAGGGGCAAACTACGCCCCTGGGCGCCCCCGCTGACCCAGAGTCTCGACCACCACTTCGTGAGGGACGTCGTGTCCGCCCTGTTTCCACATCGGGCGGAACACGTCCCCCCCGCTATGGCGCCGCGTAGAGGTGGCGCCGGTGGCGAGGAGGAAGATAGCGGGGTCGCTGAGCTCACGAGCGAGGAGTTCGACGCGGCCGTGGACAAGCTCCGGGCGAAAAACACAGCGCCCGGGCCAGATGGAGTACACGGTCGCGTCTTGGTCTTGGCCCTCGACGTCCTAGGGGACCGGCTCCGGCGGCTCTTCAATGGCTGCCTGGAGTCGGGACGGTTCCCCAGAGTGTGGAAGGTGGGTAGTTTGGTCCTGTTGCGGAAGGACGGACGCCCCGCAGAGTCTCCCTCCGCCTACCGCCCCATCGTGTTGCTCGACGAGGTGTGTAAGCTATTCGAGAGAATAATAGCTGCACGCCTCGTCAAGCATATGACTGAGGTAGGTCCCGATTTGGCGAACGCCCAGTTTGGGTTCCGGGCCGGCCTTTCGACGATCGACGCGATCAATCGCGTCAAGGCCGACTCGGAGGAGGTTGTCGCCCGCGGTGGGGTGTTGTTGGCGGTTTCGCTAGACATAGCGAACGCTTTCAACACCATGCCGTGGAGCTGCATCAGGGAGGCACTAAAACACCATAGAGTGCCTCTCTACCTCCGTCGCCTGATCGGGGACTACCTCAGTCAAAGGTACGTCCAATACCAGGGGCGGACAGGCGGACTGGAGACTCGGGAGATGGTGTGCGGTGTTCCACAAGGGTCGGTACTGGGCCCCCTCTTGTGGAACATCGGATACGATTGGGTGCTGCGGGGCGTTCTCCCCGCGGGCGTCAGGGTGACGTGTTATGCGGACGACACCCTGGTCACGGCCCGCGGGGCAAACTACCGTGAGGCCGCCCGCCTGGCAACGGCAGGCGTGGCGTCGGTCGTCGCGCGAATCCGCGCTCTGGGCCTCGAGGTGGCGCTCGACAAGTCCGAGGCCTTGTGTTTCCACAGGCCGAGGGCTGCGCCACCTCCGGGGGCCCACATCGTGGTTAGCGGTGTCCGAATCGAGGTCGGGTCCGATATGAAGTACCTCGGACTCGTCCTCGATAGCCGCTGGGACTTCCGCGAGCATTTCCGTCGCCTGGTCCCCCGTCTCATGGCGGCGGCCGCCGCTCTCTCGCGGCTGCTGCCGAATCTCGGGGGACCGAATGTGGCCTGCCGCCGCCTGTACCTCGGGGTGGTGCGCTCGATGGCCCTGTACGGAGCCCCTGTCTGGGCTCCGGCGCTGCGAAGCGCCACCATCGCCCTCTTGCGACAACCGCAGAGGGTGATGGCGATCAGGGCTATTCGGGGCTATCGCACCATCTCGACGGAGGCGGCGTGCGTGTTGGCGGGTTCGCCGCCGTGGGATCTGGAGGCCGCGGCACTGGCAAGGCTCTACGAGCGGCGCCAGGAGCTGCGGTCCGGCGGCGAACAGCCAACGGTGACGGAAAGGTGGAAGTCCCACCTTCGACGGTCCACCGTCCGTAGATGGGCGGAGCGGCTGGCTGATCCAACGGCCGGCCGACGGACTGTCGAGGCTGTCCGGCCGGTTCTCCAAAACTGGCTGGACAGGCGGCACGGACGGCTCACGTTCCGGCTCACACAGGTGCTTTCCGGGCATGGATGCTTTGGAAAGTACCTGTGTCGAATCGCCCAGCGTGAGCCGACGACCGATTGCCACCATTGTGCGGGCAGCGAGGACACGGCGCAGCACACCCTCGAGGGGTGCCCTTCGTGGGCAGTGCAGCGTAGTGTCCTGCGCGATGCCATCGGGGTGGATCTCTCGCTCCCGACCGTTGTAAAAGCAATGGTCGAGAGCGAAGAGTCGTGGACGGCCGTCCTCTCCTTCTGCGAGGAAGTGATGTCGCAGAAGGAGACGGCGGAGAGGGAAAGGGAGGCTGCGGCCAACCCCGACCCGATCCGCCGGAGACGCACGGGGGTGCGGCGGCGGGCCTACCAGGCCCTGCTCCGTCCCCCGTGATCGAGGCCGGGGCTCTGCCCCAAAAGGCCTCGAGGAGGTGCGCGCGGCGTCGTGGAGTCGCGCGCTTTCTAGCCGTCCGCTGGGGCCATAACGGCCCGGCCCCGAAGAATGCCGGCAAGGCCGGCAGGTGCTGGCGGGCAGGTGGGAGAATGCGCAAGCGTCCCCACCTCCCCGCCACCACAGCACAGTGGGGTGGCGCAGGGGTTTTAGTGGGTAGTGGTCGGTTCCGTCCGGCGAGTCCCACACTCGGGCCAGTCCACACGGCCCGGCAGTGCGTAAGAGCATTTCCCCTGCGAGAACAAAAAAAAAAAAAAAAAAAAAAAGGTTAGGTTAGGTTAGGTTAGGTTAGGTTAGGTTAGGTTAGGTTAGGTTTTTTTTTTTTTTTTTTTTTTTTTTTTTTTTTTTTGTTTTATTCATTAACCCCTGTCATAGACAAGGCCTTTGTTTACATAGAATAGAGTATTTGTTATACTCACTTAAAATAATTATTTTCATAAAGTATTCTTATATGTACATTTGTATATCTTTATATTATACAGACAATTTTAATTATTTATACAATAAAGTAGGTACGATATAACTAGGATGAATATAATGAAGAAGCTATACATAAGTGAATACATGTTATGGTATATTTACATGCTTGTTAATTATTAATGACTGTTTTTTTTTTTTTTTTTTTGTTTTGTTTTTTTTTTTTTTTTTTTTTTTTATATTTATATATATATATATATATATATATATATTTTTTTTTCATTTTTCTGTTTTTTTTTTTTTTTTTTTTTTTTTTTTTTTATTTTAATTATATTATTATTATAATTATAATATACAACTTATTATAATATTATATTAATATTATTATAATTCACAGCTTTATACATGTAATTCATTTACATTATTTGCTAATTTAATTACTTATTTCTATTATTTACAATTTTAACTATAAGTTCACCGTACTCTAAAAATGTGTCTTTATATTTGCTGTTTAGTAGAGTGTTTAAGTTTTCACAAGTTATTTGCATGCCAGTTTTTTGTTCGAAGTTAAACCGTTCTGGTGCAAATACTGGGCATTCTATTAGTAAGTGAGGTATAGTTTCTATGCTTTCTGGATCACAGATACACGCTGGATTGTCCTTGCATTTAAATCTATATAAATACGAGGAAAATCCACCGTGTCCTGTCATCAGTTGTGTAATTCTGTGGGTGATTGATATATTTTTTATAATTTTATAAGCTATTGTGACATTGGGTAAAAATAATTTTGTAATTGCAGCTGTGTTACTACCTTGGTATCTCCTATCCCATTCATCAATTGTCTTCAGACGATTAGACCGCTTGATGAATGAGATAGGACATTTGTCATATGCGGGTTTAGTTTTTAGTTTTAGTGCAGCTTCTTTGGCAAGCTGATCAGCTCTTTCGTTGCCCTCTAGGCCGATGTGTGCTTTAATCCAAAATAACCTTATACTTTTTTTTTGTATTTGGCATTGTTTTAGTGTGTTTCTGGTTTTTACGGCTAGAGGGTGTAGTGAGTCATTATTTTTTATTGTCTGAAGGGCTGATATTGAATCACTAAATATGCTAAATTTGTTTTCTTTTCGTCTAAAAATTTCATCTGTTGCGTAACTTAAAGCTAGTAATTCAGCCTGATATACTGTGCAAAATGATGGCAGCAAAAGTTTGATTGTTTTAATTTCAGTTTTATCATCCCATATGGAGATTGCGGCCCCGACTTTGTCTTCAATTTTGCTGCCATCAGTAAATACACGAATTGACGAATTTTTGTGAGCGTTGTATTCTTCTTCATCTAACAGGCTGCTAAATTCAATATCAAGTTTATCGGCGGGGTGTGGTGCTTTTAATGCTGATTCCATTTTTTCTATTTCCCAACTGCCCAGTAGAGGCTGATGTGCTCCCCTTTTAGCCTCATATAAAAGAGCAGCCTCCTTTATACGAAGATCAATAGGGAGCAGTCCAGCTAATACTAGTGCAGAGTTGAGAGATACTGTTCGGTAAGCTTTACAAATTTTTTGTGCAAAACTTCTTTGAATTGTATTTAGTTGTTTTTTAATACCGATTTTTTGTACAGCTGGTGCCCATGCGGAAGCTGCATATAATAATATAGGTTCTACAACTGCAGTGTAAATTATGCGAATTACATCTGGGTGTAGACCCCAATTAGTCTTAGCGGCTTTAGCTAATTGTTTATATATAGAGACTGCTTTTTTACAAGTAAGGTTAATATGTGTGTTGAAAGTTAATTTATTGTCTATAGTTAAACCTAATATTTTCATTTCTTGAGACAATTTAATGTGAACTCCGTCCATAGTTAAGTGTGGTGTATCATATTTTAATTTATTAGTTATTATCATTGCATTTGTTTTGTGTGGAGCGAATTTTAACTTGTTTTGCATTCCCCATGCTGCAATATATGTTAGGGTGGTGTTAGCCTGTGTTTCTATTTCAGCGGTTGAATTATCAGCAAAAACTAAAATAATATCGTCTGCAAAGGCTTGACAATAAATTTTTTGGTGTTCCAGTTCTTGTAAGAGTGGATTTAGTACTACATTCCACAATAAAGGTCCACCAATTGATCCCTGAACACATCCCTTACTAGCTTTTTTGTTATATTCAACTCCAGCGTATCTAACTTTAACATATCGTTCGTTTAAATAGCTGCTAATCGTTCTCCTCAAGTTTATTGGGCATTTCATTTCTGCTAAGCGTAGTTTTATAACAGGCCACCAGGCACTGTCAAAGGCTCCCTCTATATCCAATGATATTAGTGTTATTATTTTCTTTTGTTTTAATTTCATATGAATATGTTGTATTAGGGTATAAAGGGAGTCTTCAGTACCTTTTTGTGGCATAAATCCATATTGGCATTTATTAATTAAAGGTAATACATAAAACTTGAGGCGAGCGACCAGCATTTTTTCGTAAATTTTTCCGAGTACTGGAAGTAATCCAATGGGCCTATATGATTTTGGTGTTGTGTAATCTGATTTACCAGGTTTTTTAAGTATAATCACAGTGGCTATTTTCCAGATGTTGGGGAAATAATAGTATAAAAGACATTTATTAAGTATTCCTAAGAAGAATTGGGGATTACAGTTAATTGCATGTTCACAGATATCAATTGTGAAGCCGTCTGATCCCGGAGCTTTTTTATGGTTAAATGAATCTATTGAGTGATTGAGTTCTGTAATTGTAAAAGGTGGGTCATTCATGTTTTCATTGTTTAACTCATTAATATTGTCTGCTATTATTCTTATTTTTTTTTGTTCTGTACTATCTTCTTCTATTCTATCCTCTGGGTAAAAATTTTCGGCTAATAGTTTGACTGATTCTATGGGTTCTAAAGTATTTCCATTAATGCTCAAAGGTATATCTTCATCCCTCTTTGTAGTCCTACTGATTATGCGGTAAATTCCTTCCCATACACTTTCTTTATTTTGTTTTTCGCAAAACTTTTTCCACGTTTCTGTTTGTGCTTTTCTTACTGCTAGTTCGTATTCTTCTTTTTGTTTAAGGTATAAGTTGACTACAAATTCTCTACGAATTGGTGCAGCATTTCTTATACGTCGTCTTTTGGTAGCAACTAGTTTTTTCATTTTAGCGAGCTCCTCAGACCACCAAGGTAAGGTAAGTTTTTCTGTTTGTCTTTTAATTGGTATGGTTTCTATACATGTTTGGGTAATGGCTTTGGTATATGTTTCAATTATTGTGTCTATTTCTTGAATATTGTTAATGTGTTGTAAATCATGTAATGTTAGTTTATTTTCCTCCATAATTTCTGTCAGTTTTTGTCGAAACTTGTACCAGTTTGCTTTATTTGTATTATATATTCGTGTAGTGCGTAGGATTTTGATATTATTTGATTTTTGTGCATTTATTTGAAAAAGTATTGCATTGTGGTCGGAGCTAGTGAGACCTTCTTTGACATGCCAATTACATGTCAAGTCAAGCATATCAAGGGAGCAAATGGTAAGGTCAATGTAACTGTAATATCTTTTATTACCTCTAATAGTATCAAAAGTGGGGATGTCGTCTGTGTTTAAGATGTGCAAATCGAGCATGTCTATAGTTCCACATAATATTTTTCCTCTGTCATCCTCTATTGTACTGCTCCACCATGGGCTTTTAGCATTGGCATCTCCAGCTATAATTAATTTATTAGGGCCGATTTCTTTATGTATTTTTTGTAAGTGTAATAGATAAGGTTCTATGGGTTGATCAGATTCAAAGTAGAATGAAATTAGGGTAACTTTCCAATTTCTAGTTTGAATTCCTATTACTACGATGTTATTGGTTGTGAGATCTGGGTACTGTGTAATATTTAATGTATTGTCTAGAATAGCTATAGCTGATTTGATGGTCCCAGTTACTATGTTGTTATTTTGAAATATTCTTATGCCATGGTATCCTTTTACTTTGCCTATATTACCTGTATATGGTTCTTGTAGTAATGCTACTGATGTATTGCTGTTGGTTGCCTCCAGTAGCAATTCATCAGTTGCTAATCTGCTTCGTTGTAAATTTGCTTGAATGATTTTATACTGTATATTGCTGTTAGTGACAACTTTAGCAATAAGCAATGGATGCCCGAGCTAAAGCATCCCATTTTTTCCTAATTGGACACTCATTACTAAAAGCATTATGCTCACAATTAATGAAATTTGCTTTTTCACAATTTTTACAACTTGGTGGTTGATTTGTTAAGCTCTTAGGACATTCCGTTTTCATATGTAAGCCACCACAATGACTACATAAATCCACAGTTTCATCACAATATTTTTTACTGTGTCCATATCCTAAACAACGAGTACATTGTATTAATGGTGACTGATCTTCTACTTGAACTCTTTGGAGGTCCACTCTTAGTTTTCCTTCTTCAAGAGCTTTTTTCCATATTTTTGGTGATACAGCAAGAACAATATGGTTGTTGTGTGGGTTACGTGCTTTTTTCCTATATTTTATTTCCATTACAGTTTCTTGATTATTAAGATCATGGAAGACGGTTTGGTTCTGTTTTTTTAGAGCTTGGAGAATTTCTTCATCTGAATGTATTTTTAGTACATCCTTTAAGATGATAAGTGGGTTTTTGTTTTTCATGTTTTCTACAATAAGATGCTGTTCTGTTGTTTCCAATCTTTCTTTAACTTTTTTTCTATCTTCCTGTGTTTTGCAGCCAACAACAATTTTTCTATCTTTTGCTTTCCTAACTTTTTCTATTTGTATCCATCCTTCTTTTGCATCAACAGCTTTTCTTATTTTGTTTAGGATTTCTTCACCCGTTTCTTCTTCTTTTGTAGAAGATATAATCATTGAGTGCAGCGTTGTTCGTTCAGGAAATTTTTTTGTTATGTGTTTACTTGCTACTACTTCTGCGTATGACATTTGATCTATTTTTTCATGATGTTGTTTTATTTCCTTTCGTAGATCCTCTATTTTATTACCATTTTCTTTTGCAAGATGTATGTTTTCCTTAAGAAGTTGTTGTGTAATGTTATTAAATGAGTATGTATCATTAGTATATTTTATAGTATCTTCGTGTATATTGGTTTCTTCTTTGTGTCTTAGGGTATATTGATGTTTTTCAGTTGATTTAATTTCTAAAATTTGTGTTTGTTTTTCTATCTTTTTATTTAAATTTTCTAAATGTATATTATTTTTATTTATTATTTTAGTTTGTTCTTCTAATATAATTTTTATTTTTGATATTTCATCATTTTTAACTTTTTTATCATTGATAGTATCTATTGTTATATCTTTATTTTGTTCTATATTTTGTTGTGAAGATATTTCTTTTGATGTTTCTTTTACAATTTCATATAAACGGTCTATTGCTTTTAGTACTTCAGATTTAATTTCTGTTTTAATGTTTCTTGAATTAGCTAGATGAGTTTTGGCTTTTGCTACACATGCTCTGGCCTCTGTTATTTTATCTATATATTTAGTTTTATTATTCTTTGGAGAGCGTACACTCGTTTCCATTATCTTATTTCTATCTTGTGATTCTGCAAGTTCGATTTCTTTATTAAGGGGATCCATATCTGATTTCCGATTTAAATTTGTTGCAGCTTTAGTTGATGAAGTCTGTCTAAATTCTAAGTGTATTTTTGGAGGTGTTCGAAATCCGAACATTTTCGGTGTATTGTTATTATTTAAATTAAAGCAAATAAATTTATTTAAAAATAAAATAAAGTGAAGTAAGTAGAGTAATGTATATTAGTAAGAGAAGGGAATATAAGCTAGTAAGTAAGGAAATTTATATATAATTTTTTTTTTTTTTTTTTTTTTTTTAAATGACTTAGTTAAAGTAATTAACTAATAAAAGAAAATGAAAGTAATAACAAATTAGGATTAAATAAATTAAATTGATTAGTATAATTATAGCTCCGCCGACTGCTCCAGTGTTGGGCGTGAGTATATAGAGAGAATTAAAGTATGAATGTAGTATTAGATTATTAGTTAAGTTATTAGTTGGAATACAAAATAGTAAAATAGTAAATGTAGTTATAGTTAATGAAGAAAGTAAGGATATAAACTAGTATAGAATATGTAGTATGATATTCTGTCTATAAAAACAAATTTGTATGAAAATAAGTAATAATTAAATATTATCGTTAAATATTTTAGTTTTAGATACTATATAAGTAGGTAGAGTAAGGTGAACAATAGTGTTTAATGTTTGAGTAAAGAAAGGGTGTGAGGTAGTGTTGATACAATTGTAATTTATAATGCAATTAACAATTAATTAACAATATTAAATTAATTAGTAAATAAGAAATTAAAGAAAGTAATGAAGAAAGTAAGGGTAAGAACTAGTATATTCTTTTGTAATATAATACTCTATCTATAAAACTAGTTAAACTGGAAAGTATTCGGTTATTTATTATTATTATTTAATTTAATTTGAATTTAATGAAAATATAAATAATAATAGGAAAAGTCAGGTGATAGAGTAGTTTATCTAGTTTTTGACAATATATTTTTCGTGTGGCCTATGATGTCATATGTATACTCATGTAGCATATGACGTAATAATGGTTACGTAATCGGTTAGTGATAGGTAGACTTAGAAAAATTTTATAGGTGCCAACTACAAAAATACCTAGGCGTATGTATGCAGGTGACATCGATTTTCTATAAAATTTTTTTAGAGTTTACAATATTTTTAAAATTTTTTCTATAGTATCTAATATATTAACGCTCCTAATTATGATAGTCCTAATGTTGGTGTATATATTTAGTTTTAAGGTGTCTAATTTAGGATTGAAAAATTTAAAAATAATTAAAATATGCTAATATTATGCGAAAAACAGGGTAAGTTATTAATATTAAAAATTAAAGTATTAATTATAATCAAAGAAAGTAAATATGATGACTAAAATGTAAACATACAATATTAGTTTTCGTGCGATGCTTCGGAGGACACTGTGAACTTGATATGGTCTATGGTAATTTATAATTCCAAAATTAAAATTTTAATGTATGAAAACAAAGTTAATTTTGCGGTCACTTTTGAGGCAACTTTTTATAAAAATGTTTATATTTTGTGAACCACTCACCAGATCTTCTTCAAATTTGTCGCGTTCTTCAGATAAGGAAATAAATAATATAGTGCAAATTTTTAAAAGTAGTGTTGTCGATCAATTTGCTGAAATATATTAATGCGAATATAATGAAGTTTTTCATTGACAGCAAAATGGTTGCATCTCTGGAACTATTTGTTGAAATTGGTCGTGCAGTATATTATTTTTCATGTGAAAAAATGCCCTTTCATGGGTATATTTTTTTGTCTTTGTTTTAACAATATCTTGCAATTTTCAAATTTCTTCATATATATAAAAATGCATATATATCGTTTAATTTTCAATTAAAAATTTTTATATTCTGACGAAATGTAGGTTTTGATGATCTTCAAAGAATTCAGTTGTTAAAACAGTACGTCATCGATAAAATATAGGCGTCGCACGGCACTTTATCTTTATATAAGCTTGAAATTTAGGTTTTTTGGCGATAAAAACACTTCTAGACGTCCGATTTCGAAAATTTTTTCAGCACTCGTTTAATTTTTTAAATACGCATCTTTTGATGTATAACACTTGATATGAAATTGAAAAACCGATTTTAAATGAATTTTTAAGTACGGAGCGCGGTTTTTTCGCTGCTATTCGGACCGTAGATAGTCCGAGACTGGTTAGGTTAGGTTAGGTTAGGTTAGGTTAGGTTAGGTTAGGTTAGGTTAGGTTAGGTTAGGTTAGGTTAGGTTAGGTTAGGTTAGGTTAGGTTAGGTTAGGTTAGGTTAGGTTAGGTTAGGTTAGGTTAGGTTAGGTTAGGTTAGGTTAGGTTAGGTTAGGTTAGGTTAGGTTAGGTTAGGTTAGGTTAGGTTAGGTTAGGTTAGGTTAGGTTAGGTTAGGTTAGGTTAGGTTAGGTTAGGTTAGGTTAGGTTAGGTTAGGTTAGGTTAGGTTAGGTTAGGTTAGGTTAGGTTAGGTTAGGTTAGGTTAGGTTAGGTTAGGTTAGGTTAGGTTAGGTTAGGTTAGGTTAGGTTAGGTTAGGTTAGGTTAGGTTAGGTTAGGTTAGGTTAGGTTAGGTTAGGTTAGGTTAGGTTAGGTTAGGTTAGGTTAGGTTAGGTTAGGTTAGGTTAGGTTAGGTTAGGTTAGGTTAGGTTAGGTTAGGTTAGGTTAGGTTAGGTTAGGTTAGGTTAGGTTAGGTTAGGTTAGGTTAGGTTAGGTTAGGTTAGGTTAGGTTAGGTTAGGTTAGGTTAGGTTAGGTTAGGTTAGGTTAGGTTAGGTTAGGTTAGGTTAGGTTAGGTTAGGTTAGGTTAGGTTAGGTTAGGTTAGGTTAGGTTAGGTTAGGTTAGGTTAGGTTAGGTTAGGTTAGGTTAGGTTAGGTTAGGTTAGGTTAGGTTAGGTTAGGTTAGGTTAGGTTAGGTTAGGTTAGGTTAGGTTAGGTTAGGTTAGGTTAGGTTAGGTTAGGTTAGGTTAGGTTAGGTTAGGTTAGGTTAGGTTAGGTTAGGTTAGGTTAGGTTAGGTTAGGTTAGGTTAGGTTAGGTTAGGTTAGGTTAGGTTAGGTTAGGTTAGGTTAGGTTAGGTTAGGTTAGGTTAGGTTAGGTTAGGTTAGGTTAGGTTAGGTTAGGTTAGGTTAGGTTAGGTTAGGTTAGGTTAGGTTAGGTTAGGTTAGGTTAGGTTAGGTTAGGTTAGGTTAGGTTAGGTTAGGTTAGGTTAGGTTAGGTTAGGTTAGGTTAGGTTAGGTTAGGTTAGGTTAGGTTAGGTTAGGTTAGGTTAGGTTAGGTTAGGTTAGGTTAGGTTAGGTTAGGTTAGGTTAGGTTAGGTTAGGTTAGGTTAGGTTAGGTTAGGTTAGGTTAGGTTAGGTTAGGTTAGGTTAGGTTAGGTTAGGTTAGGTTAGGTTAGGTTAGGTTAGGTTAGGTTAGGTTAGGTTAGGTTAGGTTAGGTTAGGTTAGGTTAGGTTAGGTTAGGTTAGGTTAGGTTAGGTTAGGTTAGGTTAGGTTAGGTTAGGTTAGGTTAGGTTAGGTTAGGTTAGGTTAGGTTAGGTTAGGTTAGGTTAGGTTAGGTTAGGTTAGGTTAGGTTAGGTTAGGTTAGGTTAGGTTAGGTTAGGTTAGGTTAGGTTAGGTTAGGTTAGGTTAGGTTAGGTTAGGTTAGGTTAGGTTAGGTTAGGTTAGGTTAGGTTAGGTTAGGTTAGGTTAGGTTAGGTTAGGTTAGGTTAGGTTAGGTTAGGTTAGGTTAGGTTAGGTTAGGTTAGGTTAGGTTAGGTTAGGTTAGGTTAGGTTAGGTTAGGTTAGGTTAGGTTAGGTTAGGTTAGGTTAGGTTAGGTTAGGTTAGGTTAGGTTAGGTTAGGTTAGGTTAGGTTAGGTTAGGTTAGGTTAGGTTAGGTTAGGTTAGGTTAGGTTAGGTTAGGTTAGGTTAGGTTAGGTTAGGTTAGGTTAGGTTAGGTTAGGTTAGGTTAGGTTAGGTTAGGTTAGGTTAGGTTAGGTTAGGTTAGGTTAGGTTAGGTTAGGTTAGGTTAGGTTAGGTTAGGTTAGGTTAGGTTAGGTTAGGTTAGGTTAGGTTAGGTTAGGTTAGGTTAGGTTAGGTTAGGTTAGGTTAGGTTAGGTTAGGTTAGGTTAGGTTAGGTTAGGTTAGGTTAGGTTAGGTTAGGTTAGGTTAGGTTAGGTTAGGTTAGGTTAGGTTAGGTTAGGTTAGGTTAGGTTAGGTTAGGTTAGGTTAGGTTAGGTTAGGTTAGGTTAGGTTAGGTTAGGTTAGGTTAGGTTAGGTTAGGTTAGGTTAGGTTAGGTTAGGTTAGGTTAGGTTAGGTTAGGTTAGGTTAGGTTAGGTTAGGTTAGGTTAGGTTAGGTTAGGTTAGGTTAGGTTAGGTTAGGTTAGGTTAGGTTAGGTTAGGTTAGGTTAGGTTAGGTTAGGTTAGGTTAGGTTAGGTTAGGTTAGGTTAGGTTAGGTTAGGTTAGGTTAGGTTAGGTTAGGTTAGGTTAGGTTAGGTTAGGTTAGGTTAGGTTAGGTTAGGTTAGGTTAGGTTAGGTTAGGTTAGGTTAGGTTAGGTTAGGTTAGGTTAGGTTAGGTTAGGTTAGGTTAGGTTAGGTTAGGTTAGGTTAGGTTAGGTTAGGTTAGGTTAGGTTAGGTTAGGTTAGGTTAGGTTAGGTTAGGTTAGGTTAGGTTAGGTTAGGTTAGGTTAGGTTAGGTTAGGTTAGGTTAGGTTAGGTTAGGTTAGGTTAGGTTAGGTTAGGTTAGGTTAGGTTAGGTTAGGTTAGGTTAGGTTAGGTTAGGTTAGGTTAGGTTAGGTTAGGTTAGGTTAGGTTAGGTTAGGTTAGGTTAGGTTAGGTTAGGTTAGGTTAGGTTAGGTTAGGTTAGGTTAGGTTAGGTTAGGTTAGGTTAGGTTAGGTTAGGTTAGGTTAGGTTAGGTTAGGTTAGGTTAGGTTAGGTTAGGTTAGGTTAGGTTAGGTTAGGTTAGGTTAGGTTAGGTTAGGTTAGGTTAGGTTAGGTTAGGTTAGGTTAGGTTAGGTTAGGTTAGGTTAGGTTAGGTTAGGTTAGGTTAGGTTAGGTTAGGTTAGGTTAGGTTAGGTTAGGTTAGGTTAGGTTAGGTTAGGTTAGGTTAGGTTAGGTTAGGTTAGGTTAGGTTAGGTTAGGTTAGGTTAGGTTAGGTTAGGTTAGGTTAGGTTAGGTTAGGTTAGGTTAGGTTAGGTTAGGTTAGGTTAGGTTAGGTTAGGTTAGGTTAGGTTAGGTTAGGTTAGGTTAGGTTAGGTTAGGTTAGGTTAGGTTAGGTTAGGTTAGGTTAGGTTAGGTTAGGTTAGGTTAGGTTAGGTTAGGTTAGGTTAGGTTAGGTTAGGTTAGGTTAGGTTAGGTTAGGTTAGGTTAGGTTAGGTTAGGTTAGGTTAGGTTAGGTTAGGTTAGGTTAGGTTAGGTTAGGTTAGGTTAGGTTAGGTTAGGTTAGGTTAGGTTAGGTTAGGTTAGGTTAGGTTAGGTTAGGTTAGGTTAGGTTAGGTTAGGTTAGGTTAGGTTAGGTTAGGTTAGGTTAGGTTAGGTTAGGTTAGGTTAGGTTAGGTTAGGTTAGGTTAGGTTAGGTTAGGTTAGGTTAGGTTAGGTTAGGTTAGGTTAGGTTAGGTTAGGTTAGGTTAGGTTAGGTTAGGTTAGGTTAGGTTAGGTTAGGTTAGGTTAGGTTAGGTTAGGTTAGGTTAGGTTAGGTTAGGTTAGGTTAGGTTAGGTTAGGTTAGGTTAGGTTAGGTTAGGTTAGGTTAGGTTAGGTTAGGTTAGGTTAGGTTAGGTTAGGTTAGGTTAGGTTAGGTTAGGTTAGGTTAGGTTAGGTTAGGTTAGGTTAGGTTAGGTTAGGTTAGGTTAGGTTAGGTTAGGTTAGGTTAGGTTAGGTTAGGTTAGGTTAGGTTAGGTTAGGTTAGGTTAGGTTAGGTTAGGTTAGGTTAGGTTAGGTTAGGTTAGGTTAGGTTAGGTTAGGTTAGGTTAGGTTAGGTTAGGTTAGGTTAGGTTAGGTTAGGTTAGGTTAGGTTAGGTTAGGTTAGGTTAGGTTAGGTTAGGTTAGGTTAGGTTAGGTTAGGTTAGGTTAGGTTAGGTTAGGTTAGGTTAGGTTAGGTTAGGTTAGGTTAGGTTAGGTTAGGTTAGGTTAGGTTAGGTTAGGTTAGGTTAGGTTAGGTTAGGTTAGGTTAGGTTAGGTTAGGTTAGGTTAGGTTAGGTTAGGTTAGGTTAGGTTAGGTTAGGTTAGGTTAGGTTAGGTTAGGTTAGGTTAGGTTAGGTTAGGTTAGGTTAGGTTAGGTTAGGTTAGGTTAGGTTAGGTTAGGTTAGGTTAGGTTAGGTTAGGTTAGGTTAGGTTAGGTTAGGTTAGGTTAGGTTAGGTTAGGTTAGGTTAGGTTAGGTTAGGTTAGGTTAGGTTAGGTTAGGTTAGGTTAGGTTAGGTTAGGTTAGGTTAGGTTAGGTTAGGTTAGGTTAGGTTAGGTTAGGTTAGGTTAGGTTAGGTTAGGTTAGGTTAGGTTAGGTTAGGTTAGGTTAGGTTAGGTTAGGTTAGGTTAGGTTAGGTTAGGTTAGGTTAGGTTAGGTTAGGTTAGGTTAGGTTAGGTTAGGTTAGGTTAGGTTAGGTTAGGTTAGGTTAGGTTAGGTTAGGTTAGGTTAGGTTAGGTTAGGTTAGGTTAGGTTAGGTTAGGTTAGGTTAGGTTAGGTTAGGTTAGGTTAGGTTAGGTTAGGTTAGGTTAGGTTAGGTTAGGTTAGGTTAGGTTAGGTTAGGTTAGGTTAGGTTAGGTTAGGTTAGGTTAGGTTAGGTTAGGTTAGGTTAGGTTAGGTTAGGTTAGGTTAGGTTAGGTTAGGTTAGGTTAGGTTAGGTTAGGTTAGGTTAGGTTAGGTTAGGTTAGGTTAGGTTAGGTTAGGTTAGGTTAGGTTAGGTTAGGTTAGGTTAGGTTAGGTTAGGTTAGGTTAGGTTAGGTTAGGTTAGGTTAGGTTAGGTTAGGTTAGGTTAGGTTAGGTTAGGTTAGGTTAGGTTAGGTTAGGTTAGGTTAGGTTAGGTTAGGTTAGGTTAGGTTAGGTTAGGTTAGGTTAGGTTAGGTTAGGTTAGGTTAGGTTAGGTTAGGTTAGGTTAGGTTAGGTTAGGTTAGGTTAGGTTAGGTTAGGTTAGGTTAGGTTAGGTTAGGTTAGGTTAGGTTAGGTTAGGTTAGGTTAGGTTAGGTTAGGTTAGGTTAGGTTAGGTTAGGTTAGGTTAGGTTAGGTTAGGTTAGGTTAGGTTAGGTTAGGTTAGGTTAGGTTAGGTTAGGTTAGGTTAGGTTAGGTTAGGTTAGGTTAGGTTAGGTTAGGTTAGGTTAGGTTAGGTTAGGTTAGGTTAGGTTAGGTTAGGTTAGGTTAGGTTAGGTTAGGTTAGGTTAGGTTAGGTTAGGTTAGGTTAGGTTAGGTTAGGTTAGGTTAGGTTAGGTTAGGTTAGGTTAGGTTAGGTTAGGTTAGGTTAGGTTAGGTTAGGTTAGGTTAGGTTAGGTTAGGTTAGGTTAGGTTAGGTTAGGTTAGGTTAGGTTAGGTTAGGTTAGGTTAGGTTAGGTTAGGTTAGGTTAGGTTAGGTTAGGTTAGGTTAGGTTAGGTTAGGTTAGGTTAGGTTAGGTTAGGTTAGGTTAGGTTAGGTTAGGTTAGGTTAGGTTAGGTTAGGTTAGGTTAGGTTAGGTTAGGTTAGGTTAGGTTAGGTTAGGTTAGGTTAGGTTAGGTTAGGTTAGGTTAGGTTAGGTTAGGTTAGGTTAGGTTAGGTTAGGTTAGGTTAGGTTAGGTTAGGTTAGGTTAGGTTAGGTTAGGTTAGGTTAGGTTAGGTTAGGTTAGGTTAGGTTAGGTTAGGTTAGGTTAGGTTAGGTTAGGTTAGGTTAGGTTAGGTTAGGTTAGGTTAGGTTAGGTTAGGTTAGGTTAGGTTAGGTTAGGTTAGGTTAGGTTAGGTTAGGTTAGGTTAGGTTAGGTTAGGTTAGGTTAGGTTAGGTTAGGTTAGGTTAGGTTAGGTTAGGTTAGGTTAGGTTAGGTTAGGTTAGGTTAGGTTAGGTTAGGTTAGGTTAGGTTAGGTTAGGTTAGGTTAGGTTAGGTTAGGTTAGGTTAGGTTAGGTTAGGTTAGGTTAGGTTAGGTTAGGTTAGGTTAGGTTAGGTTAGGTTAGGTTAGGTTAGGTTAGGTTAGGTTAGGTTAGGTTAGGTTAGGTTAGGTTAGGTTAGGTTAGGTTAGGTTAGGTTAGGTTAGGTTAGGTTAGGTTAGGTTAGGTTAGGTTAGGTTAGGTTAGGTTAGGTTAGGTTAGGTTAGGTTAGGTTAGGTTAGGTTAGGTTAGGTTAGGTTAGGTTAGGTTAGGTTAGGTTAGGTTAGGTTAGGTTAGGTTAGGTTAGGTTAGGTTAGGTTAGGTTAGGTTAGGTTAGGTTAGGTTAGGTTAGGTTAGGTTAGGTTAGGTTAGGTTAGGTTAGGTTAGGTTAGGTTAGGTTAGGTTAGGTTAGGTTAGGTTAGGTTAGGTTAGGTTAGGTTAGGTTAGGTTAGGTTAGGTTAGGTTAGGTTAGGTTAGGTTAGGTTAGGTTAGGTTAGGTTAGGTTAGGTTAGGTTAGGTTAGGTTAGGTTAGGTTAGGTTAGGTTAGGTTAGGTTAGGTTAGGTTAGGTTAGGTTAGGTTAGGTTAGGTTAGGTTAGGTTAGGTTAGGTTAGGTTAGGTTAGGTTAGGTTAGGTTAGGTTAGGTTAGGTTAGGTTAGGTTAGGTTAGGTTAGGTTAGGTTAGGTTAGGTTAGGTTAGGTTAGGTTAGGTTAGGTTAGGTTAGGTTAGGTTAGGTTAGGTTAGGTTAGGTTAGGTTAGGTTAGGTTAGGTTAGGTTAGGTTAGGTTAGGTTAGGTTAGGTTAGGTTAGGTTAGGTTAGGTTAGGTTAGGTTAGGTTAGGTTAGGTTAGGTTAGGTTAGGTTAGGTTAGGTTAGGTTAGGTTAGGTTAGGTTAGGTTAGGTTAGGTTAGGTTAGGTTAGGTTAGGTTAGGTTAGGTTAGGTTAGGTTAGGTTAGGTTAGGTTAGGTTAGGTTAGGTTAGGTTAGGTTAGGTTAGGTTAGGTTAGGTTAGGTTAGGTTAGGTTAGGTTAGGTTAGGTTAGGTTAGGTTAGGTTAGGTTAGGTTAGGTTAGGTTAGGTTAGGTTAGGTTAGGTTAGGTTAGGTTAGGTTAGGTTAGGTTAGGTTAGGTTAGGTTAGGTTAGGTTAGGTTAGGTTAGGTTAGGTTAGGTTAGGTTAGGTTAGGTTAGGTTAGGTTAGGTTAGGTTAGGTTAGGTTAGGTTAGGTTAGGTTAGGTTAGGTTAGGTTAGGTTAGGTTAGGTTAGGTTAGGTTAGGTTAGGTTAGGTTAGGTTAGGTTAGGTTAGGTTAGGTTAGGTTAGGTTAGGTTAGGTTAGGTTAGGTTAGGTTAGGTTAGGTTAGGTTAGGTTAGGTTAGGTTAGGTTAGGTTAGGTTAGGTTAGGTTAGGTTAGGTTAGGTTAGGTTAGGTTAGGTTAGGTTAGGTTAGGTTAGGTTAGGTTAGGTTAGGTTAGGTTAGGTTAGGTTAGGTTAGGTTAGGTTAGGTTAGGTTAGGTTAGGTTAGGTTAGGTTAGGTTAGGTTAGGTTAGGTTAGGTTAGGTTAGGTTAGGTTAGGTTAGGTTAGGTTAGGTTAGGTTAGGTTAGGTTAGGTTAGGTTAGGTTAGGTTAGGTTAGGTTAGGTTAGGTTAGGTTAGGTTAGGTTAGGTTAGGTTAGGTTAGGTTAGGTTAGGTTAGGTTAGGTTAGGTTAGGTTAGGTTAGGTTAGGTTAGGTTAGGTTAGGTTAGGTTAGGTTAGGTTAGGTTAGGTTAGGTTAGGTTAGGTTAGGTTAGGTTAGGTTAGGTTAGGTTAGGTTAGGTTAGGTTAGGTTAGGTTAGGTTAGGTTAGGTTAGGTTAGGTTAGGTTAGGTTAGGTTAGGTTAGGTTAGGTTAGGTTAGGTTAGGTTAGGTTAGGTTAGGTTAGGTTAGGTTAGGTTAGGTTAGGTTAGGTTAGGTTAGGTTAGGTTAGGTTAGGTTAGGTTAGGTTAGGTTAGGTTAGGTTAGGTTAGGTTAGGTTAGGTTAGGTTAGGTTAGGTTAGGTTAGGTTAGGTTAGGTTAGGTTAGGTTAGGTTAGGTTAGGTTAGGTTAGGTTAGGTTAGGTTAGGTTAGGTTAGGTTAGGTTAGGTTAGGTTAGGTTAGGTTAGGTTAGGTTAGGTTAGGTTAGGTTAGGTTAGGTTAGGTTAGGTTAGGTTAGGTTAGGTTAGGTTAGGTTAGGTTAGGTTAGGTTAGGTTAGGTTAGGTTAGGTTAGGTTAGGTTAGGTTAGGTTAGGTTAGGTTAGGTTAGGTTAGGTTAGGTTAGGTTAGGTTAGGTTAGGTTAGGTTAGGTTAGGTTAGGTTAGGTTAGGTTAGGTTAGGTTAGGTTAGGTTAGGTTAGGTTAGGTTAGGTTAGGTTAGGTTAGGTTAGGTTAGGTTAGGTTAGGTTAGGTTAGGTTAGGTTAGGTTAGGTTAGGTTAGGTTAGGTTAGGTTAGGTTAGGTTAGGTTAGGTTAGGTTAGGTTAGGTTAGGTTAGGTTAGGTTAGGTTAGGTTAGGTTAGGTTAGGTTAGGTTAGGTTAGGTTAGGTTAGGTTAGGTTAGGTTAGGTTAGGTTAGGTTAGGTTAGGTTAGGTTAGGTTAGGTTAGGTTAGGTTAGGTTAGGTTAGGTTAGGTTAGGTTAGGTTAGGTTAGGTTAGGTTAGGTTAGGTTAGGTTAGGTTAGGTTAGGTTAGGTTAGGTTAGGTTAGGTTAGGTTAGGTTAGGTTAGGTTAGGTTAGGTTAGGTTAGGTTAGGTTAGGTTAGGTTAGGTTAGGTTAGGTTAGGTTAGGTTAGGTTAGGTTAGGTTAGGTTAGGTTAGGTTAGGTTAGGTTAGGTTAGGTTAGGTTAGGTTAGGTTAGGTTAGGTTAGGTTAGGTTAGGTTAGGTTAGGTTAGGTTAGGTTAGGTTAGGTTAGGTTAGGTTAGGTTAGGTTAGGTTAGGTTAGGTTAGGTTAGGTTAGGTTAGGTTAGGTTAGGTTAGGTTAGGTTAGGTTAGGTTAGGTTAGGTTAGGTTAGGTTAGGTTAGGTTAGGTTAGGTTAGGTTAGGTTAGGTTAGGTTAGGTTAGGTTAGGTTAGGTTAGGTTAGGTTAGGTTAGGTTAGGTTAGGTTAGGTTAGGTTAGGTTAGGTTAGGTTAGGTTAGGTTAGGTTAGGTTAGGTTAGGTTAGGTTAGGTTAGGTTAGGTTAGGTTAGGTTAGGTTAGGTTAGGTTAGGTTAGGTTAGGTTAGGTTAGGTTAGGTTAGGTTAGGTTAGGTTAGGTTAGGTTAGGTTAGGTTAGGTTAGGTTAGGTTAGGTTAGGTTAGGTTAGGTTAGGTTAGGTTAGGTTAGGTTAGGTTAGGTTAGGTTAGGTTAGGTTAGGTTAGGTTAGGTTAGGTTAGGTTAGGTTAGGTTAGGTTAGGTTAGGTTAGGTTAGGTTAGGTTAGGTTAGGTTAGGTTAGGTTAGGTTAGGTTAGGTTAGGTTAGGTTAGGTTAGGTTAGGTTAGGTTAGGTTAGGTTAGGTTAGGTTAGGTTAGGTTAGGTTAGGTTAGGTTAGGTTAGGTTAGGTTAGGTTAGGTTAGGTTAGGTTAGGTTAGGTTAGGTTAGGTTAGGTTAGGTTAGGTTAGGTTAGGTTAGGTTAGGTTAGGTTAGGTTAGGTTAGGTTAGGTTAGGTTAGGTTAGGTTAGGTTAGGTTAGGTTAGGTTAGGTTAGGTTAGGTTAGGTTAGGTTAGGTTAGGTTAGGTTAGGTTAGGTTAGGTTAGGTTAGGTTAGGTTAGGTTAGGTTAGGTTAGGTTAGGTTAGGTTAGGTTAGGTTAGGTTAGGTTAGGTTAGGTTAGGTTAGGTTAGGTTAGGTTAGGTTAGGTTAGGTTAGGTTAGGTTAGGTTAGGTTAGGTTAGGTTAGGTTAGGTTAGGTTAGGTTAGGTTAGGTTAGGTTAGGTTAGGTTAGGTTAGGTTAGGTTAGGTTAGGTTAGGTTAGGTTAGGTTAGGTTAGGTTAGGTTAGGTTAGGTTAGGTTAGGTTAGGTTAGGTTAGGTTAGGTTAGGTTAGGTTAGGTTAGGTTAGGTTAGGTTAGGTTAGGTTAGGTTAGGTTAGGTTAGGTTAGGTTAGGTTAGGTTAGGTTAGGTTAGGTTAGGTTAGGTTAGGTTAGGTATAGGTTAGGTTAGGTTAGGTTAGGTTAGGTTAGGTTAGGTTAGGTTAGGTTAGGTTAGGTTAGGTTAGGTTAGGTTAGGTTAGGTTAGGTTAGGTTAGGTTAGGTTAGGTTAGGTTAGGTTAGGTTAGGTTAGGTTAGGTTAGGTTAGGTTAGGTTAGGTTAGGTTAGGTTAGGTTAGGTTAGGTTAGGTTAGGTTAGGTTAGGTTAGGTTAGGTTAGGTTAGGTTAGGTTAGGTTAGGTTAGGTTAGGTTAGGTTAGGTTAGGTTAGGTTAGGTTAGGTTAGGTTAGGTTAGGTTAGGTTAGGTTAGGTTAGGTTAGGTTAGGTTAGGTTAGGTTAGGTTAGGTTAGGTTAGGTTAGGTTAGGTTAGGTTAGGTTAGGTTAGGTTAGGTTAGGTTAGGTTAGGTTAGGTTAGGTTAGGTTAGGTTAGGTTAGGTTAGGTTAGGTTAGGTTAGGTTAGGTTAGGTTAGGTTAGGTTAGGTTAGGTTAGGTTAGGTTAGGTTAGGTTAGGTTAGGTTAGGTTAGGTTAGGTTAGGTTAGGTTAGGTTAGGTTAGGTTAGGTTAGGTTAGGTTAGGTTAGGTTAGGTTAGGTTAGGTTAGGTTAGGTTAGGTTAGGTTAGGTTAGGTTAGGTTAGGTTAGGTTAGGTTAGGTTAGGTTAGGTTAGGTTAGGTTAGGTTAGGTTAGGTTAGGTTAGGTTAGGTTAGGTTAGGTTAGGTTAGGTTAGGTTAGGTTAGGTTAGGTTAGGTTAGGTTAGGTTAGGTTAGGTTAGGTTAGGTTAGGTTAGGTTAGGTTAGGTTAGGTTAGGTTAGGTTAGGTTAGGTTAGGTTAGGTTAGGTTAGGTTAGGTTAGGTTAGGTTAGGTTAGGTTAGGTTAGGTTAGGTTAGGTTAGGTTAGGTTAGGTTAGGTTAGGTTAGGTTAGGTTAGGTTAGGTTAGGTTAGGTTAGGTTAGGTTAGGTTAGGTTAGGTTAGGTTAGGTTAGGTTAGGTTAGGTTAGGTTAGGTTAGGTTAGGTTAGGTTAGGTTAGGTTAGGTTAGGTTAGGTTAGGTTAGGTTAGGTTAGGTTAGGTTAGGTTAGGTTAGGTTAGGTTAGGTTAGGTTAGGTTAGGTTAGGTTAGGTTAGGTTAGGTTAGGTTAGGTTAGGTTAGGTTAGGTTAGGTTAGGTTAGGTTAGGTTAGGTTAGGTTAGGTTAGGTTAGGTTAGGTTAGGTTAGGTTAGGTTAGGTTAGGTTAGGTTAGGTTAGGTTAGGTTAGGTTAGGTTAGGTTAGGTTAGGTTAGGTTAGGTTAGGTTAGGTTAGGTTAGGTTAGGTTAGGTTAGGTTAGGTTAGGTTAGGTTAGGTTAGGTTAGGTTAGGTTAGGTTAGGTTAGGTTAGGTTAGGTTAGGTTAGGTTAGGTTAGGTTAGGTTAGGTTAGGTTAGGTTAGGTTAGGTTAGGTTAGGTTAGGTTAGGTTAGGTTAGGTTAGGTTAGGTTAGGTTAGGTTAGGTTAGGTTAGGTTAGGTTAGGTTAGGTTAGGTTAGGTTAGGTTAGGTTAGGTTAGGTTAGGTTAGGTTAGGTTAGGTTAGGTTAGGTTAGGTTAGGTTAGGTTAGGTTAGGTTAGGTTAGGTTAGGTTAGGTTAGGTTAGGTTAGGTTAGGTTAGGTTAGGTTAGGTTAGGTTAGGTTAGGTTAGGTTAGGTTAGGTTAGGTTAGGTTAGGTTAGGTTAGGTTAGGTTAGGTTAGGTTAGGTTAGGTTAGGTTAGGTTAGGTTAGGTTAGGTTAGGTTAGGTTAGGTTAGGTTAGGTTAGGTTAGGTTAGGTTAGGTTAGGTTAGGTTAGGTTAGGTTAGGTTAGGTTAGGTTAGGTTAGGTTAGGTTAGGTTAGGTTAGGTTAGGTTAGGTTAGGTTAGGTTAGGTTAGGTTAGGTTAGGTTAGGTTAGGTTAGGTTAGGTTAGGTTAGGTTAGGTTAGGTTAGGTTAGGTTAGGTTAGGTTAGGTTAGGTTAGGTTAGGTTAGGTTAGGTTAGGTTAGGTTAGGTTAGGTTAGGTTAGGTTAGGTTAGGTTAGGTTAGGTTAGGTTAGGTTAGGTTAGGTTAGGTTAGGTTAGGTTAGGTTAGGTTAGGTTAGGTTAGGTTAGGTTAGGTTAGGTTAGGTTAGGTTAGGTTAGGTTAGGTTAGGTTAGGTTAGGTTAGGTTAGGTTAGGTTAGGTTAGGTTAGGTTAGGTTAGGTTAGGTTAGGTTAGGTTAGGTTAGGTTAGGTTAGGTTAGGTTAGGTTAGGTTAGGTTAGGTTAGGTTAGGTTAGGTTAGGTTAGGTTAGGTTAGGTTAGGTTAGGTTAGGTTAGGTTAGGTTAGGTTAGGTTAGGTTAGGTTAGGTTAGGTTAGGTTAGGTTAGGTTAGGTTAGGTTAGGTTAGGTTAGGTTAGGTTAGGTTAGGTTAGGTTAGGTTAGGTTAGGTTAGGTTAGGTTAGGTTAGGTTAGGTTAGGTTAGGTTAGGTTAGGTTAGGTTAGGTTAGGTTAGGTTAGGTTAGGTTAGGTTAGGTTAGGTTAGGTTAGGTTAGGTTAGGTTAGGTTAGGTTAGGTTAGGTTAGGTTAGGTTAGGTTAGGTTAGGTTAGGTTAGGTTAGGTTAGGTTAGGTTAGGTTAGGTTAGGTTAGGTTAGGTTAGGTTAGGTTAGGTTAGGTTAGGTTAGGTTAGGTTAGGTTAGGTTAGGTTAGGTTAGGTTAGGTTAGGTTAGGTTAGGTTAGGTTAGGTTAGGTTAGGTTAGGTTAGGTTAGGTTAGGTTAGGTTAGGTTAGGTTAGGTTAGGTTAGGTTAGGTTAGGTTAGGTTAGGTTAGGTTAGGTTAGGTTAGGTTAGGTTAGGTTAGGTTAGGTTAGGTTAGGTTAGGTTAGGTTAGGTTAGGTTAGGTTAGGTTAGGTTAGGTTAGGTTAGGTTAGGTTAGGTTAGGTTAGGTTAGGTTAGGTTAGGTTAGGTTAGGTTAGGTTAGGTTAGGTTAGGTTAGGTTAGGTTAGGTTAGGTTAGGTTAGGTTAGGTTAGGTTAGGTTAGGTTAGGTTAGGTTAGGTTAGGTTAGGTTAGGTTAGGTTAGGTTAGGTTAGGTTAGGTTAGGTTAGGTTAGGTTAGGTTAGGTTAGGTTAGGTTAGGTTAGGTTAGGTTAGGTTAGGTTAGGTTAGGTTAGGTTAGGTTAGGTTAGGTTAGGTTAGGTTAGGTTAGGTTAGGTTAGGTTAGGTTAGGTTAGGTTAGGTTAGGTTAGGTTAGGTTAGGTTAGGTTAGGTTAGGTTAGGTTAGGTTAGGTTAGGTTAGGTTAGGTTAGGTTAGGTTAGGTTAGGTTAGGTTAGGTTAGGTTAGGTTAGGTTAGGTTAGGTTAGGTTAGGTTAGGTTAGGTTAGGTTAGGTTAGGTTAGGTTAGGTTAGGTTAGGTTAGGTTAGGTTAGGTTAGGTTAGGTTAGGTTAGGTTAGGTTAGGTTAGGTTAGGTTAGGTTAGGTTAGGTTAGGTTAGGTTAGGTTAGGTTAGGTTAGGTTAGGTTAGGTTAGGTTAGGTTAGGTTAGGTTAGGTTAGGTTAGGTTAGGTTAGGTTAGGTTAGGTTAGGTTAGGTTAGGTTAGGTTAGGTTAGGTTAGGTTAGGTTAGGTTAGGTTAGGTTAGGTTAGGTTAGGTTAGGTTAGGTTAGGTTAGGTTAGGTTAGGTTAGGTTAGGTTAGGTTAGGTTAGGTTAGGTTAGGTTAGGTTAGGTTAGGTTAGGTTAGGTTAGGTTAGGTTAGGTTAGGTTAGGTTAGGTTAGGTTAGGTTAGGTTAGGTTAGGTTAGGTTAGGTTAGGTTAGGTTAGGTTAGGTTAGGTTAGGTTAGGTTAGGTTAGGTTAGGTTAGGTTAGGTTAGGTTAGGTTAGGTTAGGTTAGGTTAGGTTAGGTTAGGTTAGGTTAGGTTAGGTTAGGTTAGGTTAGGTTAGGTTAGGTTAGGTTAGGTTAGGTTAGGTTAGGTTAGGTTAGGTTAGGTTAGGTTAGGTTAGGTTAGGTTAGGTTAGGTTAGGTTAGGTTAGGTTAGGTTAGGTTAGGTTAGGTTAGGTTAGGTTAGGTTAGGTTAGGTTAGGTTAGGTTAGGTTAGGTTAGGTTAGGTTAGGTTAGGTTAGGTTAGGTTAGGTTAGGTTAGGTTAGGTTAGGTTAGGTTAGGTTAGGTTAGGTTAGGTTAGGTTAGGTTAGGTTAGGTTAGGTTAGGTTAGGTTAGGTTAGGTTAGGTTAGGTTAGGTTAGGTTAGGTTAGGTTAGGTAGGTTAGGTTAGGTTAGGTTAGGTTAGGTTAGGTTAGGTTAGGTTAGGTTAGGTTAGGTTAGGTTAGGTTAGGTTAGGTTAGGTTAGGTTAGGTTAGGTTAGGTTAGGTTAGGTTAGGTTAGGTTAGGTTAGGTTAGGTTAGGTTAGGTTAGGTTAGGTTAGGTTAGGTTAGGTTAGGTTAGGTTAGGTTAGGTTAAGGTTAGGTTAGGTTAGGTTAGAGGTTAGGTTAGGTTAGGTTAGGGTGGTAGGTTAGGTTAGGTTAGGTTAGGTAGTAGGTTAGGGTAGGTTAGGTTAGGTTAGGTTAGGTTAGGTTAGGTTAGGTTAAGGTTAAGGTTAAGTTAGAGTTGGTTAGGTTAAGGTTAGGTTAGGTTAGGTTAGGTTAGGTTAGGTTAGGTTAGGGTAGGTTAGGTTAGGGGTAGGTGAGGGTGGGTAGTTAGGTTAGGTTAAGTAGAAGGTTAGTAGGTTAGTTAGGTTAGGTTAGGTTAGGTAGGTTAGGTAGGTTAGGTTAGGAGGTTAGGTAGGTAGGTAGGAGGTTAGGTTAGGTAAGTTAGGTAGGTGGTTAGGTAGGTTAGGTTAGGTAAGTTAAGGTTAGGTTAGGTAGTAGGTTAGGTAGTTAGGGTGGTAGGGGTAGGTAGGTAGGTTAGGTTAGGGTAGGTTAGGTTAGGTTAGGTAGGTTAGGTTAGGTTAGGTTGGGGTTAGGTTAGGTTAGGTGTAGGTTAGGAGGGTGGTAGGTAGGTTAGGTTAGGTTAGGTTAGGTAGGTTAGGTTAGGTTAGGTTAAGTTAGGTTAGGTTAGGTTAGGTTAGTTAGGTTAGGTTAGTTGAGGTTAGGTTAGGTTAGGTAGGTTAGGTTAAGATAAGTTAAGTTAAGTTAAGTTCAGTTAAGTTAAGTTAGTAGTTAAGTTAAGTTAAGGTTAAGTTAGGTTAAGTTAAGTTAGGTTAAGTAGTTAAGTTAAGGTTAAGTTAAGTTAAGTAAGTTAAGTTAAGGTTAAGTTAAGTTAGTTAAGTTAAGTTAAGTAAGTTAAGTTAAGGTTAAGTTAAGTTAAGTTAAGTTAAGTTAAGTTAAGTTAAGTTAAGTTAAGTTAAGTTAGAGTTAGTTAAGTTAAGGTTAGTAAGTTAGAAGTTAAGTTAAGGTTAAGTTAAGTTAAGTTAAGTTAAGTTAAGTTAGTTAGTTAGGTTAAGGTTAAGTTAAGTTAAGGTTAGGTTAAGTTAAGGTTAAGGTTAAGTTAAGTTAAGTTAAGTTAAGTTAAGTTAAGTTAAGGTTAGTTAAGTTAAGTTAAGGTTAAGTTAAGTTAAGTTCAGGTAAGTAAGTTCAGTTAAGTTACGTTAAGTTAAGTTAAGTTAAGTTAGGTTAAGTTAAGTTAAGTTAAGTTAAGTTAGTAGTTAAGTTAAGTTAAGTTAAGTTCAGAAGTTAGGTTACGTTAAGTTAAGTTAAGTTAAGTTAGGTTAAGTTAAGGTTAAGTTAAGGTTAAGTTAAGTTAAGGTTAAGTTAAGTTAAGTTAAGTTAAAGTTAAGGTTAGGTTAAGTTAAGGTTAAGTTAAGTTTAGGTTAAGTTAAGGTTAGTTAAGTTAAGGTTAAGGTTAAGTTAAGTTAGGTTAAGTTAGGTTAAGTTAAGTTAGGTTAGGTTAAGTTAGTTAAGTTAAGTTAGAGTTAAGTTAAGTTAAGTAAGTTAAGTTAAGTTAAGGTTA